>JADWPR010000012.1:600000-1194841 GCA_016109585.1 Phialophora expanda
TCGCGTCCTCTGGCGGCGTCGACAACAGTCCCGAAGGAGCACAGGTTGGTCCTCGCTCTTCCCCGGGTTCCGCATTGCACCGACTGACCAGAGCGATCAAGGGAGGACTTACTCATGGCTTTGTCGTCGAGTTCGCATCGAAGGAGGATCGAGACTATTATGTCTCTGAAGATCCCGTGCATCAGGCATTCGTCAAGAAGAACAGGCCACGGTTCGACGACGTCCGGGTGATTGATTATGAGAAGGGTGTGTACTAGCCTGGGAATGTGGGTCTTCATTTGTACCAGTCTCTTTGAGATATGCTCGCTTGAACGCTGCACACTGGGTGATTTCTACGAAACGCTGAAAGACTCGCCACAGCCGCATTGCTCTGTAATGTTGGGATTCTTGAAGATAAACCGGGCGCTCAGCTTGTCTTCTTGCCAATCCATTTCACTGCCGATGATGCTAAACAGTGCTTTGCTGTCAATCAACACTTTGACCCCGTCCTGTTCAAGCACTTCATCGAAAGCTGCGGGCTTATCCACGTATTCCAGATGGTACGCCAAACCCGAACAGCCTCTGTTCTTAACGCCGACTCTGATCATTTTCGGGTTCGGCTGGTCTAGAAGCTCACGTAGATGAATCAGTGCAGTGGGCGTTATGGTCATAGCAGCCTTCCGAGGCCGTAACTTGCTCCGTCGGGGTTTCGTTGACTTCGCCTCCGCTGGTTGTACTGGCTTTGGTTTCTGTGCCTCTTGCTCTGGAACGCGGATGGCCGCAGTCTCGCCAAAAGCGGTCTTTTGGGGCGCGTTCTGCTGATGTTGCGTTGTGTCATTAAGCTGCGGCTTGGGACCGGCGATCGAGGTATCAGGTACGTCGGTGTTTCTGGGAGGAAGAGGGAAGTCCGTTGGTAAACTATGAGGTTGATAGGACGGGCCGGTATATAACTCTCGCTTCGTCGACTGGCGCGCGGTGATGCTTGATGAAAATGTCCTCAGGGCATGTTGAGGACATGACCGTGCTATGGAGGCGACTGCCAACGCTCGGAAGAATATCGCCGATGACGTCGTTGACGGGATTAAATGCGTCGCGGACATGACGAGTGCTCGTTGGGACCGTGTGTTGTTCAACTAGGGAGGTTGGCGTACAGGGGCAGGCTATATTGGATTCGTAGGGTCGAGCAGGACGTGGACAAGATTCTGAGCATTTGGAGGATAAAGAGGAAGACGAAGATGCATGAGTACATACGTAAAGCGCCGCAGTTGGACTTTGTTTGTCAGCCGACCATTCGGCCAATCGTCGTGCGGCCTTTGCAATCATGGCAGGACAGCCGAGGAACAGACTAGCAATCACGTGACACTACTGGGCGTCGCTTTTTAACGGCTGATCCTCGACAAAGGTCGATATCAAGCACACCGAAACCCCCGACGACGTATTTTTCCATCCTCAGCCAACCTTTGGCCGTCTCCTGTGCCGCTGAAATCCTCGGCCTCCCTGCCCCATACTATCACTTGCCTCCGCTTTCCCGCCTGCACACCACCGGGCTCTCGCGGTGGCCACCACTCTGAGTGAAGACTTCCGGATGACACGCCATTCAAGGCCTGGTCCTTTCCCCGAATTCTCCGTTCCAACAGCTGTGTCTGTCCCCGTCTAGGACTATGAAATTAGAGAAGTGCAAACACGCCACCACTTCTGAGCCTCCTCTCTCACGATGGACGCACCCCTAACCCAGCAGTCGAGGCCCGACTCCTTTGAACCGAAGATCACCCAGCTGTACCTTCACCTGTTCAATGTGCTGGCCAACGAGGAAGTCGACGATGCCGTGCCATCTGAAGGCTTCTGGAGAGAGTTCTTCTTGCTGAAGCCCGACAAGCAGCGACTCTATGACATCCTCGAACCGCTGACGGCCTTCGACCTGGTACACATGCAAGTATAGTCAGCTCTTACGCTCACGCCCGGCCCTTCCTCGCCGCTGACGCTCCGGCAGATCCAGATGCAAACCTTCTTCAGGCGAGCGATTACCGAGGCCGGCTCTGGTGTGTCACCTAGAGACGAACATGCCCTTGATGTACGTTGTTCTCCAGATCCTCTTGCTGAGTCGAACCGAACCTGACAAAGTAGAACCTCATTGCTTTCTTGTGCGCAATTTTTAATAAGAAGTACACAAATCCGAACACCGACATCATCGACATTCTTGCTGGACTTGATGCGATCGATCGACTCATGTCTGATTTGGTTCAAAGCCTTGAATCGATTGTGAGGCAGTCAAGCGAGGACGTGTTGCGCATCAAGGCGGTCGAAACTGTGCTTGCACTCGTTGCGGGCGGGTTCCAAACGAGCCTCGTCACCTACTTCATGCACCGGGACCTCTTCCCCGCTTTGATGAAGGTAGGTAGGCTTGTCCAGAGGGTCGAAACAACATGCTAATCAAGCCTAGTACGTTCATGACGTCCGTGACAGCTCCATCAACGGGCCGAGAGCCTTTATTGTGATCGGAATTCTGTCCAGCTACAACAAGTTCGAGGCCCAGAACGTGTACCAGAATCGGCTTGAAGACTTCGTGAATGAAGCAACGATTCGCCTGCTGGTCCTCAACTCAGCCCATGCCTGCGCGCATATTCGGGATCGGTACATTGCCGTGCAAGATGACTACCCTGCTCCATGGACTCTGAATTCGACTCTTGCCCTGGTCGGACTTCGAGCATTGACAAGCGACGCACAGAAACCCGCGCCGCCCACGGAAGAGGAAGCGAAAGCGCTGTTTGTTGCTTTACCAGAGCCAGATGCTGCCTGCAGCCTTTCACTATATTCCTTCGTGCAGGCGAACAACTTGTTCGCCACCAATCTCCTGAGTATGCCGGCGGACAAAGACAGAGAATCGCCATTCTCTGCTTTCTTATCGATGTCTTCATATGTCTCCCATCATGCGTACAGGGGCCCACGACAGTCGACCTATGCCGCCTTCAGTCTGTTGTGCATCAGGATTATGGTGGAGGACCCTGTGTTGGTGAAGAGAATCTGCTCGGCGGACTCTAGAATGGTGTTTCGATTATGTCGACAGAGGGCTCCTCATCTTCCTTTGATCACGTCGGCAAGGATTCCCGCAACAGCAATTCTTGACGTGTGCACAGACATCCTCAGTCACAACCTGCGGAAGAGACTGGACGTCCATTTGTACGGCCTGGCGCTAGGCATCATTTTGCGCATCATCACCCACCTTGAACATACCAAAACCCGTCTCCAGCACCACTGGGCGTACATCTGGGGCTCGCTCTTGTCGCTCATGCGATTCCTGACGCAATACGCAGAAGACCTCAGACACTTGAGGGACATTCGAGAAGATCTGTGTGGCACCCTGACGAGCTTGACGGCCTTCTGCTTGTCCAAGGGTGACGGATTCTTGCCCGATCCGACCAGCTTTGATGACTTCTTCTACAAGCTCATCGAAGCGAATGATGTCTTGCACAAGTTTAAGCAGGCATACTGTGACAGAGGTACGCAGTCTGAGAAGTTGAGAAGTTCTGTGGGAGCGCTGATAAGCGTCTCGTCACACTATCACGACCTGCTGCAGGCCCAACACGGGAAGAAGACACACCAATCGCCAGCGGCCATCCAGAAGGTTATCAAAGAAGGATACGAGACACTTAATTTGGAGGCCAACGAAGGGTTTGGAGAGTGGGAGAGATGGCGCGAAAGCAGCTGGAAGGCTGAGCTAAAGAAGATGACGAGGGTCGCTGTTGAAGATTCCAGAATCCTTTCCATGAGGTGAAGGAGGAGCGGAGAGCACGGACTGTCACGCAGGGTGCATGGTCCTGAATTTGCGGCCATACCTCGAGCATGGTGGCAGAGTGAGAAACGCACACACTGCCATTCAGGGCTTGCTTCTCAAATCACAGTCACTCGAGATTCATCAACCCGTCTTATACATACCAAGCTGCGGCGGGCTCAGATCAACGAGCACTTTCAACCACGACCACCCCTAGGGTCTCGACTTCGGCTCGCCCGGCCAGGTAGACGACGTGGCCTACTTGATCGTGGTTCACCTTCCCACAAACTGACGCGAGAGACCTTACTATTGTGGCCTCTGTGAGAAGAGGCTAACCTGAGTCTTTTAATCACAGGCAGGTCACAATAGTACTACCACGAGGCTACCACACTCTACTTGATCAGCCTCTCAAGAACCCTCCCAGCTGTCCAGAGAGCGATGAGATGATGTCGATAACAATACTCTTGAGATGATCCCTACCCTGCGGTGTCGGATTCTACTCTGGTCTGTCTCCGTCTTTCACTTGCAAAGCTGCCAAGAATTGCCCGACCCCAGAATGTCCGGCCACAAGGCTGCCTTTTGCCTCCCACATGACTTTCCGGGTCGGACGCTGGCCGAATGACCGCCGCAGCGTGGATTGAAGTGAACACGCAGCGACGAGGCTCCCTACGAGGTACTTCCTTGCCGGAGGTAGTATTTCATACGCTGGACCCTCGTCTCAATGTGGTGGCAATATAGTGGCTGTACCCTTTAATGAGATGTGAACGTAATAGACCGTACCTCGTACGGAGGAGGATGCAGAATATCCCGAGGACCCGTCACCACCACTAGCGCCGGAGTGGACGCTCGCCATTCGGAGCCCCTTTTTCTGCTCATTGTCTGCGATGGGGAAATTACCTAACACGCTTAACTGGGCGATTAAGGGCCAACAGTCTTAGTGTGTTTTCCTCGATACCAGCTAGTACCGCGCGTAGGACTACGACCGTTGCTGCTTCTTCCTCCCCAGTACAAGGCTGGTTTATAGTATAGTATAACACAGTACTCGCAAGTCTCCGTTATGACATTTTGACCGTTAAAGAATGCTTGTCGTTATATTCTACAATTTGCTAGGAATTGAAATTTATTCCAACCGGTATTTCCTTACTAGGCGAGAAGTACAGATGTTTTATAGGCGGAATTCCCGGCCCTAACTGGCGTCCACAATACATCCCGACACTATGCATTAGAGAGCCTTCGTGAGGGCACAAATGTGCCCCTGACAATGATGCGGAGAGCTCGAGAAAGTATGCTGGATTTGGGGATCCTTATCGATAGCTTTACCGCTTCTGTCCCTCGAAGGGGACAGAATGTATTCAAATACCGCCTGTGGACTTGTGGAGGCCTAGACTGGCCAAGTGCAGCAGATATGGGCGTGCTATTGAAGGCCAAGGCCGCCTCGACTCATCATACACCCGATATGAACGAGGCAAGTCCGTCCGTCTCGTCCTTACTGTGCGCCTTGAATCCTCTGCCGGCACAAGCGCAGCCGCGCGCAGTCCTGATGAGAACCGTACCGGACTTTGGGAGAGGGAAGCACGTACAACTGTACATCATGTACGGATGTTGAAGAGCACGCGCACCGCACCTGCTGGACTCGGAACCAAGCCGAAGAACTACACTCGAAAGTGATCGTTCTGGCCACTCATAGGCAAGCTAACGGCTCAAATCCAAACCGGACCCGAAGCGTGCGGGTGCACCGGCGTTATGGTCCTGAATCTAATGACAGCCCGACAAAGGATCTCCGATACAGATCTGAACCAGGGTTTGAGCCAGTCAGCATATTTCAGGAGGAACAGCATGAGGTGTCCTTTCTCGTATGATGAGGACATCGAGACATCAGTGCTTTTTGAATTCTATCCACAGGGGGCCAGACAACTCCCAAGATAAAGATGGAGGCCCGGAGAACAAGATGGCCCCTCATCTGGACAATCAGGAACCCGGAGCGGTGAAGATCTCACAGACAGAAAGGGCACGCTCGGTCCCCTGTGGCTATGTGTGGGAAGGGGCCGGTTGAGCTGCCCCTCCATCCACTAGTCCGTAGTGTGGCGAACCGCGCATTCCAGTTAAAGCCGCCTCATTGATCGGGCCCCTGGCAGAAACCGGCAAGCCTTAGTGGGGGACTAGAGCACTAGCTGCGGCTGATGGACTGTTAAATATATCTCAGCCATCTTTTTCCCCCTCCACAACAACAAAAGCGAGCACCCCTTATCCTTGGACACCGTGTGCCTTGTGTCTCGAATAAAAGTTCTCTCTGACTCGCCTTCTCTCGAGCCTTGTGTATACACACTTCGTTCAACCTGACTACCTGCTGTCTTTCTCGGTCTCTGCCATCTCCCGCACACCGCCTTCACCATGTCTAAACGAAACTCCACCAGACTTGCAAATGGCAGCGCACCCGTGGTTGACCAGCCGGTCCCCAGCTACCTCCTCACTGGCAAAGTCGCTCTCGTGACTGGATCAGGTATGTCTCTCTGCCCTCGAGATGAAGTTTGCTGCGCCGGTGCAGCTCAAAAAGCTGGGTGAAGAAGTCTCCTGAAAAGGACCCCACCACTCAGCTTCACCGCCTCCGCAGTCTCAGAAACCGAACCATACGCTGACGGGATGTGTCTGGCACAGGACGAGGTATGGGCCGCGAGACCGCACTGGAGCTCGCCCGCCGCGGCGCCGACGTCGTTGTCAACTACGCCAACTCCTCCAAAGCCGCTGACGAGCTCGTCGCCGAGATCAAGGCCCTCGGCCGCGACTCCATCGCCGTGCAAGCCAACGTGTCCGATGTGTCCCAGATCATCGACATGTTCGCCCAAGCAAAGAAACACTTCGGCAAGCTGGACATTGTGGTCTCGAACTCCGGCGTCGTCTCCTTCGGGCACCTGAAGGACGTCACCGAGGAGGAGTTCGACCGGGTTTTTGCCATCAACACCCGAGGCCAATTCTTCGTCGCGCGCGAAGCCTACAAGAACTTGGAAGTCGGCGGCAGAATCATCCTGATGGGCTCCATCACCGGCCAGGCCAAGGGCGTCCCCAAGCACACCGTCTACTCGGGCAGCAAGGGTGCCATCGAGACCTTTGTGCGCTGCATGGCCATCGACTGTGGTGACAAGAAGATCACCGTCAACGCCGTGGCCCCCGGCGGTATCAAGACCGACATGTACCACGCCGTCTGCCGAGAGTACATCCCCAACGGCGCCAACTTGACCGACGACCAGGTCGACGAGTACGCCGCCACATGGTCTCCCATGAACCGCGTCGGCCAACCCATCGACGTTGCCCGCGTCACCGCCTTCCTGGCCTCCCAGGACGGCGAATGGATCAACGGCAAGATTCTCGGCATTGATGGCGCCGCTTGCATGTAAAATAGCCAGCACGGCCACGAGGGCAAGCGATCATCACGAGATTACGGGACCAAACCAGGGGTCATAGACAAGCGATGATTGAGCCGAGAAATGACGGAAGATTTTTTGGATACAGCGCCCTCCTTCCCTCCCTCCCTTCCACCTGGAGGCAGATCGGTTTGCCAACTCACCGCGCTCGCCTGTCTGTCTAGCTGCCCATCTACTTATTCCACCTACCTACCTTCCTACCCATCTACCTACCAATCTGTGTGTCCATGTGTCCGTCAATCCAGTATGCCTCATTGTTCGGAAACTTTGCAACGACAGGGGCGTGCCGGAGCGGGGGCAGGGGCATGGGGCAGAGGTGGAGGCAGGAGACCCCTTCTGCCACCCGGGGGGAGTGTTGGGAGGAAAACGCGAGCACGGTTTTTAGTTTTATTTTATAAGAAAAGGCATGGTTGGTCGATCGGTCGATCGATCGATGGAATCTGGTCTGGGAGCGTGTTGTGTGTGTTTTGTGCACCGCTTTTCCTGCACTTTCCTGCGCGAGCTAGACTTCTTTCCTCCGTACCATAACCAACCATATTAGTACCGAGTAATTTTCCGATCAAATGTTGGTTTGCAGCTTTCGTGGACACTATACGTAACTCTGCCATGCGATACGTATCGATGCGTTGGAGGGACGACAGAGGGAGTGACTCTTCTCGTATATTCCACCTCCGTTCTCCATTCTCCGTTCTTCGTACGGAATACGAAACACAGGAACACTGAATACATGGCTCGCGACGCTCGCCTGAATACTTTTGACGGGCCACGTCAGTGGCCCAACTGCGTTGGCGCGCATAGGTACTCGTACAGTATATATGCATTACTCAACGAAGGCGGGTGGTAAGTACTGGTACTGGTACTGGTACTCGTACTCTCGTACGCGGACTGATTGCTCGCTGCCGGTCCATGCGTGGTGGCTTCACTCGTCGTCGTCATCGTCGCCGTCGTCATCACTTACAAATATATATATAATGGGCGATCTGCGCTGTCCTCCGCATCATCTTGTCATAGCCATGTTATTACTCGGTATAGGAGTCATGTACTCGGTATTTGGACCATGTGACAATGTGCAGTTGAGAGACAGGGGCCTCGGCACAATCTCGCCTTCGTTTTTGGGGCACAAATACATATCCTTGGAGGGCGGCTGCTTGGCGACGACAAGGCTCGGAGAGAGAGGCTCTAGATGAGACGTCTCGGCAGTTCATCTGCAGATGGTTTAGGATCGTCTTCAATACATACACTCTTCGGCCTTTTCTACTTTTCTACCTGTGCGGGTTTGCAGAGGGAGGAGGACATGCCAGAGAGTCGTTGTGTTTCGCAGTGCTGGTGTTTGTGGGTTTGTGTCCCAGCAGGAAGGGAGGGCACTGGTGCGAGGTACGTACTGCTATCATGTGGGTAGACCACGAGCACTGAGACTGGGATTTTATCATTCTATCTGCTCCCTCTCTCCTTGTCCGTGTATCCAATCCTTCCGGCCTGGTCATTTGCCCCGCGCCATCGAGACAAGTCGATCATCCAACGCGTACGGCTCCCCGTCCTCGGCGCCAAACACGATATCCTCGGCCAGGTAGATGACGATTCCGCGATTGCGCCGCTCCGCATCCTGTAGCCTGTACAAGAGCCGGCCGAAGGCGTCGGATTTGTGGCTCGTCGTGAGCAACAAGTTGTGTTCCGAGGCCCAATCCTCGACGATGGTGCGGAAGGAGATCTCTTCCAGATCCGTGGCAGCGAGTGATGTCTGCGCGGGCGCGGTGGCGGTGGCGGACGGTGTGGGTGGCGGTAACGGCTTGGCCTTGCGTGACCCGAGAAGAGGTTTCCAGTGCGGCCATGTCTCTGTCGTGACTTTCTGTTTGACCAGCGAGCGGAGTTCAGGGAAAGAGTCGAGCTGGAGGGTCTCACTGGAGAGGAGCGTCCACCAGTCGAAGAGGAAGGTGTGCAGGTCTGGTGCGCTTTTTCCTTTCCTACTACTGCCGCCGCTGCTTTTGGCGGCCGATTGGTCGATGGATTTCGGGAACCGTCTGACCGCTTCGATCAGACGGGGAAGGATTATCTCGTGCATCATCTTGTATAGGAGCCAGGACGGGAGGAGTGGTCTCCAGGATTCGATTAGTGTATATGCTGGGTCGGGGTCGTAGACGTTCCAATCTCTCGTGAGGGAGGTGCGGATCATCGGGTACCAGTGTAATAGGAGCAGGGATTCAAAGTAGGTGGTTCGCTTGCGGTGTTTTGAGGTTGTCGATTTCTCAATCTCCAGCAGTTCCGAGATTGACTGGAGGGAGCTTATAAGGGTGTTTTGCGGTTCCGTGAGAGGATCCCAATCGAGGATTTCGCGACGGAAAGGTGTTTCTAAACAGGAGGCTGTGAGTTCGGGCAAAGACAGCTCGGTTATGGAGTCGGCGAAGCGGGTTTGAATGGACTGGAGGCGCGAGATAGAAGCATCCCAGTCGCGGGGGGTGTTTGAGTCGTCGACTGTAACTCGTTCGAAGGCGGAGATGATATCATTGTACCGCTGGATTTCTTCCTCGTGGAGTGTCAACGCTGCAGACAATTGCGTTTCTTCCTGCTCGAGACGGAGTTCTTGGTCTTTCGTCGAGTCCCATGCATCGGCAAACGCTTGGAGCTGCAGTTTGATGCGCGAGGTGGCCTTTGCGGCTTCGAGGCTGGGGGAGGGTGAGGCTTCTCGCGTGGGCGTTGAGAAGCCAGACAGCGATGTGAGAGTTTTTGTTTCAGCGCCAGTGGCATCGACAATGACTTGCTTGATTGCCTCGGGAACGTGTAAGCCCCGCGATTCAATGGCTCCGACAGCATACTTGGCCTTGGGGGGCCCTCTGAGGCGCGGCGTACTCGTCCCCGGTGTGGATGTTTTTGACGAGGCCTTCTCTTTCCCTGCTTCTTGCCTCCGCCGGGGAGGTTCTGGTGCTGCGCTGCCCTGGCCCAGCCCGGCTCGGTTTGACAGCACCTTGGCCTGGATGGGCGCCGTTATGCCCTGACCTGACTTTCCCAGGCCCTGGCCTTCGACGTAGCCCTGCTTGGCCATCATGCGCGCAGCGAACGAGTTCTTGTTCATGCGGCCGCCTGCGCCAAACGCCGAGGGTCCCGTCCCGCTGGCTTTCTCTTGCTGTCTTCGAGGGGACATGTCTTTTTGTGGCGGAGGCGTGTCTGTTTCTGCCTCTTCATCGTTGTATTCGCCTATGTTGAAGGCGCTGCGAAAGCCTCCCATGCCTGCACCGAGACCCATGCCCATGGACGGTCTTTCGTCGTCGACATCCTCCTCGTCTTCTTCGCGCTGTTCTTCGTCTTCTGCGCCAGTGGCCTTGACGAACCCCAGTCCACGGCCGCGGAGAGTTCTCGATGTGGTCTTTCTTCGCTTGCTGGGTCGCTCATCGTCGGTGTCTTCGTCATCGTAGTCGCGGAGGTTGAAGGGCTGATCGTCATCTGAGGAATCGCTCATGTTGTGCGCGCGGCAGGAGGTGGACTGCCAGGCCTGGAGATCATCGATCTGGTGTTGACGCCTGCGGACCGAAAGTTCTTGGTGGCCGAAGATGGTGCGACGAGGTGGATATCATGTCCGGTGCCGGCAGCCTATGATGTAACCGGCAGCCCGGGCTGCTGGCATCTTCCAGCTCGATAAACAACCCAAAGCCCCTCCGACATCACAGCTCCCTTTCTCGTCAACTGCGTCTGGTTTCTCTTGTCCCACGCACCCATCGTCAGCATGGCATCTCTATTCCGCTCCGTCGCTCGCCCGTCGACTCTCCGAGCCGTTGCAGCTGCCAATCCCGCACGATGCTTGACCACGGCCGACAAGACCTTCGTGCGGATGAAGGCCACTCTTCCGGACCTGAGTTGTATGTGAGATCTGCGTGAGGTAGAGGGAATCGCGACAGCTGACTTGTGTGTTGACCAGACGACTACGGTGCCCTTGAGCCCGCCATTTCCGGCAAGATCATGGAGCTGCACCACAGCAAGCATCATCAGACCTACGTCAACAGCTACAATGCCGCTGCCGATCAGTATGCTGCCGCCGAAGCTAGCGATGACATTGCCACCAAGATTTCCCTTCAAGCAGCCATCAACTTCCATGGCGGTGGGCACATCAATCATACCCTTTTCTGGGAGAACCTCGCTCCCAAGAACTCCGGCGGCGGTGAACCACCCACCGGCGAACTCTCCAAGGCAATCGACACCACCTACGGCGGCCTGGAGGAGTTCAAGAAGAAATTCAATGCTGCTCTTGCCGGCATCCAAGGTTCTGGTTGGGCCTGGCTAGTAAAGGATAGCCAGACCGGGAACATTGCGATTCAGACATACGCCAACCAGGATCCCGTGGTTGGCCGGTACAAGCCCCTGTTGGGTGTTGATGCTTGGGAACATGCCGTAAGGATGCTGAAGAGCTTTGCAAGGCCGCAGACTGACATCTCTCTAGTACTACCTTCAATATCAGAACCGCAAGGCAGAGTACTTCACGGCTATCTGGGATGTCATCAACTGGAAGGCTGCCGAGAAGAGGTTCTCCAATTAAAACTCGTTCATGAGCTTGGATTCTGTACATCATGTACATGTAGCTGCACCGATACCGCACTGAACAAGTCAGACAGCGTCCTTTTCAAATTTCCCTCTCCTTCTCCCACGAGTTCATCCCTTCTGCCACATCGCTGACAAACTGGGTATCCACTGCATCTTCCTGAAACCACACGAGCTCTGGCGACCAGGGGGATTCGTCAGCCCATTGCTCTTTCGACACTTTCTGCCAACTAAGCCAAGCTTCGACTCGGGCGACTCCTTCGATCTTGCAGTCCAAGAGCCCTATGGCGATCGCAATCGTGTCGGTACCATGCCTATGGTAAAATGCAGTCGCACCACAATTCACACAAAAATACCGGCTTGTGTTTGAACTTGTCTGGTAGTGCCTGAGCTTTGACCTGTCCTCGAGAAAGGTGTTCAGACTTGGGTCGACGACAATGCAATCTCTCGGCACATCGGCCCACGAGGTGACCTCAAACCCGGTCACAGCCCGACAGGAGTTGCAAGTATCGAGGCAAGCGGCGAATTTTCCAGTTCCGCCGTTGTCGTTTTTTTCTGGTCTCTTGATCTCGAACTTGACACTCTGGCACCGACATTGCGCGGGAAGCTGTTCGTTGTCGTCGTCGTTGTCATCCACTGCAACCGTTGCCTGTGGTGCCATGAGTTCTTGCACCGCCTTGTCACCGACCATTTGACTCCCCCGTGACTTCCAGTGCCTGTCCATACCTTCCAGTCTGCCCTTATTGATCCAGCCTACCGCACCTCCATCGCCCTTGACATCCTCCACCCAGAGTTGGACCCGATTCAGCTTTCCTTCGAGCCCTCTGGCGTCGTCAAAGTTGAGCGCTCCGGTGGCCACTTCCCACTCATGCGGTTCGCTTGCTCTGTCGACGTTGATGACACTTGCACCACATCGTTTACATGACCAACGCTCGCATGTTGACACTAGATATTTTACGAAGTTACCACTCTCCAGTAGACCTGCTGGCAGCGGAAGAGGGATCACTGCCCAGGTGGCAAAGAGCTGCCCGGTCGTATGTCGGCAGGAGCGGCAGTGACATATGGACGCTTTCAAGGGAAATGACGAAGACGGGATTGAGAGCGCGAAGGAAGTTAGCCCGCAGTGGCACTCGACCTTCGCCGTGGATTCCATGCCTTCCACTGCTTGACCTGGTGTCTTCCTGCTACGACGGGTAGAATTGCGCACTGGAATCCTGGTAGCCCTGCCTGATTTTCAAGTCCTGAAGCTCTTTTCTGCTGTTCCATGTTTGTTGTATTGTTGTCCCATCGCGTATTTGGACCAGGGGTCTCGTCATCGGGTACCGCTTCCGAAGGTGTTGACTCAAAGGGCGCACCGCTGAAGCTTGCGATTGGCGTGGGCGGAACAGGGCTGAGAAATGGTAACAGGCACTAAATCCGATCCTCTCGTTTGGAATAATTTCATCTCGCGATGGCAGTCCACGGGTGAATGGACGAACAAGCATTGCATCACAGGTTGCTTTAACCTCGTATTTCGGTTATCTCCTTGAACTTACGACCGAGGCACGACGATGTCTGCGCGCACTTCAGGCGAAACTCAAATCAGGCACCCCGAGAAAGTCTTGGCCGCTGGTCAGCTCGCAACGTTGCACCCTCTTGTTCCCTCGGGACGCCCATGCCTCGCCCCACCCCCGACCAGTCTCCATGGCGATTCGTCGACCACATGCAGAGCACTGCCTGCACCACGTTGCGGAGTCGACATGATTTGGAAGAGCAATCCCCATTGACTCGGGTATGAGTGGTCCCTGGCCATTGCCGAAGAACTTTCCTGCAGCCCAGTAAGCCACACTAGCTCATCAGTCGCAATGACTAACATGCTTAATTAACGAGCACCTCTAAGCCTCTCCCTAACGTCGGCGGCCTTGCACGGTACGCGGATTTACGGACAGGCTGATGTTCTCGACAGGACCTCATATGTCGGGTGCCAGCGGACATCCCCAGTGTCTGTCTCACCGAGCACCTCCCAAACAACAGCATGGACACCCTGCAACTGCCTCGAGCGTTCAAACCACGACGACCCCATAAAAAGTCTCGAAATGGGTGCAAATACTGCCGACGACGGAGAATCAAAGTAGGTCGCCTGCCACGCAGTCGTCGAGGACCACATGGACTGACCGTCATCTCCTAGTGCGACGAAACAAAGCCGGCGTGCCTCCGGTGTGTCAACCGGAATCAGCCATGTGAATACTTCACGCAAATTCAGGAGTATGAAGCCCACTCAGACACAGACGCGCTGCTGGTGTCGGCCAGTGCCGCTGGGGCATCTGAAGAAGCGACCAGTCTCGCGCTGATCACTCCGCCGGCATCGGTTTCGTCTGCCGGCCACACGCCCGCGTTCTTCGATCCCAGTAAGACCGACTTAACCGCGGACGAGATCTGTCACGAGGCAACAGACCTCCTGGCGGTTGACCAAACTTCGGATTCCGTGTCTGATAACATGCTGGCCCTCATGAAGGATCTCTTTCTCTTCGACCACTACATGGATCACACGTGCCGCGACCTGGAGATTCTTCCCGACGTGGCGTATGCGAAGAAGGTTGGAATCCCACGGCTAGCAGCCGAGAACCAAGGCATCCTATACTCAATCATGGCTCTTGGCGCAACATGCCTATGTATAGACATCCTATCGGGACAAGGCTCGTGCAGTCAAGTTGAAGACCTGGCCAAGCTCATCACGGCTGGTGATCGCTATCACAGGATGGGCATCCAGGCTGTTCAACGCCAGTTGGCCACGGGCCAGCCGAGAGATCTTGCGGAAGCTCACGCGCACACCATGCTGCTGTTTCCCTACGCCTTGGCGAGGAGAAGAGTGTCGTATCTGCTGAACGATATTGGCCCGCCGACACCCGGTTCAGGGCTAGATACACACGCAGAACACATAAGTAGCCTGGAATGGATAATCATCCTCCGAGGCATCACGACGACGAGAAGGGCATGCTGGTCTGATGACTCGGTCAACATGGATAATTCAGTCTATGGTGACCCGTCACAAAAGATGCACTCCCTGGTTTCATCGCACGTCCTGGCAAAATTGTCCGAGCCGACCGACCGACCCTGTGTTTGGAAGGGTTTTCAATGCCGCATCGCAAGCAAGCACCCACTGTTTCCTGTGATCTCGGCTACGCGAGTCGTGGCATTGGAAGCGCTCCAGCAGAAGCTCGAGAGAGTCAGTCAGCTGATGCGGGAAAATCATCGAAAGAATCCTGCGATTAACCTCGACAAATCCAATGAGCAGATGGGTCGGAGTCTGTCACTGTCTGCTTGTTTTATGGCCGTTGATCTTCTGTTGAATCTAGACAATGTGATTTTCAATCTTGGATCCAGTTTCGAGGCAAGACATCCCAATGTCCCGGTCTCCAGCGAGCCTTGTCTCCAAGAGTCGCCCATCCCGTGGCTGAAACGATACTCGAGTCTACCAACTTATGACCCAGCTCTGCCGGCCTGCCAAACGGTTTTCTCCTGGGTGAACCGCACGCCAGATGAGTATTTCCAGCTTCTTATGAAGCCTTTGCCGCCTCGAATCGAATGTGGAGGAGAACGAGCTGGTCAAGTTGCAGTGCCTGACATTGATCGCGAAATTCAACTCCTGGCCTGGGACATTTGGGCACATTGGCTGGTCTTCACGATTCTTATCGAGGGGGAATCGTTCTTCATGGCGGGCCTCGGTGTACCAGACATCATGAACCTCCCGCCATGGATCAACAACTCTGCCACCGATCCTCCCAGCTCGAAGCCGGGCTCACCGGTAGCACAAAACACCGGCTGGTGGCCCCGAAGTATGTGTTCAGTCGCCTACCAGCTCCGAAGATATGACGGTGAAGGACTCGCTGCCTGAAAGCAGTTTATCCTGGAATATAGACGCAACCCATCCATATAACTCTCTCCTATGATAGCGTAACAAGCACGTCCAGATCACGTTTCGATCAAGGCTTTTCCAAGAGGTCGGACATGACCTCGTTTCCTGCTTTGGCATAAATCCATGACCTGTCACAGATTGGCTGTACATAATTATCGTACGAGCCCGCCATCATGGCCCCGTCACGCACCCCGTACGGACGGAGTAGTAATACAGTAGTCGCGTCATACAGTACGAGTACATATGGACCCCGGTCGGCATGTCAGGCATATGTACCCCGGGTCGGCTTTGGAGTTCCGGCGTCCCGGGCCTTCGCAACGTACTTTTCCACGTACACGTACTCGTACTAGTTAGTACTAGTACTAGTACAGTACAGTACTGGCATGTATGTATGTAATGTATGTACCCCGTGCTCTGAACTGAGTACAGTAGGTCAAGGTACGAGTAGTAAACCCCATGTGTCCGATATGACGCACTATGCCGTACGGAGTACTCCTGCTTTTAAAGCGCCTCTTTGGCTGATTCGCTGATATATTTGATCAGCTCGTGGCTCGCGGGTATGTATTTATATATTATATAGGATGCGCGACGGACGGACAGACTACTTGCTTGCTCGATACTGTAGAGCGATGCCCTCAGAGGGCCCGTACGGGTACGCACGTGGTCAATGAATGCTACGGCGGGTTGGTTGGGCTTTTTAACTGTTGGGGGGAGCCACGGGGCGTATGCAGGTGCAGGTGCAGGTGCACGTTGGAGTACTCGCCGGAGAGAGCGAGGGAGGGAGGTCGCTGACCAATACATATACATATACATATGCTGCGGCTATTCCTCGTACTCTGGGTATTTCAGTGTGGTGGATGGGGGATAGGTATTGGGTACCGGCGTCATGGTTGAGAAACATATACAGTATCATGGATGAAAGCGAGCTAACACCCTGGCATGTGGACGACATGGACGGCCCGGGCATGGTCACCCGGGAAAGCATGAAATGAAGCTGGGGAGGGGCCAGCAAACAGTAGTAGTACCCCTTACACAGTATTCAATTTCGTTGTTCTGATTGGCGGCAATGCAGGGCACGGCCAGTAGCGAATCAAGATGTTATAAGTTCTATCGGTGATGGCAGACGTCAGGTACAGGATTACTGTACCATCAATTTAACCGGCACTTGATCTCCTCTAGCCCACAAGCTTTCCCAGCGCCTCCCGCCTAGATTTGCTGTTGGGGTCAAAGTATGGCCTCTCCCCTAAACCTACGGCCCTGTTGCCAAAGCGAGATCCTTCGCCTTTATAGTCGTACGTGGCCGTGTGAAAGACGCTGCGATTGTCCCAAATTGCTAATCCTGTGTCAGAATATAACTCGGAAAGGACCGGAGGTATGCCGAACTCACCGATATCATTTTCGTTCTCCCACTTGAATCGCACCTGGAGATCGTGGTTCTTGTGTACCAGTTCCAAGAACCAGTCGAGGAGCTTCTTGCTCTCGTCCTCGGTCAATCCGTTGATATGTCGGACGTGGCCACCAACGGGGAAGATGCTCTTCCAACCGGTCACGGGATTGGTCCGAACCACGGGATGGATTGCCTTCAACTCGGTCCCGACGTTTTCTGGCGCTCCTCTCTCTTTGGTATACAGTTGAAAACCGCCCTTCTCGGCAACTTCATTGAACGCTGGCTGCGCGAACGTGGCGGTCAGGGATTCGAGGAACTTTTGGTACGGCTCGCTGATACGATCGTAGATTTCGTACCCGGACGCCCACAGGGTATCTGTATACATCGTGTATGTCAGTGATATGTGCCACCCATGGCACGAGACTTTTCCGTACCTCCACCAGTGCGTGGCAGCTCGGTCAGGCGAAGCGAGGTATAGTCGGCCGGGACAGGCTCAAATGAGATATCCGCATGCCACTGTGCGCTGCTCTGGATCCGCTGGCTTTGATCGTAGGGGGTTTTCTTGTAGAGCTTATCATGCTGGACGGAACTGATGGTGCTGATCTCCGGGTCACTGCCGCCCAGCTCTCTTTCCGAGTTCAGGATCGGATGGATATGGAGCTTGGACGTCTCGGGTTTTCCCGTCAGCTCCCCGAGTCGCTGGATCAGCTGTTTCTGGATGTCGTTGGTGAGCTTGTCCTGCTTCCGGAAGAAGACGACCCCGCGCTCGGAGACTGGCATGTAGATGAGTATGATATGGTTCGAAGATAGGCCCGGATGGGCTTACTCTTGATCGCGAGGTCCCTGAGAAGCTCATCGGCATTCGGGGAGTTTATCCATTCCACGAGGTCGGCCTCGGGGAACTCGGTCCCTATGACTGGAGTGACGTCGATGGACTTGAATTGGTCGAGAGACTTGGAGGACTTGAGAGGCTCTCTCCCGAACAGGGTCTTCTGTTTGATACTGATGCCCTGAGGAGCGTCCACATCGATGGCGGAGGGTGCCATAATGTCAAGAACCAGGGGAGAGAATAACGGTATCAAGTTGGTTCCTCACCTTGATGGATTTTTCGACGCTTGAGGTCGAGTCACTGGCATTTATATAACTTGCCCTGGGATGTCTGCCTTCCAGCAGCAGGCAGATGGCAACACGTGGGTGGAAATGATGCCATGCGTGCATCTCTCGAGCAATGCTGGGTCTCGGTGCTGGAGCGTCTCAATGCCGCCATGTGCGGGGTCAGTGTGCTCATATCTCAGGATAGCAGAATTCATTCTCTGGCCTGACACCATTGTCCTTCGGAATGGCGACGATAAACCCGAGGCGTCAAAGATGGGGACATCGCTCGCGCAACCTGCCCTTCTGATTTCATCACGTGGGGCTTGGCGCTTACATAACTTCCGCGTCGACCTCGGCTGATCGGCGGCTGAGGCCCGAGTAGACGCGCTTGATTCTTTGTTACTGATGGCCGTGTTTGAAGTTGCAGCAGATGTGTCAGTCTACATCTCCAGTGGTGGCGACGACAGCGACACCTGCCGATGCCTGTCGCTTAAGACATCCACTTCGGGGACGCCCCCCAAGGCGCCCATACGGCAGAACAGCCCATCCCCGTCTTCGCCTGTCGCACACACATAAGCGGGAGGCAACTTGGCGACATGATCACCACAGGCGTCCCAGGATCAAATACCAATAAAAATGAATCCGCGTTCGTGCTGTGATAAGACGAAGAGCATTCTATGGACATGTTCGCAAATGTCCTTCCCAGTGCGGAAGAGGACGTATGTCGAATTGACGCTCGAGATGGCGTGCTTCTCTCGACGATTTCGGTTGCAGTTTTCCAACAGCTCTGCAGTGCTTATCCGCCAATGAAGTCGGACCGGCTGGCCATATCCCCACAACATTGTTCCTTTCACTATTTCCAGCTACTGGGCATGTGGAAGTTGATCAGCAGTCGCTAGTGCTTCTGTACCTCATTCCACGGGCCCAACCTGACACAGCGGTACTGGATCGACGGTTCTTCTACTCGTAGCACCGATGTCATGGCATGCCCCGCTCGGTGCATATCGGCATTGGGAGGTACACGCAAGTAGCTGCTGGTTCACAATGTCTCGACGAGAAGAGCGAACCGCCTCACACTGGTGAGCGTGGGATGCTGAGTCTGGCCAGCTCCTGCCGGATATGGCCGGGCCTTGAGGGGTTGTCGTCGGCTGTTCGCTGATCATGTCAGTGTCCTGGCCGTCCGCGGTCTGGACAGTAATATGTTCTCTCAAATCCTCGATCACGCAATTTGCCCTCGACCTGACCAAACACCACCCTGTCTGCTTGATCTGGCATCGGCCGCAGCAAGCATCTCGGTGGCTTGCTTGGTCGTTGGCTAAAACTTTTCGCAACCACGCGCATCTCGCCAAAATACCCATGCCACAGGAGAGACTCCGATGCAAGCAAACTTGGCGGGAAAGAAACGTGGCCACACTCTATATATATCGTCATCCTTGGTCCTGCGAAGTGTTTCAGTGCCAACCTTTGCCAACCTTTCAAGCTTCGGCAAGCAACAATGGGGAATTCAGTCGAGGCCGGCGTCATTGCGTCCCCAGTTGAAAGCACCCATGAACATTCGAGAAGGCCAAAGCCACACAAGTGGTGGAAGTTCGGTGGTCAAGACCAGAGCTACGTCTCTGTCGATGCAGGTATTGAACCCGACTCGGAGACGTCTTCGAAGGACGGTGACGGCCTCGTCAAGAACGTCAACAACGTTTTCGAAAGCCCCGAGGCCACAGAAATCTACAAGCCGATCGCCAAATTTGAAGGCTCGCACCGCTTCGATGCCTCGGCCACATGGGAATCGGCAGAGGAGAAGAGACTGGTCCGAAGAGTATGTGATGCAGTATTCGCTATATATGCCTGAGCATGGCTGACCATGTCGATAGCTGGACTGGCTGATCGCAGTTCCTGCTTGCATCATGTTCTTCGCCCTGCAACTTGATCGTGGCAACATCACACAAGCCCTGTCTGACAACATGCTTAGTATGTGCTTGTCCCGTTGGTAAGCCTTTCCAAGATGCTAACAACCGCGCAGAGGATCTTGGCATGAACACCGACGACTACAACAACGGCATGACGATCTTTTACTGTTCGTTCTTGTTTGCCGAGCTTCCATCACAGCTCATCAGCAAGAAAGTGGGACCGGATACGTGGATTCCCATCCAAATGGTCTGCTGGAGCGCGGTCGCCGCGTCTCAGGCTGCCTTGTCGGGCAAGACCAGCTTTTACATCTGCCGGTTCCTGCTCGGCCTCATCGAGGGCGGCTTCATCCCCGACACCATCCTATACCTCAGCTATTTCTTCACCAACGGCGAACTCCCCAAACGGCTCAGCTGGTTCTGGACGTCCTATCAATCCACCCAGATTGTTGGAGCTTTCCTGGCGTACGGCATCCTCCACTTGAGAGGCCACCACGGAATGGAGGGTAAGTCCGCATGTTTCCTCCCAGACCGCTCCGTCTGTCAATTTGCCCGTATTGCTGTCTCTGTCGAATCAATGCATGCTAATCAGACCTCGCAGGTTGGCGCTACCTGTTCGCCATCGAAGGCGCTCTCACCGGCCTGATCGGCATCCTCACCTGGCTGTATCTACCCGCCTCACCGACGCAAACGGCCCGCCACGGTATCAAAGGCCTCCTGCGACCCCGGAACGGCTGGTTCACCGAGCGCGAAGAGGTCATCATGGTGACGCGGATCCTGCGCGACGATCCCGGAAAATCGACCATGCACAACCGCCAGGGCCTCAGCTGGACGCTCTTCAAAGAAGCGCTGACCGACTACGACATGTGGCCCCTCTACCTGATCGGCTTGTCGTGGACGATCCCGTCGACACCCCCACAAGCATACATCACCCTCACATGCAAGGCCCTCGGCTTCGACACGTTCGAGACCAATCTGCTCACGATCCCGGCGTACACGCTGTTCATCTGCCAACTCCTCTTCTGGACGTGGGTGTCGGAGCGGTGGAACTCGCGCCTGCTCCTGGGCGTGGTCAGCCAGATCTGGTGTCTCCCGCTGCTTGTCGCCCTGGTCACCCTGCCGCCGCACTTCCACGGCTCCAACTGGTCCAAGTGGGTCCTCTCCACCATGCTCGTCGGCTACCCCTACGTCCACGCCATCCTGGTGGCGCTCACGTCCCGCAACGCCGGCTCCGTGCGCACTCGTACCGTCGGCTCCTCGCTGTACAACATGGCGGTGCAGACGTCGAACATTATCTCTTCGCAGATCTACCGCAATGATGACAAGCCCTACTACTACCGCGGGAATAAAGCCTTGCTGGGCATCGTGGCGTGGAATGTGGTCATCTTCATCGCCGGGAAGATCTACTACGTGCGCAAGAATGCCGAGCGCGATGCCATTTGGTATTCCATGTCGAGGGAGGAGAGGGTCGAATATCTAAAGACAACAACCGATAAGGGGAATAAGCGGTTGGATTTTAGGTTCGCTCATTGAGCGGGCCGGCGCTTTGAATTTTGCGTGAGAAGAACCCGCACGTCAAAGCATGTCATGGTCCATGTGTCACGGCCTACAGTATCATATACACTGTTCGAGGTGCCGAGTTGTCGAGTTGTCAAGCTCTAGTAGGCATGGCACGAGTAGAGAGGGGGGGGGGGGGTAGGCAAAAAAGCAAGGTAGGTAGGTAGGTAGTTAGAGCATGGTATCGACGAGACTTGGTAGAGCAGAGTAAGACGAGTAGAGCGAGTAGACTCGAGGACATAGCGTCGAAGGATATAAAGCACCCGTGGCACTCCAAGTGGATTATCATCATGAACGAAGATCGATGAATGAAGATGACCGACTCACTGGGCTTGACTCCTGATTCCTCGCAGATACTGGCGTTAGGTGTGCTGCGCCATGTCACTTACTAGACTTGAATAGACTTGCCTTGACATGGCTTGACAGGATTTCCTCTGGATACAGTAGATGTCGGCCTGATGCAGTGTACCGATTGTAGTGCTGGAGTGCCGGAGTGCGGTAGTATACTACTCCTACTACACTTGCTGTTGGTGTTGCTGTCACTATTACTCTCAACCATTCTATTGTCTCGAGCGGCCTAGCCTATCCTATCCCACCATGTCCATTTGACCGTCCTAATGTCCACTTCTCGCTCGCTCGCTCACTCGCCCACACCGTAAATATTACTCTCCCATTTTTGGGGAGAGATCTAGACCTCTCAATCTACGTCTATCTGCCCTGCTCAACCCAGCCCGTCGTCGTCGTCGTAGTCGTCGTTGTGGCGATACCACGAATGGAATGGAGTGGGATGGAGTGGAATGCACATCTAGATAATAAATCATCTTATGCTTTTCAAAAACCGATTTGATTAGTTATATGCCTGTGACGTCGATGTCGATGTCGTAGGACTTTTGCTCTGTCGCTTTTTTGCTCCATCACTCCATCGCTCTAATTTATCTTGCGCCTTCCGCTGCCCACCAACCAAGCAACTAACCAATCTATCACAGTTTTCGTTCCCGAAGGAGCAGCGCGGCGAGCAACCCCAGCGTCGCAAAGCCTAGAGACATGGCTGGTCGATGATGAACCGGGCCGACCGTCAGTAATGGTTCTTTTCTTCCTTGGTCTGTGTACGACGGACTGGACTTGTCACGAGAGAACCCCCGGAGGGCGGAGGGGGGGGAGGTTCGTGTCTACTTGGATCACTTACCAAAAGTACAGCTCAACCCGTCGAGGTAAGCACGGATCACGATGTCTTTTATCCGCGGGGGCAATGTGCGGATGGAGCGCACGCTCGAGACGGCGGAGTCGATGATCTGGTAGTGCGGTGCGGTACGGTTAGCTGACAAATACTATTCTCTTCGCTCGAGAAAGGAGAAAGAACCGCAGGGTATTGGGTAGTAAAGTTTTGGGCAGTAGTGGTGGCTGACGAACCCTCTTCTTGTGCTTCACGCCTTCGAGTCCCTCGTCGAGCCGGATCCGCAACCTGGCGTGCAGGAGTGCCGTGGAGAGTTGGATCCCAAAGAGGAGGAAGAGGTTCTGGACGAGATACAGGGTCGTGCCCGCGACGGCCATCCTGCCCGCGTCGAGATTGGCGGCCAGGTGGATGAAAGTGGTCGACTGGTTCGTGCCGGAGGCGAAGCCGCCGAGGAAAATGTAGAGGAGCTCTGCTGGATGGACGGCGCCCCGCCAGCGGACGAGCACCAGGAGATATCCAAGCCATCCCCCGCAGTTGCCGAGGACGGTGAATAGCTTGTAGCGGCCGGTCTTGGAGATCGTGTACCCGGCCATCAGCCCGGCGGTGGCGTTGCCCACGACGGCGGGCACAAGCCGCAGACCGGCCTGGCCGACGTTGGTGCCGGAGATGATCTGGAAGTAGATGGGGATCGAGTAGAAGAGGCTGAACTGCGCGGACATTTGGAACCCGGCGAGCAGATACGCCGTCAGGGTGGCGCGGTTGGTGAAGAGCTCGATCGGCAGAATCGGTTCGTTGGCCCACCGTCGCTCGATGAAATAGAACAAGGCGAGGCAGAGGAGCGCGACCACGCCCGCGAGGACGCAGTAGGCGACCGGGACGTCCTCGTTGACGAACTCCAGCGCGAGCAGAAAGCTGACGATCGAGAACATCAGCACAAGAGCGCCGGGTACGTCTACCCGCGCGAGCTTCTGTCTGAAGGGGACGTCGTCGTCGGGCTTGCTCGTCTTCACCGTCCGGTTGGGCAGTTTCCAGAGGATGAGCAGCAGCCCGACGATCGTGGGAGGCACTTGACCGTAGAAGCACCATCGCCAGCCGATGGTGTCGCATAGAACACCGCCGAGAGGCCCGCCCAGGGCTCTCCCCGTCGTGGCGGCAATGTTGACATAGCTCCGCCAGCTGGCAACTTCCCTCACGGGAACCACGTCTGCAGGGTGGGTATGGGTGAGTCGACGCGTCTCGGCCGGTGAGAATATGCAACCAACATACCAGCAATAATGATAGAAACCAAGGCCGTCATGCCCGCTCCGCCGACTCCGGAAATAGCACGCCCGGCGATGACATGCCAGTATCGTTGACCGATGCCACTGTGCAAGCCCCATGAGCAAGTGCGAGAGGGTTTTGGGACGACGACGACGACGACCTTACCAGAGAGAACACCCCGTTGCAAAGAAGATATACGAGACCGTCAGATTACTGCGGCGGCCAAAGATGTCGCTCAGCTTGCCGTACTTTTTTTTATTAAATACAGCGCATTAGCAACCGAAATACGCAAGGTGCCTCGTCCCATTTCGTTTCATTCCCTCCCACACAACACAAGGGGGAGGTTCTCACCAGAGGTTGGCTCGCGCAGAGAGCGAGCACGAAGCTGGTGACCAGCCACGAGGCGCTCGACAGGGCGTGGAACTCGGAGGCGATCTGCTGGCTCGAGGCGACGATGAGACTGCCGTCGAGATTGGCGACAAAGACCCCGAGCAGCGAGACCGGCACGACGGTCCAGATGGTCAGTGCCGAAGAGGGCTCGTCACTGGCCGGCGCGTGGTCCTCGTGATACGGCGGCAAGTTGGCGGACGAGATGCGTCGCAGCGAGCTGGTGTATGATTGCCGTCGCTCCAGGTCATCATCCGAGCCGCTGCGCTCACCGGGCAGCAGGGCGCTTCTCTCATCGACCACGGCCGCATCACCCATCGCGATCGAACTTCACGTTTTACAAGTCAACGCGGGATCGAGAAGGCCAAGTTTGACTCAAGCATGATGAAGAGCGGTGGTGGTGCCGCGTGTGTCCCAAGCGGGCAAAGCGCCAGACGGGGGGGGGAAGAGAGCGGCGCTCACCGCCGTCCATCCGCCACCCTCAATAGGTCCATCAATCACGCAAGACGACCGAGCGAGCACGCACGAAGCATATCGTTGGAGCCGCCTTCACAGGGCCAGGACACGCCAACCTAAAACACGAGCGCCCTGCATTTAGAGCATGCAGATATTTGGTGCTCCCTGGGATGTGTTCCCTGGAGCGTTTTCAATAGTCCGCTACGTATCGCACGGCAACTCTAGTTCCAGTCATGTGGCGCGGCAGGAGCGACGAGGCACACAATGAACATGCGGTTGCGGTGGTCCTGGGGTCGCGCGTGTCTTTGCAAGAAGGACAGAAAAGAATTACATAGGAGCGTGTCTCGGATCCGCTCAAGGCAGTGCCGCCGGACTAGCGGTGACGGACTCGCAGGAACTAATTGATGCAGCGTTGACCCTCGTTCAGCCTTTTCTTGTCTTCTACACGAGTTCGGTCCACTGCGCACCTCCTCTGATGCCGACTCCATCGGCCGAAGCAGAATATGCCTTGACGTGACGAGGACCTTCGCTCTCAAGGATGTACCCCTTCTCGCACTTCTCGTACCGGACCCTCTCCTGCTGCAGCTCGTAGAAGTCGTCGTATCGCACGCTGAGAGCGTCATGCAGATCATGCACATCGCCGTCGGGATGCAAGACTTCCCATGGATGGGTACAGCTTCGGGCTTTGCACGTCTTGAGCACCATGACGAGCGAATCGAGCCGCGAGAGCAGGTGCTGCAGCGCGACGTGTCTGGGTTGTTCCCCAGATGCTGAAGCAGGTGGGAAAGTGAAAGTGGACGAATGATTGGTGGTGTACAGATTGTGCGTCTCGTAGGGGTCACGCTACACATACACAAGATCATTAGTGCGGACAAACGCGGAGAGAGAGGCGCCCACACTTACAATCAAATCGTAGAGCTCATGCTCCCCGCTGCACCAGACGCTGTAGTACAGGTTGTAGTTGTCGCCGATCAGCCGGAGGCCCTTGTATGTGTTGTTCCAGTGCATGGCCTGGCCATACTGGCCCTCGGCGAGTGCGAAGCCCCAGTATTCGATATTGACATGCTCCCCGCGGACGCTGGCGGCGGCGGCAATTTGTTCCGAAACCAAAGGAATGGCAACGCCGTCGAAATCAGATCGTATCTCTCCGCCCGTGAGGGACAGGAATGTCGGTGCCAGATCGGTGTGAGAGGTCACGATGTCGCTGACCTTTCCCTTTGCCACGCCCGGCCCGCGTACTATCAGCGGGACGTTGATGTCCTCTTCAAACCCACATTCCTTGCCTGGCTGAAGGCGGTGCTGGCCGATGTGATATCCGTTGTCGCTGGAATAGAAAATGTACGTGTTATCCAGGATATCGTATTGGGTCAACCGAGCAATGACCCCGTCGACGATCTCGTCGACGGCCTGGAGAGCTCGTAGCCGGTCTCGATAGAACCCGTCGTTGAAGTCAACATTGGCCTGGGTCTGTTGGGGCAGGTTGCTGATCCAAGAAACTCCATGAGGCTATTCCAGAATCAGTTGCGTCTCCCTAGCTACGGACAAACTCACCTCGTCTGGGTTGAAGCCCGGTGTACGCGGGACAACAGCGTCGTGGAAGAGACCCTTGTGCCGGTCAGCTGGGATAGGCGGAGTTGTGATGATAGAGTGTGCAGAGCCGGAGCCATTGAACCAGTCCTCCCGGAATTTGACGTTGCTGTGGGGGGCGTTCGGAGCGATGGTCAGGAAGAAGGGCTTTCGCTCGGCGACTGCATCTTTGAGGAAGCCATAGGCCTTGTCGGCTAGCACGTCGGTAGAGTACTCGCCTTCATGGCTGACGGGAGCGTCTCGGTTTCTCTGGAAGCTGGCATTCAGATACTCATAGGTATGTGGATCGAGAAGGAAATCAGAGCCGGTGAATCCGTTGACGAACGGCGAGTTGTATGTCGTCAAGCTATGAGCATTGAACAATTTGCCCGTGTAGTAGGTGTTGTACCCGATGTCCTGAAGCCAGATTGGAAGCCACGCCTCGTTAAATCCCTGGCTGACAAACTTGGGATAGCCGCCTAAAAGATGGTATTAGGCATTCACTGCTAAACCGGAGGAATAGACTATCATGGGGAGGAAGAAAGGGCATCAACTGACAAAAGAACACAACTAACCATACGGGGGATTCACGTCCGTGACATTCGTGTTGTGAGCGGCCCTTCCTGTCCACAAGCTCACCCTCGAGGGACAACACAGGGCTATCGTGCAATAGTGCCTCTGATAAAACGTGCCCTGGTCAATCAGATGCTTCTTCACATACGGCATGTAAGCCAGAGAATTCATGTGAAGGTCTTGATCATCCGTCAAGATGAAGACGATATTCGGTCGCGCTGTGCTTCTAGAACCAGAACCAGAGCCAAGCCCAAGAGGTCGTTGCCCATCAGTCTCGAGACCTGCAGAGACACCGGCGCGAGCCAACCCGCCAGCAACAGCTACGGCGAGAAGCAACGACGTCCACATGATGCCTGTTCACCGTGCTTGACCTCCGCCACCGCCGTGATCTACTGCACTTGTGCGACAGTGTAAGCATACAGAGTACGGAGTAGAGAGAGCATGCATGGAAAGCACGAACAAGCGCGTACCTCGTTCCGTCGGAATGGAAGCAGCACGAGCAAACCTCAGTAATTACATCCACCGTACGGACCACCAACAACACGTACTGCGGTGTACGGACCTCGCAGCAGATCAGCGATGGGCCGGACCAACCTGGCAAACCAGACAAACCGAGGAGATATCCGCCACCCAAACGCCGGGCGGACTATACCCGGGGGGGCTAGTGATGAGTAACGCCCCAGGCCCCCCCACCCGTGACAAGGCCAGGCCCCTTTTCGTGCTCGCTTGCCCTGCCTCCGAGAATGGCGTGCTGTCCCACGATATTGCGTGATCACAGACGACCCGCCAATCGTCAGCCCCGTGCCTTGAACTTGCAGCGCAGTGCAGCCTTGATATCATCCCGTCCGCTCGTGCAGCCAATGGTGCTGAGGATAAGGATCGTTTTCCTGGCTTGCGTGCCAGCTGGCCTGGTTGAACAATCTGCATACGCATCCATATCTGGGCTGCTGGGAAGCGGATGGGGATGCAGGATAAGAGCGGGCAGGCGTTCGTAATCAGACGATCGGATGCCAGAAGACGCAGAGGAGGGGGGGCCGAGGGTGCGGTGAAAGAATATGTGGCTTCCTCATAGCCTGTGCACAGAGGATGTACCGCTTTATCGTTCTCTGGAGGTGTTACAGGCACAGGTGACACTGACTACAACGGGGCGATCCACAAATTCACGCATCACGCTGGACCTAATTACTGAAATTATTGCGCTCTGTGCTCTGTGCCCTGTAGTCCGTAACCTAACCGGTAACCCATAACCATAATGATACCATTTGGGTGCCATTCCCTGCCCTCCCTCCATTCACTGGCTCGACTCCCCATCATCCGTCGCGCTCGTCATGCTCGCCGCACTCCTCACGGCCATCCCGTTGGTAGCCCGTCCACTGCTCGATCGCCGATGTTCACGTTCGTCATGTGGCGGTTCGTCCCCGTAGTTGCTTGACGGTCTTCTGTTCTTCTCCGTAACCAAATCCTTGAGCCACTTGTTCTCTAACTCTAACTGATGGACCCGTTCCTCGAGCTCGGCGTTCCGTTCCTGCACAGTTGCCATCCTCTGTTCCAAAGCCTCTTCCTTCTGCCTCTTTTTCTGCCGAAAGCGCGCACTTGCAGCGGTGTTTCGTCGCCGTCGCTCCTCCTTCGCAGCCACTTCCGCGGCTTCATACGGGCTTGTCGGGAAGATGTCCGGGCTTAACCCCTCCGGGATGTGTTGGTGACCATAGCCGTGAGCCGGCGCTCTAGCCTGTAGGTCCGGGTAGAAACTGCTCCTGGTATTGACGGCCGTGACGTTGGGTGCCGTGTGTAGTGGTGGGAGTGGTGGTGATATTGATATCGGGCGTGTGCCAAAGTATTGGGCGTGTGCATGGGCGTGGACGTTGGGGTCGGGATTGGCGGTCGTGGTTGTTGCGCTGCTGATCTGTGGGATCCGGGTCTGTCGCATGCGCTCCGTGACATTAAGCAAGTCCCTTTCGTCGAGGCTGAAGGGGTTCATGGAACCGGAAATGCATGCTTTGTTGGCAGAGTGGTGTTCACGAGGGCGACGGCGGGAAGGGTAATAGTAGCAGGAGGAGTGATAGTGACAGTATCGGACGAGGTCGGTGAGTACATACATATAGCGTGCCAACCCTGTGTGAGAGCAGGCCCCAGAACCCTTGCTCATGCAAGTGCAAGTGCATGTGCTCGTACTTGTCCAGTAAGGTGTCCCATCTCGGTTAGAGCCGGTACCAAGGAGCGGCCGATCCAACGTATGTAGGTGGTATGGGAGAACAGACGATGACTGGTCCTTGAGTCCGGGGAAGACCGCACCTGGAAGCCTTGCGAATCCGCGGCATAATGAGCGAGTCATTGTATCTATTCCCAAAGGATGTGCGGCGCTGAAAGCAACAGTCATCCAACAGTTTCATTAAGCGTCCCGCGTCCGTTTGACCCTGGTAGGGATACCCACCAGGCTGCAATCTGGGACATGGCGCAATTTTGGGGGGAATTTAGCCCTAACAGGAGACCCCACCCATCATCCAGCTCGCGAGGCCACATCATACCTGTTTTCTAGCGGCTGTAGAGACCCTTATGAAGACGATGAGTTCTTTGGGAATGCGCACAAGCGACATCGGGGTCCCAAGAGCCTGCCTGTCAACCTCATTGCCATGGGATCCGCGACTTGACTCGGAAGGGAGGAAGCGTAATCGCTGTCGGCTTGTCGAAGTCCTTGGCGTCCGCAACGGCCAGTGCGCATCGTCTTGTCGCCCGGTGTTTGGCAACGCAAACCACGCAGCCATGGCTCTACGAAGCAAGTTCACGCTGCTCATTGTACAAAGCAGTCATTTCAGGGGGGGATGGATCTCACCCTTCCGGTAGCTCATCATAGCCAGTCTGTTCAACCTTGGTCTCGGCTGGAGGTTCTCTTCCGTCTCAAGGGTCCCAGAAGGAGAAGACATTATCGGTCACTCGAGCAGCCTGGATATAGATCTTCCTTTCTCCTTCGGCTGTAAGGTGCTCACACAGATCCTCCGTTTGTAGCAGTGATGCTCTTCAACCTCGCCACCTCGGCGGTGGTGGTCCTCTGCGGTAGGGCGCGCGATGAAGTGGGAAAAGTCCAGCGGAAGGCTGTATTGGCATTCCGGTCCGTGGATGCTGGGAATAAAGTTCCGTGCCTCGTTGGACGCAACACGAAATCAAAGACGCAAAGCAGCTCTTTCAGACCTAGAGACAAAGCTGACGCAGATATCAGCGGTACCTTGCCAAACACCAGAATTCGCAGGAGTCATGGTATCCTCATGAGGGCAGCTGTTTTGGCCAGTAAGTGATCCGGAGAGGGCACCTCGCGGCGTCGGAATACTATCGGCATCACACTGTCGTCGGTCTTTTGGGATCTGACTCGATTTGAAGTAACACAAAGGAATCGAAGGCGACGCCTGATTATTACAGTATCGAGGCCGGCGGTAACATTACGAGCGCGTCCCAAAGCGTGTACACATGACGTCTTGGCGGCGTCATTACAATTCTTCGGAAACGCTCCTGCCACAGGGAGACAAGAGCCGGTCACGTGCATCTAAAGCTAGGTAAAGTGATGCCTCCATCCACCGATTTCTACAAACACTCCAATGACTGTCGATTACAATTGCAATTGACACTGTTACCTCTGGAGAGAACTCGCCGAGTGTGCAGCGATATTGGACGCGATGTTGGGTAGAATCTTCGAAGCTCGAGCAGCACTGATAAAACCATACCGTCCATCGGAAGCGCGTGGAGGGGGCTTTTCCGAGCACGAGGAGGGTATTTCGCGGCGCGTATAGCGTGTCAGAGGCGCCTCAGTGTCGGCCTCGAACCTCCCAGGCTTCGCTTCTGCCGGGTGCAGCATCCGCGACCAGAATGGACTGGAGAACCCGGTCTTCGCAGCCACGATTCTGCCCCAGGAGGCTGACACCGTGCCCACCGTCGCGTTCCCCCCACATGCCCCGAGTCTGGAGACCAGATTGCGGAGTGGTCGTAGATTATGTACCCCATCGTCAGAATCAGAAGCGTTCCTGCATTGTCGACCAGATCGACACAGGTTACCAAAGAAGCGACCTGGTGCACAATCCTTAATACAGAGAGTCTGAGCACCATGGAGCAGAGTTTTCAATGTCAGCTATGCTCCTCAACGTTCTCGCGCAGCAGCCACCTCAGAAGACACCATCAAAGCCGTAAGCAGACCCTGGGAGGTGACTGATTGGGTATTAAGCTGAAGATGGACGGCAGATTTCCTCCACAAACCCTTCCAATGCTCATTTTGTGCATCGACTTTCAAACGCAGGTAAGAGGATAACCTTGGGATGGCGGCAACCCTGAAGCAAAGGTCTCACAGCCCCAGTGACGCGATGCGCAAGCATTGGAAAACATGTTCAGCGAGGAAGAGTCTCGGAGAACCGATCCCTGCCCAAAAGCCCGCAGGTCGTAAGAAGAGGTCCTGCGATGGTTGCTCGGCGATTAAACAGGCGTGTGACCTGGGCATGCCTTGCGGCAGTTGCATCGCCAAGTTTCAGGTATGTACCTACGGAAAGAGGCTTTCATACAACGAAGGTCAAGATTCAGGGCACCGCATCTCTGGCACACCCCGGGGGTGTCTTGCCATTGATTGGAGCCAGGCGTCTCCCTTCGACCTGTTCGCCCAAGAGTTCTTTGGTCAGAGCATAGGGCCGCACTCTCTCGACAATGGCAACTTGGAAACCGTGGTGGTGCAAGCTACGGATGCAAAAGCATATACGAAACCCGTCGTCCGATTCGACTTCCTTCTCCACTTTGTCACATCGCCTGGCCTGGATGGGACGTTCAACTGGATATCGTGCGAACAACGCTCTGGCGTCTCTGATGATTGGCTGCTGGCCTCTTTTCTGGAGGAGGACCACATGCCACCAAGCACGGCCCATCATAACCAGCAAGCAGCGAGACGGTCGAATGAAAAGAATGTCCAACTGTTCGAGATGATGTGTTGGATGTCGCACCCCATGTTCGTGCCCTCGAAGAAGCTCTGGACCAGGTTACAGCGCGAAGATGCACAGGTCTACTACGACCAGAATCAGCATGGGAGTCGACCTTTGTCTGTTGATGCCGATCTCGACTTTTTCAATCCCATGAATCTCGATCGATTTGTGCACTTGTACTGGGAACGATGGCACTTCAATGGCCCGATTGTTCACAAAGCCACCTTTGACATCAACACGGCCAGCACCGAGATGATCTTTGCCTTCGCGCTGACGGGCGCCTTCATGTCGAATGATGAAGCCGACGTGGCAGGGGCAAGGAGCTGGCTAGACATCGTCGAGGAGCTGGTCTTCCAACACCCGTTGCTGTCGGAGCATCCAGTATCTCATACCTGCGAGGGCCAAGTCATGTCCTTGCGCGAACGACTGGAATTGATCCAGGCCGCTCTGCTGATAAGTGTCCTTCAGAATTGGGAAGGCTCAGAGGCGTCCCGAAAGCGGATCAGGCGATCACGTTTCTCGTCAGTCATCTTTGTAAGTATGCCGCGTGCGCCGAGCCATTGAGCTCTCTGACCACGATGCAGGCTGCAAGAGACATCGGATTCGCCGAAGCGAGGCATACGAGTGATTTCAACCCCGCGTTGAGGCACGTGGACTGGGAGGAATTCATCCTCCGGGAAGAGTTGATCCGGTAACGTCTCGTAGCCCAAAACATCGCTTCTTGTGCTAACATGGAGGCAGGACGCAGACATTTGTCTTTCTCCTCGACGCCGAATTCATGCTCTTCCACAACGTGCCGCCGCGCATTGGGATTTCCGAGCTGACCTTCTCCTTCAGCTGCACAGCGTCGTGTTTCGAGGCTGCGACTCCAGACGAGCTGTGGGCCGCAATTGATCTCGACCCCGGATGTTGCTGGCAGACGCAGGACTTCTCTTTGAGGGACGCTATAGAAATGATGTGCCGCGAGGGCGCCAACAGCGCCGACGTCTCGAATTCATTGCGTGGCTTGACAGCTCTGAACCTCTTCGCCGTCGTGTGTGGTAAGAACCCGTACCGTTACACCAAGACACTTTGCGCTTCTGGCTAACCACTACGGGTACTCAGCTCTGCACAGTCTGCTGTTCACCCAGCAGATGTCACTGTCACTCTCACCAGCGACGATATCTCGCCTCCGTAATGCTCTGCACATCTGGACTCATCTCTGGGAGCGACAGCGACGCGTTCCGGTCTGTGCGCCACCCTCGAGCCCCCACGTCTCGGTGAGCGACATGGACGGGATCTATCGCCACGCGAATGAATGGCAAGCGTTCGCTCTTGCGAAGCTTGATCGTCTCGCTGCCACCGGAGGCGCTGTGACGGACACGGCGCTGTCGGATTACCACGACAACGCGTCGACTAGCCTTCGGGACGTAGCGGACCTCATACAAGCGGCTTTTCCATAGTTCCGATTCCAAGCAGTGTCGAGCTCGTGTCAGAGGATGGGAGGGAACGTGCACTCCGCACCGAAGTTTCTGTGGCTGGCAATACTCCCCGTTCCCCTGATCCTGGAATCGGTTCGAACTCAAGGACTCAATTGACTTCGAAGCCTTCCCATTGTGGACGGCTCACGAACCTGACGAAATGCAGCGAAGCCCCAGCCCACGGTTCCCAAAAGTTTACTATGGATATTTCTATTCGTGTACCTATGGAGCCAGTTGGCTGTGGTCATGCAGAGCGGGAACGGAAGGACCCTCGGCGAACGGCAACTAGAAGTTCGCACAAGGTCCTGCCTGTGTGAAGCATAATGGCATCCTTGTGTCCCTAGAAGTCGTCCAGCGCTTCGATCCTCGGTGCTAGAGACTTACGTTTATTCTTATTCTATTGAATAGAAAAGGAATGACTCCGTACATTCCCAACGACGCGTTGCAGTTGGGAATCGAATCCAGCCGGCCCGGTGTATTGTAGTCTTCATCTTCAGATCACTCCTGCGCTACCGTACTTATGGCAATTAGACCGGCGTGACCTCTAAACCATCCAGCTCGGCCTTCCTTTCCCACGCCTCCAGCGTGTTCATAAAGTCCACGATCCCTTCGCCCCAGATGCCCATCCGCGCGGCCTTCATTTTGACCTCGACAGGCAAACGGTCCATGACGCCCTCGCCGTTCAAATATCCTGGCGTGCACCCGGCCATGGCAGCGAACGCCAGACTGCGCTTGACGACCTCGGCCGACCAACTCTCCTCGGCTTCGCCCGTCGGCTCGATCACGACCTTCTGGCCCGGAAACCGAGCCTGAGCCTGCGTGATGATCTCCACGGCGTGGTTGCTCATGATGTCGAGCGTGAAGTTTTGGTTCCCCGACGCGCCGGCCTGGAAGGGCCCCGGCATAAACAAGTTCGGGAACCCGTGCGTCATGGTGCCGTGCAGGGTGGCGACCTTGTCGCCCCATTTGGCGTCCATGTCCTGCCCCGCGCGGCCGGTGATGGTCATTCCCGCGGCGGACGCCGGGCTGCCGATTCCTGGGGCGCGAAATCCCGTGCTGAAGATCAGGATGTCGAGGGGATATTCGTTGGGGCCGACCACGGCGGATGTGGCGGTCAGCGCGTCGACACCCTTTCCGTCCGTGTCCACGAGTTGCACGTTCGGGAGGTTGAAGACGGGGAGGTAGTCGTCGTGGAAGGTCGGTCGCTTGCACCAGCTGCCGTACCAGTGCTTGAGCGCTTGGGCTGTGTCCTTGTCGCTGACGGTTTCGTCGACCCGTTGGCGGATCCTTTCAGCTCGGGGGAGGTCGGCGGCGTAAAGTGAAGCCACGAATCTGGGAATGCTTTCCATGGAGAATGGTGGGTTGGGCCCGCCTATCAGGGCGCGGAATGTGCGACACTCGGAATATCGATCGTTCACGAGGTCGGTCTCGCCCGGTTCGACTGCGCCCGAGAGGTGGGCTGCAAAATTGAGATTTCGCTCCTTCCACCAGCCTGGCTTCGAGGCAATCTGGGAGCTCCATGTAGCCTTGTCGGTCTGGTGCTGGCCACGTTCATCGACTGAGCTCGGGGTGCGTTGGAAGACGGTCAGGGATTTTGCAGACTTGGCAAGATGCGGGACAGCCTGGATTGCCGTGGCGCCTGTCCCGATGATGCCGACGCGCTTGTCTGAGAGCCTGTCAAGCACTGGGTTCTCCTGAGAACCACCCGTAACAGAGTAGTCCCAGCGAGAGGTGTGGAATGCTGTTCCTTTGAACTTGTCGAGTCCCGAGATAGCAGGGAGCTTTGGGTGCAGGAGGAGACCGGGGGTGGATATGACGAACTGAGCAGTGATATTAAGATCGAGAGGCGTGTTCGAGGTACGTTCCTTGGCCATGTTGATTGTCCATTGATTGCCCGATTCGTCCCAGGTGAGGCGATTGATCTTGGTGCGGAACATAGCGGTCTTGGACAGTTCGTATTTTTCTGCAATGGCATTGATGTACTCCCGAATCTCGTAACCGTACGAGTACTTGTGCTTGGGTATGTAATCCATCTCCTCGAGTAGCGGGAGATAGCAGTACGATTCGACGTCGCACATCAGGCCTGGGTATCTGTTGTAATACCAAGTTCCTCCAAACCCCCCAGCAGAATCGACAATCCGAATCTCCGACGCCGGGATGCCCTTTTTGATAAGTTTGACGGCATATATCAGGCCGCCAAAGCCGGCCCCCAGAATGAAATACTTGATATGCTCGCCGTCGCGGATAGTAATTGCCTCGGACCGCTCGTCGAGCCAGGGATCTTCCCGATAATGTTTGAACTGTTCTGAGACTGCAAGATCAACATATTGAGCGTTGCCGTCGGGTCTTGTCCTTTTTTGACGTTCCTCCTCGTACTTTTGCTGGATCTCCAAAGCGGCTTGTGCTGCGGCGCTAGAAAGCTCGGGCGGAGCGCCATTTGTTTGGCCTAGAACTGCCGAATCGACTGTCGCTTTCTGCCGCTCAATCGGCACCGATTGAGTTGGAGGGATCGCCGTAGCCGCTTGCCCGACCATGTTGGCTGTTCGAGATCCGGTAGGACGGCAACGTTAGAAGAACAGAGACGTGCGTAAACGATCTAGGTATAGGACGTCCTCAAACCGTCTATTCGTGCAAGTCTCACAGAACGGTAGTGAGTCACGTTAGGGTTTGTAGCAAAGATTGGCATGTCAACTGCATCAAGGTCTTACTCGTAGTCTTGGTGGCCTAACTTCCAGCAAAATGTTACACGGAGCATCTCAGAGTAGTTAGCAGAGGTGGTTCGGATCCTCTGCCAAGCTCAATTGATCGTCTTTCCCATGAAACTTTGGCAAACAAGGTCATGGGTTTCCTCTTTGAACATTCGGCGCAGACCTGGGAGGCCGGATGAAACGCGGTAAGCTGGCAGGGGCCCCCGTGGGGGGAGCGGTGATCCGTCATCGCGACTTGAATCAGTCAAAGCGGCGACTGTCAGCTTGGAGGATTCGTATCCTCTTCAGTAGCTTGTCGTCGCCCTCACGGTGGAATTACGCTCTGAGCGAATCGGAAGAGAAAATAGATCAGGATGACTACGGCGGGCTGTTGTCCGCGGAAGAGCACTGGCTACTGCAGACCAGATGAACACCAGCCGCGAACTGCGAGATTGACCGCTGACGACGACAATATCCACTGTCCGTCAATTCCAGGTCCTTCCGCCGTCGACTTCGGGTTCGGTCTCAGGTCTGGCATCACCAGCCTGCTGGGGCAGGTCACGAGTGCAGTCTTGCGGGTTTCAACCTGAACGGCTTTTAGAGTATGAGCTTCAGAGTACAGTGCTTCCAACATGCGGTGGGTGAGTGGGCGCTACTGCGAGAGCACTCATGTTCATCGTCAAATGGCTACTGATATACATCCTGGCACTGTACTATCCACGCACTTCAATCGTGTCCCTGATGATTTCGACGTTCGGCTTGGAGTAAACGGCCTGCAAGGACCGACGAATGTAGTCTCCGGACATCATGGGCTGGAACTTCGCAGGATTCTCAGCACTCACGAACTTGGCCACAGCCTTTAACTCGGCGTCCTGATTTGCTGCAAAGAGTCAATACAGCGCTTGAGCCCGAGTATCCAGCAGAACGAGGATCAGGGCGAGCGTCAAGATCAGAGACAGGGGCGAGGGCGCGAGGAACACTGTACTAACCGCCCAGGAAAAACGGCACAGAATATCGATCCCTCTCCGAGACATTGACCACCCTATGCATCGTCGACACGAACAGGCCATTAGTGAGCATGGACAGCGAATCGCCAATATTGACAACAAACGTGCCGGGTATAGGCACCGCCTGGATCCAGTGCCCCGTGTTGGACAACACTTCCAGAGAAGGAATCTCATCCTGCAACAAGATCGTCAGCAGCTCATAGTCGGTGTGCGGACGGATGGACGACGGTGCGTCCGTGCCAGAGAGTTGGCCCTTGCCCTTGCCAGGATAGTGCGCCATTTTCAAGATCGAGTAGGGCTTCGTGGCCAGGTGGTCGAACGCGTGCTCCTCCAGATCGAGACCCAAGGCAAACATGCGGAGAAGAGCCCGGCTCAGAGTGATCATATGCGTCATGTACTCCTTGACCTGGCGCTCATAGCCAGGGAGGCGCTCCTCGGGCGGCCACCAATTGTCGCCATTGCTGGCCCTGTCGGCGCCAGCCACGGACATGTACTCGGATCCAGACTCGGGATCGCAACAAGCTTCATACCCGTAATTGATCGCTTCATTCAGCTCTGGACACACGCAACAGGTTACTAAGGAAGCGAATATCATCCATCATCATCATTATCAATCCCCCCCACGACCACGACGGTAGTTGATTACACCGTTCCCCTGAAGAACATGTCCCTCAAAAGGTAAAGTGATACTTACTCGCCCCAGCAGGGATGTCGTTGTCCAACTTAATGGGATAATACCCATAATAATGCTCATGCTTCTCCGTATCATACTCCATCTTCTCGTCGAGACTCAGGTCGTGGAAAAACCGCCGGCTCTGCGTGAAAATGGAAGCGACAGCCTCCTCGGGCACGCCATGGCCGCGAACGTAGAAGAACCCGACATTCGAAGCGGCGTTGCATATCGCCTTTGCCACGCTCCTTCGGCGGATCTGCTCCGGGTGCGTTATGTCGGTGATGTCGATGACGGGGAGGTGCGCGGTGACTGCCTCGGTGCTGCTAGGGGAGAGGACCTTGCGCCAGCCGAGCCCCGTCCTCACTTCTGTGCGGCCTTGGGGGTTGACGCGGACGATGTCGGCCATTGAGGCAGGCGAGACGGGCGTAGAAGGTCAACGGGGAAGGCAGCAGAAGGCAGGCAGAGGCGGGCGCCATCTGTGAGGATCTCCTGCGGATTGAGTGGATAAGGAAGTTGTCCTATATGGTGTGGTACGGGATAACTGGCTGGATGGCCTGGCTGGTTTGGTTCGGACAACTCCGCGTTCCTTGACATGGGCTTCATCGTCCAAGAGACTGCCCTGTTATCGAAATGTGCAGATGTCCGGAGGCAGTTCTTCACGGGTGTGTTATTATTATTATTGTTGTCATTGTCGTCACTGATGTTGTCTTGTTGCGTGGAATGACCTTCGTCATGCGGGATACGGTGGTGGTATGGTGTTGACCAGGCCAGCAGGGAACACACATAGACCGCCTCCTACGACCCGGGGCCTCATTCCCTGCAAGCCTTCATAACGCTGGCTACCTTCAGTATCTACCAGTCGCTGATGTTGTCACGACCCGCACTCTGCTACTGTAGCTAGCACAGGATCTCCCGTTAGTTTCTCGCTGACCCAAACCTCCTCGCTATAAGCAGTAGCAGGTTCACTCTAGACTGTACTTGGTGGCCACTCGTTTCATGTATATTTATATCCAGAGCAACCCGAGAGGAGCACATTCAAGCCAAACGCGAGCCCTAAAATTGGAACAGCCTGCATTAAAAGGAGAACAAGGTCTCTTGGTCTCCACGCCCTCTTCAGAGGCCCGGAAAGCATCTCCCGCTCGTCATCATCGCCTTTCCCTCGTAGGGACTCGCACACGCGTTCTCTGCGTAGTCTACCGCATCATAATAGAATCGCCCCCGCATGGTGGGTTCGGTAAAGTACCACTAGCGGAAAATCGCGCTAGCTGACGGAAGAAAGAGATAGATATAGAGAGATCAGAACGACATTCATCTGTCACGACCACTACGTCAGCGAGTGACAATCTTGTCGACTCTTGGCCGTATCAAGGAGCGAGACACAATAGGAAGCAGGCATCACTGCATAACCTGATTCGGGCAGTAAAATATGGTCTTGCATTCGTGGCGGTCCTTACTCGTGCGACGAGCGACTAAAAATTCCAACATCGCCCGCCGGTCCATCGCGTGAACGCAGTGGTCGGAAAACTCCAGTGGCAGTGCAGCAGCACGATGCTGAAGGAATGGCGTGATGTTCCATTGTGCATTGAATCCCTTCGGATTTACCGCTGCGTAGAACCGACTTCCTGGCAGCCCCCTCAGCTGCTTCAATGCCCAGTGTATATGGTGGAGCATAAGAGTCCTGGGGGCATAGTCGGGAGCTTTTGTGGCCGGGAACACTGACGGACGCTCAACCTGCCTCGGGCTGGCAGGGAGAGCGCGTCGAATCTCGAACGGGAATGCAGATGAGGGATTGCGTTTGGAGCCTCTCTCCGAAGAAGACCTGGGCAGTGTCAGCAAACAAGGCTTCGTCTGAACGTGATCGATCGCTGTTGGTGGCATGGGACTGTTGCCTGGAAAGCTCGACAACGCGTGGCCAAGACTATACGCGGCTGAAGAGTCTGAAGTACAGGACGTCGTCAGGGCGTAGAGGAGAAAGTTCCAGACACGAAGATCAAGGCCCGAGAAGTTGGCGGAGACGAAAGCTTGAAATGGGATCTGTTGCCTGTGAGTTGTCTGCTTTGTTCGGTCCTGCGACGCGGCGCGACGCGTAAAGCCGAGTGGCACAGTATGTAAGGACTGCACCCGGAGGAGCAGGTCACGTCACGCCAGATCATCCCATGGACAATGGTCGCTCGCTTGACCTCGGTTGTCCAAACAGGAGTCGTAAACATCGCGATTGGCGAGAGCGCAGGAGGTGACATTTACTGTTGACGTGTGGCGGTGGTTCGCAGCTGTTTTACGACGCGCCTGCGCAAAGCCACCGTCTGGCCATCACGGCCGCCACGGGGTCAGCTTCTGGAAGCCTCAGGACCCAGGACTCAGGAGGCTGCACCACGTAGAGAACGACAGGAACAAGGGGGACCACGCCGCCGTCGCTGAAACGACAATCTCAAACGCGACACTAGGCTGGCTGCCACGATGGGTGCTTCAAAAGCCTAGCCAGGGGCGGCGCCCGAGGCCAATGGCGTGGCGGGGTGGCCTCCCCCCGCACGGCCCCCTTGGCGGCTACGCCAACCTGCGACACGGCGACGAGGCTGTCTCCAGTTTTCTGGTGTCAGCCTCGCGGTGCGCTGTTTGAGCTGCGGCTTGTTCGTCCTCGACTCACAGGTCCATTGGATCGACGGAGCAGTCTTAGCTGCGATGGAGGTGAGTCAATTGGGATCCCAGCCTTCGTCCCCATCGCGGTGATCCTACGACGGAGTCCATCCCATTCGAGCGATTTGGTAATGGAAATGGATGTGGGCAAAGGAGGCCCGTCGAATACAAGGAAGCACGCCGTGAGGATGGTTCCTTCAAATACGACGACGGCTCTGCTCCTCGCTGCACGTTGGCATCTCTTCGTTCTATCTCAGTGCAATTTCTATTCCAGTTTCTTTCAAGCACAGTCAGTGCCCAGTGCCAGTCTCTCCTTCAGCCGCGTCCACCTTCGCTGTGTGATCAAAAGTTACTTTGCTTCCTCTTCATTTCACATCGCTGTGCGGTGTTCGCTGTACTCGCTGCGCGACAACAGGATCCTCTCACTTTCACTCACTCAATCAATCAATCGTTCAATTCTGTCCGACCGCAGGCCGTCTCCGACACAATGTATACCACTGTCACCATCTCTCAAGCCCTTGTCCTCCTCCTCTCCCTCACCCACCACACCCTCTCCGCCGGCACGCAGTTCATTACCGGGCCCTGCTCCTCCGATGCCGACTGCGCGTCCTCGTGCTGCGGATTCAACTCGGGCCTGTGCGCCGGTCCAGTCATCGCCCAGACCCGCGACGGGGGCTGCGGCCACGGCGACGCCCAACCCAACGACATTGCAGCGCAGGCATTCTTCGCGTCCCAGTCGGCCGCCATGGCCGGGGCGACATCTCCAGCAACGGCCGCGGCGGCCCCTCCAGCCATGAGCACCGCAGCCACAGCGCCGGCCGGTAGCAACGGCAACGTCGGCACAGGCACGCAGTTCATCACGGGCGCATGCACCAGTGATGCGGACTGCGCGAGCGGATGTTGTGTGAGTTTCCCCCGACCCTCTCTCTATCGTCGTCGTCGTATCCTGTCCTATCATATCGTAGCACCTCATTTCACATCACCGCACAGCTCATCGTAGCATATCACATTACAAAATATCATAGCACCCGCAAAGGCACAATCAAAACCCAATCAAACCCAAGCTAACCGAATCGATTTATCAGGGCTTCAACTCAGGCAAATGCGCCGGCGCCATCGTGGCCCAAGAACGCGACGGTGGATGCGGCTTCGGGGACGCCCAACCCAACGACAACGCGGCGCAGATTCTGCGCGGCGGACAACCCACCTCGCCAGCAACATCCAACACGGGGACCCCAACGTCGTCATCGTCATCCTCTTCTGGCACAGACACCGGGTCCAGCTCCGGCTCCGGCTCCAGCTCCGGCGGCACAATCGACACCTCCATCCCGGGCTCGGCGAACGTCGGCAAGGCCAACGGCAGCCAATTCATCACGGGCCAGTGCTTCAGCGACGCCGACTGCGCGTCGGGATGCTGTGGGTTCAACACGGGCAAGTGCGCGGGGGCGATCATCGCGCAGACGAGGGACGGCGGGTGCGGCTTCGGAGACGCCGCGCCCAACGATACCGCGGCGAAGGCATTGACGGGCGGGGCGAAGGCCAGGAGCGCGAGAAGGGCCGTGAGGGAGTATATGGCGTAGAATCCATGCCGCGGAGATCAAGAGGTCTAGAATACGGAGTACGAAATGCAGATATGCTGGCTACGGAGACTATATGCACTTACTCGCATCCAGCGACCAAGGGAGACCAAAAAAATTGGACTATCGTATGTCCTTCTATAGCGCATTTATTTATGACTTGACGATCAATGGATGGATGCATGACCTGCGATGCGATGCGAGGACACCGTTGTCTACTATCTCGATTGGGACGAAATGACAGTTTTCGAGGCATATTTCGTCTTCCAACAATGCTAGCATCGATGGTCGGGTTACTTGGGCAGATTATAGCTAGCACCGAATACTTGTGCTTGTCACGAATGCTCGTCGGTGACGCTGTCACCATCTCTTGTACATGCAATTCTGATCAGGGATGTTCAACCAAGCACTTTGGCCCCTGTCACACCGTCGGCTAGTCATTCACCCTTCAACTTGTCCTGCGTAACCTTGAACGCTTCCTCAAGTAAAGCTTGCTCCTCCTTGACGTGGTTAGCCTTCGTACCTGTCGCCACCGAGGCACTAGGATCTCTCCCAGCATACATGACGTGCCGTCGGTTATGGTGCTCAGTCTTGTTCAACAAGGTCTCGATACGTGGCTGAACGAAACTCCATGCTCCAGCATTGAGAGGTTCTTCTTGACACCAGACGATCGTCTTGGCATTCTTGTACGTGTCGAGGTTTTCCTTGAGCTGAGCCCACGGGAAGGGATTGAGCTGCTCGATACGCGTGATGGCGGTGTTCTTGATGCCCTTGTCGCCGCGGTGCTTGTGCAAAGCGGCGTAAACTTGACCTGTGCAGATCACGACCCGGTCGATGTCATCCGGCTCAGCAATGGCCTTGCCGTGTTCTGGGTCCGCAATAATCCACTGGAAGTGAGATTCGCCCTCGAAGTCCTCAAGGTTGGAGCGCGCGAGAGGATGGCGGAGAAGTGACTTCGAGAAGAACACGATCAATGCTATAATAGGGTCAGAGAGGTGCATAGATCCTTCTGGCCATGTTACTTACGTTTTCTGAATTGTCTGTTCATCTGTCGTCGGAGAATGTGGAAATAGTTGGAAGGCGTTGTCATATATGCGACTTGCATGTTGCAGTCTTGATGCTGTCGGTCAAGCTTGTCCGGAGATGGGAATACGCGCGGCTCTTCGTTGCAAAGTTGCAGGTATCGTTCCATGCGGCCACTGCTATGCTGTGAGAACAGTTAGTCTAGATGTCTCTGATCAGGTCACAGGCATGGTGGAAGACCTACCTCGGGTCCCTGTCCGTCGTAACCATGAGGCAAAGAGCAAACCAGGCCGGATCTCTGCAGCCATTTGGCTTCTCCTGAAGCAATGAACTGATCAATGATACATTGGGCATTGTTGGCAAAGTCTCCAAATTGCGCTTCCCACATGACGAGCGCATTGGGCGATGAGAGCGAGTAACCGTATTCGAACCCGAGGACACCGAATTCACTCAAGGACGAATTGGAGATGGTGAATGCGCCTTGCTCCTTGGATAAGTTGCTGAGTGGCGTCCAGGTGGCTTCAGTCTCCTGGTCGTGCAGGACGGCATGTCGCTGAGAAAAGGTGCCACGTTCAACGTCTTGACCGGAAACACGCACATGGTGGCCCTCGAGGCAAAGTGTACCGAAAGCAAGAGCTTCGGCCGTAGCCCAGTCAATACCTTTGCCGTCTTGGACCGCTTTCTGGCGACCAGCAAGAATACGCTTGAGGTTCCGGTGCACAGTGAAACCTTCGGGAGCCTCACCGATCTTCTTGCCAATTTCCTTCAACATATCTGAAGGAACACCAGTTGGGGGATGAGGAAGAACTTCGGTAGCAAGCTCTCGGGGTGATTTGAAGCCGTTCCAGGCCGAAGTGAGCCACTCCTTGCCTGTGGGTTGATAGTCTTTGCTTCGGTCGAAACTGTCATTGAGCATTCCCCACACCCATTTCTTGTGCTCGTCAATGTCTTCTTTGGTGAAGGTGTTTTCTTCCAGCAGCTTGTCGACATACTTGTCGAGTTGCGGTTTTATCGATTCGATCCGCTTGTACATGAGTGGCTGAGTGAAAGATGGCTGATCTGTTTCATTGTGGCCTTGCTTGCGGTAGCAGACGATATCGATGACACAGTCTTTCTTGAAATCGGCTCTCCAATCGGCAGCCATCTGGCAGACGAAGTTTACGGCTTCAACATCATCACCATTGACATGGAACACGGGAGCGTCAATGGCCTTGGCAATGTCGGAGCAGTATGGGGTCGACCGAGCAAATCTGGGGTCCGTTGTGAACCCGATCTGGTTGTTCACAATGATGTGGATAGTGCCGCCGGTCGAGTAAGCGGGAAGAGCGTGGAAGCCAAGAGTTTCGTAGACGACGCCCTGTGCAGCAAAGGCAGCATCACCGTGAAGCAATACACCCATGGCAGTCAAGTGTTGCTTTTCGTCGTTGTTGTAATGTTGGATGGCGCGAGTCTTGCCAAGTACAACGGGGTCCTCGGCTTCCAAGTGAGAAGGATTGGCGACGAGGGAGAGTTGGACACGCTTTCCGGAAGGTGTCGGTCGTTCAAAGTTCATGCCCAGATGGTATTTCACGTCGCCCGAGCCTTCATCGCTTGCCTCGGTAGTACCAGAAAACTCGCTGAAGATGGATTCGTTGGGCTTCCGAACGACATTGCTAAGAACGTTCAGTCTTCCTCTGTGTGGCATGCCAATGACGATGTCTTTGATGCCATAGTCGACACTCCTGTCGATCATGGCTTTCATGCCTGGAACCAGAGTCTCGCATCCTTCCAGACCGAAACGCTTGTCATTGGGGTATTTGGTGGCCAAGAAAGACTCGAAACTGGAGCTCCAGATCAGTCTGTCGAGGATACGGCGCTTTTCATCGACCGAATACTTGTATGGCGTGGGGACCTCGATTCTGTTTCTGATCCAGTCGCATTGCTCTCGATCGGGGATGTGGATGTACTCGACGCTGTATGTGCCGCAGTAGATTTTCTCACATGCAGCGATGATATCGCGCAACTTCATCTTCTTGCGTGACTCAGTGGCGAATCTTGGCAGGATACCGGGTCCAAGGGTGAATTCTTGATCAAGGTCCGCCTCGCTAAAGCCATAGTGGTCCAACTCCAACTCTTTTGGTCTGCGGTAGCCGAACGCTTCAGCCTCGCCACGAATCCCCAGGGGATCCGTCTTCGCTTTGTGATGACCGGTCGACTGGTATGCTCGCACCAGCAATTGGACTTTCAAGTGATTGGTGACGTCGCCGCTGGCGTCGCCGGTCACGGCGCTGGGGGCCAGACTGGCCGCACCCTCCGCCTGTGAAATCAAACCTGGAGGAGGTTGGAATGCGCGGGAGACTGGCATGGTGCCCTCCTCCATATTGTGGAAGTAGGCTTGCCATGAGACGTGGACGGAGGACGGGTCTCGTTTCCAGGCCATGTACATCTCGTCAATGTAGTTGGCCGTGTTTCCTTGGAGGAACGAGTCATTGGGGTCCTGTTTGACGGTCAGCTCTGCGGATCTGCCACACATTGAGGCGATATGAGGGCGCATACCACTCCTTTGTTGGACTCTTCGGCTGCCATGGCATAGCTTCTGCGCAGCCTCGAGCTGCGGGCCATGACAGCCAGTGGTTTCCTCCCAGTCATGAGAGCATTTTGACGAGCTCCAAAGAGCGCCTGCGAATTCGGAGTAGTATGAAAAGTTCTAGAAGCTTGAGCAGCCCTCAGGGGGAGCTTGCCCGCTGCGTAACGATACATAATGCTGGAGTGAGAGGTGAGCTAATGGTACAGAGAACGGTCCATGGGAGAGGAGATTGTGCTCCGAACGAACGAATCGCACCACCGACAAGGGAGTGGGAGGTGGACAGGGAATTGGGAGAGACACTGCGGCGCCGACGGTGAAGTGAGGGAAGTCTGAGGTACACGTCAATCGAGTGTTCAAGTTGCGCAGTCTCAGGATTCGAAAAGCGCCAAGGGCTGGTCCAACTGAGGCATTTTGCGGAGATGCTTCCTGCCACTCACTCGTCACGCCCCGTCGGCCGACCTGTCATCTGGCATACATCAGCTTGCATGCCATTGGCTCACACGCACCCCGACTTGGTTCCCACCCGCCTGTTTCGAGCTCGATAACTACGCGACCGGCTCGTCGGAAGGGGAACCTGCGTCTCTGTGTTGCTGATGCAGTGTTCGCTCTGCTGCGTACCTATATAGATACATGTTTAGATTCTATAGGGGTATCATAATGTCGTCTCCGACTTCCTTTCCAGATGACTTCATGTCCAATCAGTCGCCACATTCACCATTTTCTGTACACGGAGCCCCCACTCAAATCCGGGCTCCGGCTAGGTACTCGCGGTCGATAACTTCAGTCCCGCTGCCTTCATCCGTGCGTCTCCGCTCCAACACCCAACCGCCCTCGCCATCACGCGCATAGCTCACACTATCAGCACCGCTTGAGGTTCGACTGTGATGGCCTTTTCGTCGTTCACCGCCAGCAGACCCTACAGGCGAGGGCATCTCTTCCTGCGACGTGACCACGACGGGTTCGCTCATCTTCTTGCGCGGGGTGTTCTGCGTCAATGTAGGTCTTTCTGATTCGTCCTCCTCCTCTGATTCTGGGATCCCAGCTGGCGAGGACCGGCCGTGCATCGAGGACGACATGCGGCCAATCCCGTGGTCCGAGTGAGAGAAGGGGTTGTTCGCCACAATCGAAAGAGGAGAGCTAGCATTAAATCCAGCCGCGGAGCTGCTAATGCTGGATGAGCTGCCTCCGAAAGCCCTACCACGAAGCTTCATCAATGCACTGAAGCTCATGTCTTCGTCGTATCCGGGTGAGTCAAGTTCCCGCAATTGAGCAATGCCAGGGCTGGGCATCGAGTGAGCTGAGCCTGGCATGCCAACTGGTGGTATCGGCAGCGAGACAAATGAGTTTCGGGTACTCCATTCACTGCGTTCTGTAATAGGCGTCAAGCTAGGCTCTTGAAAATTCGCTTTTCCACTGTGACTTCGCTTCACTCCGTTTGAACCTCGCTCGGCGAAATAGCCGCCATTAACCAGCTCGGTGTTGCCTTTGCCGCGGGATCGAGCATAAAAGCCAAATTCCTGGCCATAGAAGCCCTCGTCGTCATTTTCCAGGGCCTCAGCATTTGCTTCCGCAATCATCAGATCATCGTCCATATCATCATCAAATGGAAATCCATCATCTTCTGCGATGGCGGAGCTGTAGTTGAGACTGAAGCGGCTCCCGTCGGATACGACTCCATGATGACTGCTCTCAAAGGGAGACTGCGAAGTGTCGTCGGAGTTTTGGCTGAAGCTCACTTTGCGGTCAAAGCGTCCATTCGCAGCTGCCTGGTTGGCTGCAAACGCTAAAGCGTCGTGGTACGCGGCAAGATTTGTCTCGGTGAGACCGGCAATGGAGCCTCCTTGCCCAAAGCTGGCTTGGTTTCTCAGATGACCATTTGCCGAAGGAGCGGCTGTTTGGTCGCTTTGATCATTTTGTGCGGTGCTGTTGAGAGACAGCCTACCTAATTGACCCTCCCATGGGTTCACGACCTTAACATCTGAGTCTCTGCCTGCTGCTTGTTTGGCCGCTTCCAGCTTCCGAGCATTGTCAGCTGGAATGTCACGAATCTGCCCTGAGTCATCGTCAAATAATCGCTCGTCAAAAGTCGCACCGGTAGGATCAAGCTCAAGATGGCCAAATTCGCCGTCGTCGAAGTACAGATCGTCATCATCAAAAACTCCGCCTTGGGGACGTGAAGTCAGCTGTGTTCGCCTGCCGTGTATTTCGGCCGTCGAAATGCCAAGCCCTCCGAGCATGGAAACATGTTCGACGTCGACGACTCCGTCCTTGGGCTGGAAGTCCAAGCTCTCGTTTTGTGAAGGCGCTCTGGAGTCGGCGATGCCAATTGCAAACCCTTCATGGTCTCTTGGAGTGGGCTGGGACGCATTGTTCGTGCTTGTGGGGCTGAAAGTCATGGATTGAGGAGTAAAATGAAAGCCCTGCAGTGACTGGCGCTGTAGGGTCGTCGTCCTGACATCTGACGCCGACGTGTCCTGGGGCTCGGAGGTACCGTAACGGGCCACAAGGGCATTACCGAGTGGGATATCGTCATTGCCAAAACCATCGTCATCCTCGAAATCTGCATTAACACCGGGGATCCTCTCTTCGAAGTCATCGTCTGCATCGGGGTCATAGTCAAACGCATCCTCATCTTCGTCCGCATCTGGCTGAGTAGTCTTCCTGGTCGCTTCGTGTTGCTTGTGTTTCTCTTCGAGCAGTTTCTCCTGAGCCGAAGAGCCTCCGCCAATTTGGAAACTGAATCGCGAGGAGTTGCTCGTCATGTGCTTAGGCAGAGCAGCTGGTGGCGGGACCTCGAATTTTGGCGACGGTGTGCTTTTCGGTGGGGGTGACGGCGGAGGGGGCGAGGGTTCTCCTGCTGGCGCTGTATGCGTGTCTTCCTTCTCAGGCGGCAGCGGCTTGTTCTCTTTTCGAGACAGCTCAGGGTCAGGACCTTGGCCCGATTGTGGTACCACCAAGGGTAATCGCCTCGCAAAAGCTGGGACATCAACAGAATCTTGCTGGTCGTGGGCGATATTAAAAGCATGGATGTTGTGCAGGTAACCTGTCCTTTCTGGTTGCAATGACGGCCTGTCATCTGAGAAGTGCTCCTTGAACATCGGGCTATGTGAGGTATTTGGTGTGCCGCTCAGCGGCAGCCTTGACGAACTAGGCGAGTCGTTGGTCCAACGGGGTTCTGGCCCGTAGCCAGATCGCAGGGGCGAGTCAACGTTGCCAATGTCGTTGTGAGAATTCAGTCTTCGATTCCGTGGTATTGAGAAGTCGTGTACGACTTTGCCCCGGATGCTTGGGTCAAAGTTGTCTGGCAAGGCAAGGACAGATAGAGTCTTGATGCTGAGATTGATGTCATCGAGTTTCTGGTTCTGTGATGATTTCCGACGGGCCAGCAGATTCATTGGGTTCAACAGATTCATCCTGCTCTTCTTTCCGGCCTGCACCTTCACTGGAAGCGGTTCATCACGGGCGGATTTATCCGGCACCTGTGTAGAAAAGCTGTAATTGCGCAGATTCGGGGAGGATGCATTGTCGCCGAGCTTGATCGGGGGATCAAGCACTTTCCTCTCTCGCGTCTGGGGCTGGCCAGCATACGCCATCAACGGCGATGGTCTCGACACGTCCTCTCCCATTGATAATGGTGACCACGCGGTTGAGCTGGCAAGGGCATTGTTTTGATCCGTCGTCCTGCCCGTCGCAGGTCGCGCAGCCTCGTCTGAGAATCGATATTTGGGCCGGCCATCTTCCTCTGAAGACCTCTGGCGGTAATTTGATTCAACGGCCGGGGGCTTATCTGAGGAAGGGCCCAATGGCAACGGCGATAGGCGATCGGAAAGAGGAGAAGTTAGGGTCAGGTTGAGGTTGAGAGAAGGGCTCTCTGATTCATCGGTGGCAGGCGTGCTGACGGTGGGACTGAAAGCGTCGCTGTGCCTGTAGGGCCGGTCAAGCAGCCGCCGCGGGTAGGAGGGAGAAGATGGAGAGACCTGCTCAGATCTCCGTCTGCGACGTTGAAGAGGTGGATACGCGCCGGTGTTGGTGATGTTCATGTTGGGATTGGGGACCGCAGGTGGGAGCAACCACAAGCAGTTCAGGGACAAGCATTCTCCAGCGTCGGCTACCTCGAACAAGAACCCGCCTATCTGCGCTGCATTGCTTTTCTCGAATAAAAAGAAGGTTTCCTGGTGGGATAGCGAGAGATCGATGTGCGCAAGTGGTTCGATTGACTCGGGACCGCAATTGTACCGTTCCTAGTGGGGGCCTCCCTCTCGAAGTTTTGAGCGACGGACTATGTTGGATGGGGGCCCAAGCAGAAAACGGGCACGGATGTTCACAAATGAATGAGTGTCGGCGCAAGTACTTGTTAGCGGCGTTGGGGACGATTGAGACGGTGGAAGTGTCAACATGGCAGTCCTCGAATTTGTGTAGAGACTCGGTGTCGCAGGTCGAGAAGCGAGCGTCAGCCAATCGAGCTGGGCGTTTGGCAGTCGTCAGCGGATCCACCAGGCCACACTCTCGAAACTTGGAGAAGACTGGCTGTGGCAGATGCCAGCTCGTGCTAGCGGAACCAACCTCCCGAAGGAGAGCCTAGGGGGAGCAGGCCTTCCCAGATCCAGGCAAGCCCAGGGCCGACGGTGCCCAGATGCAGCCACAGTCCTCATCTTCCGGGGAAAGCCAGCGCCTATCGCTTCCGCGCAGCGGCAGTTCCCCAAACCTTCCAGGTCCGCGATCTCAAGATAGCAATCATTAGGAAGAGCCTCCCCGATGGCATTTCGACAGCTCTCCGTGTCGTGGACCATAGGGCAGAGTGGCTTCTTTTCATACTGGGTGACAAGTCAAGTAGACCAATTCATGTCTCATCGTTGGTCCTGTCGTCTGTGCTCCTGACATTTCCTGTTATTTTGTGCCTGGTTCCTGACTTGTCTTATTTGGCCTCTTCTCTTTTCGGTGATACCACTTGCCATAACTAGATTGTGTCAAGAAGCACGCCTCGCCCATTTCCTCTGTCATCGTCCAAGACGTAGTCACGTCAGCCGTACTCGTAGAGCAACGTCTGAGGCAAAACTCGCTTCCAAGAACAGCAGCTTACGGCTGTGCCACTTTGTCATCCCGATCCGTCACCGTTTTGCGAAAGCTGATCATAGATCCCTCCCCCCTCACCGCACCGCCTGGGTCGGAAGAAACCGTTTCGAACGCGTCCCGTAACCCATCCCGCTTGTTAGATGATATACAGCTGCGCTGCACTCTTTGACTTGACCTTCTTCATTCACTTTTTTCTCCTAGCAAGTATTCGTCCTTAGAGCGTCACCATCATGAATTGCCCCTCACGTACAGATGACACCGAAGCCCATCCGGACTGGAATCAAAACCCACATGGCCTCAGTTCCGAATTGACCACTAGGGCGGACCTCAATGGGATTGTGAACCTAAGAGAGCAAAGAGCGACCGAGTCAAGTCTTGATAACAACGAACAGGAAGACATGCGTGTTATGCCGGTCGACAATCCCGAGTCACCTTCCTCCACTGCCAAATCACCCACTGCTGTCAAGGTTGATCCGCTAGAGCGAGCGGCCATTCAACAAACCCACCCACGGCAACTTCAGAGTTTCCGCTCGCCACGAGCCTTTGCAAACAAGGTCGTGGTCACGCTCCAGAAGTACGCGAAATTCGTGGGTCCTGGGTTCCTCATTGCCGTGGCCTACATTGACCCGGGCAACTATGCCACCGACGTCGAAGCAGGCGCGGCCACCAAGTATGGTCACTTATTCATCATCCTGATGTCCAATCTATTTGCTATCTTCTTACAGTCCCTATGTATCAAGTTGGGAAGCGTCACAGGGTTGGACCTGGCTGAGAACTGCCGCAAGCATTTACCCAGATGGCTGAATTTCGTCTTGTACCTATTCGCTGAGTCCGCCATCATAGCTACAGATATTGCTGAGGTGAGCCAAAGTTAGAGATTTATTGATACATTGCAGGCTCTAACGAGGTCCAGGTCATTGGCTCCGCTATAGCTCTGAATCTACTCCTCCATATTCCCCTAGTAGCGGGATGCGCGATCACACTGGTCGATGTCCTGATCCTTCTTGTCTTCTACCGTCCCAATGGCTCCATGATGCATCTCAGGCTCTTCGAGTATTTTGTCATGGGTCTTGTCCTGGGTGTCATGGTCTGCTTCTGCGTCCAACTCTCCTACATCAAGGGCACCTCGACCGGAGAGGTCTTCAAAGGCTATCTTCCTTCCTCGGCCATCGTCAACGGCAACGGCATCTACCTATCTTGCGGTATTATCGGAGCCACAGTCATGCCTCATTCAATCTTCCTTGGCTCGGGTGTCGTTCAACCGCGCTTGAAACAATTTGACCAGCAGAACGGCCATATTACGAGGGGGGAAGAGTCAGACGACGAAGGGGAGAAATATATTCCGTCTATCTACGCGATCCGCGCCTGCCTCAAGTACTCGGTCGTTGAGCTTGCCATATCGCTTTTCACATTCGCGCTGTTTATCAATTCAGCCATTCTCATTGTATCCGGATCGTCCCTCTACCCAAAGACAGAGGCTACTGAAGCGGATCTGTTTGGGATCCATCGTCTGCTCAGTGAGAACCTCTCTAAGGTGGCTGGAACTGTTTTCGCCCTCGCCCTCCTCCTATCTGGTACCTCAGCCGGGATAGTCTGCACTATGGCCGGTCAGATGGTGTCGGAAGGCATGCTACATTGGACAGTGAAACCATGGCTACGCAGGCTGATTACCCGATCCATCAGTATCGTCCCCAGCATCGTCATCGCTGGAGCAGTTGGGAGAGACGGTCTGAATGCAGCATTGACCGCAAGCCAGGTCTGCCTGAGCGTCATTCTGCCCTTTGTGACTGCCCCGCTGCTCTGGTTCACCTGCCGGAGCCACATCATGACCGTGCAAACCGACGATGCCGCGGGAGCGGTGAACATGCGGAATGGATGGCTTGTAACTGTGCTTGCCACAGCAATATGGCTTGTCTTGGTAGTGATGAACGTGGCACTCCTTGTCCTGGTGGGCCTCGGAAAGGCATGATTTCGGCAGGTGGCAGCAATGAGTGACTGACAACTGGAGTGAGTGCTGTTGTGAGAAGAGTGGGCTGTTGTGAGGGTAGTGAAGTGACTGAAGAACGATAAGTGGATGTGATGCGGCGTTTCGATCTGCTTATAAAATTGGTGTCGGAGCTTCTACGCAAGAAGTGCTGGCTGACAACATCGAGATAACTAGCACGAAGTAGCTATACATGGGTAGACAGCTTGATAACCCCTAAGATGTGCATCAAGAGCTAGCAACCGGAGAATTTGTCGCCGTCGCCGTCGTGTCCGCCTGTCTCCTCATCTTCTGCCTCGCCTCTTCGCCCAGTTTCTCTGCCTCCTCTCTCGTCGACTCCGGCAACTGTCCCAGCCTGCCCAACTTCTCGAAGAACCAAACCCGGAACTAAAACACGGACGTCAAGTCAGCAACTCATTTATTAATCAGGAACCATGCACCCGTAGCAGAGAAGAGCCGCGCGAGGTGGAACCAAGGAACAGGAGGACAGCAAAGCAAAGAAGCGCGAGCCATTATCCACGCTCTACCGGCCTAACATCACGGAGAGAGTGGAAGTCAAACTCACCCCATCAAACGGCGTCCCCATCCCATGGCCCGGCTCGCAGATAAACACGAAATAGACAATCGTGAACGTGATCAACGTCTGCTGGACGAGTTTGACGCCCTTGTTCCACCGCGGGCGCGCCCACTTCAGCGCCGCCCGCCGGCGGTACGTCTTCTCAAAGTGGAACTGCTGCTTGGGGTCGAGGGTGCGGAAATCGGGCGGCCAGCGCTTGCGCGCCCGGTACGGGTTGTTGGTCACGCGGAAGGGCGCGGGCGTGTACGTGGCGGCCGGCTTGGGGGCGATGCCGACGAGTGAGAGCACCCAGGACGTGAATGTTAGGCGGGTGCCGGGGATTTCTGATGGCGGGGGCGGCGGTCGCGAGATCGGGTGGGCATAGCGAGGTCGCAGGGCTGGGAGGGACGAGGGGGAGAGACTGTCCGGAAGAGGGAGGGAGGAGGAGGAGTCATTGGGGTTGGACGACGGTGCTGCTGGTGCTGGTGCTGTTTGGCGGATGAAGTTCGAGGGTGCGTACGGGGAGTGTGTTGCTTCGGTCGAGATGGGTCGTTGGGTTTGGGTCTGGTTCTGGTGGAGGAGAGGCGAGCGGCGGCGGCAGTGGCGCATGAAGGTGAGTGCGCGGGATGCTCTGGTCGGGGCTGCCATTGTCGAGTGATATACAGTTGCTGGGTTGTTAAGCGGTGCTGAAAATCGATGCATTGACATCCATTCAAGTGCAAAGGTCGATTCGCGGTGATGGAAGAATCATTTCTCCGTTACCGAGTCGTACTCCGTACATCAGCCATGATCACCAAGACCGATATTTGTCCGTCTGACGATGGTGGAGCAGCAATCACGTCGAGTCTGTGTGTCATTTGAAGTCTGGAACAGTACTGTATTCGTTCTTTCTCTTGTTCTGGTGTCTTGTCAAACGTCTCGCTCGGCCCTTCGCGGCAGGGTACGAAGTACCTAGTCATCAACCCCAGAATCTTTCATTGCAACATGTGACCATGCTATATCCACACAGTGCTCGGTACTCGTACGAGTAATCTTTAGTTCGGCTTACACTAAATACCTGCAGGGGGCCAAAAACGTGACCCGAACAGTGACAGTCGGCGGCCGGTGACCGAACGAGGCAATGACCTCATTCTCTTTGTTGCGCTGCAACATTGCACATGCCTCGGCATCGCATCGCAGCGGCGCATGTCATACATTCTGCATCCTGAGAAAATGGCAACAGCTTGACATTTGACCCAGGTGACCTGTGATCAGAAATCAAAATCAATCCCTCTGCCACTTCTTCTGCTGCTCTCGTTTCTTTTGTCCCTTTCTTCTCTTCCTTTATTCTCTGCTTCCTGTGACGTGCTATACTCCAATATCGCCGCTTCTCAAATCACAATGTCTACAGGTAGGACGTCAACACGACCCAACTCAAGTAGCACGAACTAACATGTGAAACTCGCGCGCAGCTCAAGCCCGCCTCTCCCAAGTATCCAGCCACCTCGGCTCGAGCAAAAAAACCCAGTCCATCCTCTCCAAGTCGCCCGACGATGTCGTCGTCACCTGCGCCCTCCGCACGCCCTTTACCAAAGGTGGCCGTGGCGCCCTCAAGGACACGGCCGCCGCAGACCTCCTCGCCCACACATTCAAGGCGCTGATCGCTCGCTCGGGGATCGACCCGGCCCTCGTCGAAGACATCGCCACCGGCTGCGTGCTCGCCCCCGGCGGCGGGGCGACCGAATACCGCGCCGCGGCACTCGTCGCGGGATTCCCCACGTCCACGGCCGTCAAGTCGCTGAACAGACAATGCTCCTCGGGACTACAAGCTTGCGTGGACATTGCCAACGCCATCCGCGCGGGGATGATTGACATCGGCATCGGCAGCGGCGTCGAGAGCATGTCCAGCCAGTACGGCCCCGGGGCGGTGACCGAGTTCTCCGACCTGCTGGAGAACCACATGCAGGCCGCGAACTGCAAGGTTCCCATGGGCGTGCTGTCCGAGCAGATGGCCAAGGATCGCAATGTCTCGCGTAAAGAGCAGGACGCCTTCGCGGCGAGTTCGTTCCAGAAGGCGGAGAGGGCGCAGAAGGCTGGCCTGTTTGATCAGGAGATCGTGCCCATCACGGTCAAGTACACGGACCCGAAGACCGAGGAGGAGAAAACGGTCACGGTAAAGGCAGACGACGGCGTCAGGCCAGGCATGACCGCCGAATCGCTGGGCAAGATCCGTCCCGCGTTCGCGAAGGACGGATCCATCCACGCCGGAAACGCCAGCCAGGTGTCTGACGGTGCGGCTGCCGTGTTGCTGATGAAGCGAAGCACTGCCGAGCGACTGGGGCAGCCGATCCTCGGGAAATTCGTGGCCTCGTCCGTCGTCGGCGTGGAGCCCCTGCTCATGGGGATTGGTCCCTGGAAGGCCATCCCCGTGGCGCTGGAAAAGGCCGGCATCTCCAAGGACGAGGTCGACATCTTTGAAATCAACGAGGCGTTTGCAAGCCAGTGCGTGTGGTGTGTCAAGGAACTGGGCATCCCGTTCGAGAAGGTCAACCCCAAGGGCGGTGCCATTGCCTTTGGACATCCTCTTGGCTGCACCGGTGCCAGGCAGGTGAGTACCTTGTTCACCGAGTTGAAGAGGACGGGCAAGAAGATCGGAGTCACGAGTATGTGTGTCGGAACTGGCATGTAAGTCGCCTTCCTCCCCCTATGCGATGTGCCCATGGAAGAGGCCTAGGCTAACCATGTCGACAACAGGGGTATGGCTGCCGTTTGGGTTGCGGAGTAGACCCTGGAACACGCGGTTGGGACTCGGTATTATATAGGCGTCACGGACAGTATGGGCCAGCTGCAATCCTTTCGCAGGTGAAAATGGTGCAGCAATGCAGTCTCATCCAAGCTGCAGGTTCGAGCCAATGATTTCAGGTGGGAAACGTGTATGCATTTCATGCCACTTGCTCCTGAGGATGCTACTACCTGATCGGATATCAAGAGCGTCCCGGCACTGTTTGCCTTAACAGCCTCTGTGCGCTCTCTGATGTTGTCTCGCAGCTCATAGTTCGTTCACTCATGTCCAATCGCCTCCCATGCGTTCCAGCTCAATTCCACTTCACTTCCTGCTGGCTCCTGTTGTCTCATTTCCACAAGATCACCATCCGGCCAATCCTGCACCACCCAAACTCACGTGGAAACTTCTATCGCCTTCCAATCCAGCGATCAGTGCTCCGAAATCATTGGCGATGCGCGAGATATTCCCAGCGTTGAGATCTTCCCCAAGGCGGCTAAGAGAGCGCAACACAGACGCTGCACCGGTCTCATTGGGGTCGTGGTAGACGTAGTCACCTGCTCCTTGGACAGAATCGTGGTCGGACGCACTGTCGGACTCGGAGTTGTCGGAAGAAGAGGTACCCGAGGAATAGCCTGACGATCTGTTGCTTGGATGCTGCGCCTTGCCTTTCTTTTTCTTCTTCATGCTCGCGATTTCTTTCTCACCAAGGTCGTCGTCGCTCTCAACCCCACTGTTGCTCTCGTTCTCGCTGCCATTACGCTCCCGTTCGGCCTTACTGTCACGCATGTGTCTGTCTTCCTGTTCAACCGCTGCGGCAATGTCGTCGACAGTCAGCTTCTTGGGCCCTGGCACCTCATACACTTCAGTGATCTCAATCCATGTCTTTACAGTGCGCTTCTCGCCATGATCGCTGGCTTCGCGCTTAACAGAAGATTGGTGACGGACGGCACCATAGGTTGTGACCTTGGTGACATTGTCAGCGATATTGAGGCGAGACAATGCTTTCTTAATTTCTTTGATGGTGAGTTTAGGCTTTGGATCTCGCTGGTTGGTGGACTGCTCGCACTCTTCAGTGTTGGGCTTGTCTTTGGAGGGTTCGTGCTCTGGAATTGGAGCCCGAAGTCCAGAAGTTGGCGCTGCGACCTCGTGTTCTGTTTCTGGCAAGCTCGAAGCTGGGGAAGGGTGCGGCGCAGGATTGACGACGACAAACCGCCAGTCACGATTTTCCTTCTTCGTACCGCCGGTGGCTGGTGCAGTGCTTTCGACATCGCCGCCTCGCACCTTCAAGCTGCCAGAGCTGGGCTGGCTCTTGAGACTGTTGCCGCGGCTTCGCAGACTAGGATGCTCCCAACTCTTCGCCTGACCTTTCGCCCATTTTTCGGCAATCTCTGCACCCTCACGGCTTGCCAACTCGACCGTGTACTCTTCTCTCAGCAAGATTGGAATTCCGCCTCGATTGACTTTCGCATCGATGAGGCCCTGTTTGATTGCCCAAGTTTCTTCCTCAAATGCTTCAGGACCCTTAGCGTGTTGCAGGCGAAAGTGCTCAACCAACTTGGTGTCTGCGATGTGGTGCATGATGGGAAGAGTCGGCATGGATAAAGCAGCTGCAGTGGATGGGGACCCGACAGCGACATCTTCTCCGGGAGTCACTGGTGGAGCTCTGAAACCACGACGAGCAGAATAGGCCATGCTGCTGTTGGTAACATCAGTGCTGGCAATGGACGCAGTCTCAGGAGTGATGCCATCATCAGTGGGTTCACCCTCAACAGCAGCCTTATCTCCCTGCTTGACCTCACTGGCCGTCTCTTTCTCCTCGGAGGAGTTAACAGGTTTGCTTGTCTCTTCTCCGTCGCTCTCACTTTTGTCGTCTTTGTCGTCTTTGCCTTTGGCCTTGTCTTTCTTCGCACCCTTGACGGCCTTGTGCAGTTGCTTGACCAGATCTTTCGCTTGGCCGCTGGCTTCGATGCGGGAGATGGGGCCCCAGATGATCTTTTCAACCGGATCAGTCTGCATGGTGACCGAAGTGCCACCGGGCATAGGACACTGGATTTGCATGATAGGCACATTCTCAGGATGTGGGTTGGTAACGACTGCTCCATAGCTAGAGGGACCATTCTTTGCTGGTTGCTTGCGCATATAAACGGGGACGCGCATATCGGGGAACACAGCTGCGTGAATTCTGTTGGAAGTGACCGACTTCAACGGCTTGGTCTTTCCCGACCAGGTACGACCACGGCGGGCGTGGAGCTTTCTGCGCGCAGCGCCTTTGCCCGGAAGTGGGTCCTTGGTGGTTTTGGGAGCCTTACGATTGTGAAGCTTGACAGAGTCGCGCATTTGGAGATATTTCTGAACAGTCTGAGTAAGTATTAGCCTGCTATGATACCAATAGGACACCGCGCAATGTTCGTGGGAAAAAGGGAGAATAATTTTTTTGGAGACCAGAACTTACACCTGGTGCATGGTTTACCTGAGATTTCTTTCCAGGCCATTCATCTTCACTACTGAACGCGCAGTCTTCATGGTCATAGTCGTCAGAGCCGTCGGTGTTGGCGTTTGAGTCATTGCCACCGCATATGGTCGGCATGCTGTAGCACTGACGGTGTGGTCTTGGTGCGCAGTGAGAGTTGTGGGTAAGCGGGGGGTGAGGTGAGGTCAATCTGAGACTTGTCAGTCGTGGCTCTCGACCAAAGGCATAGGAGTGTGCTCACAGAAGATAACACAATCTCCTACATCCCCTGCGACCCGCCGCGAGGTGGGAGGCACAGGTGGAGATAATTCTAAGTTGTGATTAGGCACAGCACTGTCTCAACACAAGAATGTGGCCCTACTGATGTTATTATGACTGTTTGACAATCACGCGACGCAATGGGGTGGGAATGCGTAGTAGAGATAGAATTGTAACGACAATACGAAGAGTTTGAAACGACGTCAAAAGGTTGAAAAGGAAGAGGTTGAAGGACCAGTTTTGTAGGCAACGACAAGGCGCGTTGTCATCTTTTGGTCACTGCCACCGTCAAGCAACAAGAAATCAAAGTGAAATGAAAGTGAAGGTCGTCTCACCTGACTATCGTGAAGTCATTGCGATCCGCCATTCACTGACACTTAGGACTCGAAAATGAAATCCGCGAACCCGTTCAAACTATCCTGGCCATCAGTTCCCTTTTTGTGACTTGAAGGCAATCTCCTGTTGCTTTGCGTGAATCGAGGCTCGTTGCATTGTTCTGTCTCCTGTCGAGTGACGGATGGGCCATGGAGCTTGGCCGCTAATATCCCTGCCTCTTCTTCGGAAGATAAAGTTCTTCCAGAAAGTTGATATCCTCCTCGCTCAGCTTGATCTTGCTGGCCTCAAGGGCCTCGTCCATCCGCTCCTTCTTGTTCATGCCCACAATTGGGTTGACGCCCTTACTGAGACTCCAAGCGATGGCGACTTGAGCCATACTTTTGTTCAACTTCTTAGCCACCTCCTCCACCCGTCCGACAATTTCCTGGTCAACTTTGTCATTTCTCGACCGCACAATGGATTTGAGTCCGCCATCGGTTTCCTCCCGTATACTTGTCCGGTCATTCCAGGGCCGTGTTAAGGCTCCTCTCGCAACTGGAGACCAGGGGATCACACCGACACCGGTATGGTTGCAGTACGGGATCATTTCGTTCTCCTCCTCACGGTACAGCAGGTTGTGATAGTTCTGCATGGAGATGAATTTATGCCATCCGTGCTTGTCGGCAACATTTTGCAGCTCCTGGAATTCCCACGCAGCCATGCTGGAAGCACCAATATATCGCACCTTTCCCGATTCAACAACATCGTTTAAGGCTCTCATGATTTCTTCCCGAGGTACCGAGCGATCGAGTCTGTGGATCTGCAGAACATCGATATACGTCCCCAATCGAGTAACACTTTTGTCGACGGCGTCAATGATGTGCTTACGACTGAGCCCAACCTGGTTCAACACATCGCCTTCGTTTTGCCAGTTCCAGCTGCTCGCTATGTTGTCCGGGGTGACGCCAAAGAAGCATTTGCTGAGGATGACAAGTCGTTCTCGTGGGATCTGGTACTTCTTGATTGCTTTGCCAATGATCTCCTCTGAACGGCCATGGCTCTGCGGGCTCTCCATTAGCCTCTACGTCGACTGATGGAATAGCAACAACGACAACGTGGACATAAGGAATGGTTTTCGGAAGAAAGGGGAACTTGCGTATGCATCCGCGGTGTCCCATGTCCGTATGCCGATCTTGTAGGCATACTCCAGAAGCGGTAGAGAAGCCTCTTCATCGAGGACCCAGCCTTGCCATTCTGGAGTGCCATAGCCCATAGTGCCACTGTTTGAGCTACGTCAGCATCGCCCGTTCAAGTCACGTCAAGCGTCGCCTACAGGATGACCTTGGAAATCTTCAACCCGCTGTTACCGAGGTTCTTGTATTCCATCTTGGGCGATTTGAGGCGTGTCAATTGAGAGGGTCAGTATCGATGGACAGATATTTGGCAAATATGGACCTGAAGCGACAGCGCTGATGGCTATGATTGCTGGTATGGAGCGCCGTTATTTTATACTTCGACGCAAAGCTCCATTGGAGGGTCCGGGCTTAGCAGATTGCCGACAGCACCAAATGTGTCGCAAACGCTAGATCTGCGATAGGCATCGATGCTGCTCTATTGGTCATCAAATGGGCGCTGATTTCTTAATTTGACTGCAGGTGCCCGCCTCACCAGTCGGAGCTAACAAGCCACGACCGAAGTTTGCCATTATCGCCGACAGAGCTGGATGTCGATTTTAGGAGGATGGCATCCGGCACGCACAGCCGGCTTGGCCTCAAGCTGCCTTCCTGGCTCGCGTGTTCCTCCGTTGATCAAATCACGCGCAGGGCAGGGCTGCTTAAAGTAGCCCGTTTTCTCTATCCCTTTCGACAGCAGTACTCTTATCTACTCTGCAAACATGAGAGGAACATGGCATCCGAAATGCACGGATATCCTGCACAATGGAGATTCACACCCTCTCATAATACCTGTCGGCCGTTCCCGAATGGATGAAACCATATTGGCTTGCTCTTTGTTCACCTTTGTTGATAGTTGGCAACATAACATTGACGAAGACGTTGGCGAGAAGAGACAACTATATCACGATGGTTGCCCCCCATCATTCTCGTTCGGGAGCATGGCTGGCACTGTCGTCTGACTTTGCTCACAATGATGACGACCAGCTCCTGGATGCCTGTTTCCAACACCCAATGCCAAGCCTGGAGTTGAAGAGGAGGACGTGACGACTGCAGTGTCGCCGTTTAATATCGATGCGGCCGTCATGTTGATGGCACCTTCCTCCTTGCGCGGTGCGAGCAGCCGCAGCGACGCCAAGCTCAAGTATATATATATGGAAATATCAAACCGTCAAACTATCAGGCGCCCTGATGCCGACTTGAAGTGTTCGCCAATTACAGTCGCGAACAATCCCAGGGCTTCACACTCCAGGTGCCTTGCCTGTACATGTATGTACCTGGATGTCTCGGATCCATGCAAACGCACTGCTGACTATAAAGGACCAGTCTCTTCTCGTGCCCAGGCAACAAGATTCGTGTGGATCAAAGCGAATTATTTCTGCGATGCGAAACCCGCTACAGGTGACATTTCAACCTACCCTCGGCGTGTGTTGACAAGTGACATCGCTTCACAAAACGCATCAACAACGATCCGCACGAGTGACAACTTCCCTTCTGCCAATGCTGCCACTTTACTCACGGAAAGCAGTTGAGCGAGGAACTCCAAATTAAATCCTCTGTCCTAGTTTGTACCTTCTGCGGCGCCGATGCATCCATTCAAGCCTAAGCAGATCAGCACCACAATGCAAGCCAAACATCGACGAGGGTTCGGAGGGAGCTATCCATCGAAAATGTGCCCATCATCGACCGAATCAATCCCTCCAGGATATCAGTGGCAAGACCAGGTTGACTGTCCTGGAGAAAACGCCGTGGAGCAGCCTACAATGTACAGGTCGGGGGCAGATACGCCACGAGTTGAAATCGGCAAGACTTTGGTCTTTCGGATGGTAAAGCCATCTGACTGGGATACCTTAGATGAACAAGAGAAGTGGAGGAGGAAACGAGGTACGTTCACAAAACCTGCACACCATCATGTCGTTGACACCAATGTGCTTCTTCTAGCTCACCTTTGTGAATGCTATGGATATCTCTGTTTCATCTTTCTCGAAGACCCCGAATTCCTGAGGAATCAGCTAGGCAGAATCACCGTGGCGCCAAACGACTACTATGCTCTGTTTGAAGTCTGGTCGTCTCCAACCGTGCAGAAGCAATACCATGCCACTATGGTTCTGCTCGAGGAAGGCTTGGCAATGGACCTTGTCTACTTCTTGCGTCTGAAAAGCATGCTCGGGATGTGTTGGCAACAGCCGACAGGGTCCTCAAATAAGCGTCCCTCTGATGAGATTATCCCGCGACCTCTAGTGCCTAGCTCGAAGAATGATGCCCCTGTAGGAAATGGAGCCAAACGAGTCAGGATCCAGGGGCCAACGCCGGAGACGGAGCCAGACCCGAAACCAAAGTCTCTACCAGCAAAAAAGTTGCCTGTATCAGCAGGATCCGGACTTCCGCCAGCAGTATCACCAACAGTGTCAAGGTTGTCCCCAACGTTCTCCAAGTTGGCACCAGCAGTCTCAGAATTCGTGGCAGCGGTCTCAAACCCCCCACCAACAGTGTCGAGATCGGCTCCGGCAGTTTTGAAACCAACGCCGGCAGATTTAGCACAGTCACGAAGAATCGCCCTCTCAGCATCCGAGGTCCGGGACATCGGGAAAGCCCTATTTCCTGCAGCTGCATGGGAGCCTGCGGCGGCAGCAGCAAAGTCCCTGGACGGAAATGCAACGTATTGTAACTGCCCTCGAACCGAGTTGCATACTTGCGGCAGGTACACCACCATATCAGGCACGCCCTACGCGCGGAGAATGCAAGCTCTAGAGATGATGCATGAAGAACAGTGCGACTCGCATCCCCGCCTTTGTCTCCATACTGGAATGGGAAAGAAAGATGCAGAAAAGGCGGAGACCAAGCATAGAGCCGGGGTTTTCAGCGAATTTGGCCGTACCATTCAGTCCTGCACTGACATCGCCACTTCCCGCAATTGTGATGCTGACGAGGTTATGCAACAGCTTGCCGAGGGCTTGGGTGTTGCGAAAGACCCGATGCTGGCCTCTGCCGAGTTCGTCAGGGCAGGTAATGCTTTGAAATGGGCCATTGTGTTTTGGGTGTTCGTCAAAACCTCGATGGCTTATTACATTGGCGATCTTGGCGGGTCTAAATGGGCAAATCAGGACCTGTCTGCCAGGACTGAAATGTATCAAACCCTTCAGGAGCGAGCATGGGAGCGCTTCAGTGCTTTGGTAGCAAGTATGGGTCGGAGGCTTCTGGAAGGGGCGGCTTTGTGAGTTTCGAGGTTGCAGCGTATGTATTTGGGTACGGCTATACCGGCGAGTTTCCGATGTGGTATGTGGTGTTCGTCGAGAAAACACGTGAGAGGACAGCTCTCCGTGATTCGGACCTTGGCAATTCTCCCACAACATGCCTCCTGATCCTGACACTCTGGCCGGCTACGCCAGCGCTTTCGACTGCCAGTACTGTGGTATCTTGGAAATCACCATTGTGGTACGCAGCTGCCGTTGGTAGCACCCATGGCATGGAGGAAGCAAGAAGGCACGGCCCAGTGGCCTGCCCATAGCTGGATGAGTTGGGAGCTGGCCTCTCACAGATAGAACGAATACATGGTTCATGAAACTGACGCAGTGCCTCCCACAACCGTTTTATGCTCTGAGTACGGAGTAGCGAATTGACGACCGCGTATTTTTTCCATCTGGTGTTTGTTCCATGTGGGACACGCAGGAAGGCGACATCGTGCCGCTCAGAGAGTGTCTAATTCGTCTTGACCAATACGGCTATATCTATATTCATGTCCGTCTTTATACCTATATCTACCGGTTTTGGGGGGACGCACATGTATCGATACTTCGGAGCAGAGGGAAATACAGCAGCTTCCGGGGCAAGGCGGCGATGTTTGGCGGGCTGGTGCTGTGACTTGCCGCCATTGCGGTCACCACAGACCTCATCGTGTCGCACGGAGATTGAAGAGAGGGAGAGTTCGGCCTCTCCGGTTGAAACTCCACTGATGCGTTCGGGTACGTTCAAAAAAAAAGGACTGTCAGTGGACTTGGTCGGGAAGCGTCATGCCTGGTCCCATATTATGCCTAGCTGCCACTGTTGCTCTTTGATGCTGTGTCAGGCCATGATCTGGAGCCGGTGTTGTCCAGCACCCCTGACTTATGTCTAATCCACGATGAATCTACCTGAGGCTTTCAACCCCATTAATGGACCGGTCCTGGACACCTTCGATCCCGTATTTCTACCCGGTCGATTTGATCTGGGAGTATGGCTTCTTGAACTCCCGCGCGACGTTCCTGGCATTCTTGGCGTGCGGGGAATGTTTCTCCAAGCGCCCCCCTGACTGCTCGAGCCTCGCGAACAACGCTTGTGGTGTGTAGGAATCGCCAGAGGGCCCGACCTTGTCTTCTGGCGATGGTGTATCATTCATATTCCAGCGAGGCACTATTTCTTCACACATATGATGTATTGGGGCAGCTCTCTCTGGGACAAAGGTGTACCTAGCTTGGAGAGTGCTGTAGAGCGGCTGCACCTACGCCCGACAAGACCACACCATGGATATCTCTCCCGTCACCGTGTCACCTGGGGGTGGAGGGTAGTGATGCCGTCAGGAGTAGGTGTCAATTGATTCATTCACCAGAAGTGTTCTCTTTGAATACACAGGAGTCAATTGCCTCAATTCTCCTCCGCCAAGCGGATCAGTAAAACTCTTTCACAACAATGAATAACCACGACCCGCCTTCTTCTGCTTAAAACCGCGACGTCTTCCTCTTTCGCCCTGGTCTGACCAATCTTTCTAGCTCTGCTCCACGTCTTGGATCTTCGTTTTTTTGGAGTGGTGAGATTCTGCAGATCCTTTGGGTTCTGAAAAATCGTCTAAGCTCTAAAGATATAACTTCTCAACCTATGATGGCTCTACGTCAGAACACTCCTCCTGCACCTCCTCCCGATGCCCCTGAGGAATTGCTACTGGATTTGATGGTGTCCTCTGACCATGATCATCTCACTGGTGTTCCCCAGGGCTTCCTGCCCGCCTCCCACTACCATCTCCATGCAGGTCCCACCACGAGTCAGTATTACCATCCTTCCAATCCACACTTGCTGACAAGATTGAACGACAGCAACTCAACTGCGTACGGACAGCATCACACCGGCCGACTCACCAAATCGGGAAGTTGCAAGTGGGCGGCAGCGCAAGGCGCTCCTCACATCACAACAGCTAAATCAGATTCTTGACCATTACGGGCACCAAGATCCATTCGTGGACTTCGACACCTATGATACTTCCGACTTGGACCAAGCTCAACAATGCTCATTAGAAGGGGAGGTTCAAAGATCTGGTCAAGAAGCAGATCTCGGTACCTTGGATGTCAACGAGGATCCCTTCCTCGGCGATGCTCCGTTGACGGACTCCATTGAATACGACGCCGTCCGCGCCAATACTTCTGCTGGCCCCAGCGGCAGTCAGGAAGCTGACGCTGAGCATGGCATCGACCCTGTCCAGCTTGCCTCATATCCGTTACCGCTTCATCCCGATGCAGCACGAGCAATCTTGCATCAGCCTCTGGCCAAAGTTCCGGAATACTCGCTCCTGCAGCTGAGTACTCGTATCAGCGGTCGCATCATGAAAGAGTTCCCCAACCCTGGGCAGCCACTCCCTCGCTCAGCAACCCTCTTGGATATCCTCGAGAAATATATGAACCACCTTTGGTATGAAGGCATGGACGCCTTCATCCAGATCAGAGCAGCCCCGGTCGATCTGATCCCCTTCATCCCGAAGAGGAATTGGGTCCTCCTCCGGCGTTACGGGATTTGGAACGCTGAAGACCCACGGAACTGGCTACAGAAGCGGCTAGGTGAACGCAAGAACATCCTGGGTCAGGCGTACGTCGACGCGTTGCGAGAGGCTCCCCGAATCCGGGAGCCGGGTGCCGCGTTTGGAAACAGCGCGAGGGATAGGGCACTAAAAGCAGTCCCACCGTCAAAGGTAAGGAAGCCAAAAGCCATGGACGAGCCTCTCTTTGGAGTTTGCCGCTAATATGGAACAGTCTCTCATGAATGAACCTGGCAGCGCGTCGTCGAATGAACGAAGATCCTCCACCGTGGTGGCGAAGGTAGTGACGATCGCCACAAGGCCACCTACCTCCGTGACGGACAGTACATATATAAACTCTTACCAACCCGCAAAGCTCCCTCCTTCAACTCAACCAAGGCGAGACTCTATCCAACAGACTACACCGCCGAGCCAGGCACTTGAGCAGACTCCTCTCCTGCAGGATTTTCGACATGTCGATCCGCTTACCTTCGCCATGAACTTCGGTCGGACGCCAATGTCAGACTTCCAGAGCTTCTTTTCTGAGCACATCTCTGCCAGATCCTCTCCAGGCAATCCTCTCGGAACTTTTCTCTTTCTGAGCTTCTGGGACACCCCGCAAGAGTACCTCCACGCCAAGAAGCAGTTCACAGACCAGACGTATGAATGTATGAGACTGGCTGGAAAACTCATCGCTGCCGACCCAGTACTACGGGCTGTGGATCGGCCACAACAGTTGGAAAGTTTGCTGCTCCTTATCGGCCAAGACATTTTCACCAGAAGGCAGGAATTCCTGACCAGGTGTGCTGCCTTGATGGAGGGAGTGTCGTCAGCAGAGGGTCTTCGACATGCTTTCAACATTGCTTTGAATGAGGTCGCGCCATTCTGTCTGAGCGACGCCATAGACAGTGCCTCCTACAACTTCCTGGTAGAGCATGTCGGCGAGAATGCTTATCGTCAGCCGGAACTTTTCACCTACAACCTCCTAGCGCGAACGAGAGCGGCCGCCATTGCAGGTGTCACGCAGACCCAAGAGCAAGTTCGAGCCATGTTGCTCCAATGGCAGCAAATGCAGACAGCGAATCCCACCGCGTTCAAGTTGCAGAATCTGATGCCAGCGGCAGTGGGTCCAACGGCGTCTGTTGCGCATTGAACCTTTGGGGTGTCAGGCGTGACCTTGGCGCAGTCCTCTATGCTCAATAACAACCGCATTCCCGGCAAGTTTGTAGCATTCAAGTGGCTCAGCAAGAAGAAGACCGACGCGACCCTTCAAAAGCCAGCAGCGATGGCTTTATCTTCAACACCCAAAATCCTTCCTGCTCACAACCTCTCGACACCCTTCGCCAGACGTGGTCAACAACTTCTTGGTACGAATTTTCAGCCCAGCCTTTCAGCAACCCACATGAACTCCCTGCTGATGCAGCTACGGATCGGTGAAGCGTACGCTCGTACAGGACTACCTGGATGATCTTGTCCCTGAGCAGACCTGGAAGAATCGACAATAAGTCCATTGTGGATGGTGTCCGTCCTGACAAGTGAGAGAAGAATGTCTGTGGAGGTGAGAGCATAGAAACTGCGGTGGATATCAGTACCTTTTTCTACTCTACTATCTCGACTCCGCCATGTCAAGCAGAGCAGATCATAATGGCTGGATAATCTTGAGATGGCTTGGCCGGCCTCATCCAAAGAAGAGCTTGGTTTGACAAAGATGAGTAATTCGTATCATAGCAAACGTCACCTAAGCATCTATGAGAGACGGGACGACTGAGTTTTGTTTGGGGTTTCGAGTTCAGTCCAGAACTTCGCACTTGATAGGATGTATTAGAAAGACAGTTCAGAACTCTTATCGCATGGGATGTACCTCGTATTAGCTGGGCATCGGTCGAGCCGCACCTTCCGCCAGAGAGAGCAAGGCCTAGGAATAGGGTTGGATACAGTCGGCACCCAGTAATAATTCAACCAGTGCTACCGTCAACTATGTAGAATAATTGTTTCATTTTCGGAAAGTAACTAAACAAATAAAGAGAGAGACCTGCCAGCTGACCAGATAGGCTGACAAACTCGATGTCCTATCTGAGGCTGTCTTCTGTTCGACAGGGCGTTTTTCTTATGTGTGCCCGACCGCGAGTCCGAGTGTGAAGGGAAATATGAGTGCAAATGTATCGCAAGTGCAACAAGGAGTGAAACGAAAGAGGACCACACCATGCCATCATACCCAGAGAAAGAGAGAGAGAGAGAACAACACGTATATCCAAGTCCAGCTCACGCCGACAGCACGCAACCAACTCAAACAAAATCCAAAAGCAAAAAAACTCTGCCCTCACACCATCCACATTAACTCTGCGGTGGGTTGAAGGTGAGACGAAAACCTTTTCCTCTTGACAAGGTGGTTTTTTCCCGTCGATAATCACGGCGATATGTGTGATCTTGTTGTGGTTCGAACTCGAGTCCACGAGGCTACGAACAATCCATCCTCCAGAAGACCCATTAACTATGAACCCGAGGACCGAGTGGGAAACACATGTGCGCACAGAAGTCTTGGGCCAAGAAGCAGATGTCTTTGTCCGGAATTGTTAGGAGAAATTCGGCAGCTTAAATATATATATACACATATAGAAAGTTATGAAGTCATGTGGGTGGTGGTCAATCTGCAGGTTCTAACTTGTATTGTCGGAGTGGTGTGGCAGAAATTCACTGGAGGCAGTTCGTTCGGCACGCACGTGGCTTTTCTTCACCGGCGCGAAAGAGTCGAGACGACGGCGGGTTATGATCACGATCACGTTATAAGGAGAGAACTCCGCAATTACAGGCTGTCAGAAGAAATGGTTCGGTTGATACTTCGTGGGAAGTTGACTGGGGGATGGTCCGTCCCATATAGACCCGTCAAAATTCAGAATGTATATTATTGTTGATTTACTCCTCCCCCCGATGGATGTCTTCCACATTCCCCATATCGTCTCGTCTTCGGATTAGAGTTTCAGAAGAGTCGTATACCAGTTCGTCTAATTGTCCAGTTGGTAATACATCAGACACCGATGACTATGGACCACGTACTTTCCCATTCTCTATTGCTTGTTCCCTTCCCCTTCATGTCAATTCCAGTCGATACAGTTGAGAGGTCGGAGGTGTGGTCGCACATATCATATGCCGAAGGATTGGTCGAGAAGAGGAGAAGTCGGTCTTTGAAATTCTTGAGAGGACGCAACAGGAGTATCCTTTGCTGATGTCGTTGCTGAGCTTTGATCTCCAGCCGCCTCTATTTCTGTGGTGAGGTATCCTGACCCGGTTAGCTCCTCGGCAAGTTCATCAGATGTGCCAGTTTCAGGTACCTCACTTGGAACATTCTAGGCCGTCCTAGCAGTTGAATGTGAGATATCAGCCTGCTCAGTCCCCCTCTTGGTCGACGAACCCAGATCAGAAGCTGCCCACACCTGCGACAAGGGACTTGGTCTTCTGGCGGCATGCTTGTGTGGTCGTGCGTCACAACTGAGTTGGGCCGACTGATTGGTCATCCCACAATGACGATGCTTTGAAGGCCGCTTGTCGAGCGGGCTCGACACCGAGGATTGTTCTCGCCTCCGTGAATAATATGAAGCCGTCGGGCGGCCTCCGCTCTCCCACTCGTGCCTCAGCTTCTCTTGCATCTCGTCGATCTGATGCTCCACGAGAGAGACCGCAGCTCGGCGGGCGACTCGGACCTCTTCTATGGTCATCATTTTGCACCATTCCTCTGGCTGCTCGTGTGTGCTGATGAGGTTGATGAAGAGTGCTTCTCGCACCCATACGTTCGCTTGATAGGGGAGCCACGCGCCCATTGCTTGTGCATAGGACTTGCCCGACGCTATGGTGTTGGTGTTCTTGCGGCTCCACTGGAGCAGACTCATCACCTTCTCCCAGAATGCAGTCACACTCGTGTTGAATAAGTCGGAATCATTCACCGCGAGCATGGTCCCCAGTCGGTATGATTCTGCCATGGCCCCGCCGATCATTCGGACGAGGGCTGGGAATTCCTCTTCAGTATCCCAGAAGTTGTGCCCAAAGTAGCGGCCGAATGGTCGGGCGGTGCACGGAATAAGGTCAGTTTGGTGATCGAAGAGTGCGAAGACCTCTTCAGGGTTCATCGCGTGGAGGATGGATTTTAGATAATCAATAGGGACGCCTCTATTCACAAACTAGGAACTGCGCAGCGTATCGCACCGCTGGTTCAAGATCAACTTGCGAGTGAGTTACTGGGTGAAGAAATAGTGAATGAAGTAGCATCGGAATAACTACGACAATCACATCGAGAGAACACGAACCATATCCCTAGCGAAGACGCGTATGTTCACCCACTTGAGGCTGGTACCACTACAACACAGGGTGAAGTCAGACTCGTATCCTCAGCAACAGATCTCTGGCATGTCGCACTATTGGACGGTTTTAGTAGTCTCGTCTTGCTGAGAAGTCGCTTTCCACCACATGACTTAATGAAATGACTTTGATAGGATATCAGAGAGTGCGCTTCAGGAGAAAAGAAGATTTGGAACCACCCCCCTCGCGTGCGTACTGGTTTCGCATTCCCAGCCTCCCTAATATAGTAGCCAATCCATGAGTTTTTCAATCCCCTTCTCTAACAATGGCGGTGGCAGTGAGCAATGACACTGGCTGGATTCCTTGAAGTCTGGATTCAAACCGTGCATTGTATCGAGTAGTAGACATTCGGGCTGTAGCTTCACATCATACTCGTACGCTAGATCGCAGAGTTATTAGTGTCTTGCCCCTTATTTTGACGCCTCGCTTAGCTGGCACTGATATGACCTTCGAAAGGGCCACTCGCTCATCCAGGCAGTTATAAATATCTGGAGGGATGATGAAGAGCGCACGTGCTTCAATGATTTCTGTTCGAACACGATCGAGATTCTTCGCCTTCACTAAAGGCAGTTGTTTTGCCTTAACGTTAGATTGGGTAAACATCTGTCCACCTACACAAGTGAATTTCAGCACCCCTCCTCCTTCCGAAGTCAGTCCTGCCGGTGACAGCGCGTACGTCGCCAAGCGATATATATTTCCACGGTGAATATTCGAATTCCTCGACTGCCCGTTGTATTATATATTGTTCTCGCGCATTTCGCCATTCCTACCACGCCTAATTAGTCCTTGTAACGTCGCGGTGACTGAGATGTCGGAAACGAACTGCTTTTGTTTGTAGAGACTTCTCCAAGCGTGCATTCTCATCCTTATCCTCATTCTCCACACAATGGAGTTCTCTGTAGGTGACTGGCTCCCCGAGCATCCTCGTGAGGACACTTCCCACACAGACCAAGCCGCTTCCGCTCAAGAGTTTGCACAAGACAACATCAGCACTGCACAGGATGGTAAGCAGATCTTGAAGCCCCCTGTTTCCCTGCCTTGGCGACAATTTCAAGCCCATCTTCAGGACGACAAGTTGACACACCAAGATCTCGCAGTTGGAGGCTCGGGGCTTCGCGACCATGAAGAGGAGACAGTCTTTCCTGGTCGGATGTTTGCAAACACGCCGCATGGTCAAGGTAATTGCGAAGCTCGCTGCGCCGTTTCAATGACCCTCGAGCTGATTGAACGAACAGAATCTGGAAACCAGTCTCGTACAAATCCCTGCGAGGGTACTCCAGTCCGGCAATCAAGAGCAAGGAGAATAACATCCGTTGGTCATGATGATGTCGGCCCACCCTCGCATCAACGTGAGACTGACCAGGATGCGGTTGAAGAAACGTTCGCTCCAGGGTTTGCAGATATCATCGACTGGAAGAATGACCAAACTGGTGAAAGGGTACAAGATGCCGGCAAGGCCAAGTACACCGACATCTCACAGGCTCCAGGCACATCTGCGCCGCCAGCTATATATCATAGCAGCGTTGATGGAAAGTCTGATGTCAACGAAGATGTTGCAGGCGTAGATGGACTGCCATTCGACCTCTATGCGAGAGACAGCGATGGGTACTCAGTTGGCGAGGCCATCGAACAGTGGCTGAACACCAAGGCCAACCGCCCAACTCTCACACTGGAGCAATTCTTGGTCGAGCTGGCCAACCACCTAGGTGTTTATACGCCCAGAGGTCTTCTCCATCATATCGAGATGCACCGAGCGGCGATGTTCAGCGATGTCCAGCAAGCCGCAACCAGCGCAAGCACGGCCCCGATGCCAACGACGGCCGAATCGGTTGCAGAAGAGAAGACGGCGTTATCAGTCCGATATCACCTCGACGGATTCCCCGACGTGGACGTCGATGTACCGGCCCACTTCACCCTGGAGGACATCTGCGAACAAATGCCCAACCACCTATGCGGCCAGTGGCTCGACGGATTTATCCAGTATTTCTGGACACCGGGACAAATTTACAGATTCTTGCCCGACGAGGTCAAGGCGCTGTTCAAGGCGAAGGCCAAGACGCGTAACTCCAAACAGATCCTCAACTTCATCCAGAAGCGCCTGTCCTTGCGTTGGAAGCAGCTTGGGGAGGACGGGCTTAGAGAGCTGGTTGGCAGGAGCAAAATACGGCCAAGTCCTCTCGACGCAGACGGCAACGAGATCCTCGGAGTCAGCGACCCTCTTGGACTTGGTCTGAACCCTCGTGCTCGTTCGCGCAAATATCCACGGAAGAGGAAGGCAGGGTCGGAGGATTGACAGATCGTCGGACGTCTTCGGCACCAGTGGTTGTGAATGGTGTCGCACAGCCTCTGCCCAAAATGACAAGCAAGAATCGAGTTAGTGCCTGAATACTCGGCGGATCGGAGTATCGACATTGGATCTGGAGCAGTCTGCAAGAGGCGGACATGGGCAGAGGACTCGCTTGAACCCCAGCATCCTTGTCTGAACCCGTACTAAGGTGGGACCAGTCTCATAGTCGTGGAATGGATCTTTCGCAACCAATCCCTTTCGTCATACCTGGCAGACACTGCTGTGTAGACAGTCCAACAAAGTCTTGTGGCAAGATGGGGACAAATACAGTACCAGGATATGAGCACTTCCGGCCAAAAATGTGACCAGGCGGTAATCCTAACCCACTTCCCATCCATATTGTAGTGTCAGTGACGCTGGAGTTCGAATGAGTGATCGGATATTGAGACGGAAAGTCAACATGACTGATTGAATCTCGAAATGAAAGTCCAGATAGGTGATCAAACCATGAGATCATCCCTGCAGATCGACCATCATCTGAAGCATGTATATCTTTTGACTGCCATTCCAATGTTCGAGTCGACAAGCATGCACCTTCAGGGAATGTTATCTGAGCATCCCTCGAGGGACAGCTCACCAGCTTTAGAAGGCGTTGAAGAAGCAGGAATTATGATACGTAAGCATTACGAAGCTCCGTTTCTGTTTGGGGGTGAAGGCCTAAACGCCGGGCTTGGCTCGGGCTCGCTCTTGCACGGCCTTTACCGTGTCCGGATTCTAAAAGTGCCGATTTTGCCATTTTGCATTCATTCCAGATAGCGCTAGCTGCTGTTGTGCCGGAGAGCTACAAAGTACCCGGCACGGAGGTGCGACTGTACAACCAAAAAGCGGAGTCACTTCTGCACGGAAATGCTGGACGTGACAGCAAGCACTGTTGTAACCGGCTGAGAAGTTGCCTGCGACGTGCTGCACCGCGCCGAACAATCAAACATATGAATCACATCCTGACTTGATTTTCTGACGTGGGTGAACAGCCATCAAGGAACAATGAGGTAATAACTAGCAAGAGACAAGAATATGAATCTGACAGATACATGACTGTCCCGTGGACAAGCAGAGGATCCTGCGCGCAATGCCACCTGCTTAAGCTCATGTCCACAGACGTGGGCAACATGGACAATCGACATGGTGCTTCTCCAAGTATTCGTCGACGACGTCTCCATGCTCGTCAACCACCTCAATCTCCCAGACACCCATCGCGCGGCTCCATACACGTCGCTCGACAAAGGTTGACACGCTGCCCCTCGGGCTGCGACGTTCCATCGCCGTCTCCGGCATGATATATTTTCGGATGCCAGAGCCTGTAGAATCACTCATTCTCTCCGTTGCTTGCAGATAGTAGGGTGAGAAGTTCTCACTACCATGACGTGGAGTGAGAGGTTCGTGAGTAGCGACATACTTGGCGTTCTCAGGAGGCGAAACGTCCAATCTTGCGCGCTTTCTGGGCCTCTCTTCCTCATCGTCCGCTGGCCGAGTTCGCATGGAATTGGGAGGAAATGATATATCCTCCAGTGTACTGGCTCCGGAGGAGACGCTGGCAGCTGGCCCTATCCTCTGAAATCCGATCGCCCGTTCTATTCTGTCATGCTCGTGGGCGGCGATCGAGGCAACAACAGCGTCGGCAGCAGCGGCAGCATCGGTGCCGGTGTGCTTCGAACCGTTAGTGAGGATTCGTCCATTCGGAGGTTGCCCTCGCTCCTCAAGCAGAGGCGCCGACTGGGAATCCAGGGGTTTGCTGTGCCCACGATTTCCATCATGAAACCCCTTGTGTGGCACCTTGGCCGTCTTCTCCTGTTTCTTCTGCCGCCCTTCTGCCAGTCGAGCCGCATACTTGACAGGATCGAGCATTCCGTTTTGTCTACTCTTGCCACGTTTGTGGGAAGGATGCATGGGCTCGGCGGCGCGAAGTCTTGCGATGCCCTCTGGGCCAAGATTGCGGCGACGGGCTCGAAGGCGTCTGGACAGTGTTTCGCGGAAATTCTTGCAACCGGGGATCTCCTTCTGCATTCGAAGCACCGTGGCTTCGTCCATCTCTTCGATGATGTTTTTCTCAGTCCAGTCGCATTGGATGAATGGGTCTAGGCGTTGCTTGTTGAGGTGGTTTGGACATCGTTTGCAGATATCCCTCAATTCCATCTCTGGAGGGAGGTCATTGGTCGGGTGGGGGAAACCAGACAGCACCTTGCGCTCATCCCACTCTGATGTCTTGCTGGCCGGGACGTTGGGATCATCTGTGGGTGTTGACTCTTCTTGGATAACGCCAGCAGCGTCAGTTGGAGTTTGTTGGTCGCCTTCGATAGCATCTCCTCCACATATACCATTATATGGGAGAAGGCCTCTGTCGGCAACGGATTGGTACGGGGGATTTGGTGCTGAGGACGTTGCAGGCACCTTAAAGACTTCTGCCGATTGAGATACTGGCATGTTTGTGATGGACTCAGCAAACTGAGAGAAGGATTTGGATCCAGAAGCACTCTGCGGATGGGGGATGCGATCGTGAGAGGTGCCGGTGTTATTCACGTTGTCATTGATTCCAAGCTGTTGACGAGCCTGCGATCGATGCCCGACCGAATCCGTGGGATCTGATCAAAACAACTTGTTTGGTCGAGTCTGTGGTTGTTTGACAAGAAGGAGGTAGGGAACGGTGGTGCAAATGAGAGAGTCCGAGGAGGCAGTCAGTGTTTTCGCGTCGAGGCAATTGCCATGTAGATAGGAAATCTCGTCTTATCAGAGATGTGAATCCCACTCAGTTCGCGGGATGTGGAAAACGACATCACGGATAGGGAAAGCAGTCCTCCTCGAGCCAATTCAGAACCTTGACGCCGAAGAGCCATGTTCGATTTGTGCCGACGGAATGAGGACCAGGCGAACGTGGAGAGCGAACATGGACCCTCTTCACACATCTTCACTGAGTCCCTGGAAGACCTAGCGACCTAGTTCCTTCTCCTCATATCTCTAGGGCCTTCAGCCCTATGAGTTTCGAAATGCCTTCTCCTACTCCGGCTGACCGTTTGTGGGTGCTTGTTTCCACGTCGAACAGCTCAAGTTCCGTGAGGAAAGCTGCCTCCACTACTCACCCTCTACCACCAGCAGAGCCGTAAGCCGTACAGATATTACCAAGTCAGGACTACGGAAGGTATCTGCTTCCCCTTGTTTGTGGGTTTGAGTCGGAGAGACTAGGGTCCACGGCCACTGGGATCGGACTCATCATTATTGCGCAGGACAAATAGGCTCAGGCAAGGGACGCAGCCAGAGAGCAAACAAAAGAAGGAACCGCCATCCTGACATCAAAATCTCATCAGATACGGAATCCACCATATCAACATGACCATCGTCATCGGAGGTTCAGCCAAGAGCGGCATAAGCGTTGAAACACAGCAAGAGGAAGAGAAGACTATATTTCCTGCAATGGCTAGTTTCGAAGGATTAGTGAGCTTTGAGTCTTGACATTGCAAGTCCATGTATCGGGGATGAGTGGTGCAAAGAGCCGATGGTGTCGTCGAGCTCAGCTAGATCTGGCAGCACACAAACAAGTCGAGAAACATTGTGCTTTGTTCTGCTTTGTCCTCCTTGTTTCTTGGTTGACGATGTTTAATCGCACAACGAGTCTGTCCTTGAAGGCACGTGAGACCAGACGTTTCTTTCAGGAGCCGAGACACAAGGGGGTTCTGACAACATGGTCTCGCCAGACATGGAGACATTGAGACATCGGGTCTCAAAGCATTGACATGGACACAATGCATCGGGACATGGATCTCACGAAGAAACACAACTCTCAAAGCATTGACATGGACACAATGCATCGGGACATGGATCTCACGAAGAAACACAACTCTCAATGCCAGCGACTCGCTTCAGCAGGCATTCTGCACACCCTGCAGATTATGTGAAGCACAGGGCAATGATTCAAGAGACCGGTTTCCTTTCACTTGCCTGCACAAGTGCTCTTTGTTGAGAGGACATGGATGTCGAAGCAGCTGGGCTGTGTGGTGTTTCGAGATGGGTTGAAGTCACCTCGACTGCCAGGTGTGTCCTGGGCCTCGTCATTCACTGCCACTCCTTGGATCAAAACAACTTCTCGGCCTTTCTTTTCTCTCTCGATCTTCATTTTCTCCAACAACCTCAACTGCTCAAGGCCCATACTCAGTTACTGGCTTGAACTTCACCTCTGTCGAGCATTCCATAGCCCCTATCCTCGAGCACTCCTTCAGAGAGGCACTGCCGCACTTTGCAATTTCCATACCTGAGTTCTTCGACCCAAGGTTGGGTCTCGTCAGACGGGGTTTCTTGCCAGGAGACAAGACGGGATCCCAATTCAAGGGTATGGATGATCCTGGGCAGGCGTTGGACGGCCTTCAGGCTGCGGCCAAGTACCAACAATTTCTCCTCTCCAAGACCTCAGCAACTGTCAATGACAAAAAACATCTTCCCCTGCGCACCTCAGCCAAAGCTGATGAAGCTGTGTCTCAGCACACCGATGCCCGGCCTGCGGATAAACCAAGTGCGAAAACTCAAGGCGCGCACCAATACTACTCCGTCCTTTCATTCCCAGACTCCTCGGACGCCTCGTCACCGAGAGTATCTCGGACAAGACCCCATGTGTTTGAGAGACGGCGTGACGGCGAGCCTACGGTATATCGCCAGCTGCCTTCCTTCCCTCCTTTTGATGAGCCTATCCCTGCTGAAGCAACTATCGAAGAAATCTGTATCAAGTACCCCAACCACATCCGCGGCAGCTACCTCAACGCCTTCATCCAGTGGCGCTGGACAGCCACCGATATCTATACGCACATGAGTGACAAAGCGATCCGGGAGTTCAAGAGCAGCGGTACCTCGCGTGCCAAGTCCTTCGGCAATCGGGCCAATTTTTTGATGAAGAGGCTTACCGCACACATGAACGCCCTGTCCAAAGAACAAGTTACCGCCTTGTGTCTTGGACCCAAGATTCGAGGGTGCTTGGTGGACGGAGGGGAGTACTACGGCGGGTCCAAACTGCAGGGCAAGTTCCACAATGAGAACGCTCCACTCATTCGAAGCTTCCCCCATCGCCAACACAAAGCATGCAAGGGGCGGGCGTCAATTGCTGCGGCAGCCGAGAAGACTGTGACGCTCAATGGCAAGGAGTACGGCCTCTGGGGGTCCCCGGACGAACTGGACAAGTTGAGCAAAGACATAGCAACACAGTGGGGTCGACAGCGCCTCTGTGCAGAGGAGATCATTGACGCCGATGCCGTGTATGGTGGGAGCGATAGTCGGCAACGAAACCACCTCATCTTGGAAATGGCCAATTGGCCGAGGAACGCTTCGACCGAGACGTTCTTCAGCTTCCAATACGTCGATGAGTGTCCCGCTTTCATCAGCGCCATCAACGACATGGTGGGGGCGGGGGTCGCCGACATGCTCAGCTCTTTCCCGGTTGCTGGGCCTAACATCGACCAACAAGTGGCGTTAGCTCGGAAGTCGGCCGTCCACTATGTTCTTGCAGCTCTTGCGGCCAGACTTGCCAGATTGGAAGAGCTTGTTGCGACATTGCCCTCCGGGGGCCTTGTGCATGGCGTTGTCGACCACGTCCTATCCTGGAATGGAGACGTTGCGCAGGGGTTTGCTTCACTGCCGGACGCACCGGCCTTGTCTGGAAGTCACTCTGATGGCGACCCTGCGATGGCTCAGGAAGATGCAACTGGCCCCAACGAGCTCTTTGCCGACTTGACTTTCACGAATGTCAACTTATCGGCAATCTCGCCTCGATCCATGCCCCTCAAACCAATAACTCGTCTGAAGCGAGCGAGAGAAGAGCCAAATAAGCAGACCAGATCCCCCAAGCGAGTGAAGTTTGCAAAGCCGATCATTCCATGTGGTGAAGCTCTCATGGACACAACTAGTTTGGTTGATGCTTCGTCCAACCATACCTCAGCAATGGTTACCGCCGCCTCCACATGCACTGCCGATCAATCTGCAACACAAGTCGACGTTGGCTTGGCTGGTGCGTCGATGATTCCTGATATCCTGACGATGAATAGTTGGTGGTTAGACAACGTGTCGCATGCCTCTGAACCTCTTAGGTCCGGCGCGGCTGCGGGTACAGCATTTGGTTTGTCGATGCCTACCGACATTGTTCCTTGGGATATGCCACGACAGGCGGAGTCAACCACATGGGCAAGTGCCACGCTGCGAGATCAGACACTTGGTACGTCTCAGTCAGGGTTTAGTTGCTCTGCCAAAGATGTTTCCTTTACTCTCGAAATGCCATTTGAGGAGATCCTCGGAGAGTTCAACGTCGGAGATGTCACTGGAGATGTTGAAGAATCGAACACCGACGCGAAGGTGATAGTGACATATAGTGGCGCACATCTCGAAGCGGCTATGAAGGTTGACCGTGTCGGAGATGGCAACGGCAACTACGGCGGTGACGGTGACGATGACGGTGCGATTGTTGGTCCTGGCGACAATAACAGCGATGCTGCGTCCTGGAGCCTACCAGATATGATCGACAGCGATGACGACTGGTTAAAAGAGGTGATACAAAACGCAATACATTAGGGATCCTAGATCTGCCAGCGCCTGAGTAAGGTCTTGAGTTTGTCGTCGGAGAGAGTGTTGTGTGAGGCGGTCGAGGTAGAAGTCGGCGGAGACAACGTCGAATTCAGAATCATGTGAGGTGGCCCCAGGCCTGGTCCGGTCCTTATTCTGGTCCGTTCGAGAGACTGGGACTGGGACAGAGATAGAGACAGAGATAGAGACAGACAAACACGCGCTGCAGGCAGCTGAGTGTAGTCACCATGTGACGAGAATTGCTCTCATTAAAGAGACTGGGAAGCTGGCAATTCCAAGATTAACCAACAATTGTTTGTGATGCCGTTAAGTTTATGTGACGCCCACACCGGGACCTGCCATCAAAGCTAACCCTTGTTGTACTAGCTAATTTCCAACGTCCAATGTCTAATATTGTGCAATGGTTCACCAGTCAATTCATCCCCATTCAAACCACCATGTTTCGATTCATTGGCAATGCGGATGTTTAGGCACTATACAAGCATGCCCGTGTACATACACGTGGATTGGGAAATTTTTCATTCTTCCGTTTACCTACCAAAGACCTACCAACGAGCTGCCCACCTGACTGACTGCCTGTCTGTCCGCTCACCCGATGATAGATCCATAATAGTTTGCCTTGAGCAAAACACGGGAGCTCACTAGCAAGTGTTCACCCAAGACACTAGCCATGAGTCTTCATCACCAGTATGATCTTTGAGAGCAGGTGCAGAAACAAGCCGCCACTTGCCCGAGGGGGGTATATTCAAAATGATAATACTCAACCCATATCCCGACCAAACGTTTCTGTTGTCACTTTCCCCTGAAAAAACAGAGACCTCCTGGCGACCAATCTGTTGGGCGTTCGGTGTTGGAAGCTCACAACTCCACAGGGTGGCGCATGAGGAATCATGATCGCTGCATTGCCATGCAAGCGGCGACCCAGCCTCGAGGATAGGAACTTCAGCTGGCCATGGATATTGCCCAATTCACTGGCTCAATCACTCACTCGTTGAGTCAGTGAATTATCAGCTAGGGAAGGTGATGTATCCAAAGATTTCTACCTAGCATGGTTAGATGCAAGATCAGCAGGGGACAATTGTCACTTCTTATCGTCGTGAATGACTTCTTCGTGATATTGTAAGTGACACCAATGGTTTACCACCCCCTGTCACCATCGAAAGTAACTTGACTTTCCAGAATCCTATTCTATTCCGTATCCTGATTAGGTAGACCAGAAAAATCACGCTCTTCACTGACTCCCGATAGTGACGATAGATTGATTCACTGTCTTCACTAATCCCCAACAGTGATGACAGATTGAATCCACTATATCTGGATCAGAGTGAAGCACACCAGCGAGGCACGTGTATTAAAAGTGCGCGTGCTTTCTCACTCCCTCTCACGGGTATAAGTATCTCGTCTCAATACCTTATCCCTACACCATCTTTCACTGTCACCATATTCTTCCTCTATTGGATTGCAGGACAAGGAACTTCTCAAGATCACTGTCACCACTCCAGACATCCCTAGATTCGATATCACTCATCCATCACTCCGCGAGGTTCTTGTTTTGCTATTCAAAGAGATCAGAATCTGAACTGGACTATCAGCCGTTTACCGATCTTCGCGCCCATTGAGACAAGAATCCAACACCGATAGTCAATCACCTACCGATCTTTGCGCGCATCGGGAAAAGACTCCAAACGATCAGTCGCCCATCAATCTCCGCGTTCGACAAGAAAGGCAGTCAGCAACCCTCCAGTGTTTGACATCTCTGCGCCACTTGGGTGATTGTTTGACAGCTCCGAACAGACGCAAGTCCGCGTTCACAAACCCGCGACTCCACACCTTCACAATTAGCCAAAACCTCAAGCACCGCGTCAGAATATCTCCAGCGATCTGGGCCACAACGCCAACCTCTGCGCGAGACAGATAAAGCAGTGGGTGCCCGGTGTTTAACGTCTGTGTGACTCCGCTGATCCGTTCAACAGCTACCAGCACAAAGAAGTTCGCGCTCACGAACTTCTGGCTTCTCGCAGTCATAGGTTCACATCCGTACAGTCAAAAACCTCAAAACCACATCAGCTTATCTCCACCAAGCTGGGCTGCGACACCAATATCAAGGGAAACAAACAACGCAGTGAGAGACCCAGCCCCCAATATCTCCGCGCCATTCAACTAATAACTTTGATAGCTGCCAGCACAAGCAAGCTCACTCACAATCATCGTGATCCTGCGAATTCGGCCCCTCCTGTCTTCACAGCCAAACATCGCGAGCACGGAGTCAGATTGTCTCTACTGATTCTAGTCAGCGACACCCAGCTCCGCGGCCAGCACAAAGAACAGTAAGTCTTGTCCTTTGCTTGACGACTTGTTTCAGCGATCAAGCAGAATCACAAGCCGAACACCACAGAGCCTGCACAGAAAATCAACCATCTTCTTGATATGGACAGATCAGCATCCCAGCGCCCCCAGGGGCAAAACAACAACCAGAATGATAGCCGGAACAACAACGGTATTAATCAGCAAAGCGACCAAGAACGACAACTTTGTGGGCCCATATCACCTGTCTCCAATATGCGCCAGCACTACCAAGGGCAGCAGCAGCAGCAACAGCCGACACTTGGTGACTACATGCGTGGCACATGGAACAATCCCGCGCCGCACAATCAACCGCACGGTGCTATGAATCTCCCAATGCGTGCCGCGTCTCGCAATCAACAGCACGCCGCCATGGATCTTGCAATGACTGTCGCTACTCACAACCAAACGGACAGCGCCATGAATCTTCCAACGATTGCCGCGACCCAGAATCAACCACATGGTGCCACAAATCTTCCCATAAATACCGCAACTCCTGCCGATCCTCCAGCGACTCCCACAAGGCCTGCAGCAGGACAACAGGTCTCTCAGACTTCTCCTACGTCAGCCAGTCGCGGTGGAAGTAATGCGCTTCGACCACCACGCGCTAGAGCTCCCGTTCCCAGTTCAGATCCACCCATCAGAGTCGCAGCCAACTATCTCTTCCCGCAGGTGCCGGAGCAAGTCGGCGAAGGTCTTGCATCAGGCCGCAACTGGCTTGTCATCCAGATTGGCAGCCAAGACCCCGTTCTCAGGGCACCCCTACTCATCACTCGATGCAAAAGGGATCCCATCAACCAACAGATCGGAACGGCGTATCCAACTGCCGAACAGATCATTCCCGCCGGCACCTCTCTTCAACAAGTCTGCCAGTACTTTCCGAGGCACGTCTGGGGTGAGATGCTTCGGATCTTCCTCTCGGAGCGGTGGGACGCTCGTCGGATCTGGGACCTTCTTCCTCCAAACATGCGCAACAACTCGAGCAGTCGCCCTTGGAACTATCTCCAGGCGGCAATGGGTCGGGAGGTTGACACAATGATGCAGGAGGACACCGGCGTTCGACGTGTCCCCTTGAAGAAGACCAGAACTCCCACTCCAGCTCCAGAGGAGGGGGCAGCCCAACTCATCAGGGACAGCAGCATGATCAGGGACGATGACTTGGTCAGTGAGTCGGACGTGGTCATCAACGACGAGCCCCCGAACGATGACGAACTGCTGGAGGGCGTTGACTGGGACAACGAGGAGGCTTTCACCCTCCGCCAGCTCCACGCAGTAACGAGGGCATATAGGCGGAGCGCGATCCACGCCCAGAGGTCCCTGCTCTCGGTTAAGTACGGAAGACACAGCACGGCTGATGTGCTGCGTTTCTACCGGCACCGCCATAATGTGTACTTCCGGGGAATTTCGGAAGATTACGAGAATCGCAGCGGTCCCATGCCAAGTTCGGACGCCGGAGAGATGCTTCGTCTTGGCTGGGAGTTCCTGCACCCGCGCCAGCCAGGTGAATCTCCTGTCATGTACCGCGCCCGAGCGGAATGGCACGCCGCGAGGAACTACGCCGGTGTCGTCCAGACTTTGTGGGAGGAGATAGAAGAGGATTACTGGCAGATCGTTGGCAAGGAGCCAGAAGGGCAAGATCAGGCGGACGTGAAGTGAGTTGGAGACTGCGGCAATGACACGGCCGGCTGGAGATCGGTGCTTCTGTTTGAGGTCAGCAAGAGCATGGTGAAAGCATGCGTTTCAGCTGAAGATGCCATCATAGTTGAGTGCTGATTCCACAGTCACAAGATAAATGCGATCATGAAATCAAAATGAGCCCAACATGGCCCTGTACGAGCTAAGACAGAGGGGGGAGCTGAGATGAGGTGAGGTGAAAGTGAAGTTTGAGTGAAACTCCTCATACAGGAGTGGTGCGAATGTCAACCATTTTGGTCGATAAGCTACAATCTGCTGTCTCGAGACTTTCACCTTCGTCCTAACCCGATCACCACGATATGCCGTGTCGGCAGCCACAGATGAGACGTTCTGGCGGCGTACACCATTAAGCATATAGGGCATGCAAGTCAATTGGCCCTAACAGTGACTATTGAAGGTACGGTACGGAGTCGCTACTAGCGAGAGAGTTTGTTGGGCACATATAGCCCCTACTCCGTACCCCGTATAGGAAGAGCAGTCGCCATTTTCTCGCGCATCGGGCTCCAACATCTCAACCTCGAAGAGAACATCATCTCATTCAGCAAGAACCAGAGATCTTAAAGGTATCAACGCCCTTCCACCTCAACCTCGAATCCGATAGAGAGGTATTTATAGGATATTGTGGAATTAATTCATTGCTCGTCGCATTTACGTGTACATAAGTTCCCAGGCACGAGACCTTGACCGTCGTATCCCGGGAGGCAAGAAGTCCATCCCTTCTCCCACCCGAACATACAGGCAATCTGCGCACATTTACAAAGTATAGACCTCTCCGTTGTCCTCCAGAAACATGATCTGGTTGGCCTCATTCATCGCCCTCAGCGCGGCCGTGATTTCATCCGGTGAAAATTCCTCGCCATTGTTCTCCGCCACGCGATGGTTGACCGCAGAAGTCACGTCCGTCACCGTCGCCATATCGTTGTGGAATAGTGTCGTGTGAGTCAGTCGGCCTAGCGCAGCGCGGAAAGTTGCCAGCCGGGGTTGAGAAATGGTAGGGCCAGAATCTTTTGGCTCGGCCTGCGACTGAGATTGGGACTGTGTTCTGCGAGCCTGAGACTGCGAGTCCGCTTGGGTGGACGGGAGTTGGGAACTGGGTATCGAGCTGGCGATGCTCATACGAGACATTTGAGATTCTGCACCAGTTTGGCGGGAGTCCCGAGATGAACTGGGTTGGACGTCGTCCTCTGGATCGTCAACATTCACGGCTCCATTCGCATTGCCGTTGGTCCTTCCGTTCGATACACCATTGGTAGTGCCGTTCGACCGAGCCGAGCGCTGACTTCTGGTCGTTGGCTTCGTTGCACGGCTTCCCGACGGTTTAGTGCCCCGATAGGGCGCATCAGCGCCGTTGCTGTCGTCACTGTCAGAGTCGTCCTCATCGTCCGAGGTACTCAGATTGGCGTCTTCAGTCTTGCGTCTCTTGTTCCCTCGACCCGCCTTGGTAGGGATAACTCTGAAAAGAGCAAACTTGAGAATTTCTTCCGCCGCAATGGCATCGTCCTCTTCCACTCTGCTTGACAGTCGGGCTTTTGCATGAGCCGTTGATAGACGGATTAGCGTTTCCAGCGTTCTGGCGGTCATGGGACTGGTTCGGCGTTCATTTGCCTTCATCTCGTCGTTTCGAAGGCTTGCGTACGCGTTGACGATGTAGTCGCTTGCTTCTTTTGTCAAGACGGGTTTACATCTGCTCTTCGCGTATTGGATGTATTTCTTCAGGAAGGCCATGCTGACGGGGTGATCCTGCTTCTTGCGACCCCTTTTGCTGGTGCTTTGGAATGAAAATCCGGCATGCAAGACCACATTGTATTTCTCGTAGACCGTTGTTGTTCCCTGATCGGCGTTCTGGTCTTCCTGGACACCAACACCGAGCATTTGATTGGCTTGTTCTCGGATCGGGGCTCCCTCTTCAGTCCCAGGGGGCCGATACTGGTGCATTCGCAGAACGTGCTCGGATATGTCTCTATCTCTCGTGTCATTGACGTCGTCGGTAACAATGAACAGCAGATCGAAACGGGAAAGAAGAGAGTCTGGCAAAGCAATGTTCTTGTGCGGGTCCTTGTTGCTGTCGTATTGCCCAAATATCGGATTTGCGGCAGCGATGACACTGCATCTGGCATTGAGAGAGGTGTGAATACCGGCTTTGGCAATCGTGACGGTCTGCTGTTCCATAACCTCGTGGATGGCCACACGATCAACGTCACTCATCTTGTCGAATTCATCAATGCAGACTACGCCGCGGTCACCCAACACCATGGCACCGGCTTCAAGTCTTCTCTCACCCGTCTCTTTGTCGGATGTGACGGCAGCTGTGAGACCGACTCCAGAGGAACCACGACCGGTCGTAGCAATTGCCAGGGGTGCTGTGTTGAGCACGAACCTCAGGAGTTGGGATTTCGCCGTTGAAGGATCACCCACCATGAGGATGTTGATATCGCCTCTCAAATGAGTGCCGTTCGGCAAGTTTTTCTCCATGCCGCTCAGCAGCATAAGCAAGATCGCCCTCTTGATGTAATCGTGGCCGTAGATACTGGGCGCCAGACTTTGGGACAACAAGTCGAAGACTTCGGCCTTCCTCGACATTTTGTTGATATTTCTCACATCCTGATCCGTGATGGTGGCTTGAGCAATACCGCCCCCGGCTTTGGAAGATAGAAGTACAGCGTTATTGGCCAATATCAGCGTCCTGAAGATAGACGACCCGGAACCAGCATTTCTGTTACCGAGAGACCTGAAGATACCGACCAGCTGAATGCGGTCGCCAGGCTTGACTCGATCGACCATGTCGTCATCCATAAGGACGTCTACGCTGCGGGGGAGCTGACCTGCTGGCGCGCGTTCGGGCATTTCTTGGATGCTGATCGTCTGGTGATCCCTGTAGGTACAATAGCCGTACTCGGTAACCAACTAAGAGACTGTCAGTATCGCAGATTGGTCAAGCATTGTGCTTGATACATACGGGGTTTCCGTCGCGGTCTTCTTGCGGATACACGCTCAGACTTGCAGGGGCATTGGCACTCATAGTCTGATCTCTGTATTCCCTGAACATGAATGTGCCTTTCTTTTCGTTCCAGTGCACGCTCTTGACAACCTTGGGCCTGACGAGACTGCATTTGGTCACAATGCCTTCTAGACAGACCATCCGGTTCAAAAGCGCGCTTCCCAACGTTCTCGGATTGCAAGTGTTCTCTCCGAATGAACCTGAATACGCGACATAGTATAGTCTGTCTTCATCCTGTTCGAACGCCGCGCGGTTGGGGATTGTGGCAATGATGTTTTTGAGAGCAGCGTCAAAAGCAGGGGAATAGTCGAATGGCTGAAAAAGAATGCCATCTGCAAGCTCTCGCGAATGGGCTCGAATATCATCAATGCTGACCACAAGTCGCCGCAGACCGCGGTTCAGCATCAACACAATATCGGCTCGGTAGGATCGGGCTTCATCGTCGGTGGGGTCGAGGAACTCGGTCGCATGTCTGATCCTGTCTCGGACGGCTTCATCACGAAGCTGAGTAGTGCTGAGCGACATCTTTGCACTGGTCGTCAGCAGTTACGAGTTGAGATAGTGCGAAGGGTTTAGTTGAAGGGGCACGGCGAGGAGAGAGGAGAAAGTCGCGTTTCGACGCGTGAAAGACACGTACTTTTGCCCCTCCGTAAAGCAATTAAGTACGGGCGAGCAAATGGACCTCTGCGCACCTTTCCGAGAACTGGGCGCTTTGCACAATTCATCATACCATCCTGCCGCTGTACGAGTACTTCGGAGCTTCTTGACCGTCACGATCTTCTCTACGCAGATATGGGCAGCCGGAATAGGACACTCTGCACCAAACCCCAGCATGATCTCCAGGGAGTTCGAGGGAGTACAAGCTCCTCACGCTTCCCTAGGACATTGTCTACCCAAGGATCGGGCCTACATCAAGAAATGGTTGGCTGCCAGACTGGAAAAGCTGGACCAGAAGAAGCTCATCACTCTCGATCCCTCCATACTCGCACTGCAAAAGCTTGTCGCAGAGAACCCTTCGCTAACCAAATTATCTCGAGACATGTTCACCCAGATTCCACCCGCCTCATCAACGATCCGACGGGCCGGCCTCAAGTTCGTGACTTCAACACGATGCTCGGCCTCGTTGATGGGATCCTGAAAGGAGGACTTCAATGTTTCCATGTGCCTGACTCCACTGCTGTCTCAACGCTGTTGGGCGGATGATGATGCTAACTCGCCGCGAACAATAGATTGGCATGGCGGAGGTCTCATCTTGTGACTTTGGTCGTCTAAAGCCGGGCGATCCGATTACAAAGGGTGAAGCCATCGGGATGTTACCACTTCGGAGGATCTACGCACTGTTTGGTGTTCCGCCGTCCTGCGGCAGGCTTGACGGCGAGGAATTTCGTCTCTCCTCTGGATCCTACTGCGTCAAACAATTACCCTGTTAGAGGTGCACTGGCTATTCTACCCTAACCCGCGTGTTGAGGGACACGGCAAATTAAGGGCACTCGGTAGATAGTGAGTTCGGATTGTCTGCTGAGGCTGAAAGGGTCAGTGAAGCTTCGCTAAGTGTACATGACGAAGCCGCTGAAATCAATCAACTCCCCGTAAGTCCCAGGGCTTCCGCTGAGTCGCTTAACAGATAGATGATTTCGGCTTCAATTCCGCACTGGAAGTTTATCCGACACGGCAATCGTGACACGCATGTGCATTCGCAGATTTGAGAAGTGTATTCCCGGAAATACCCGGTTGACGGCATTCGAACAATCTTCCAAGACCATACCGTCGATGACATGTACCGAGGGAGCGATGTCGGGCCAATCCAAGGAACCCCACACGCAGAGCTCGGGGCACCCCGCAATGACCATCGTTGTCTAATTTGGTTATTCGTTCGTCCCTCCTTGACTGGCCACCTCTGGCGGAAGCTACATTGATGCGCCATAATACGATCATGGATGGTGATACGGCGCCCAGCAGCGGCCAGCAGCGGGACACGGGAAATCTGCCGGCTGTTTGATTGCTCTTTGCCGTCCAGGACACCCGTGGGCGTTGATATTAATGTGTGGGTGGATGCTCTACTCCAACTCTGCTGCAAGACCGTATTGCAGTCAGATCTGCTCAGAAACCGAGCTATTCCTCTCCTCCAAGCTTACCCGACGAAGCATTACTCCCCCAAGGAACCATCTGAGCTCGAAAGAGTAAAGCCGTTCAAGATGGGTTCTATCGCGAAAGTGTAGGTCGGATCATGTGTCCACGGGAAGAAACTGGAGGCTGACCTGCTCATCTAGCGAGTACACCACCTCATATGCCTTCTTCGAGGCTGTCTGGGAGGTGAGAACATCGACCGGCGCCCCGAGAGCTCTCGACCGTTGACTGACAAACCCCGACCAGGCCGGCATCACCCATGTCTTTGTCAATCTTGGTTCCGACCACCCTTCCATCATCGAAGCAATCACCAAGGGACAAAAAGAGAAGAGAGACCACTTCCCCAGGATCATCACATGTCCCAACGAGGTATGAGGAGAATCTGCGGCCAGGGAAATCGCAAAGCACCCAAACTGAGTAAAACCACAGATGGTCGCCCTGTCCATGGCAGATGGCATGGCTCGATTGACCAACAAGCCTCAATGCGTGATCGTCCACGTCGACGTCGGAACCCAGGGCCTCGCAGCCGCCGTCCACAATGCGTCGTGTGGACGAGCACCCGTCCTCATCTTCGCCGGCCTCTCCCCCTACACGATCGAAGGCGAATACCGGGGCTCAAGAACAGAGTACATACACTGGATTCAAGATGTGCCGGATCAGAAGCAGATCGTGGCCCAATACTGCAGATATACCGGTGAGATCAAGGCTGGCAGGAACGTCAAGCAAATTGTCAATCGAGCCCTGCAGTTCGCAACCAGCGATCCCCAAGGACCTGTCTATCTGTACGGTGCGCGAGAGCCGATGGAAGAGGATATTCCGCCCTACCACCTTAACCAAGAGCAATGGAAGCCTGTTGGGCCGGCCGCGCTGCCACAAGATGCCGTCAAGATGATTGCGGAAGAACTCGTCAAGGCACAGGAGCCCTTGCTTGTGGTGGGCTACACGGGTCGCAACGCAGACTCGGTCACCGCCGCTGTCGCATTAGCAGACAAGATCCCGGGCCTCCGTGTGCTGGATACTGGTGGCTCGGACATGTGCTTCCCAACGGATCATCCAGCAGCACTCGGCCTGCGGTACGGTTCAGACCCCGCAATCACTACCGCCGACTTCATCCTCGTGGTCGACTGCGACGTTCCCTGGATCCCCACACAATGCAGACCCAAGGCTGACGCGAAGATTGTGCACATCGACGTGGATGTCTTGAAACGACAGATGCCAGTCTTCTACATCCCAGCGTTTGCGCGCTTCAGCGCCGACTCCGCAACCTCATTCAGGCAGCTGAACGATTTTCTCGCTTCCGATACACAGCTGTCAGCAACTCTCTCAGACCAGGCCCATTCCGCAGCAGCAAAGAAGCGACAAGAATCCTACACCGCCCGCTGGAGTCAACCCAAAGCACTCGCCAAATTGCCCGAGAACCCACAGCAGAGCCCGATAGACCCGCATGTCCTTGGCGGACAGATCAGAGCAGCCGTCCCGAAGGACACCATTTTCGCCGTCGAAGCCGTCACATTGAGCATCTTCATTGCCGACCAAATAGCTCCCGTCCTCCCAAAATCCTGGATCAACTGCGGAGGCGGCGGACTGGGCTGGTCCGGCGGCGGTGCCCTCGGCATCAAGCTTGCGTCCGATTTCCAGCACCGGGATGCCGCCTCGGGCGACCGCATCGGCAACAACAAGGGCAAGTTCGTCTGCCAGATTGTCGGGGACGGAACGTACATGTTCTCGGTCCCCGGATCGGTATACTGGATCGCGCAGCGATATAGCATCCCGATCTTGACCATCGTGTTGAATAACAAGGGTTGGAACGCGCCGCGGAGGTCAATGTTGCTTGTCCATCCGAACGGCTATGGCAGTAAGGTCGACAACAAGGAGTTGAACATCAGCTTTGACCCGACGCCGGACTACGCGGGCATTGCCAAGGCCGCGACGGGCGGCCATGCCTGGGCCGGCACTGTAAGTACGGTTGCGGAGCTGCTGGAGCAGTTACCCCAAGCCGTCGAAGCGGTCAAGTCAGGAAGATGCGCCGTGCTTGAAGTAAAGCTGGGAGCGGATTTGGGCACGAAGGCCGGAGAGGTCAAGCAGGCGGAGGTCGCACAGACTAGTGGGTAGGGTAGAGTAGGATTACTCTAATGTAACATATCGCATAAACTCCCTCGTTCCCATGCAGTCGTTGAAATGACAACTACCTCGGTCGGAATCGTCGTCACTGCACGAGGTAACTCCAACAGTATAGCATGGATCCCACCGGACAGTATACTGACTTCCCTGTTACGAAAATCGGGGAAAGAAGAGCGGAGAAGGCGCACAGCAATCCATCCATGCAAGATCCACACGATCAACTCTAAGGTATGTAGCCAGGTCAACATCAACTCATGACATACTGCAGTACATGCTTTGTCTGAACTTGACCTTCGTATGACCACACTAGAAGTTCAAGAAGGTACAGTACTGAGTACTGAGTACTGAATACACGATGAATCTCGTCGTAGTATATCTCCGGAGAGTACGGAGGACACAGTAATAACTACAATTGACCACAGTTTTACCCAACACACGCATGCCCGTGCCTTCCGAAACACACGCAACTCACAACTCAGCCATCACCAGCGCAAACTCACTCATATCTGGCGGCGGCCTATCAATCTCCACTTTCAACCTTCTATTAAAGAAGGCTCCCCTGTTATCGATCGCAATGTCCCGACTCAATTCCCTCGTCCTCCTAACTTCATCATCACTGACCGCGACATCATCTCTGGGGATCCACACGCTCGGCTTCGGTTGTCGCAGCACGGGATGCGTGAACGCAACACTAACCAACAGATCCCGTTCTTCACTCGTGAGGGCCTCCAAGTCGTCGTTGTGCTGCATAATGATTTTGCTGATGGGATCGTTCATCATCAGTGCCACGACTTCGCGTTTGCGTGGAATGAGGGTGTTGCTGACATACACCTCGGCTCGGGCGAGGTGTGACTCGAGTTCGGCGAGCTTCGCTTCGTCGAGAGGGCGATTCAAGCGCGCCAGGATACGCTTGGCCTCATGCTTGTCGTGCTCCTTTTGCGCTTCTATGTCTGTTCCACGGCGAGACAGATGTGCCGCCGTCAGTGATTGTGAGGAAGAACGTCGCTTTTCGGCGAGAGAAGGTGATCGTGAAGCTTGGTCTGTCTCCTCAGTCTGTTCCGGAGGAGCATGAATCTTCCCTGTGATTTCAACTTCTTGCTCCTTGGCTGCCGCCGTCTCGCCGCTCACCAGTCCAGTGTCCTCCACGCTCGAGGTCGGGCGTGGCGCTTCGGACTCTTTGTCGCGTAACAACGTCTCGCCCGCCAGCTGTAGAGGAGCGTACCTGAAGAGTCCGTTGAGGTGGACTGCCAGCCAGATCTGATACATCATAGTGAGCACGAAGACGATGGACATGATGATGCCCTGAGCCTCACACGCAACCTTGTTGTGTGTATCGCGCACCAGGAAGAACAAGCCGATCAGGCAGACTTCCATGAAGTATAAACCTGTGAAAGTCTGATTGATGGCACTTGGGAACCATAATCCACCGCTGTCGACATTCCCCGTACGGACAACATAGAGGATATTGTTCTTGATAACGATGTAGAAGAGGCTGAACGTAAGCAACATGAAAACCAACATGAGCGGTGCGATGACTGAGTAGACGAGTCCAATAACGGCAAACGTTGTATACCAAGGAATGTTTGATCCAATTCGAGTTCTCCAGGTGAAGCTCAATTTGATGAATACATCATCAGGAGTATTGGCGCTTGCGAAGACGTAGAAGTTCAGCAGACGGATTGTCTGCAGAATTGAGCTCGAGCTTATTGAGAGGGCTTGAAGGATCAAGAATGAGAAGTAGTAATTCGCTGCAGTTGGCAAGTTTGTCGCCAGGATTTGGGGAACAGACGCCGTGTTGTGTATGAGTTCCTCCACGATGCTGGTGAGTCCAGACGAGATGGTCGGTATGATGAAGACCTCGAAGATGAGAAGAATGAAATACCAGAGCTGGAGGGACCGCTCGCCCTGAGAGCCCGTTGTGGCCGCACGGGTGCTATTTGTCATCGCTCGAAGGACAATCGGCGTTGGGCCACTCAAAAGAATCACGAGGATTACCGGAGGGAGAGTGCCTTGTACGAAAGACAAGAGCCAGCGAGGCAGCGTGCCTATCCAGTGCAGCCACGAGGTTGAGCCGGCTAGCGTTGACAGTCTCGAGAGGGTCCCAGTAAAGAACGATATCAGACCAAAAACGAACACCAGCACAATAAACAGGACCACGAAGATGATAAGTCGGACGGCTCTGTTCTGCCTGGTATTGTTTAGCGCTGACCAATTGATGTCTGCTGGTGACATTTCGACCATTCGTTGAGCCATCCGCCCCGGCATTGTACCAGCAACCGCCTGACATGCCATATGTGCCGCCTTCTGCGTGTTGAACTGGATGAAGGCCGATCCGTTCTGTGGGCAATGATCCGCTTCTTCGATGTCTGCCTCAATCTCTCGATTCAGGCGCGCAAGTTCCCGCCGACAGTAATAGATAGTGTCCACCTTGAGCGAGAAGAAGCGGCCGACGAAGGGAAGTTTGCGTGCATTTGCATAATTGGGCCGAGGTATTCGCATAGTTGCTCGTTGCTTGGGCGTAACAAACTTGGTCCATAGAGCTTTCGTCGTCAGGTCATATTGAAGATCACTTTCGCAAGCTGCCTGAGTCGTGCTCTCAGATGTTTCCTCATCGACGTGAGGCTCGCTACCAGTATGACGTGCGGCTGTCGTAGCCTCTTTAAGTGTCGACATCTCGTTTGAGTTTTCGTTGCCGACTCCTTTTCCTTTCTTCCGATGTTGCTTGACCACTCTACGGATCAGATTGGTCTCGGCATTCTCAAGGCGGTTCTCGTACTCCTTTCGCAATTTGTCCTTGTTGGCGAGTGACTCGAAGTTCCGATTCAGCCATATTCTTCGTACTCCACCAGGAAAATCATCATAGAGTTCCATCAATGCTTCGGTCGTGCATAGGTTCTTGGGTATGTCCATGATGAGGACTGTGGTGCTCGAAGCTTTTAGTCGATGGCTTCGACTGCCAAGATACTCTTGCCTCTTCACGACATAATGCAGCAATTCGTGATAAAACAAATAACACACCCAGATTATGGCACAGACGGCTAAGACCAGATGCGCCCAATAGCGGCCGGTGTGTTGCGGTGCCACATTGGACCACGCAAGTGTATCCAGGCCGGTGACGTTGTAGCGAGTCGCGCCTATTGTATTGGTGCCTTTGCCATCCACGTAATTGATTGGAATCAGGATAGGTAGGATAATGAGTGCCATAGGACAAAATATCTTCAAACACATGCCCAAATACCGGACAAAGAAATAGGCGTCCATGCCTGCTTTACGCAAGACCAGGTCGTTCGGGGTCTTCAACAACACCCAGAGCCATCTGAGAGGATTGTTTGGTGGTGGCTTGATTCTGTCCTTCGATGGGATCAAGAAAGATCTTGGCTGATATATTCGCTTTGCCCAGAGATAGTTCCGTACAATCAGGAATGCTCCGAACTGTACGGCGAACAGGACCAAACCAGCAGCAAGTGAGATGACGAACGTCTGGACTGTTGTTCCCTCCCTACCCTGCGCTGTGCCCGCAGCGCCGTTGATGATGTTGCCAAACGTGTCGGACATGGCTGAATGGCGCCGTAAACAGTGAGGTTGCGCGGTGGCGAGGTGGCGTAGGGGGATGTTGTTAGCTTGTGAGGCTATGAGGTTTGCTTGAGATTGTCATTTTGGTAAACACCAGCTGAGACGTTGCCATACAAGGACATTTTAACGTGCCCCGAATTGGTGGTGACGGATGATCCAAGAATTATCGGCTGGTGGCCAACACGGACTGTTTGGTTGTTATCGCCAACCATAAACGTCATCTCCAATTACGGGAAATTACCCGCCGCTTTTGAAGGGGTTCTTGCTCGATGCCAAGATCAGGTCCCCTGCATCGTCTCCACCCTTTGCCGCATCGCAATCTACCCAAATCAGAGCACTGACGGAAGGATGGCGGATTTAGAAGACGTCTATGTGGTAGGATGCCATAGTCATTGAAGTTTGATCTCGTCCAGGTGTTTCAAGAAGTTGTGTAGGGCTTTGCGGATGCACAAGAGAGGAGCCTTGCATTGCTTCGTGCTGTTATTGGGAAATGACAAAGTATGAAGAAGACAAGAGTCGAGTCATCTACACGACCTTCAGCCACTGAAGCGGCACATGGCCAGAAAAATCCTGCCCGTCGGTTTGGAGAATCTTGCTTCACAGCCTGGAGGCCGCCGTCAACGATCAAGGGAGCGAGCTCAGTTGGTTCTGTACGGGGAATTCAAACTTGTGACTCCATTCAACTCAACGTATTCCTTATGAGCAAGTCATAGCAGCTGGTTGGAATGGACTTGATGGCTTCAGTAAGACCGAAGTCCGAAGTTCGGATTTCATGAAAACGATTCCTCCGACGGTCATAGATCCTCATGGGAGATAAAGCCCAGCTAATATTTCCAAGGTATTCGTTGACTTTGCACAGTGATGATGCCTTGAGTGATGTTGGCCATCCAGTCCTCGCTGGAGCACGAAGAACCATGCCATCATGGTACTGGCTTTCTCGATCCCACCGACGAGTCTCGTCCAATTCTACCTCTGTCATCTCTGTCAGTCACCCGCAAAATGCAGTTCACAAGTACTTCCGGCATGTTTCGATGACATGTGTCGCAAACGCTTCCGGATGCGAAACGTAGGGGAAATGAAAGCCCGGGAGCGTCCTGATGGGGATCTTCTCCCTGGTCGCGATCACGACATTCTCAAAGAACGCCTGCATGGGCCCCGCGCCACCGACGGTCCAATCTATCGGCACTTTGTGTAGATCTTCGGTCTTTGTCGCAGCGGACCCGGGGATGGTGCGAGGATAGCCGTACGCCCAGCGGGGGTAGTTGCCGCGAAGCCTCTCGTGGACTTCTGGTCCGAGGGCGTCCCACGCCGCTTCGTTCCCCGACATTGACCGGATCATGGTGGCCAGCTCTGCCGAGATGGTGGCAGGGTCGGCCTCGTGGATGTTGTTCAGCGTGTCAGGGTTCGCCGTCGGGACCTCGTGAGGCATCGCGTTCCGCACGCGCTCGGGGAAGCCTGAGCACAGCGCAAGCACGGTCGAGGCTCCCGAGCTGCAGCCCCACACAGACGCGTTCTTGATACCCAGCTGGTCCATGAGCGTGACGATATAAGCTGCTAACTTTTGGCCGGTGACGTCCTGGTACGTTTCGGGCGGCGCAGAAGCGGACCGTGACATCCCGGGCATGTCGAACGTGGTCACCTTGAAGCCGCTGCTGGCGATGGTCGACATCGGTTTGTCGAACATCTGGCATTCGCCCAGGCCGTCGGGGATCAGGACAACGTCGGGCCCGGAACCTTCTTGCTCGTAATACCAATTTATGCCATCCTTGGTGAGAACAGTGGACCTCACCCTTTCGGCAGCCATGGTGAGATGTACACAATTATGGTGCGAGCGAAGGATGATTGAGGTTGAAGGTTGCTGTCCGCGCTCGAGATACATATATGTATTGGGACGGTCCCGCACGCCCAGTATTTAAGACTCACTGGGCACCGCGGTCCCGCCATTTAAAGGACACCGAAGCGTATCTAACAACCCCGCACCAAGACGAGGACTCGGTGTTTGTATGATCTACGGAAGGTGCAAGGAGAAGGAATTTGACCTCAACCAATTACACGGATCGATTGTATCAGACCAGAGTGATTCGAGCCAGCAAATTGCAGGTGTAGTCCCTCGTGCCTCTCCGGGTACTAACTGGAGATACACGAAGCCGTAGTCAGAGATGAATTCAGCCTGACACGCAGAATAGGCGCCATCTCAGAATGTAGTCAGTCACCTAGTAGAACAGAATCAACACCCCTACAAATGATGATCACCATTGCGTCAATAGTGAATCACATCTGCCTTGCTAATACTACCTTGCTTGTCAAACTGTGCCACTGGATTTTGATATTGGCTGGAGAGGTAGCCTCGGGTGCCAACAAGGCTCGCTAACTCGGACTGACTTTCAAAGGCTCTCTAAAGATTGGGGTTTGAGTTACGGGGTACGGAGTGCGCTAGCATGCAATGGAGACATAGCCGCAGGGGTGTGGCATACAGCCAAGGAGCATGTTCTAACCACTCTTCATTGCTTCACTACCCCAAGATCACCTACGCTCTACATACACTCTTCGAAGTGGAGAGACCCTTGCTGCATAGCGCCCATCCGACTCGAGGATCCTGGAGGAAGCCAGCGGTTTCAAACAGGGCAATGATGTTTCTGCCGATCAAAGTGTTGTCTGCGAGGAATCAATCATCGCGCGTGAACCAGGATAATCCCGATCCCTCAGGAGCAGCTGGATGCCAGTCGAGCAGAGCCAGCTCGTTCTTGTCTCTCCTTGTGCCGGGTGGGGAGGAGATAATTCCCAATGCTCTTGCGTAAGTACAGCCCGCTTCTCAGGGTTTGGGTGTCAGCAAGCACTGAGATGACTGAAACCTTGTTGAATAGGGCAACTAAAACCTGTCACTTGGGCTGAGAAGAGGAAAGTCAAGATAAAGAAGATGAGCCGGTGCCATCGTGGGGCTGTTATGTTGATTCTCAATATCAAAGCTGAAAGGAGAGCGTCCAAATGATCTTTGACCGGAAACCGCCACCGGTTCATATTCCAAACACCTGCAGAGCCGGTACTAGCCTATCTAGATTCTACATTTCGCTAGTCTCTGTGCCAATCTATCAGGGTGGATTTTTGGGGGGGAGGGGTTTATATACTTCCGATGTATTCGACGTGTTTCCCTTCCCACATGCAGCTCACCGAGGCGAGGCAAGCGAGGCAAGGGAGGCAAGGCACACCACGGTCCCAAGTAATCACTTACGCGCTCCTGGAACCCTGGTGCGGGAGTCTAGAGTTTGGCACTCGGTCGCCACTTGACGTACGGATGGTTGGCGCTGTCCGGCACCAGATGATCGACGTCTGAGGTGTTGACCAGCCCTCCATGGACTTGAGAGAGATTTTGGATTCCAATCAGCTTCATGGCACTTTCCATCTCGTTTCGGAGGACTGCGAAGCCATTAGCAAGGAAGAAAAGTGGGGGGAAGGGAGCAGAAAGCTAGTTGTGTCTGCACCCCGAAGCAACGTACTCTCCACAAGATGCGCCACGCCTTCGGTGCCATAGTTCAGCGCATAGAGAAAGGTGCGGCCGATGCCCACGGCCTTTGCTCCCAAGCAGAGCGCCTTGAGGATGTCGCCGCCCCTCCGGAAGCCGCCGTCGACGTAGACCTCCATCTTGTCGAAAATCTCCGGGCAGCAGCGGTGCATCTCCAGCAGCAAGAGGATCGAAGGCGGCGAGTAGTCCAGGTTGCGGCCGCCGTGGTTGCTCAGCAGGATGCCGTCAACGTGGTGGGCCATGGCGCGTTTCGCGTCCTCGGCACAACCGATGCCCTTGAGGATGATGGGCAGGTCGGTTTGGCTCCGGATCCAGGCGATGTCGTCCCAGTTCAAGCTCTGGTCGATGTACCTGCCCATGGTGCGCGTCAACCCGCCGCCCTTCTGGTCCGCCCTGATCTGCTCGCCGGTGACGGGGTTGACAATGACATCGTCGACCACCAGACGCTCGTCCGACTCGCGCTTCCCCCGGCCCGCCGCGTCCACGGTCACGAAAACGGCCCTCAACCCCATCGACCGGGCCTTGGACAGGAGGTCGGCCGACTTCTGCCTCTGTTTGTTCATGTAGAGCTGCAGGAAGAAGGGGTAGCCTGGCGCTTGAGCGACAACTTCATCGATGGGATAGCTCGCAGCGGTGGAGATCTACGACAAACCAATCAGCTTTCTACGAGCGACTACAAGCAACCATGTGTTGGAAAAGAAGGAGGACTGGGAACAGATCGACCGTTCCTTTCGACGCAGCTGGGACTCACAATCTCGAGGATTCCTGCCGCCTTGGCCGCCCGAGCCAGTCCCTTCTCGGCGTGCGGCGAGATCAATTTGGCCAGGCCCGTGGGACAGATGAACAGCGGAAGCGTCATGGGGATTCCCAGCATGCTCCCCGAAGTGTCGATCACCTCGACGTCCCTCATGACGCGCGGTCGGAACCAGATACGCTTGAGCATGGCCTCGTTGGCGTCTCGGGTCCAACAATCCGTGTCGGCGGTCGAGTAGAAGGTGTAGGCTTTCTTGGGCGCTGTGGCCGCCGCGGCAGCATCAAAGTCGTAACTGGAGAAAAGGAATTTGAGGTCAGCTGCAAACTTTCCCAGAACGCACGGTGGGAAGAGAGAAGAAGGGGGTCGAAGAGCATAGGTACCTGCTCAAAATGGAGTGCAGAGGCGGTTTCGCAGAAGTCGACAGGGACTTTGCGACCTGATTTTGCCTCTGCGCTTGAGCCTGATTCCACTTTTCCGAGATGGAGGATCGGTCCAGCATTCCCACACAGCAATCCGGGGGGAGATTGTCGCGGAGTATCGAGAGGGAGTGGATTTCAGAGAATGCCTCGGTCGCATCTTTCGCGGCATACTTGTAGATTACTGGAGTGAGGAACAGATATCGTCAGTGGCTGGTCCGGGCTGACAGGAATATTCAGCAATCCAAAGGAGTAAAACCTACAGGATGCACCGCCTGGGTGCTCGGGGGCAAACTTGGACACGTCCCACACTTGGTCCTCGATTACTAGCCAGCAGGCGTCGGGCGTGTTATGCACCAGGATTTGATCGACCGACACGAGTTTCGTCGTCTGTGCCATTTTTTCGTCGTCGTCGTCGTTGTCTCCAATGTCCCCCGCACGGAAGGGAAGGGCGACTGTGACACAGCGCTAGCAGAAGAGATACAAGTGATAGCGAGGCCTCCCGAGGGAGACAATGATCTGGGTTTTCCTCTTCTCCTTTCCTTGTCTCCGACAGCGATTCTCGAGAATTCTCAATGCGTTTGCTTTTTTTTTTCTCGCGAGGACCTCCGTCGGAGCCTCGGGCCTCCAATGCGGCTATCAGCGTTCCCCGCCTTCGGCTGGTGAGGCTGGGGAGCCTTGGGGCTGCAATGCAGCGGAAACCGTCGGAATTGGCAAAATGAATGGGGAGAAAGGCGAGCGTGTGCCCAACAAGGGATAATGCTCCAATGCTCCATATCATGTCGGGTACCCACATCCAGAGAAGCTTGATGGCGTAGCGCAGTTGGCCGAGCCCGACCTATCAATCTGCGACCTATCAATCTGGATAGTTTCTGTCGGAATCCGACTTCAATTCATCATGGGATAGTCTCTTAATTGTAGTGTTTCTGGCGACGAGAACGCAATCATCCTTCATTGCACCGCCGCCGCCGCCGACGACATGCCGCAAGAAGTCCACATTTTGCTGTCCTCTACCCTGCTCCCGAGAAACCCGAAAGAGTAGATTGGTTGGCGTTGGCGATTCGTTGTTCATCTGGCGCTGACAGATTTTGTCTTTTCCTCCAGCTGCGAGATATGACCCAACAGAGGAACGCGATGAATGCTACTAGGCCCTGGAGACCGTCTAACTATACCTTCGAGTAATTCACGAAGAGCTACTAGCACTAGTCCGAGACCTTCGGCCAAATGCCTTCGACGGGCTAGCGTGATAGTCATTCTATCGCCTTGGTAACCCTGTCAGTCATATTTATACGATGCGATGACGACTGCAACCAACAACTCGTCTTAGCAGCCCAGTTTCCATAGGATTCTAGCTCTCAGAGCAGTGTACATATAGAGCGAAGAAGTCAGTCCTGATAGACTGAGGATAGATAGGAATATACATGCTGAACATCAGGAAGTAAGCACTCCAAGAGTACGGAGTACCTACCTACCTATGGCAAGGTAACCTCAACCTTAATATAGGTAGGTATCTACAGGTGCCGATGGTATCCCTCGTTAATAGTACCTATGAGATGGACAAGGATGCCGTCCGGAAGAAGGCATGTTGGAGAGTGCTTGAAAATAATTTAATGCAGCAGCCACCTCACAAAACATAGCATGTAGTTACTGTAGTTGCTGGATGAGGCGACTTTGAACCCCTGCAGGAGGCTCTGCTGGCCCGTATCCTTTGTGTTCAGGTCAGAGAAGGAGCCCCTTCAAAAGGTCAGACTCGCTGAAGCAGCTGAATATTTTATGTCTTCCCCGGTGGTGTTGTGTGGCAACCGCAATGTAATGGTGCTGAGGTGGTTGCGGCTCTGGCAAGCAACATGAACGACTTGAAACTTCCCCGACAGCAGGTTGGTATTCAGTTCAAACAGTTTGGAAATGATACTGCCTGCAGCACAACGAAGCTCAAAGACTTTGACGAGGCTGTTGGAGCTGGAAGATGCTTGTCGGTGCCATGAATAAGCGGTATGACGACGGTTAGATGTCTCTCTCGAATTCGATCCCGACTACGGAGTACACACCACAGCGTTGATGAATCATCTCTGAGGATTGTCATTAAAGCGATGCGTCTCCTTGGGCCAAGATGTGGTTCGTATTGAGGTTATACCCGGAGGAGATTCAGTCGCTTAATCGACTTTGTGTTTTCCCATTCATAGATTAGGTTTTATTCTTGGTCCTTGTTCGGCGCGTTCGGCAAACTTTGCTGGTACTCGTACTCGTACTCTTCCCGGGCTTGGAACATGCGATGGGATATTCCCTGTATATTTTCGAAACTCTCAAAGTAACTAGAGAGGCGCTGCATCGGTATTATGTCTGTTGGTTGTGCAGTTTCTGAAGATTGGCACAGAGTCTACATAAGAGACAGGCAACTTCCACCCATTGGTCGCCTGGCCTTGGGTCTACGGCAAGTATTGCCATGTTCGGGGAGTGATCAGCAGGCCCCCTTTGGAAGGATACACCTTCCTTTTCCTGAACCCTGCTTCCAAACACGGGAGTACAAAGGGTATCCGTCACCAAGCATGTACCGACTCGTCGTGACAGTCTCCCTTTCAACAATTTTTCATCATCCGGAAAGACGTAGCAGAACATGCTTCGGAGAGGCGGCGATCCGTCTTCGTGAGCATATTCCATCAATCCCCTTTATATTGTCCTTCAGCATGCAACGGATTTCAAGATCCTTCAATATAATCAATTCCACTTCGCCAACAATTCCACATCTCGTTTGATAGTAGTCCAGAATGACAGACCGGACCGCCACTGTTGCCGAGTTGATCTTGCATGGATTCACGCCGATCGTGCAAACGCATCACTGGACAAAAGACTCCGGTCGAGTTACCGAACTCTCTCAAGCCACCTTTTCTTATTTTGGAGAGATGACTACTTGGTTCAGGCATAATGCTTGCTTGCCCCGATATTTGCCTACGGTGAACCGTGGCTGAGCAACTCCCTGAGCCAAGAGCGGGGATCCTAATCTGGCTCCTTTGCCTGACTACCCCAAGTATGTAGCTGGGTAACTACTGTACTGCTACTGCAACTACTGCAGCTAAGAGTTTCCGTAGCACGTATTGAAAAAGCGTAAAAGTCTAAAAAAGCCACTCAGGCTGGAATACGAGGTTTCTCAACTCAAAATCCACGGACGCACAACACACACGCACGCACGCGGGGAAGGCGGGGGAGGGGGGCATTTGCAACGCGGAGTGCTGGGAAGGCTGCAGAGGTGGAAAGAGAATGCAACTGCTACTCTGTGAATACTGTGGTGGTCGGGGGCAATGATACCTCGTGCTCTGACTCGACTCGAAACTCGGTCTCTTGACTCTGACATGTGGCGGCTGCGTGTCCCGTCTCCTGTCGGCCGAGACTTTGCAGGATGAGAACTACGGTGTTTCTCTCAGAAGAGACAATGGAGTTTCACGCGGCTGAGAGCGTCGAAATCAGAGGCTGGTTCAGGCTACGAGTACCATCACTTGCTCTCGTAACCTTCAACATCATAATGTGAACGCTTTGGTAATGGTAGGCCTGCTGCTCAACTACAGTGAACGTCTTGTACTACGAAGAATGAGGCACAGACGTCTACTCTGCTAGTCATGAGGATCTTGATTATGCAAGCAATTAACACTCTTGATGAGTCTCGAGTGCTTATTCCAACTTTGCAGCTCTCTTGATACCGTTCCCCATGTCAATATGAGATCAGACTTTGTTCTCAGAGGCACTTTGTCCAACTGCGGAGGCTTCGTTCTCATTCTTCTCCTAAAAGACCGATCCCTTGCGCTCGACGTCCGCGACAATCTCCTTGTTGAGGACACCGCCTTCGCGGCCCATTTGCTCCGCGAAGGTCTTGGTTGGCTTCCACTTGGACGAGGTTCGCGGACTCGACTCTTCCATCATCGCGTCAACCTGCTCCAGGGTAAGACCCTTGGTCTCAGGGACGAGGAGGAAGGCGTAGACGAAGGCACAGGTGCAAAGACCACCCCAGATGAAGAAGACCGACGACCTCAGGTTGCCTCGATCCTCATTAACCATATAGGGGGTAATGACGGCGATGATCTATAACCGAGATGTTAGTTGTGAGCACGCGGGAAGAGGCGGGGAAGAGAGGTGCTTACGGTGTTCCAGAGCCAGTTGGAGGCGGTAGAGAGACCCACACCTCGGGATCGGATTGGAAGAGGGAAGATCTCGCCGATCAAGATCCAGGCACCCGGTCCCCATGTCGAGGCGAAGAAAAAGATGAAAATGGCGATAAACGCGATCTGGGCGTTAACGGCGGAGATGTTGTTTGCCCTGCTCTCTCCGGCGGCGTTCAAGTGGGTGTGGTTGAAACCGACGGTAACACCAATGATGGCAACCAGGAACTGGCAGATGAGCATACCCAGAGCACCGTAGACGAGAAGAGGGCGACGACCAAACTTCTCAACCGTGTAGAAGGAGATGGGAGTGGAGCACACATTGACCAGGGTGAAGATCAGGGAGATCAAGAAGGTGTTCTTGATGGCGCCGGTCGTTTGCAGGAAAGGTGTGGAGTAGTAGAAGATGAAGTTGACACCGGTCCTACATCAATCATGTTAGCCCACAGTCGCCGCGGGAAGCCGCAGCCATGCAGGGGTACGTACCATTGTTGCATCATCTGCAGCGAGGTGCCGAGGATGGTACGACGGAGATTGGACTTTTGGTGCCGGAGGCCGCCCTTGAAGCAGTTGGCCCAGCTGGAGAACCATCCACTAGATGGAATCATCTCGCGCTCGTACTCGTCGTTGGCAATGATCTCGGCAATTTCGACCTGGATGTACTCGGACTCTTGTGGCTGGCCACGGAGGCGGGAAAGGGCGTCCATAGCTTTCTCGATCCTGCCTCGCTTGACGAAGTAGCGGGGGGAGTCGGGGAGGAAGAGCAGGCCGCCGGCGAGGATAAGACCCCAGGCAAACTGGATGGCGATGGGGATGCGGTACGAGCCAGTGTCGTTTCGATTTTCAGTGGCATAGTCGACGCAGGACGCCAAAAGGATACCGATGGTGATGCAGAATTGGTAGCCGGCAACCAGAGCGCCACGGACTTTTCGAGGGCACTAACAGAAAGACGCGTTAGCTTGGCCGATCACAGGGGCAGACGCTGCTGGCTGGGATGGGAACTTACGATTTCGCTCATGTAGAGAATGACCACGGCGCTCTCAAATCCGACACCGAGACCGGCAACCAAGCGACCAGCGACGATGACACCGAGACCATGGCCGGGGCCAGTAATCATCTGGATGACCACACCGAGCATGTAAATGACGCAGCCGGCAATGACAGTCCATTTGCGACCAATCATGTCGGCGACATCGCCGGCAATGAGAGCGCCGAAGAAGGTACCGCAAGAGAGGATAGACACGATCAGAGACTGGTGAGGAGACGAGAGAGAATCGGAGTTGGGGCCCTGGATGATGTGGATAAACAGTTTGCTGCCATTGACGCCGTTGATGTACCCAGAGTCGTAGCCAAAGAAGATACCGCCAAAGGATGCAAAGGCACAGATGAGGTAGGCTTTCCAGGTCACCGGAGCCTCGACCCGGTTGACGTCGGCGGTGGTGGAGAGGGCACGAATCTCGCCAGGCATGATGGCGGTCGGTCTGGTAGACGATAGAAGGGAGATGTGAGAGTCAAGGAGGAACAAGAGGGTCAAGCTTCGTAGACGAGCAGGACCGGCCTCTTTAAAGAAAGCTTGCGCGACCACGGTGAAAACAAGGTGACAGGCAGTTCGAGGCAAGAGCCAGGGCAAAGTGACGGTCCACCCCTGCGATGGAACTGCGCAAAAACTGCAATGGGGACTGCGATGGCGCTGGAGCTGCACGCACCTTGTTCACCACCTTGTCCAGTCATGGGTGGCTTGCTACTGGTCACACGCGCTCCCGGTGGAGTGAATCTGCCATATGGTGGCTGGACCGACTTCTGCATGTGAATTCTGTCCACTGGTATCACAAATTCCTAAATTGAATAGCCAGATGGTGCATGGGGGAGGGATCTCAACGCGCCCCCGTTTACTGGCTCCGCAACCGAGGCCACCCGCAAGTCACGCCCTCTTTGCGGGCGAAAGTGGGTTAGCAGCGTGCCATCGCGAATTTTTGGTCGCCCCGTGATATGGCGGCTTTGTCTTGCAGCCATGTGCCATTGGGCGAAGGGCTGCTCATTCCATGCGAAACGCGGAGTCACGGACATGATCAGCTTTTCTCCAGCCCCGCACAAAGCCAACGAGGCTCTCCGGACCGACCTAGTCGCACCTGGATAGGCTCGCCGCTGGCTGATGTTCGGCGACCTACCCAAATGCGGAATGGAGTCTGGCACCTCCGTCAACATCTTGAAGCGGAGATCGATTGGATCACAGCCAGCGCCAAACACTACGACAACAACTTGACGTGGAAATATTGACGTCCCGGTCGAGATCGTCTCGTCTAGCCAGAGCTTGTGCGAATCGGCGCAGCTTGGTATGTCTTTGCCTTCTTCTCTGGCATTGGCTTTTATTGGCAACCCCTCACCATGAAATCATCCCCGTGGGGCAAAATCTGCAACAAAGATGCCACTAGTCTGTTGGCGCGCTGTAACCTTGACCAGGGATCTCGTTGTCCGCAAACCTTCAACCAGCCTTCACGAAAAAAGTACACAACGACACAGAGGGGCGGCTACTCCGAGATTAGATTTCGGGACTGACACAAGTGGAGATCTGTCATGGTTGCATTATACAGTACCTTCAGACTCCGTATCCTCTCATGAACGACATGAATACGTTATCGGGGCTCGACAAGGAGGGTATTGTCTTCCAAATCGGCATTGTGCTCGTGTCCATGCCAGTGACGCGGAGTGAACCATTGGAACACAAGCCAAATCGAGAAGCCAATCGACGCATCGACGATGTGCGGTGGTGATGACAGCAAGAGGGGCAAGCCACTTACGGCGTCAGGTCAAACTCCTCGGCGTGATCAACCGGACACATCCTCAGCTGCTGTACAAAGGCCTGTTGGAAGGAGCGCCAAATTCTGTAAGTGTCTTGCTTCCTGTACTCGTAGTGTGCAATCATTGAAACGTCCACGTCCGGGCGGGCTGGCCAAACATCGTTAGGCTTGACCGGTTATGACTTAGGCAGGCTGCTGCGCTGGAATTTTTCGCTTCAACATGATCCCCAATCCAGAATGTCGTCACCTCACGCTCATTGCTCGCTCACCCATCCCTGTACTCGATTTACAGTAGTCATCCATGAAGCGCCTCTTCAACGCGCTACGTCCGTCGGCCGCCGCAAAGTTTGCCTTTCTTTGACTCCACCAGAGTCGCATGACCTGATGGAAACTCTGGCTCCTGAGTTCTTCTAGAATCTCGTCCTGCATCCCATACGCCGTAACAGGGTTGTGATTTGGCGCCCAGGTCCACACAGAAGGGTTAGCGTGCTCCGGGCCCGGGTCCCGCTACTGCAGGTGGCAATAGCGAAGATTTGCCGATGTTACCTCGCCAGAATCGAGTCGCCTCTCCAACACATGGGACCCGCGTGGTTACTGTTTGCACCCATTTTTCTCACTCAGCCGCCCAACAGAAACCTTCGATGTAGCAGTACCGTGTGTATGTTTGCAACCCTTTCGGCTATCCTCCATGGGACTCCCCCGGTCGTCCCCCCAGAGGTTGACATCTTGCTCTCGATGGGGTGTTCGCGTCGCTAACGCCGTTCTCTTCTAGGATAGGTACATCATCGACGTCTCCGGCGCCAACTTGCATGAATCGGTCCCCCTTCGAGATTGGTGCAAGAGGATACACCACGCCGTGCCGTCCCATGCCATGCCATGCTGCATGGAAGCCACGTAGAAGGTCTAGAAGTGTGGTGAAGTGCAGGCAGGCAGGCAGGGAGGGCAGGCATGGCTCAGTACCGGAGCCTTGCCAATCCGATACGATGCGAACAGCTCACCACAGCGCACCGCAGCGCGCTACGCCGGCGCCACACCACGCTATGTCAGCGAAGTTCCGGAGATGAAATGAAATGAGATGGAGGTGGGAAACTGTAATAAAAGTGAGTTCATGCATCTATCTGGCCTACTTTCAACAATGCGGATGCTGGGACAGTCATTATTGACCCGTCAGAGGCAAGTCAAGGCGGCATCGCAGCAAGCCATGACTTGCGTACTCGTACTCCTGCTTGTTCAACGGTGGAGTACGTACTTGTTGGAAGAATGAATCTTCCACGGCACATGTTACTTACTGGAAGAATGAATCTTCCACAGCACATGTGAGCGTCGCGATCGGTCGACACGACGGTGCTTCGATGTCGTGTGGTACATGTGAACCAAAAAGGTTGGTTCACGACCTTCGTGCTCATTTCAGAGATCGACGTGGCCAAACTGGTAGGAACTTGCTGAGCTTTCTCTTTTTGTCTTTCCATGGAGGTACATGTATATCTTTGCCGAGCATATCTACTCCGCCGTCACATGTCATGTTTGAATTGGTCCTCACATTCTCCTGATTGCACTGCACGCTGCACGCTTTTCGCGGACGATTTGTCCAATCTTATTGTGAGAGGCATATATACATGGACACAGACAATCCAGAATACTCCAAGTTCACGTCTCTTGGATGTAATGTATGATGTTGAACTGGTTGTGATTGACTATAGGAATTCATCCTTTGATATACCTCCTATAGTCGACAGTCAAGAGTCCAGCAGTCAAAGGCACCATTTACACGCACGAGTACGAGTGAGAGCAAGCATCCCGCCTTCATGCCTTTCGGAGTATATATATACATGATTTTGTATCAGGTATCTCTCCACCTGTATGCGTGTGCGAGACGTGATGTATGTACCTAAAAGACGCGTTGGATCATACAATACAGTACCTCGTACGCCGTAGAATGTCGACTCAGAAGCCCGTATACGCCCGCATTCGTCGAGTCAGTACTAGTTCGCCAGACCGTACACCGTAGACCGTACACTGTAGACTTTAGCCAATGGACAGTAGACTGGACAGCAGGCAGCGGAGTAGATGTCGTTCCGACGCTCTCGGCCAATCCAATCCCCGCGAACCTTCCAACCTGGCCGTCAAGTCAACCGTACTCGGTACCTGTACTCGTACTCTGTACCGCGTCCCACTCCCCCCTCTCACCGGGGCGGCGGCGGCGGAATATAGATATTCCGAACTGCCGATCTGTACGGTGTACGAGGTACATATTGTGTACTCGGTGCTACTCCATTCTCCTCCGAACTTCACAGAGTGGAATTCTTCTTGGAAGGGCCATGCGAAGGGTCCAAAGTCTCCGAGATTATTCTCCTTAATTACTTGCTTACCCCGTCCTACACACTCCGTACTCTGCTGGTGTATCTCTTGGTATATGTGTGCGCTGACCACTTCGCATACGGGATTCTCAATGAGTTTTTCATAATATATCCCGAGAGCGCTACTTTTGGATATGCTGCCGTCGTGTCCTGTCTGTCCTTCCCTCCCTCACTCGGCCTTCAGAAGCCACCCATTCCTCTGACCCTCTGAACCGCACCGACCACGCCTCTCGCCCATGCAAACCGTCCTGGATCCACGCCGATGGCCCCCTCGGCCTGCTCCCCGGTGGTTGGGTCCTTCCAACACCCGGCCTCGTCCCCTTGATTCTCGACCTTCCCGTACAGGTGCGTGTTTTGGTTCTGCTTGAGGCCCTCGATCCACTTGCCCACGACCAGCGGACTATCAATCATGACGTTGACTTCTTGGCTGTGATACCACGACTGCGTGTCTTGGTTGCCGTTCCCCTGAATGCCGATGTGGTCGTCGACGATCATGATCTTGATGTGACAGGACCGTTGCTTGAACTTGTTGTGGATCGGCCGGATTTGGTCCTTCGCCACATACGCGTACACGTCCAGCTGGTGCCGATGTTCCGGCCCGATGTCGCGGTAGAGACTGTGCGCGATCATCTCGTTGTGCCCGCCTTGCATTGGTAAGAGCTCGCCGGCGTCGTTGTAGCCTAGACAGTAGTAGTACGTTACCTTGACGCCGCGTTTGCATGCCTTCACGATCTCTGGCAGCAGAGCTTCGGCGTTTAAGTCGGGTGTTTGGATGAATACTGATTTCGTGGCGTGGCGAAGAGCGGACGTAAAAGCTGCGTTTTGGGGTGTGTACAGGCTGTGCTTGTTCGGGGCACCCCACGGTTGACGACAAACCATGGCGACCGGGAAGGGATCGTGCCGAGGGATGGGGATAAGAGGAGTCATGGAATCGGCTGGTCCGATGTCCGGGGCACTTCCCTTCGTATTCGGCTGGATCGTAGTGTTGAGGAGGCGGGTGATAGCATTGATGCGCGCTTCGCCTTCTCCAGGATTCAAGGCTGCTACCGCACGCAATACTTCCGATTTGATGTCAGGGTCGTAATGGGGATCTTGGGAGGTGTGCTGAGGAAGGTTTATCTGTGCACCTTGCTCGGCTATGTCTCTCAAGCTGTCAGCCCCGTCAGGAACGGATGTTTTGCTATGACGGTTAGCAAGCAAGCATTTTCCAGCCAACACACGGGACAACCTACGCATGATACACTGTCCTCAACTTGCCATGCTCGTCGAACATTGTAGCATGGCTCGCTGCTTCGAAAGTCGGCATTGGACGACCAGCCGCTGGCTGGTTCAGCAGCGGTAATGGCGGCTTGAGAGCATTGTGCCACGAGATGAGGGCGACCTCGTAGAAAGAGTCGACAATGGGTCCTTCAAACTGCGTCATCATCTCCATGTTGTCAATGTCTTGGATGTTGTTGCTCTGCACAATTGCGATCCGTCTATCGACGACCATGTACTTGGAATGAAAGGTGCCGAAGACGGGTCGGTGGAAGTTGACGACTTCGATATCGACATTAGGCAGGTCGTCGGGATGCGGAATCCGGATTTTGCCGTTGGGATCGGCGAACTCTTCGGGTGTGACTGTGAGGTGATTGTTGAAGACCTGCTGTGGTCAGATACGGGCCGCCGAAACGCGTCGACCTGTGTAGACCTACCTGTTTCGCACTTCCACGGTCATAAATGATCTTGACGACCACTCGGCGGTTGTTCAGGACCGCCTTTTTCGATAGTTCTCGCAATGCCTGTAATGGTGTCAATATCAATCCAGGTGGCACTCTCACAACCTTCGAGGGTCGACAGCCAAAAGTCCCGGTGCGTCAAGACTTTGTCTCGTTTGTTTAGAGGTTTGATCTTGGCGCATGGTTTATCTTCTCCGGAGAACATCTTACATTGGTAATCAACCTGGTCGGTTCTGAATACATCCAGAAGTTGGTCGCAAGGAATACTTCGTGCTCGGCCCTTGCTATCACGTTCGACATGTGCCGACAGATATCAGGCACCATGGCCATAATTGTAAGCGGGCACACTCCGTGCGAACCCATGAGCGAAGGAGAGCAGACGCCCACTAGAGGGTTCTTCTCCAGCGTACACAACACATCGTGGTAAATCTGGCAATTGCGTCAGCATCGCACATAGAGGATGGATATGTGTCGCCTCAAGGCCGTACCCTCAAGAACAAATCACTCGGGTTCGATGTTCCCCAATTCCCACACTTTCGAGCCTCCTCCAGGTCACTCGGCTTTTTCTCGCCGAGCTCCAGCTTCTTTGTCACGATTTCGTCGTCGGCGTCGACGCCGAAGAGCTTCTTCGCCGCCTCATGAGGAGACAATGCCGGGTTTTTGGCCAATTCGGAACTTATCGACTGGCCGCTCTGGCAGAGCTCGTAGACGTTTTTGGGGATCATGCTGGTACCGAGGACGTCGCGGTGTCTGTGCAATGGCGCTTATCGCATCAGTCAGACTTGGGCGTCTTCGACGACACAGAAGCTTGACAGCGTCGTTGCAGACTTCGCAGTTAGTGAGCAAATGCAGGGTGATGCAATGGCAATGCTGGGCGCCGTGGCAAAGTCTGGGCCAGCTGGAACCGGGTGAGATTTCATGGCTCTTATCATCATCGGCCTTTTGGGGCGGCACGGCGGGAAGACGAGGTTCAAGCACACGCCGCGCAATCAGGGTCTCCAAAACTTGCTTTCACACGAACTGGCTAGTGATTCGAGGGCGCGATCCTGCGTCGCGTGCGCTGGCTGTTCTTTAAGCCTCGACTACTCGTCATTGGGGGACCCCATGACCGCATTGCGCGTGGGACTCCACCCACTCCGGTCCCCGTGGAAGCTTGTCAAAGCTTGTTTCGGGCCTGCAGCAGCCCTAGGACCCTCGACTTATTGGATGCAGTGATCCCTCTCGTTCCTCTGTTCCTCTGTTCTCCCTGAGCAATCAGAAGCACCAATCAGCCTACGCACTAAATCACGAGATGGGTTGAATCTCGCGACAAGATATTCGACGACCAATGACACTGGTTTGCAGGATTGGATTTCCGTGGTGAGAACGCTCCCGCGAGGATACACGTCAGCTTCTTCTCACTCCCGCTTCTATTCGCTTTTGGAGAACTTGGGCATCCCCCGACCCTGACACCCCTTCCAATTTCTCACGATTAAGAGTAGCTGAGGAGTATTCCCATTGTACAGGACCTTGCCACCCATTTTGACCTTCCTTCCCAACACTGCCCATATGCTTCTAGATACCACCCGCTGCCCAAATGAATGCCAGAGTATGCCTGTAAATCACAATTGGCCGGAAAGGATGGCCTCAGTTGCTGCGAGATAGGTTAGTCTTTTGTGGACGCTCAGATGGTTGCCACAACTTACCACTTCCAATGTACGCCCTCTTCGCGTCGAGGTTGACGTTGAACCGCCGCTCTAGCTCTTGCTTGATACCTTTCTTCGTAACCGTCATTAAATCTGCCGTCTTCAGGATGTCACGGATCTCGTTCAAGATCATGTCGTCTGTTGGCAGTCCAGTCAAGTCTGACATGTCCATGTCAGCCACAGACTGCCCGCCCGCCATCATCCCGCCCGCCATCATGTCAGAAGGCGCCAGCGACATCCTCGACTGGCTATAACCTCGATCATACATTGGTGGGTGGATGTCGAGCTGCGAGACAGATCTCGACGGGGCCATGAGGTGCGCGGTGCTTTCATAGTAGCCGGCGTGAGCACCTCCGTAGACCGATCCGGCAGGGTGATATGACTTGGTGCCATAACTGTATCCTGACACTTCGGTGGCATCGTCACGTTGCGTCTGGGCGTCCCAGAGTTCCGCTTGGTACTCTTCCCATTTCTTCTTTGGGATGGAGTCAGGATCGAATTTGCCCTCGTCGGTGATCAAAATCTGCTTGCCCTTCTCACCCGTCACCAGCCGTGTGTTACCCCAGCTGAAGTCATCCATATGCCAGAAGGCGTAAAGCGGCAGGCCCAGGGAGAAGACAGGCATGGCCAGAATGTACACAATCATCCAACCGATCATCTCCCACTTGCGCCTCATAATGAAGATAATGGCCTGCAAACCGTAGATTGCGCCCAACAAAATGAACGCCGTCAAGGGTATGACATCGCTTGAAGTGGAGAGCAACACAATCAAGTAAACAATGTAGGCCACTGTGACCGGGGCGATCACGGTTGACAGAAGGTCCAGAAAGACGACGAACCGCATGCTGAAACAGCAAAATCCGCAAAGCTGCTGAAGTGGCAACAGCTCCACCAAGTTGTGTACGGTACTGTTGATCCACCGACGTCGCTGCGACATGAACACAGCCCAGCTGTCAGGTGCAATGGTCCAGGCATGCGCATGGAAGATATACTTGGTCTTGTATTTCGAGTGATATTTGAGAAGCAGCGTGGTGAGATATCTGTCTTCACCCAGGTGCAGCAGGTTCTTCATGTGCAACGTGTCGACGCGGATCTCGGAATAGTCTTCAATAATTTCTTTGCTCACGAAGAGCGGCTTACCGGTCTCGGCCGCTCGGATTCGATACATGGTAAAACAACCCGGCAGACAAGTGACCGAGCCAAAGAGAGACTCGAACGCCTTTGTCAGATTGTGAGAAATGTAGTACTCGTACACCTGCATCATCGTGATGAAGGACGACTTGGCGTTGGACAGGGAAGTCTCTCCGCATACAGCAATCAGCCGAGTGTCGCGCAGGAACGACGAGACCATGCGAGTAGCCGAGTCGGGAGCAACAACGGTGTCAGCGTCGATCTGCAACATGAATTCGTAGAACGTCGGGTTGACCCCAATAATGTTCCTGATCTGGTGGTGCATTTCGAGTTCCAGGGGGCTCATAGGCAAGTTGTAGTGAACGCGGTTCAGGAAGCGCATGATGACCATTTGAGAATCACGTTTGCCTCTGTTTCCGGGTTTCGAGACTTCCGACGGTTTGCCAACCTTGACCACCACCATGAAGGGAACGATGTGCCCCTGTACTTCGTAAAGGCCGGAGTACACCTTGCCCATGTTGTGTTGCTTCATGCCTTCACCGAGCGACTCGAAGCTCAATGGCTCCGGATCAACGGTCTCAGCCACGCCCATAATGTCAAGAACAATCCGCGGTGTCGGTCGGTCATTTCCTTGCCCGATGATCATACCATCGCAGACCACAATCAGCAATTTGCGTTTATCGTCGTATCGCATTCGAGCCGCCGAGTCTATAGCGCGACGCAGAGACTCTTCGTCTTCGGTATAGGCAGGAACTTGGCAAATAACGAACTTGTCCAGGTTTTCAGGCACGTTCTTTCCTCCGAATTGAAGAGCAGCGAAGAACTTGAAGCCTATGACGGTACAGAGCAGGATCGAAATCGCCAGTAGAATGTACCGAGCAAAGAGACACTGTGCCGAGTTTCGAGTATCGGTAACCCCCACGAAGAACAGATTGTCCAGACAAAGCTGCATGCGAGACTTCAACGCCGGATCGATGTTGAGCGCGTTCCAATACTTGGTGACGTCCTGGCCGGCCCGTTGTGTGAATAGGTCAACCACGCTATCATCCATGAAATTGGTGTCGACTCCTGAAGGCACCTTTTGACCCGGAGGAGCTCTGACGGTGCGGCCACCTTGGTTGTACGTCGTGAAGTCGTATACACGGCCGTTCAGGGTTGCGATGGCATGCGACTTCTTCGCTAAAGTGTGCACGTATTGAGGGGTGTATCCAATCATGCCTTTCTTGAAATTGCCTTTCAAGAAGATCATTTGTTCGAAGAACCAATCTGGGCGGGAGTCGTTTGTAAAGTACCGGAAGTCGTGGTAACGACGGTTGGGATCCGTCGTACTGATGACCGTAGCAGATCCAGTAATGTTGGTTGTCGTGTAGTCCAGCTGAACTGTAGGGTCGACTCGTCCATCTTTCCCTTGGCAAAGCGCCGACACCTGTACTGGAAAGAGGCCGGTAGCATCAAGACCCGCATACTTCTCAATCGACGTTTGGGGGATGATACTGGGATAGTGACCAGGGGCAAAGGCTCCCAGGTCAAACACTACCCCCCGGATCGCAGTATACGCGCTGTGATGACCCTTGCCGTCGTGTGATGATAATTCAGCTGCAGAATAGACATTCTGTTTCGGACAGATGAGTTGGGGGAAGACGACGATGAAGAATGCCACAAAGAGACAGCTGATCCAGATCATAAGGTTAATGGCAAACTTTTCTCTCCAAGCGATGCGCACATCCTTGCGCTTCATGCCGCCTCCCCACTTGATAGCGAAGTCCGGAAGGTACCAGGTAAGGAAGTAGACGATTGCGAGCCATCTCTTCCGGGAGGAGGACACGGGCACCACGTCAACCTCTTCCATCTTTTTCCTGTTGCCCTTCTCGGCAAGTTCTTCTTTGGTTTCGAGGTTGCGGAACATGTCTCCTGAGTTGAAGGCAGAGGCGCCCGCGTCGGACTTGGCGTCAAGTTCTCGATTACCAAAGTAGCCACCCCCTTTCGTCTCGTCACCATAGATGTTTGGAGTCCCATCGTTTGAGTGAACTAGACGAGCTTTGGAATCACTGAAAGGGTTGAGGCTCGGGGTATCGGGTCGAGAGAGCGTGGGAACATCGCCGCCGAAGTAAGCTGTGCTCTGGGAGCCAGTGAGAGCAATGCTCGCCCAGCAGCGTTCGCTGAGGAATATGCCTGTGTTGCCAATTCTTGCTTCATTCCCAGGCCACTGCTTGCTGTCCAAAACGAGCTGCGACTTCTCACGATCACTTCCAACAACGCCAGAGTCGGCCTCAGTCAGGCCTAGAAACTCCCCGAACGGTAGGAATATGCTGAAGTCGGCTGTCCGGAGTCTCTGGCTGATTTCGGCTATACCAAACATTTGGACTTGCTGCCGGACACATTTGCTGTCAAATTGGTTGGCGATCCTCCTGTCATTGGGCTTCAAGCAGAATATAAAATAGTTGTTGACGTTGGGTGCAGTCAAAGATTTGGTGATATTGTCCAACGACGAGAGGAACTGGGCTGCTGCACCCTGCGTCAAACCAGTAGCAGAAGCTTTGGTCCGTCGGGTCCTGCCCTCTTCCTGGACGCTCGCCGATTCGCCTTCCTCTTGCGGGACAGGAGAACGGTCGGCTCTTCGACTTCCTATTCGGCGCAACTGTTCATGCTTCTTCCTGGACAAGCTAGGCATACGCAAAGGCTTCGAGCTGACCTGAGCCTGAACAATAGCCGTCTTTTCGGCGGGGTGACTGACCGTGTTAAGGGCTTCTTGACCGAACAAGCTAGCAACGAAGTCGCTCTTGGTGGCTTTGATCATGTTCATCAGATCTCCGGAGACAACATCGCCGTTTTCCTCGACCAGTCTATTGACAGGGTAATCGACTTCACCAGCGTAGTGGCGGACGGTGAACGAAGCAGAAAGGTTCGTAGTGGCAAAGTTGCTCCCTGGCAAGGTGGTGGTTGCGCTGCTGACTGTGATGGCCTTGTTTTTATCCTGGAACCGCTTTCGCAAGCTCTCCAGAAACTGGGTGTCTGTGCGGCCACGACGGGTTTGATCATCCAGAATGGCGAGCAAGCCATTGCCATGCTTTAAAAGGCCACGGACGGCATCCGAATTGTCAAAGTAGCTTGTGGCCGGCACGCTGACTTCTTCACTTTCAAGCATCTCGGCTGTCTTCTCAAAGAAGCCGTGCAAGCACGTGTTGTAGAGCGATTCATTAGCAGCGTTGTTCAACAATTGGTCCAGAACCGAGCCGGTCGAGGAGTGGTCTGCAAACCCGGGGAAATCGACGATGGAGACGGTGTTGGCCACGGCATCCTCTGCCGCACACATCCTTTGGTTGATGCTCTCAATAATGTAGGCAACAAGGAGCGAGTACAGAGTCGTTGCGAGTTCGTCGGCATTTTCTCTTGCACCCTTGGGATCAAGCATGACGGTGACGCGCTCACGGTGGATGGTCTTTGTCTTGTATCTCATGCTCTCCTCGAGGTCCTTGACGCTTAGACCGAGAAACGCAGCGACCAGGGCGAGTGTGTCAGTGTTTTTGACCACAGTGACAGTCTCGCCACCTTCGTGCGAGTACCCACCACTTTCTTCCGCCGCGGTCATTGTAGCCTGTCCTGTCCCAAATTCGAGCTGGCCAATATGTAAAATGGCGGCAAGCACCTGACAAATCTCGGCAATTTCTGCCCTGGGAAATTCGAGTTTCCGCAAAGCCGTCTTGAAGTGCTGGAAGCCTTCGGCGTCATTGATGCCCACTTTCATCTGCGTTGGATGGCCTAGGTATCTCCATCGCTTCTGAGCCACCGAGGCGGACCTTGTGAGCCCGCCAGCGCCAGAGGTCGTAATATTCGTCTGCCCATTGAGGCCAAGATGCGACTTCTCCGCCGCGCTTGTCCCCGCCAGGAGATAGTACAGCACATGGAAGCTCCGTTCGCCGGTTGGCACGTGTGATATGCGACTTCTTTCCAAGCGATGGTCCAATATTTTGCCTCCGATGAGGGTGGGTATCGAAGAAGAAGCGTCATATTGTAGCTCGTAGTACAGGCCAGCTTTGGAGGCTGTCTGAGTGGTGGTAGTTTTGGTCGTCGTCAAAGTATCGAAGACAAAGGCGGCAAGAGATAGTTTAGAGGAGAGTGGTGTCGAGGAAAATGAGAGGAAAGCTGAAAGCAGATGGGACCTGACCGTCGTCTTGCCAGACCCGGACTCGCCACTGTTGCACAATTAGCATCCACTTCCAACAAAATCTCCCCACGCGGCGAGTATGCTTACAAGAAAACAACTGCTTGATCTTCACCTCTGCTTCCTAGTCTTGCCCACGCTCTGCGAGCCATCTCCTCCGCCTCCCCCATTGCGCTTCCGTCTTTTTCGCCATTGGGGCCCCGCGTCGACGAAGTATATGTGTTGAGACAAATTAGAGCCTGCGACGATAGCTTCGCCGTCGGCAGTGAAACGTGGAACCGACTCGCCAGATGTGCCGTCAAATGAGTGTCGGACTGTAAATGTGGTGGGAGGGCGGGCAGTGACGCCTGCAGGTGAGCAGGGACATTGCCACGAGCAGCCATTCCGTGGAGAAATCTCGAACGCGTCAAAGGATACCCAAAGACAGGCCGTCTCGACTCTTACACCGTCTCAGCCGTCAGGTCGTCAATTCATCGAACGTTGGCGGTTGGGAAAAGGGTAACGAGGTGAAAAATACGGAGGCCTCAAGCGTCAATCAGAGCGAATTCGGGAGCAGTGAGGTCGAGGCAACGAGCGTCAGTACAGTGGATAGAAACAACAATGCAAAGTGAATGATTATAGCGAAAGGTCGTGAACTCGTCGCAAAGAGTGCAATTGAGAGAATTCAACGTCAAGTGTGTTGAACAACAGGAGCAACACTGGCTTCGATATCCGCGCAGGGGGGAGGGTCCGCCTGCGAAATCGGTTTGTCGTACCAGAGACTCAGGGCGCAGTTGGTCATCGTATTGTCTTTACAAGCGGAACAACAAACACAGGTCAGGGTGATCTTTTGAGTGCCTGGCCTCCTACCCATTTGGGTCATCTTTGTTGTGATCTCGCCAACATGGCAGTTGATCATTGGCCCAGTCAAGCCGGCTGCGCCACGCCGCTCCGACACGAGGTCTTTGAGTACGAGGTACTCGGTATCCGCGATCACATCGCCGAGGTCAATGCTGACAGGTAAGAGAAAAGTATAAGAGCACGCCTGACCCCAAGTATAGTGATTACATTCGTGGTGGTTGCAGCCTGGTGCAGATTGAAGTACACCTTCTTCTCGGGCTTTCCTCAAAGGAGCACTTCATACGGACCATTTGCTGCACACCCGTCGTACTGCTAGGGTACTAGTCATGATTCGGACTTGTTGCGCGGCCATATCGAGACCGCGACGTACCACACCTCCTTGGGAGTCCCCAAAGCAACAAAACAAAACTGACTCGCTTACTCATGGCAAAATCCCCCACATTAAAGATGCTTAGTACCATGACTCCTTACCATTGAGATTTACGAAAAGAGATCTTCGATACGGAGTAGGTTTCGGGTGGCAAACGACGCCGTCGTTTGCATGTGGCGTCATTGTTCTCCTATTTCTGATGTAAATTTTGTAGCTCCAGTCCGAGTCAAGTCGCTTTGCATTAACTCGCGTATTCTCTTCCGTTGGCCGACTCTGATGACAACAAGCAACCACATCTTCGGAATCTTAAAAGTGTGACGGACTCGCAAGAGCGGACGATGACGGCTTCCGATAAGCCCAAAGTGAGACACCGTGCTCGTGATGCAGCACACATTATGCAACCTGCAGGTGAGCAGTAGCGGGCAGCAAACAGCCGAGTGGTGAGCTCACGGTAGAAAAGCCTGGAAGTCTGAGCTTGCATGCCTGCTGAAAGCTGACTGGTCAGATCATGTGACTTGCTGGCCCAGGCTTGTTTGAGGCGAACGCGAAAATGTGGGCGGAGGTGGGCACCCACTGAAACAAGACGCGATGGTATTTTCCTGCTGTGTTTATCGAGCACTGAGCACATGTCTCAAGGCCGAGAAAGGACTCGTACATCCCGAGTAGTAAGTTGCGGCGCCCGTCCTGGGTCGTGCATGTCTTCCTTTACGTACTGCTTGTGCATCAGCACGAGTACCAGATTGCTCTTGACGTGCACGCCTGTTGACTTCCACGACTGGTTGCCCAGGAGCACTTTTTGCTGGTGGCGATGATTGGCTTGGAGCAGATTTGCGACTCTTTAACCTCATGGACTCCCCTGCAGCAACCCGAGCAGTTTAGGCCCAGAGAAGGTTAATGTCTCCTGAGATCCGGGGCTCAACTGGCCGAGAATGGGCGTCGGAGCCAGCGTGGCGTTGGAGATTGGCTGCTATTCTTGACCTGGCTTGACCGTGGCTGCGGATCGCTGCGAGCGTTGCAGGGGTGTTAATTGTCCTGTCACAATGTTGTAACAGTAACGGTCAATACACAGGCATAACACGCGGGTGTTGAGATGGAACTTCCGTCTGCTTCAGCAATCGCCAGTACCGTTTCTGCCATCACCCACCCCTTCGCTCTACACACACCTTCGTTCAGACACAGTATCACATTCGCTTACAATTTGAGTTGAACTGCCGAAGATATTCATATCCATCAGCCTGTCATTGTTTGCTGACCCTTTGGTTTCGCGTTCCGCATGCTGCATTGACGAAGTTCCCCAACAAGACTCCTTGTCAAAACCCTTCATTCGAACTCCGAGAAGAGGGCAACAAAAAAAGAAAGGTACAGGTGCAAGAAAGGACTGTGGGATATAGGATACAGTTCCATCCCTTTACGACGTCCCATAAAGGCCCTGTCGACTCTTCTGCTCGACAGGGGCCCGACTTTGCCTCAAGATGGCCAATCGTTATTCCACATACTCGAACAATTCCTCCCACGTAGGTGCTGCCCGGTCAGCGGCTCAGCAGCCAGCGCAAGTCTCGACGACTACCCTTCTCAACTCCCTTCACACCATCTACGCCTCGGGGCAGACATACCAGTTGGATTCATGCACGAGCATCGCTGTCAACACCTGGCTGACCGCAGTCAATCCTGATGCACAAGGACGAGTAGGTGGCGCGGTGGACGCCGACATTGCCTCAAGAGCATGGGAGCATGCCAGAAGAAGAGCAGAGGATGGATGTATAATACTAGGCTCGCTCCACCCTTCGACGCCCTCACTATTTCAGGCGTTCTTGCAAGTCGTCCCCTTGCCCACTCCAGAGATCGTATACCCAGCTCTGACAGCGCTTCGACCCTTTCTCTCCTGCGTAACGCCTTCCAACCCAGCAACTTTCAGACACTCTGCTCTAGCAGCCAAGTACACCGTCACTCTTGGCGGGACAGTTACCGGGTTTACACTTGCATTATCAGGCTCGGGAATTGATGTAGAGAAAGGTCTACTCAGAATCCCCGCCGAGCCTGGCTTTCGCGCCTTTGACGTCTTCTACTACCTTTTAACATCAGCATCCACCCCGGCCGAGCGCGAGTTTTTGGGTCTCCAACATCCGTCCAAATATACGCTCTTGAACAGATCCGGATATTACGATCCGCCCAGCTACCTTCCAACGGCCGATGATGCCGCAGCGGCAGAGGACTTTAGAACAGCTTTGAAGACGATCGGTATCAAAGGGTCGGCTTTCCGCGGTCTACTGTCATGTCTTGCCGGATTGCTGAAACTGGGAGAGACAACTGGATTCCTGGTCGACTCAGAGGTATTGGAAGATATATGCCAGGAAGTAGGCGGTTTAATTGGACTAGAGCCCGATGTTCTGACCAAAAAATGCTCCACTGATGACCGCGAAGTGCTCATCGCCAGCATGTACGAGGCTCTGGTGGACTGGGTTCTCTCGAAGGCGAACGATGCCATTGCTGCAGACCTTCGCTCTGGTGCTCTCACACCCGACTCCAGCACTCAGGCAGGTGACGAGGTCAGCCTTACTATCATTGAATTGCCTGGCCAGGCGCTCGGCAAGGCTGTCGCTTTGCGGGGTGTTTTTGATGATACCCAGGGCATCAACGCCGAGATGAAGGACGATGGTGTTGAAGTCATCTCCGCTGGTCATTCCGTTTTGAAGGAGACCAACGCGGCTGTGGCAGAGGTGGAAGCTGATCTGGGCATCAAAGGCGGGCCCCTTAGCCGGGAAAGAGAGCACGACCAAGATCGAAGGGAAGGAATCCTGCAGAAGATTGGCGCCGAAGCCGAGGCTGGTGGCTTCCTTCGCACCCTGCTTTATCCAGTCGATGGTGAAGGCCTCAATTTTGGTCGGAAGGGTCGCTTTGACCTTAGTACGACCCTTGCTAGCAGCAGGGCATGGTACCAGCTCTCGATTCATCCCACCGACGATGCCCCGAGCATTTTGGCCACCTTGCCATCGGCAACATCTGCATGGTCTGCTGGGACCGTATCGAGACAGTTACGAGCATGGAGGCTCCCAGAATGGGCGAATCACCGCAACCGGCGACTCGACTTCACAGCCGATTTCGATGTGGAGGAGTTCGTGACAAGATACTCCAGGCTCGGCTGCAAGGACGGCAAGGATGGGGTCGAAACCTTCCTCCTCGAACGGGGTTGGACAAATGGTGAAGTTGTCATTGGGAAGGAACGCATATGGATGCGGGAATCGGCTTGGTGGGAAGCTGAGTCAATGCTTGACATGAAACCTGTCGAGCAAGTCTATTCCGAGAGCAATCCCTTTGCCGAACCACTCAACCCCTTCGCATCGGGCTACTCTGCAAACACACCACACAACGGAAGCGGCTTCTTCCCACCAATGGGCGACAACATGAGTGTCCAAGACAGCCGAGAGAACCTCCTGGCTGCTGCGGCGACAGAACGTGCGAAATCGGTCGCACCAACCATGGCTCGGACCACTCGTACCATCGGCGGTGATTATGGTCTTGGTCCCAAGGGCGACAACCAGAAGAACGACTCATATTGGGACGCAGACCTCGGCCATTATGTTGGAGGAATGGACCCTGAGTTGGCTGATCCTCGAAACGTCCAGTCCACAAAGACATCCGCTGGCAGACAAGCATGGGTGTCCCTCGTGTGGGCACTGACATTCTGGATTCCGTCAATCCTCTTGCGCTATATCGGCCAGATGAAGCGTCCCGATGTTCGCATGGCTTGGCGAGAGAAGTTGGTTTTGGTGTTTCTCATTTTCTTGCTAAACGGCATCATTGTCTTTTACATTATTGAGTTTGGGAGGTTGTTGTGTCCGAACTTCGACAAGGCTTGGAACGCCAAAGAAGTTGGATTCCACACTGGCACGAATGACTACTACGCAAGCATTCGGGGCGGCGTGTACGACTTTACGAAATTCTACAAAACCCAACACAGTGACACGGCCATCCACACAAACGCAGAGAACATGCTGCCTCTGGCCGGCATGAATCTCGACGCCTATTTTCCGCCACCCTTGAGCCGGGCCTGCCCCGGCCTGAATGTTGACGAAAGTGTGCAGCTGCAACACAATGACACAAGCGCTATTCTTTATCCTACCGCCCTCCACACCTCTGGGCATCGGTATCAACCTAATCAGCAATCCAAACTTTATTCCTGGGACTGGTATAGCGACATCTTCCTCCCTAAGATCAAGGATTACTACAAAGGGGATCTCGTTGTTACCAAGGGGAGCATCAAAAGTCAAGCCGACAACGACCAAAGGCAGTGGGTGGTCATCAACAAAAAGATATACGATCTGACCGACTACTTCTACACCCTGAACGTCATGAACAACTTTGTCACCTACAAATTTCTGCCCGACGAGGTGACGGAGCTGATCCAAAACAACGCCGGTTCCGACATTACGAGTCAATGGGGTACAAACGCCGCGTTCCAGAACAGTCTGAACTGCATGGACAATGCATTCTACGTTGGCAAAGTTGACTTCCGGGACTCGGCCAAGTGTCAAGTCAACAACTATCTCCTTCTGGCCTTCACCCTGATTCTCTGTGCTGTCATCCTAATCAAATTCTTGGCGGCACTCCAACTTGGCTCGAAACGTCGACCGGCGCCGCAGGATAAGTTCGTCATCTGCCAGGTCCCTGCTTATACTGAAGGTGAAGACCACCTCCGGAAATCCCTCGATTCCCTGACGGCTCTTCAATACGACAACAAGAGGAAACTTATTTGCGTCATTTGCGACGGCATGATTGTCGGAGGCGGAAACGACAGGCCCACTCCGAAGATCGTGCTAGACATCCTCGGTGTCGATCCGAAGATAGACCCTCCCGCTCTTCCCTTCCGGTCTGTCGGAAACGGCAATGAGCAGCTAAATTACGGCAAAGTTTACTCCGGATTGTACGAGTACGAGGGCAACGTGGTCCCTTATATTGTGATCATCAAGGTCGGCAAAGAATCGGAGCAAACCAAATCAAAGCCTGGCAACCGTGGCAAGCGAGACTCACAGATCTTGCTCATGCAGTTTTTGAACCGTGTCCATCACCGGTCCCCAATGTCTCCTCTCGAGCTCGAGATATTCCACCAGATCAACAATATCATCGGCGTGGATCCTGAATTGTATGAGTACCTGCTCATGGTTGATGCAGATACCATGGTCAAAGAAGATTCTCTCAATCGGCTGGTCGCCGCCTGTGCCAACGATGCTAAGATCGCAGGCATATGTGGTGAGACGAGCTTGGAGAACGAAGAGCGGAGTTTGTGGACGATGATCCAGGTCTACGAGTACTACATCTCGCATCATCTCGCCAAAGCTTTCGAGTCCTTGTTTGGCAGTGTCACCTGTTTGCCTGGATGGTAAGTACCCTCTTGCCGTCTTTGAATCCTGCTAACCCCTGCACAGTTTCTGTATGTACCGACTGAGAACGGCCGACAAGGGACGACCCTTGATTATCTCGGACAAGGTCATCACCGAGTATGCCGACTGCGAGGTCGACACTCTGCACAAAAAGAACCTTCTCTCGCTAGGCGAAGATCGATACCTGACGACATTGATGACGAAGCATTTCCCCCAGATGTCGTACAAATTCATTCCCGACGCTTACGCCCTTACGGCCGCCCCCGAATCGTGGTCTGTCCTGCTCTCGCAAAGAAGACGATGGATCAACTCGACCGTCCACAACCTGGCTGAATTGGTCTTCTTGAAAGATCTCTGCGGGTTCTGCTGTTTCTCCATGAGATTCGTCGTCTTCATCGATCTGTTCGGCACGCTGATCCTGCCTGCAACGTGCGCGTATCTCGGCTACCTTATCTACAGAGTCGCCTCCCACACAGGTCAATTTCCCCTCATCTCCCTTGTCATTATCGCGGCTGTGTACGGTCTACAGGCCATCATATTCATCGTCAAGCGACAATGGCAGCACGTGGGCTGGATGATCATCTATATCTGTGCGTATCCGATTTACAGCTTCGTTTTGCCAGTCTACTCGTTCTGGAACCAAGACAACTTCTCGTGGGGTAACACGAGGATCGTCATCGGCGAGAAAGGAGACAAGAAGGTTGTGGCTATCCAAGATGAAGGGTTTGATCCTCGTTCGATTCCCTTGCAAAGGTGGGATGACTACGCCGCTGCAAACAACCTTCCCGGCCGTCGTGGGAACCCGGGTGCATACCCCGAGAAGGGATTCGAATACGGATACACTGATGACTCCGCGATGATGGAGATGGACGATATGCATTCAACATATTCGTCCGTGAAGCCTGCGAGCACCATCTTGGCTGGATTTCCTCGACAGCAAGGCCCATATATGGCACCACCTCGATCAGCCACACCCATGGGCATGGGTATGGGCATGAACAATCGTGCCAGCACCATGACCGGCCTGACCAATTTCAAAGATCAACCAGTCAGTCTTCACGGAAGGAACATGTCCATGTTGTCATTGGGCAGTCAAGCTCGCCTGGCTACATCCCCATCGCCTCAGCCCGCTCTCTACCAGGACCACCCTAGCCGCAGCCGCAGCCCGTATCAAGGCGGTCTACCACATTCGGCTTCTCGACCGTCGCTTCTGAACATTGCAAGCCGCCCCGCCTCGACAGTCATGGACTTCCGCACAGTACCCTCCGCTGGACCGAGTGATCAGGATATCATCATTGCGATTCGCTCCGTGTTGGTCGAAGTCGATCTCGACAAGGTCACCAAGAAGCAAGTCAGAGCCTTGGTGGAGCAGAGACTGCAGTGCGAGGTGCCTGCAGGCGAGAGGCGGACATTCTTGGATAGGGCCATTGACGGAGAGTTGGCGAATATGTAGATCTGATCAGGAACATGTCTGTAGGATATGGGATTGGGATAAAAAGTGCTGTTTGGATACGAGCCAATGAATCAAACCAAAAATCGGATTGGGATACGGCATGGGGTATCGGTATCGATACTGAAATCGATGTTATACAGATAGACATTTGAAGGAGTCGCATAAGGTGGTGGGTCGAATCGCATTGCTGGGGAAGGCCAAGCCGGTCGGGAAAGCTCCTACGCACAGGAGATTATGTCGTAATACCTCCATTTATAGTACATCTGCATCTACACCTACACTCACATTTATATCGCCAGCCTCCGTCCCATCTATCCATAGCTACTGTAGTATTTGATCTTTGATCCACCCGGTCATAGAAGGAATGGATTGACGGATTAACTGGCAGGGGCCGGAGAGGAGCCTGGCCAGACCGGGGAGTACTGGCGCTGGCGCCAGCCTCTCTATAATGGATTGCTTGGAATGGTCTGGAACCAGAATACGTACTGTAGGATGAATTGCAATAGGGATGGTGATGGGGTAATGAGGATGACGAACGGACGAACGTTGGGACCCAATCCAGTTTACTTACGAGGTAGGTACAGTACCCCCTTGTACGCCGGCCAGCGCAACGGACCAGATAACAGACAAACAGACTACTCGATCCGTGGTCGTGGAGCTGGAAGGAAGGAAGAAACGCAGAAACGTACGCAGTAGTGTTTTGGATGACATCGTATTCTAGAGTACGAGTACAAGTACAGTCAGGAGGCGTCCTGGACGCATTGGTAAACATACATATGGTTCAAGAAGAGAGAAAGGAAATTGATCCGTGCCTTCGTTCCCAGGCGGCTGGCACACATCATTCAACCGTGTTCGCTCGGCGGTTTCCAAAAGCTGCAATCACCCATCCACCCCGTGTTGGAAGGCGTTCTGCCCGCTTGCTTGCCGTCCAAGTTCCCGAATTAGACATCGTTCGCCAGTCGCCACAGTCTTTCTCTCTCTCCTCTGTGGCGCGTGCAACAACTGACAGATACTGTCGGAGATACTGTACCGGCTGCGCTTGAAGCGTGGTCTTACTTTGAGCTGCTGGCATTGGTACCGGCGAAGTATGTCATTTCAACATCATCGTCTTAGTTTTTGCGTGCATCTTTGGGATCGGTCTCGGAGGAAATGAAGCGTTGCCCGTACGTATCGTTTTGGCGGGTAGGATCTTCACAGAAGCCAATCGCGAGCTCCAACCACTTCTTCATCTCTGGTGTGAACATGTACATGGAGTTGTATCTGTCCCCGGCACATCCCGCGACTTCACGAACGGGCCATTAGCTTTCAAGTTTTCGCATGCCGCAGGCAGAAAGGGTTTATTACGTACCAAGACCGTAGACGAGTGGCTCGCCGTTCTCGCCACGAGTGCAGACCATGGAGCCGGAGCGTCCATTGATAGCGCTGATGTTCATGGCTCGACGATGTGCCGCGTCATGGGCTTTGAGTTCCTCTCGAGGGTTGGCGGGCATGTCTCCGAAGCTGACAGATCGTTGTCCAGGGAGGAGGAACTCCATTCCATCTTGAGGAATTTCCTTTGCATCGACGCCCTGGGCAAAATTCATTAGTACCGGATCACACTTGGCCAGACAAGGATTGTAAAGATACATATCGCGCTTTGATCTTGTTTTGCACCTCAGTTGATTGATTCCCAAGCAATTTTCCCCACCACTGGAGGAGGGTCTCTTCGTCGATACTGCAATTGTACCCTACGGTCCACCACACCGTATCAGGATGGCTGAACCGATCTCGACCGTCGGGATGTGTGTAGCGTAACTGATCCATGCTGATGACTCGGTTCTTGACCACATCCTTCTCCATATCCTTGTCAGTCGTTTGACGAATGCGGAAGACAGCCACGTCCCATTGTCTGTGGAGTGCAACTAGTTCCAGCGAGAACGTAGTCACGGGAGAAGCGTCTGCAATCTGTTTAGCGTTTTCACGATGTCTTTCAGCTCTCAATGACATACCTGGAAATCCGCCTCTAGCCTGGGTAGCTTGGACGGCGATGGCTGGCGTTTCGCCTTCGTACCTGCTAAGGTGGGTTTCAAAGGCTCCCGGGTTGCTCTCTTCACCTCCCATGAAATGAGCGCAGGTTATGACTGCTTTCCTTCCAAGGCGAAAACCAGAGATGCGTTCACACTCTGCCCCTGACCCTTCGAACTTCAAGAAGACTGCGGCCGAGCCGGATTTCATGAGGTCAAGGAAAGGCTTTTGATAGCATTAGCTTTCTTCGTACATGTTCGGCGATTGCTTATGACATTACCGCGTATCCACCTGCTTGACTCTCGAGCTGCTCGGCAACTGCGCAGTTTCCGGCTATCGAACCATCATCCTCCAGGGAAGGAAACCCCAACACGTCTCCTGGATGGCGGGTGCTGGCTGCAATTCCACTGAAGAGAGAACAGTAGGGATTAGCAGGAGAGGAATGTTCCGTCGCTTCTTGCCCAGTCTCATATGCATAATTCCATGGAGGTGGTGGTGGAGTAGAAGGTACGTGTCCGTCACTGTCCATTATTTTCCGAGGTGGCCAGACGAAGTAGTGCTGACTGTTCTGGTATTTGGGACGCGTGGATTTGCAAGAGGAGCTGAAATGTTGATCAGTGGAAGATGGATGGGAGGCAGCCTTAAGTACTTGGCTAGCAGTTGAGGCAGTTGCCTGCTCGAGAGGCAGCAGAAGCTCTGCTGGTGAATTGTTTGTATCCATGATTGCTCTGCTTTGGGACAAGCTCATCGCGGAGAAGAAAGCCAGGGAGAGACGCGACGAAAAGACCCGATGAAAGAAAGCGACCTAAATCGTCACAGTTGGAATTGCGCGGAAACAATGTCAGTGAAGTGACAGTCAGTGAAGACATCCAAGTTTGCTCCAGTGAAGGTGAAGGAGTGGGCAAAGCCATTATTTACTCTTCACTGCTCCCGACCGGCATCCCATCCCATCGCCCATGGGCGCGGTCTTTAGGCCATGATGGCGCCTGGCCTGGTCTGGTCTGGTCGTGGTCGTGGCGGACACAGTGCTCCTCTTCGACGCCCACCGAGCAGTCATCCAGCTGTCGGCTCAGGTTCACTGATATGTAGTAAGTTGATGGTTCGGCGGTGACGGGCGCCAAGCTCCAGATGGAGCGTGTGCACAACCAACCACAATCTTAGCTTCTAGAACATCCCTGGTCATTTGAGCATCTTGTTGCATAGGTGCAATGATGGAGTGGGTTTCTCTTCGGACTGACTGTTTGGTGACCGACATTTTTGGATTCATCACCACTGTGCGCTACGATTGTGTGATACGACAGGGAAGTGGTCAACGAGATTATGATTGTGTAAAGTGCTTCAAACGGGTTCTCTACACTCCTCCACGGGAGATGGAGCCATATTGAATTAATATAGTTAGTATTCAATCTAAAGAGTGTATGTCCAACTTGGTCAACCCACACGGGGCGCCTCCTCACAAGTCTGACAAGCAAGAAGACTCTCCACCTGCCAGCGCTCCCAGTGTCACCAAATCTATTGTCCACCACGGGCCGTATCCATGCCCAAGATGAACTGAAGCAAAACAGGTCAGGGTATCTAGAAGAAAAAGTTGAGTCTCAAAGGTCCAATGCCTGAGCCAGAGAAGAAAAGCCAAATGAGTGTATGCCTCCAACTTTTGGTGTCAAAATCCTGGGGGGCTATTCCATAGCCTCTTATAATGTCGTCTGGGTCGAATTGAAGATGCGCAGCACATCTCCGTGCTGCGTGAATTTTGTGATGGGTATCAATATAAACAAAGGGAAATTGCATGCCCTTGACCGAAGCTCGTCTTTGGCTTAAAATGCGACTCCGACGCCGGGGCTTCTCAGCGGCCCACCAATCTCCTTGATCAGAATATCGGCGTTGCCGTTGACAATATCCGCGTAGCAAGGTGGCATGTCGGGAACACCGCTAACGATAGGTCTCAGTCCGCTTTTGGCCACACTACGCACAGTCCCTGATCGGCTTTGCAGATTCTCCGAGGTTGTAGTCACGCTTGTCGCATCCGTCTGGCTCTGATTGCCATACGAGAGGATGTCTGTATCCACGGTACTAGCGATGGTGGATTCGGTCGTTGTCCTTTGATGTTGACGTTGCCAAAGAGGCAACGGCTTGGGTGGCGGTGCGGCAGTGGCGGACAGTTGGTAGAACTGGGACCGTTTGCGTCGGTGCTCGGCAAAGGATGAAGATGTCGACGAGGTCTTGGTGGTGCTGATCGACGAAGATGTGCGATGAGAGAGCCATTGCGAGATTCGTTTCTGCGTCTGGTAGTTAGGATGGAAGTAGCCAGAAGGCGAGTTCATGCCCGCTGGCTTGGAGAAATTCCGGGAAGGTGCTGAAGATACTGATGGTGGGGGAGCTGGAGCCTCGGGGGGGACTTGATTTTGGTGCTCTGCTGCCATGTCGACAAGACTGGGAAAGTCCAGCACGGTACCACCGATAGCGACCGAGGTCGGCCCGGGGCTGAACTCTTCTTGCATGGGAGTAAGCACGGCCACGGACGCTTCCGAGCGAACGCCAGGGAAGTGGATTTGAGGCGGCAATCCTGGAAGCGAAGCCCACGAAACAGGATGAGAGTGCAGCGCGTCATACTCTGAAGGTGGCCTTGATATCGCGATGACCGTGGACGACGTGTCAGGGCGCGCATGTGACGCACGTCGCTGCTCAATCATAGAAGCCGGCTTGACAGGCGTGGGCATCATCGATATCTTGTGCGGGACGAACTCCTCAGATTTGGTGCGTACGAGTGCTCGCGGTGGCGGTTTGATCTCCCCACCCTCTGTGAAGCTCAACCTATCGAATGCCGGGAGGTCAGATAGTCGATTGCTGGGCATATAGATGCTGAGCTCGAGTGGACGATACCCGGGCGCCGCTCGCCGAAAGGGGAGCTGCTCTGAAGGAGGTAGAGGGGGTTGCGGAGCTGAAATAGATGGTTTCGAGGCGTGTCTCCGAATCGACAGGCTGGATCTGAGCGAGGCCTTGCCCTGGGAGACCCATTGCGAAAGTTGCGACGGGAGAGGCGGTGTGGGAGTCGGAGGTAACTCGTCGAAGACAGTGAGCTTCATTGGTGGTACCAAGTGAGGTTGCTGGTACATGATGCGCATTTCCCGTTCAACACCTGGACACAAATCAGACTCATCCTACCTAACCCTGGGAGTCACAAACCTGGTGGAAGGGCATCATCCTCAATTTGATGTTTCTCTCTCCCGGGAGAGAAGCACTGGAAGAACTCGAGGTGACATGCAGGCTCCAACGAGTCCTCTGGCGCGACCTTCGACTTCATGTTGCGACACAGGATCGGCCCTTCGACACACAGCGTCTGAAGAGGCCGCTTTCACGATTAAAGATTCAACGGTAGCAGAGCGGTATTGGTGATGCCAGCATCAAGGGCGAAAGGGCACAACAAACATTAGGTAGGATAGATAAATGGCAAGTACAATAGAATATGGCAAAGACAAGAAGGCGTGGTGCTCTCAAACCCGCAGCTGCAGCCCGACCACAATATCACGCTTCCTTGAGCAAGGAAGTTGAGGCCCGGCGTGAGGGAGGAGATGCCTGAGTGGTACCTTTCAACGTACCTTGCTGTGGGGAGCAGATCCTCAAGAACTGCTGTTCCCGCAGAGTTTCTTCTCTTTGGCCGGATTCTGTCTCTCGTCGTGGCGTCGACCCAGACGTTGCAGCGGATCCCTGGCAGATTCGTTCAATCACAGTCCTTCGAGGGCGCTTGTTCAATGGCAGAAGGACACGCCAAAGGGGCCTTGCGGCGAGATGACCTCGAGCTTCTTGCATCGCGACGCGGATGGTTGGACGAGAGCCTGCCAGCAGAGGAGGCCATGCCAGGTCAGCAATTATCCGAGAGGCTCCAGAAGTCACCAAGCGCCGAAGCCACGGGATAGTGGATGGTGTGTTGATGAAAGAGTGAGCGCGTTGCTATTCGTGGGCGTTGTTGTGTGAAGGAAGATGAGGCGGGCGGCTAGCAGCCTGCGCGTCCACCAATCGCCTTGTCCAGCCTGCTTCTGTCCGCAAGGCTTGGGGGGGATAGTGCGAGGAATACGGAGTAGTGCGAAGCGTTGTTATTGTGCCCCAGTATTGTGCATGATGAAACAACCGCACAGAAACAGCAGATGGCCTCGGAGGCTGCTGAGGCTTCGTTTCAGACGTAATTGCTCAACTCTCATTTTCGCATTTGGCCGGTCGCTATTATGGAGAAGTGGCTATTATCGACGGCACCACCTCCGCGCGCCTCAAATCTGCAATTTTGTACACACAATACACACGCACACGTGGCTTCCTTTCGACCAGCAACTCTGGCATCCACACCAAGTCCCACTTGCAAAGCAAAATTTCAGAAATTAACCCTAAGTTCAGTACCTGTCCACAACTCTCTGCCTGCTGTCCATTGCCCTATCCGCCTGAGTAATTTCCCTTCCATCAGCATCAATGTACCGTCTCTCGAGTTCCATCGGCCGATACCTTGGTTCTGACACAGGGACATACTCTGGTGCGAGCGCTCGCCTGTCATCCATGAAGACACTCCCTTCGCGACCCACTGGGCGAACACTTGGGCCCCGTGGTATCATTTCCATCGGCGGAACATCTTCGTATCGTGCTGCAGGAGGTGGCCGGACACTGCCAGCACGAATAGGCTCGCGAAACTCGGCCCGCTCATCCGGGTACATGGTTTGCCGCATTGGGCGATCCATCAATTGCACGCTAGCGCTTCGCATTGGCGGTGCAGGCTCAAGGTATTCTCTTGTGACTGGCGAAGCCACTGCGGTACCTCGTGGTGGGTCCGCAACACGACGATACGAGACAGGCGGCGGAGGCATGTCTGCACCGTAAGCTCTTTCCTGTGGAGGCTCGACAAAGACCGACCCTGCCCGGGTTTGCCTGGGATATTGTTCATAGACGGGCTCCATCTCTCTGCGGATTGACATTTCTCGAGGGGCAATAGGGTGCCGCTCGTGGACAATTTCGCGGAATCTCCGGCCGTACTGGTCGACGACGATTCGCTCGACGGGAGGCGGGAGAGGCTCGGCCACGTAGCGGTGATAAGTGCCATCTCTCTCATCGTAGACATCGCGATAGACTGGTGCACGTGGAGAGTCGTACTCAATTGGTAACTCGCGCGGTGGCCGGCCTGATTCGGTGATTGCAGGACTTTCCATTCGGGCGTAAGACACAGCACGAGTCCGAGTTGGAGTGTCATAGTAGGGGTCAACGTAATCTCGCGGTTGCTCGGCTCGCAAACTGTGCATACTCGCCACGCGGCGCAGATCCTGATCGTCCCTACCAGGTCTCACGCCAGACCTGGACAACGGACGGGGCTCACTGGAGGGCATCAAGCGTTCAACCTGGCGCGGAAGTGGCCGAGCAGGAGATTCCACATACCGTTCATGAGAGGGAACCGCGTACCGCACTTCTTGCACGGATTCATCATCAAGGACAATTGGCCGATCTGCACCGTTCGAATGGAGCCTGGCAGTCCCAAGTGGCTGGACGTCGTGAAAGGGCGGCGGTGAGATATCCTCTTCTTTGACGTCTGGGGACATTCTGCCATTTCTTCGGGCTTGTCTCTTCTGGTTGCGTGTCTCAAGCTTTCTTCTCTTTTTAGCGGGAAGGCTTTGGTTGTCGTCAGGACTCGGTGGAGATCCTGGTCTTCCAATCCATTGTTTGCGGCCGGAACGTGCGTTCTGTAAGAGCGGGGAGTCCTTAGTTACAGCCAGAGGCGAGACACGAGACGGGCGGGGAGCAACGGGGGAGGTGATATGGTTCCTTACAATCCGCATACGGGCCTCAGATGGTGAGGGTGGCCTGGGCCCAATGTCTTCCAATTCCGAGTATCTGCGCAAAGGTCGACTGCGAGGATCTCTACTGTCTTGTATGTCTTCAGCGTGGGCGGCCTTGGGCGAAGGGACTTGAATGGCGGCCTCTGGGGGTGAATACTCCCCCTCCTCTTCCTCGTCGTCAACGTCCATCGCACTTGGGTCAGCGGGCAGCGGAGGCTTCGGGAGTTCGGCAGCTGCAGGCGCAGGCGATGTGACGTGGGCGGAGATTCGGTCATTGGCATCAGGGTAGAGCGGTGCGCCCATGACAGCGCTCACGACACGGGCGCCGGAAGACTCGTCCGCCTGCTCCTCATCAGCTTCATCTGGAGATTCGCTAGGTGGGCCTTCAGGAGTCGAGTCAGGCGCTCTACTAGAGTAAAACTCGTCCTCATTGACCGAGTCCGTGGCTTCCTCATCGTCCTTGGAAGAAGGGGATTTGGCGGCGCCCGTCACTCTGGCGAAGATGGCCGGCAGGTCGAAGTCGGGTTTGGCTTCGGCGGGGGCAGGTTTCTTGCGAGCATCAGCCCGCTTTTGCTCAAATTGATCTCTCAAGGCCTTCTCGAGGCGTTGTCTCTTAAGCAACGTCTCGGCGCGAATCAGATCATCTGACTTCGTCAAGAGAACAGGATCAAACTCAGAAACACTAGGGGCGGGTTGGCCGCTAGGTGGAGCGGGGACGCCGTTTGGCTTGTTGTGGGTTTGTGGGAGCTCATCTTCACGCTTGTTGGACTGCGCACCAGCCTCAAGACGATTTGGTGATGAAGTGGCAGGGGAGGGAGAAGGTACATGCAACTGATTCTGAGAACTAGGCACGCGGATGGCATGCGCCGGCACCGTCAATCTAGGATGAGTCCCGGAAAATACCTCGTCGCGAATCCTCAAGATCTTCTCGTATTCGAGAGCCTCATCGATGGACTGCGCGGGTGCTGGCAAGATGCCGTTAGGTAGAGCGACAGCGGAAGCTGACATGTCAAGGGAGGCGCGTCTGAGCTGCGCGAAGCCGGTGAGAACTGGGGTTACCTAGATAAAGACATGGTAAGATTCAAATGTGAGGAGAAATAGCTGTAGCGGGAACGCTGGAAAGGAGGAAAATGCCCTTTCTCGAAGGGAGGCTGCCAGCTACGCAGGGTCGAAGATGAGGTGATAGATGTAGGAAAGGAGAGACTGATTCAACAGCAACTGCGGCCCAGCCATTCTTGGCACTCTGCTGCCGCAGTCACGTGAGCGACGCAACTTACGGACTGAAAACTTCGACTACTGCGGGCTGTTTAGAATGTGGAGTGTAGAATTCCGACCGGGGCCACACCGTCCGCACCATCCTCACCTGGCGAGATTAGCAGTGTTTGGGAGATTGTCCTTTGCAATCTGGCACTCGATTCCAAGCCGCGTTGTTCTTCGTTGGAACACGAGGTATGAGCCTGATCAAGGGACCATCATGGAAAGATTCGTTCAGATATTCAACCCCAAGTCCGTCGGTGATTTTTATGCCCATCTGCTCGCCCCGAATGAATCTTCCAAGAAGTATATCGTCCTCGACGTGCATAGCAAGACGATCCCGACTGTCGATCTCGGTCTGATACAATATGTAATTTAAAACGTTAAAGAGGATGGGCGAGTTGTATGTTTTCCTCATTCTGCGACAAATCATCAAGCAAGCTACTTTGAACCGCTCGGTCATCCCGTGAGCGATTACGCTCGCTCGCGCTGCAGTACCCTCAACTGGGGAACCGACCAGCGTTGAGCCGCGTGTATTGAACGGGGGCCGTCGGACACAAGTACATATGACACTCCTGCCAGGCTCCTGGACCTAAGGCGACATTGGCAAGACTCCGAGCTGCCAACACAGATCCCTCGGGTTGGGCGAGCGGCGCGCCTGGGCACAGGCAATAGATAGATTGGGACGCAGGGTGTTGTGTTTCGGAGGGCTGTTTGCACGGCGGAAGACACAGGATCTTCAACCTCTGCAGCTACCTGAAATTCATGCCTAGTGCTATCAGTCTCCGCGATCCCGAGTCGTCGCTCATACATACACAGTACGAGGACTCGTACACGGCTCGAAAGTAGCTCTCTCTCTGTGTACTCCGTTCTCCATACTCGGCACTCCGCACACTGTTTAATACGCACCAAGCGCTTTCTCCTGTGGCAAAACGGTCAAGAAAAGTTGCATGACGCGGTAGTCCGAATACCGTGCAGTAGTCGATCGGCTTTCTGCCACTGATAGTCGTCTTTCACGCAAAGAAGAGTCATAGTCATAGTCATGGTCATCTTTCATATCGTTTTGATTTTTAATTTTCTCTACGACAGCCATGCCATTCATGACCTACATGTTCATGTAACCTTCATTTTCCATCGCAGCAGCGACGCTCACTCCACTTTCTAGAAGTCATAGATTTCCTAACCGCCATAGACCTTTAAATTTGACCTTCAATGTCACAGTCATTGTCACGGTCGCGATCTTCATCATAGACACACACACACACGCATATATACACCATCCACGACATTTTCAGAACATGGGATCCATACGCACCGACGCCGACGCCGACGCCGAAGCCGTGTCCGCCAAGGATGCAGAAGTGGCGGACGGCCGGGCGGTGTTCTTCTTCGACATCGACAACTGCCTGTACGCCAAGTCGCGCAAGGTGCACGACCACATGGCGCGGCTGATCAACCAGTACTTCATCACGCACCTGGACGTGACGACCGAGGAGGCGACGCACCTGCACCAGAAATACTACCAGGACTACGGGCTCGCGATCGAGGGGCTCGTGCGCTTCCACAAGATCGACCCGCTGGACTTCAACCGCGAGGTCGACGACGCGCTGCCGCTCGACGAGCTGCTGGAGCCGCACGCCGAGACGCGCGCGCTGCTCGAACGCTTCGACCGCGCCAAGGTCAAGCTGTGGCTGTTTACGAACGCGCACGTCACGCACGGCCGCCGCGTCGTGCGCCTGCTCGGCATCGACGACCTGTTCGAGGGCATCACGTACTGCGACTACGCGCGCGTGCCGCTCGTGCCGAAGCCGTTGCCGGCCATGTTTGCAAAGGCGGAGCGCGAGGCCGGCGTCGGCCCCCACACCCGCGTCTACTTCGTCGACGACTCGCATCTCAACTGTCGCGCCGCGTACGCGCGGGGCTGGACGAACACGGTGCACCTCGTCGAGGCCGGGGTGCCAGACCCGCCGGAAAAGGCGAGTAAGTACCAGATCAGTGATCTGTCACAACTGTTAGATCTATTTCCGGAGCTGCTGAAGACGGATGCTTCATGAAATGGCCTTTGGTTCTATGACAAGACGGGCGAGAAGGAGGGGGATACGTGGCGTATATATGACTTATGTGATGATACATGTTACATGCTACATGCTACGTGATACATGGATGAGGCAAGATAAGAAACAAACGTGGCCGGGGTTGCCCGACTTCGAATTCCATGTCGAAATCCCCAAATCCCAAACCTCGAGCTACTTTTCCTCCGCTCTTTCCGAGAGGTTCGCTAACCTAATCATGCTTGAACGCTGCACATGTACAAAAGAGAGGTTTGGTCCTATCCTCCTCCCAGCAGGGCATAATCGTCGTCAATGTCATTCCAGTACAACAAACAGGCGCAACACCCAAGTTACGCAACGGGCAACAGCCGGCGTTTGCCGGACAGGTCGCTGGGGCAGAAGTTCCAGGCTCCCGCGTGCTTCTTCGCATGCCAGTTTTTGATCATCGCCTCGGCAACCCACGGAACATCCGGGAAGTCACATCTGTGCCCGTCAATCAGGAATGACTTGTCCTGGCAGCCGAGCGTCCACGGGGCGTCGGTGTATAGGCTGTTGTCCTTGGTGGCCAGGTGCTCGGCGTGCTTCCACACCTTCATGACCTCCTTCGGGTCGAGAACATGGAGGCTGACCAGTGTAGGGATTTCGTCGTGGAGATGTTGGATAAGATCAGGGGCGAACGACTCGATGATGTGCCGAAATGTCACGCCATTGAACTCGGCGGGCTTGGTGATGAACACATACTTCTGGAAGACGGCCAGGCCGTCGGCGAACAACTCGTGGCCCTTGGTGTTCTCTTCCATGGCGCCCGGTCGGCCCAGCAGCTTCTCAATCGCGGGGAACAAGTAATCGTCCTCGACATGGTGGTGGTGGTCTAGGGTCTTGAAGAGCTGTTGATTGAACAAAAGGAAATCGGCGGCCTCTTGAGTGTCGGGTTGGACCGATACGGCATGATTCCAGGAGGCGTTCAGGGCACGTGTGATGGTGTTGTGGATCTGGGCCATTTGACGAGCACACCAGAGCGCCGGATGGTCGCGCGGTACAGACGCCGGTACCGACTCTGGGTGGATTGTGGTAATGAGTGGATAGTGGTCATCGACATAGCGTGGTGATTGCATGCTGAGCTTGGAGGTGTGTCCGGTCGAGGCCGAGCTGGCCGAGGACGACGCAGAGTGATTTGATCGGATCGAGTTCGACGAGCGAAGTGAAGACTCTGAAGGTTTTTCCATTCGAGAGGCGTAGAGCTGTCGCTCTGCCTCGGACAGGTACAGAAGATGTGAATATCTCGTCTGGCTGGGTGACTTCGGCCGAGAGAGCGCGGCCGAGGCGTTTTTACCCGGGACGGGCTCTCTGATGATGGGAACGGCCTGCATTTTGCCGTATTCGTGTCGAAGAATCTGCTCGGAATAGAGCGTCTGCCCGTGCCAAGGGACGAAGTCTTCGGCGTTGCAAAAAGGATGTTAAGGAAAGTGGTATAGAACAAAAGCTCGCTGGTCTGGAGGAAAGGCCCATCCCGAGGCGGAGGGGCATCTCTGTTTATGTATCTCTGGGTGTACCGTCACCATTTCTGCATACCGTACCCATGTCCATGCAGGAACCGGGAACGTGGGTCTTTGGAACTACTCGTTTTGGAAAGTTAGCACGGCTAGATTGCGGTAAGAGCCAGACCGTACCTCGAAGCGAGCAGGCCATCTCTGACAAAAGCCAAAGCATGCGCAGAAAAGAGGCTAAGGAACGCCATGTCAGGCTGAGTCTGATCAGGTGGTGGGTGCGTGGTGCCACCTCAGGCCGGCTGGAAAATTGTCAAGCAGCAACCTGTGCACCGTATCGGCTGGCTGCAAAAGGACAAGCCTCGATGGACTTGGCGGGGGGGTTTGCAGGCTGACTGGTCAGTCGACATTGCCATGAAGACTCCTTGCCCTCCTCTTGCGGCTTAGCTCCAGGTACGGCGGCATGCGCCAACACGGAAATACGAGACCGACGCGAGCCTAAGGCGGCCGTGAAGCGAAGGTTCATCCCAGAAGGAGACCCAAGAGTTTTGTCATTCCTCTGCTAGTAGTACCCTCCAGGATGCCACGTGTTGCTGCCAGCTGTGCCGCTTCGGCCGCGGCGGTCTCCATTCGTATTATTAAACCTTCGGGCTCTCGCAATCAAACGAAAGCAGGGGAGAAAGAACGATCCGTGTCAGGGAATGTTTGTCTACCGCGTACCATTGAACGTCAACAGCCGCGATCTGGAACACACCGGGTGGATGTAGTGAGAATTCGTCGGCTGTTCATCACGACTATTTGCATCATGAGATCCGAGAAGAGGGGCTTCGGGCCAATAACGATCGTAGCATGATAGGCTTGGTGCGCGTTCGATTAACTTATCCGGAGGAGGATTGGCGCAGAGGGACTCGAGCTGGTGTGGCTGCTCGCCTCGTCGTCCTCAGCAAGATCTTCCAGTGTATGATCGGGCCATCCGACATGCAGCCAAATCTTTGCTTGGTGCAGAACGGGTAGCACCTGGCTTCTTGGTAGTGTAGTATACCTCTTCTCTCCTGCACCGATGCGAAACTCCTTTTCGCCATTACTCAATACTGTGTGGCAGCTCTGCTTGTCCCGAGGAGGCAGCCTGAACAATGACAAACAGCCCATCCTCCGGCACAGCCGAGGCGGGATGCTCTAGCAGCACGATCGGTGGGGACGCTTGGAGCGAAGCTGAGCGGCCAGCGACCTGGTGGCTGCAAATAGTGGGCAATCGGTGCCATGGCTGGCTGATTTCGTTACACAGTCGCCGGCTTGTGCGGCCTGGAATCTAGACTGACTTTCTGGTGCCGTCGTCGGAGAGACGCGTCAACCCGCTCCATCCATGCGAGAGAGTGGTGCGAAACTGGGATCGAGAAACATCGAACAAATGAGGCTTCAGCTTTGCCGTCATCAAACCAAACCAAAGCTTTGATAAATGTGTAAGCTGACTGCGATGAACGAGATTCGCGTACCTTGCAGAGAACTTAGAAGCCCCCGTAGAAGCAAGCTGGAGGGGCCTTTGACAGGCTTAGTTCCGGCATCAACTGCGCTAAGAAAGGCCTGGGGGGGAGCCTGATGCGGTCCCAAACTTACCGCCTCAGGCGCCTGGGAAGTCCCAAGCTTGCAGATCCATCGGCTCCTACCGCTCTCTCCCCCTCATCACAAAGTAAGTACATACGTAGTACTCGTCTAACACTACGTAATGCTGCTCATAGTTGCTTCACTGGTTTTTGTGATCGACACAGTACGGAAACGACGGTGCTCGTAGGCCATCAATTGTTCAGCTGTCGTTGTCCTGCGCAGATGGTCTCCGACCCCTTACTGATGTTCACGAGGTGCAAATACGAATGGGCTAAAAGCCTTTGTGAAACATTTCCGGTCCAAGCATGTGCAGCAGCAATCGAGGCCTCTGCCGTCCGACGGCTTGCCAGACCTGGCGGGTGATGGCGTAAGGCTGGACATCTGCCATCAGCTGACAGCACCCCTGAAACTGAGGCAAACATCGCCTGACAAGGAACGTCATACGAGTCCAGCTAGTTCGATGGAAGAACTTGCTCGCGCCATGGAGCAAGGGTATCTCCTCGGCCCGTCTGCAGCATGAGCGAGCGGTTTCCGTCGAGTTCCTCTGAGCGTGCACAACTCGTATCGCAGTTTCACACACAACCGTCCAGGGCCGAAACGAGAAAGGAATGTGTCAGTCAGGCTCCGAAACACGCGTCCATGGCGCCGAAGCCCAAGGACGGACGTGAGCACCCGACCACTCACTGCCACTGTACTCTATCAATCCCCAGACTTTCACCCACGCAGCCATGTGAGAGCCACCGTCGGCGTGGCAGTGTGTGCAGCGTCCTCGAGACTTCCCGTTCGGTCCCAAGGCGGCGCACGGTGTATTAGCCCTTGTCGCGTCCACCACCGCCAAAACTATGGAAATGGCCATCCGGCCGTGCTGCTGTCGAGTTTCAGCCAGACAACCTAGACCTTCCATGCGAGGAGTCCAACCGCGCAGAATACGAGCTTCAACGCAACCCTGAAGTGTGAAGTTTTGGCGATGCGATGCAAAACCCCCTGTTCCAAACCGAGTACTCGGTACCAAGAACATGCATCATTCGATTGGGCGTGTGGGCGTGTGGGCTTGTGGCCAAGGCCCCTGCTCCGGATATGGAAGGCCCTGCCAGATGGTACAATTATGTCGCCATAGCGACAGGATACCATTTTTAGCAACCAACCGGGGGTGGAACTTCCCATCACTATCACCTCGTGGAAGAACGTCCAAAGTCGGGCTCGGCCGGTCGTATCTCAGGCCCAACAGAGCCCGCTGTCCATGCCGCTGTACTGCTTGCTGAACATGTCCGGAGAGCGAGAGTTGCGGGAATAACCGAAATACATCCGCTTCGGTGATCCTGCAACCCAATCGAGTCACTAGTAATTGTACCCGTACATGATAGGCCCGATCAACCTGCACACACGGACATGCATCTTGCAATCCAGGATAGCTCTGTCCATACGAGCACACGAGGTATCTTAGCCCCATAAAGAACACTACCAGGACAGACAGAAAATATTTGCGGGCCAGATCAAACCAATGTGCGGACGAGATTGTGGATGTGTGTTTCAGCATGAAAAGCGTACTCGTGCGAGTACGGGCATATGAGCGTGAATGTCGCGAGGGGCAGAACTAGCGTGGGTTTGGCCTACAGTAGCCCTCGATGCGAAGAGAACGTTCAACGCTGATACGCCAGTGTGTGAGAAAACGAGGTTCGGTGCGTGCCCGGCCAGACTGCTCGCGTGTAAACTTTGCGTCAGTGCTTCGTTGGATGTTCACCTGGCCCGTGAACCAGAGTCGGTCAATGCTAACGAATCTCGCGTGGAAGACAGAAGAATAATTGTCATTTGAGAGGGAATGTTGTCGGTCGCGCACGGATCCCCATGTGGCAGAGCTGCAGCCATGTCTTTGGCTGCGACGGTCGACGCCGGAACGCTCGGGGGGAAGGGGTGGAATCAAATGGCAGGGCCGGTAGGAGCCACTTGTAGCTATGAATGGTGATTTCGAACGGTCGCTGAGATATGTTGGCGGGAGATAGTGTGTCTGGGTTTTAATATCGGGGTATGGAATGTCGGTAGAATTCGAAATTCGCCCACAGCGCAAAATTGGAGGGTTGTGTCACTTCGAGACCGCATGTCGTCAGTCCAAAGTACCCGTAGTAGCCTCGACGGAGTTGCATTGTGGCTTCTCTGGGAGGTACGTGGTTGGAGGTTCCGTCTCGATCTGAAGCAGTGTCACAAGGCTAAGGTGGTGTCAGTGCATGGGAGACGGGATGGCCAAAGAGATCTGGATGCTAAAATGACACGGATGAAGCGGCTTCAGCAGTCGTTGAACGTGTCTCTCTAACTTTGTAGGAGTAAGGACGCAACATCAACTTCTCCCGCGTGCCATGAGGGTGCCGCCGTTGACTTGCACGTAGAATCTGGCCCGTGATCCGTCTGGCCCTCCCCTCGCAGAAGGCCACGGCATGCCCGCGGGCATCATGCCATGAGCGTGCCGCCGTTGACTTGCAGAACCTGGCCCGTGATCCATCTGGCCCTCTCCTCGCAGAAGAAGGCCACGGCGAATGCAACCTCTTCAGTTTCGCCAATCCGCGACGCAGCAGGAGTCATTGCTAGCATTGGTTCGAGACTGTCCCGAGTGTCTCCGGTGAGCGTGTTGAAGGCGTCCGTGTTGGTCGCTCCTGGGGCGACTGCATTGACGGTGCACTCGTACTCACGGCCAAGTTCCCTGAAGAGGGCGGTTCCTATCAGTCGCAAGGCACGGAATAGTAGGAAGGGAGTGATAGAGATTGGAAACACTCACACTGCCCAGCATCGCGTGAAGCTCTCGATCATGCTCTTCGTCCCATTGTAGATACTCGTCCCGGGATACGGCTGCCTCGCACCGCCGGAGCTCAGATTGACAATCCTGCTCGACTTGGCCAGATGTGGCAGTACAGCTTGGGTGGTCAACAGCGCACCACGGCCGTTCAAGTGGACTTGAAACTCCCATTGATCGATGGTGACGTCCTTCAGGAACTGGGGACTCGCCCTTCCGGCATTGTTCACCAGTATGTCAATTTTGCGGCCATTGTTTCGTTTGACCGTCTCTTCGACTAGATGTTTCGGTCCTTCAAGAGTTGCCAGGTCTGACTCTATTGCGAAGGCCTCATTGGCATGACTCCCGCCAGTGGCACGAATCTTCGCCAGCGTTGACTCAGCCTCCTCTCGCAGAGAAGCAAATGGATAGTTCGTGGCCACCAGTGCGCCTCTGAAGCATGACGACATGAATGTCAGCTTTGATCCTGCACATGAGACAGACACAATCTCCTGCCCATGCCCAGCGCATCGTACCTGGAAGCAAGCTCGATCGCGACAGCCGCACCAATGCCTTTCGAACTTCCGCTGACAATGGCGACTTTACCGTCAAGCGTCTGAGGTTTCTGCGCCATGAAGCTTTGATTGCTCTGTCCGTGAAGCAATAGTTGTGTCGCTGTGGTGCAAATTAGGTACGTCTCAGGTAAAACAACTTGGTGCATCCCTTCCAGCCCGTACTGGACCTGTCACTGTGGGCAAACGCAAGGATCCCTGCTTTCTTCTCAGACCGCATCTCAACCAATTGGACCACAGTTCATGTCTGACCCTGGACGTTGTCTCGTCAAGGCAAACCACTGGAGACTGATTTTTCACCATCTTTCACAATTCCATGTGCAAGCAGGTCAAGTCCTCCTCCTGAAGGCCGGCTTGACAGGCTCGGACCGGACGGGGATGCGGGCTGGGCGGCACGAGGACGATCTGATGCAACCGCTTTCGACCAATGGCACTTCAACACGACAAACGTGCATGCAGGTTGATTGCCTCGCCTGCGCATATACTGGGAGGGGCTGAAGAATGCCTGTGATGAGGGTATAGGCGAAAGAGCAAACAAATGGGAAAGTATCGAAAGCGGAAGACGTGGGGAGCGTCGAACCGCAGTTACAGAAGTGCTCGGACAGTCAATGTAAGAAGCCTACGGAGAAGCCCCAGGGCAGCCTCTGATTATCCGCGCGAGTGGCCGGGGAGCCTAGGAGCCTATCGCACGGTCCGGGGCGACTTCCCCGGGCGGATGCTCTGCTCGCCAAACTCTGTTTTCCTCCCGGCTATATGTACTTAGGCCTCCCCGGCCTTATCTTCGGACTCACGTTCGTAGACAACAGATCATTGCTCGTCACTGCTCTCGGGAATTCTCCCACAAGGGCTTCACCACCGCCTCAAAGATGCTCATGTTGACCTTCTGGTCGTCCCAGTCCACAGACAGGGCATCAAAGCGACACTCGACACACCGCCGAGCAGCTCCAAACACAAAAGGTAACATGTCGTCCTCCGTCTCTCTCAGCCAACTTCGGGCGACGCTTTGGCGACAATCGTATGTGTCCAGCAGGTTGACATTCTTCCGGGCTGCAAATTCTTCAATACTCTCATTCTGCCACAGCTCGATGATCAAGATGCCCAAGTCCAGCAGTTCTGCCTCACCGGCCTTCATCACCGGCAGACTTGCACTGCTGAAGGCACAAGTGACGAAAGGTTTGTTCAAATCGACCGAGCACAGACCGGAATCATTTCTCTCGAGGAACATGAAGCATTCCTTCCTCAAGCCCGCGCACCATGGAGTAGCATAGAGCTGCATGGTGGATGCTGCTATGACAGCCGCCAGCCTCACGCGCTGCTTCAGCGACAGTCGTTTCCTCGAGTTCTGCAGGATATCCGCCAAACTGACAAGTTTTCCGTTTCCCGATGGTGTGATTGTCGATGGCGTCCCAACGTAGGTCGTATACTGGTAACATAATATGCCATCGTTACGGAGGTATATCTTGAGCGTGTCGTTGTTCTTCCCGGATTCCACGATGACATGACAGATGTCATCGATGGTCTTCGTCGGGGGTAATTTCGCCGACGGCATCGTGAACGAAACGACCGACACCTTTCCCGAATCCTCGCTATCGCTGTCTTTGGAACTCAGTGACTCGATCGAGCAAGTATGGCACAAAGATTTCCCCTGAAGTCCCGTGCCTTCGAGCGTCACGGTGAATTCAATGCCTGGGGGTTTTCCTACCCGCTTTCCCTTCAGGCCGGATTCCAGAATGTCCATCCGATTGTCCAGGTAGAGTCTGGCGCTGTGCCTATCATGGCACGAATTCCCCCAGCTTTTGATCATGGCCCCGTACAGTGAGTATGCTCTCTTCTGGATTTGTTGAAAGATTGAAATGAGTTTCGTAGTTTTGACCGAGGGCAGCTGCATGATCGCTTGGTTGGCTTCTTGACTGGCTTCCCTCAGTCGGCTCAGGATCTGTGAAGTCCTGTCGAGTTCCTTGATAATCTCTTCGAGGTCATCTTTGCGCATGCTGAATCTCAGCCGTTTCAAGAATGAGCGATCACCGTGCTTTAGTGGTTCATTAGCCTTCATCATGTCGACCAGTCTGCCATTGTCAACCTGTATGGACGTAAGAAACCTTGACACAAATTGTCCGTGGTGATCACCTACCCATGACCCCTGTTGTAAGCCCTTCACCGATCTCACTATACTCAGAAGAGTGCGCTCACAATCTGACAAGACCTGGACATATGACTCGAAACGGGGACCCATATAAGCCCGGATTTGCTGCTGAATGCCCGGGTCCTGCAATAGTGCCTCGTATGAGTCGGATCCAATTTTATGGATTGTAGGATCCTCAAATCCAACGTTGCGCAACAAAATTTCGAGATCTCCCTCGATGAGTGTCTTCTGCCATGACAGTGCATTGATCATGCGATCGAGGTAGAATTGTTTGTTCCTGAATGCCACTCTCGCACGCCCGAGCGACTTGTACGACTCCAGGATGGACACGATGACCGGCAGGGCGCCGAGAACCACACCTACGACCTCGAAACCGCTCATGACGGGCACAAGGCCTCATGGACGTACCTTGGTCGGACTGCCTCCAGAGTGATTACAGTCTCGACATCATCGCCTGTCTGCCGAAGTTGAATTGGCGGGGTAGTGAGGCTGAGGCTGAGACTGGGGGAGGGAGGCCTTGCCACGTCTTCACCACGTTTCCTGCTTAGCGTCAACTGAAGATGGCGTCTTCATTGGCGTCGGGAGAATCTTCGCTAATGAGAATCTAGCCGCCAGCCTCACGTCTCACAGTGTCTGTGTTCTCTCCGACATCGACACAGGGTCGTCAGCGATGTGGTTCCGGAAGACCCTGCCTCCATCACCTCTGGATGACCTTGTTAGATAACGCGACTGCGACGAATGGGCGCCATGTCGGGACCTGGCAACAGTGATGTCCCCAGGAGTCTGGCCGAGGTCGGCTTCAGAATTGTGCAGCTCTTTGGGAGCCTCGCCGAAAGATGGGACGCCACCGACGACCATATGGGCTTGGAGGTCGAGAAGGTTGCGAACGAGCAAGATCGGTTCAATCTATGGGCCCTTAACCTTGGCCTCCACCAAAGGGGTCACGCCTCCTTGGACTATCGGTTTCGCGACGCGGAGAACCTCTACCAATACGCCATGAAACTGCTTGACGACCTGCTGCATGCATTGAAAAGCAGTAAGCTGCCCCTTGCGTTTCTCTTTCCTTCCCTTTCTCCTTGACAGAGAAGTGAGTCTATTCGGAGACGTCCATTGTGCCAGCAAAGGGGCCACCCTTGCCGAGCACCGTGGTTAGGTCAAAGCACAGTCGCTCTGAGATGATAAAAATCCTGTTGTTGGGAGCCGACGACTGCCCGGTGCTGTCTCGTTCCCTTCCCTGAGCCGTGCGGTCCACGATCGGTAGCTGAAATCCGGCTGTTTTAGTTCATGGTGACCTTTTCGAACGGGTTGACTCCCTCGGAGACGACAGCGGACAAGCGGAGCCTGGGGATGAGCTATTATCCGACAGCGACGACAGCGCCTCGTCAGAAGGATTTGGCGACGAGACGTCCGCTCAAGCGGCTTTCAAGAGTGTTGTCGACTCGGTTGACAGACTTTTCAAGCTCGCCATGAGGGTCCGGAATCCCGCAACGCGGACGGGGCTTTCAAAAGGTTACCTGTACGAGCAGGTTGATCGGGAGGGCGTGGGCCTTTTCCACTCGTTCCAGGAGCGCCGCATTGACGAATTACATATCCAACAACTTATCCAGTCGTACCCGGGCTCCAGGCATGGTAAGGGCGTCGATGCGTCCTTCCTAGTGGACCGATTGGCAAGGGCGAACAACAAGAGACGGCGGCAATTTGCCTACTGGAAGCACCACAAGTTGAACCAAATCAGACATACAGAGATAGCAAGGCAGAAAGCCGCCCAGCAGATTCAATTCCCCTCTGCAGAGCTGGCCCCTTCAGCCTCTGGCTACTCCAAACCCACCACCGCAACTCATGTCGATCAGACTAAGATTGACCTAGACGACGCAAGGTCTGCGTTCTCGACTGTCAGTGTCGTGCTACCAGAGCCATCCAAAGCCGATGAGATCATCGAATTCCCTCCAGTCCCAGAGAAGTACGCGTCCCAGGAAGACCTCAAAGAGTTCGAATGTCCCTATTGTTTCACCATCTGCTCGAATCGACTGCTGCGGAAACAGATATGGAGGTAATTCCAAGAACTATGCAAATCGGGAAAGCAGACTGATGCGTGCACAGCGATCACATACTCAAAGACCTTCGACCCTACTTATGCACGTTCGAGAATTGTAAGGAAGCCTCCCAGCTCTATGGCAGCTTTACAGACTGGATCAACCATGAATTTCAAGCTCATGTAATCGCGCAACACGGCTCAGCAAACGACACCACCGAGCAACCGTTCCATACGGCTCATGAGAACGACGCTCCTTCAGAAGCTGCAGCAGCAAACCTGACTCTGGCACCCGGTCGGCAATGCCCTCTTTGTCAAGCATCATTTGACGTATTTGAGAAGGCAGAGCGGCATATCGCCAACCATCTGATGCGAATCGCTTTATTTGCGTTACCTCGCTCCACTGACGTTGAGCCCGACGACGACGCTCAGGAGACTGATTCAAAAAAGAATGCCTCAAACCTGGCGAATGAGGACTCACTCCAGCTTTCTTCCGCGCGTTCTGGTTTATCTTTCGACAGCGTGCCTGGTTCTCCCCGTGAAGCTGTCCAGGGCCGTCGTTCTCGATCGGCCTCGGCCTCGACCACTTCTGCCACGACCACTCGGTTAGATGACGAGCATCGTCCGACAGCACCTGTTGACGAAATAGTTGGAGAGGAGGGAGGAGAAACTTTCACAGTACCTACCTCCCGTATCAAGGTCCAGACAGATCGCATCCGTGGAGAAACTCGTTTTCCAGAACGTACAGTTGATACCCGGGTGTTAGACGACCTTTGGCATACATATCGCCTAGAGGTGAGGCACATCAGTGTCAGGTAACTGGACCGGCAACTAACTATACTAGGGAGAGAGTGTTATCGTTCCAAAAGTACTCAGCCTCGACGAGATTATCGAGATATTCAGGATGAGCGGACTCAGTCCCAGTGTAACGACGCTAGTGCTTCCAAAAAAAGTATCCTACGAGAGCAGCATCCATATTGTTCGAAATTCAGAGACTCACGAATTTAAAATTCTTGCTGTGAGGCAAAAAGATGGCAAACTAGCCATAATTCCAGACACCGACGCAGTCCATCAAGACGATACTACGGAAATCCACCACACAGCGACAGGAGATGGGAGAACGGATCAACCTCCCCGAGGAATAGAGCACGTTCAACCCGTCGAGTTCGAAGATGCAGCCCCAGAAGACAATCCACAAGGAACCGATGGCGTCCGAAGCAGTAGATTCGTGCCTGAAGGAAACGTATTCGAAGAAAAGTACACTGAAACCGAAACCACCGGCAGTGGCACGCAAGCCGAGGATATTCCTTCTACGGAAACTCTTAATTCATCGCGTATGTTCCCATCGGGTAAAGCGGCGCCTGAACAGTTGGGTGAGGGGTACGAGGAGACTGACAACGTCTTCAATATGGCTGGCGGCAGCCGTAGGAAACAGGTAAGCAAGCGGCTGGCCCAACTTGGGGCCAGGATGACCCATCCATTGACTGACAACCACGCAGGACAGCTTTTCTCGCCTGTTCAGCTTTCGGAGGCACGTGAGCAACCTTAGCGACGAGATAACACTGAAGAGTCCAGTGTCCTCTGCTTCTGATGTGGAAGGACTACCGGCAACAGAACCTGACGTGGTGCGAGAAGAGAAGCTTCGTGAACGACCTCCTCCGCGTGGTGTCTGGCGAAGGATAAGCTCCTTAGAACGACTAAGAACCCCAGAGGTGGGTCAAGAGAAGTTGATGTTCGTCGATCGCAAAGCCGAGAACACAGATGAGGATGATGAACCCCGACCAGGCGACGGATGGTTACGTAGGCCGGCCCGACCTACGATGGCACCCCATGGACTGAACCAATACCACCCCATGGACTAAATCACGGGGTGGGTGGTACTGATTGGGGCGACGGATGGTCACGTAGGCCTGTCCGAGCTACGATAGCACCCACACCCCATGGACTGAACCAGTGAATGCGTGGCACTAAGTATTAGAATGTTCATAAGAGCAAGGTTCCTACAGGCCGAGGCCAGCTTCAACAACCGACCAGTAAGGCGCATCAGAACTCTTTGAAGCAAACGATAGGTGTTGTATCCGGGTCTTGCTCGACGTCTCCGATAGCGCAAGGCTGGAGACACTACCAGCACAACGAGAATATTGATCGAGACTCAAGTATGCACTTTAGAGAAGTAGGCGTCTGAATGACAGTACGTATACGATGCCCTGACTGGCTTGAACCTAGCTAGATGATCCTCTGACATGTATGAAAGGAGTGGACAGGCAGCTACGGGAGTCGCCTCACCTTCGGATAGATAGAAATAGCTCCTGGAAGTCGATTAATTCCCGCCTCGATGATATCAAGATCCCTTGTTGACAGTCCAACAGCCGGCTCGCTGCTCACGCATTTCGCGAGACCAGTATCCTCTCCAGAGATTTCCCCATTTCGCCCACAAATCACCCTTCATCCTACTACCATTTGCCTGGAACAAGGTTGGGACCGACAACGTGAGCGTCTCCCACATCATGCATCTGATCGTGCATGAAATGCGCTGAGTACCAGACCACGATGTCTTGCCCTTTGGCATCGCGGTTTTTCAGAAGTTTGCTGAAGTCTGCACGGGTGCCAGCGCCGCCGATATCTTTGTAGCCATCATCGTAGACGTGTTCGGCTTCTGGTGAATCGTATCTGGCTAGCCACAAATCACCGACACCGTATTGAAGATCCTCGGGGGGGTAATTGGGTTCCTTTGGATTCCACGCGCCATCTGATTTGCCAGGATACAATTTATAATAGTTCCCATTAACTGAATTCGCGACTTCCCAGCGGCGGTCTTGTTTTTTATATAATTGTTTCTCGATGTTGACATCCGTGCAGGTACCAGGGCTGTCACACTCCCTGAAGACATTGCTCGTTGATGTCTCAATGTCGAAATCGAGCCGCCAGTAAACGTGATGGTGATGTTTGACGCAGACACAAGGATCTGTGTCACCTTGTCTCACACCGCCAAACCCCCAACGAGGCTTTATGGTGCCGTCGGCCGCAAGTCGCCATTCGGATGTATAGCGATACCAACCTGCTTTCAATTGTGATCTGATGACAACCTCGTCACCAAAAATATCGAAAGCGACACCCTGGAAGTTCCCACCATCCTTCTGCGGACCGTTGGCGGGCTTATCAACAATAGTCTTTGACGGCGTTTTACATCGGCGGAACTGTGGAATGCCCTTCTCATCATCGCCATCACAAGTGAACGGAAATTCCTCGTACTGCCAGTCTCGAAAATATGGTCCACAGCCGTTGGGGACCTTACTCTTGTCGAGGTAGTTGACATTAAGCATGGGAACGTGTGCTCTTTTAAGAACCAGCTTGTTGCGATACCGAACGTCGAGTAACTCAATTCCGGAGCCCTTACTTCCCTTGGATGACGACGGTCGAATGACCAGCAGCTCCCATAGCACTGTACTCCCCTGCTTGATCTGAACTGTAGCGGCACCAACCGATCCGATATCCGATATTCCCGATGTATCTGCAAGTATACCGGTACAGGCGGGTCCAGCGGCCGTTGTTGTTGTTGTCGTCGTTGCTGCGTGCTTTGCAGGTTGAATGAAGCTTGCTGTGCGCAGATGCATGTCAACATGGACGCTAGTGAACTTCGTTTCGTCTTTGCTGTGTGCAATCATATTGATCACACGAGACGAAGATCCATTGGCGTGTATTTCCTGAAGGACAGGTGGCATCTGCAGATGATACACAGCATCATGGCCAAAGCCAGCGATTTCCGCAGCTTCAAGTATTTCCTCATGGTTTGGAACATGTTGCACGTTGCTGATTTCGGTAGAAAGCCCGGATAATGGCCCGTAGGCGTCGTCAAGGCTTGCATACACAGTTCTGCCGTTTGTGTAGTCGGCAATCACCGCACGGAAAGAGCTTCGCTCTCGCTTGACGTTGTCGCCTGAGCCGTACAGATTATCCACTTGTATGAGTCGATGGTTGGTATCTCTGATTAGATCTTGCACTTGGCCAGCTTGCATCACCCTACGCACGGCCGATGCGAGATCTGCCGCAGGTACGAGCGTAGCTTTCAATGACACATCCAATTTTGTAGTTGTCGAAGAAGTTTTGGAGGTAGTTGAGGAGGCAGCGGTGGAAAACGTTGAAGCGGTGAGGTACTGCTGCTGGCAACTCACTGCCGTGATGGTTCCCCAGAGCCACAGCCACAGAAGTGCCTATCTGGTGTCAGCGGTAGAAATCATGCATTGATGTCACGGTTGACGCGGAATGTACCTTGGCCATTGCGATGTTGATTCCGCTGCAGCAGGCTTTGCGTAGTAGTCCAAAGCTGACTTACGCTCGAGATAGGTGTTTTGGGAGTGAAAGTGGCCCAACGTGCGACCTCGTTGATCTCATACGCTTCGCTGACCCCGCTTCCCGCCCAGGCAAGGTGTGATGAACAATCAGGCTATCTTCACAACGGAATGTGAGTGTCTGCACCAGCTTGCATCTCAGCTGAGCCCGGATCGCCATGGCTGGACCAGAGGGAGAGGATTGACATGCGAGACTGTTGGTCACATCATCTGCATATGCCACAGAGCTGGTCATTCGAGAACAGATAGCTGTCCATGCCAGTCGCAGGAAGATGGGCGCCAACCCTGACCGCCATCCCAGGCCACAAATGGACCCGATTCCTGCACAGATCGAGATCTTCAGTGGGAGAGTGAAGAGGCTGCTTCCGTCTCAGCTGAAGGCGAGGCCAAAAGCAAGCCATTTCGAGAAGGAAGCGCTTCCAAGGAAGGCGAAGTTCACCATGATCAAACATCATTGGATCGTTGCCGTTGAGATCAGCTCGATGTGGACGCCACAAACGTGGGAAGGAACAACGCACCGCGTCGCAACTGGGAAGTTTCGTCGAGGACAACCTTCTTCTAGGCTTGTCTTGCTCATCCTGCCAGTGTCTGTGCATAAGACCTTCACGTGCTCTCACGCATTTGGCATCCCCGGACTTCATGTACTCCGTAATGTAGCTGTTTCTGTCCTCGAGGGAACCCAACTTGGCACACCTCGCTTGTCGGAAAAGAATTCGTGGGCAGCCCATTCATTGGATACGCTGGAAGGTCTACTCCGACACCTAACCTTATGTTGAGGGCTATCCCCTCCGCACCAGATATGACGGTGACGGATACGAGGATTACCAGTAATGTTGTACACCCATGAGATATCTTTAGATTTCAGCCTCGCCATAACAACTGTCTTGGTGTACCCCTCGGATGCCGACTTTGCGTGGCCAAAGTTCTCGCCTATCTTGCCTCCAGCTCTGGTCATACAGACAATGCAGACCGCGTGTCGATACAGGCCATGTTGTCGAAGCGAGGTTCTAACAGGGGATAATCGCGGCAGACGGAGTCATTGGTGCTCTCCCGACCCGTCAACGTCTATTGACTAAAACTGGTAGCGAAGGAGTTGCCGAATACTAGGTCGTTAGATTTACCGTTAGATTTACCGAGCACCCTGGTTCCATTAGAAACGTACCCGAGCCTTTCTGGGGATTTGGTTCCTGCGACATCTCACGCCATTTCTGTCCGAGCCCGCTGCTTCCCGTCGATAGCCGTGACCAACTCAAACACGTTCCCGTCTTGCTTTATTCGCAACCTGTCAAGCTCCCTCGTGGTTTTCTATTCTGCCTGGTGCTGCTGCTGCTGCTTGAGCATATCGGCGTAATTCAACCGCAACCGCAATGAAACCGGGGTCTCGGTTGTCTGCAAAACGGCACATGCCCTGATGATCGGCAGCAATACCAAAGCTGAGGACATCGTGCAATGCAGGGGCCGCACTGCTTTGTTCCACTATGTAGATGTTTCCCCAACCCTGCACCGTGGTGCGTTCCTGCTCCCACAGGTATACGATGTTCAAGTTCGGTGTGAGTGCAAGGAATTGCTCATTGATGTCCTGGAGGATTTCCGACCCTGCCTTGAGAGCTTTAACTAGACTGGTCTCGGTACGGAACACGCTTTTTGGGATGGATATCGACACCATCCGTTGCAGGTGACCAAGCAGCTGCGCTTTGCTTGATCCCAAGTGCGGCGTCCCGAAGAAGAGCACACCGTAGGTGCAGGTGAAGATGGAACGAAGATGAGCTGTCGTTGGACTCGTCCGATCTGCGGAATATGCCAGTGCCTGGAGTTGTTAAGACACCGTCAGTGGTCGCGCGGCACGAATGCAATGTGCTTCTCCTGAAGGGTCCCAGCATCACTCACTCTCTTCACGACAATGCCTCCTAAAGAATGACACAGGAAAATAAGGGGTCGCTCTGTCGCATTTTGCAACTGGATCGCCGATGTCAGGGTCGGGGTCAATTTCCCGGTCGTTGCGAGGTTGGGTTGCTTACACTCCTATCCGCGAAGAGGTGCTGTACCAGCGTCTGGGCATGCTGGAGGATCCGATTTGAACTCGTGGGCCCTTTCAGAGAGGTGATGTTGGCGTTGTAGCCCCAGGTCATGACCCTTGCCTTGGCAACATATTTGGGTAAGAAGTTTGGGTCACTGAGCCAACAGATGCCGGCGCCACCGCTTGATGGGTCTGTGTGAGTCCAGGTTCGATGCGCGTCGCCGTTGAGCCCGTGAACGGCAACAATACTAGATTCGTCAGCATCCTTTCTGGATAGACTTCATGGCAGAATACCGAATTCGACTTACTCGATTTCTGGTTCTTCATCCGTTGGTCGGTACAGTTCTTCTAAACCATAAAACCGTCTTGTGCTCGGTGCTGCCCCCATCACAAGCAATGCGCTGTGGGGAGAATCTTGCCAAGTTCGATCTCCAGTCAAGAAGAGAGTACAATCTGGACTCCAAATGACACAGATTGCGTCGAATCGCCCTGCCTAAATTATAGTTCGGCATGCACGCCGCGAGGCTTCTGGCTTACTCGCGAAGGCGGGCGGTACGACACAGCCTCAGGAGGCTGTCCAGCTTTGAGAGCCTCGTGACCAATCATCTGTAATGAAACCCTCTGTCCTTGATAGATATGGAGGCTGATTATGGTCGAAAGAGGGCACAGGTCATCTGGCCAGAACTGACCGTTCCCTCGGCCTCATATTAAGCGCCGTGTTTCGCATCTATGGTAATAGACCTGGCAAGTGACAACGCCAGAGAAAGGGATGAAGCAGAAGACAGTTGCAATGACCGTAGCAAGGGCTACAGCGTCTCAGTTATTGGTGTCTACATATGTGTCCAGAGAGAGAAATGAGAGAGGCGCTCGCCGTGCCTCTCTGGCTAGGCCTAACTAGACAGTTGATATATAGACAGTATATGGCACTCGCTGTGACGACTATGCTAACATCTGGCTGTTCTCACTTTACACCCATCAGCACACGACAGGACCAACGTCAACCTCTGTCTCTCGCTACCCATGGTTTCGCCTATCGACTCCTCCGGCAGGGTGATACTCGGAAAGGCTTGCAGCAGCCTCACGATGGTGTACGAGACTTCCATCAACGCAAAATCCTCTCCCAGGCACTGCCTCGGTCCTCCATGAAATGGGAAATATGCCCACCCGATCTTTGCCAGTTCGGGGCCTTGCCATCTATCGGGTCGGAACTGGTCCGCATCGGGGCCATATATACTTTTGACGCGAGAACTTAGATATTGTGAAAAGACGACTATTTCGTCCTTTCTGACGAGAATCGGGTGATTCCTATCAGGTCCGCCACCGGTTGGCAACAAGGTGGTTTTATTGGCCTGGCGTTGATTGAGAGGAACGGGGGGATACAGTCGTAGACCTGGGGTTTCCCGTGTGAGCCTGGGAACTAGGGAGAGGTTGCGGGAAATAGCGTACTCTCCTTGATCACGCAAGATAGGAATGGCATTCTACGGATCAGCTCTCGGGTAGGCGTTTCGAAGCCCGTCATAGTCGCAGCGATTTCCTGCCGAAGCCGGGACATGGCTTGTGGGTGACGAACCAGCAACCAACTATCAGACAAAGAAGGATTAGCTTGACGGCCATTCCGGGTGATCGAGGTCGCACTCACAATGTCCATGACAGACAACATGCTGTTGTGTCGTGCCCCGCCAGCAGGACATTGAGAATCTGGTCACGAAGCTCGGTGGTGCTGCTAGACTCTTGCGATACTTGGTCAATGAACCCATATGAGTCATCATCTTTACCTGATTTCAGGTCGATCCGGTCTCTTTCTTCGATATATCGCTCGACGTAGCACTGGACGTCGTCACAAGCCTGCCGGAACCTAGAAGGACTGAACGGAAAGTGCCACGGAGCGATGCGATATCGTTTCGCAAGTCCCCTCTTGGGCCAAGTTAAAACTGTCAGAGAAGAGCTTGTTCGCCGCGTCTTGGTCGATATCCGCTCGGAGACTGTAAACCGATCATCCCATCAATAGAGTCGTGGTTGTGCCTTAGATCTTAGAAATGCCAGCGCAAAGGACCTTAAAAGCCAGCATAGGGTGCAACAGAGGAGGAACACCGCTGTCCAAGATGACAAAGCTGAGCGAGTTCCTGGCACTGGGAGGTCGGCAGCCATCTCCTGGTGGTGGTGGCCGGCCGTTCTTGGACCTCGACGAAGCCTATACCTACGTCCGGGCCCTCGCCGGGGTCTGTGGAAATAAGTAACATCATCGAAGAGAAGATATCGATAAGCGTGGGTTCTTGAGGCTTGACAATACGCGCTCTGAGGTGGGGAGCGGACTCTTTGACCGACATTGTGTTCCGTTTGATTGGACACAAGATGCCCAAGAATGGCTTGATGTCTCAGCTAAGAGCCAGACTTTTCCCTCAGGGCGATTCCAGGGGCCTGCCGTCTCAGGCAACCTGGAGCTAGGCAGGAGTAGAGCTTAATTTGGGGGCAACCGCGGGGGAAAGGTCGCACCGGCCCGTTTCGGTCGGCGACACGACCACAGCAAATTCCATTTTCCCCCGGGTCTCCTTCGCGGCTACCTCGTACAAACCACCACGCGACTTTGGAAATCGCCACAATGGCGAACGGGGAAATCAATGCTGCTACATTCGGGTCCTGGCGACGCAACTGGGAGGATCAATTCCAGACGATCAACTCCATCCTTTCTCCCTCCGTGATACCAGTGCTGAGACCCAGCAGAACAGATAATGCGAACTCGACTGGAATTGTTGTATCCTCCCGAGGCCGGACAAGCTCCAGTCGCGCACGCGTTGCTGCCTCAAAATATAGCGGATGAAGGCGTTGAGTGAGTCCTCCCTGCCAACGCCGAGACCACCGAACGAGGCTGACACTGAAAGCATTGTTGCTGTACATGACCTCAACGAGGACCTCCGGGGGGCGTGGACGGACACTCGTACGGGAGTCCTTTGGCTCAGGGACCTGTTGCCACAGGATGGCCTCGTTGCCCGCGTTTTGACATTTGGTTATGATGGCTGCCCATCGACCTTCTTTGCGGACCGTCCAACCGACCCGGTGACGACCATTGCTAGAAATCTGGTCAGCTATCTTCGGGCAAATCGTGATGATGCAAAGTGCGAGCAACGCCCTATCATTTTCATATGCCATGGACTGGGTGGCCTCGTCGTCAAGAAGGCATTGATGTTGTCAAAAGAGAGGAGGAAATATCATTCCTATCACGATCATAGCATCTTCGTTTGCACTGCTGCGATCTTATTCTTTGGCACACCTCACATCGACATCGACCCAGCTGTTTGGCTTGAACCACGACGTCTCGCAAATCTCTCGAGAGATAGGCACCACAGACATACCTCCGCGCTGCAGTCCATCAACGAGAGCTTTGTAACAATCGGATCGTCGTTCCGCCAACAGTTCTTTTGGGAGGAAGTTGAGACTCATGTTTCGCAGTCCTCCGCAGTTCCCTTTGGGGCCGAAGGAATGTCCGGCATTCCCACCGATCATGCAGGCATGGTCAAGTTCACATCTCTAGATTCTCCGGGATACCCCGTGGTCAGAAGTGATCTTCGACGCTTTTGTCAAGAGGCTCGCGCCCGCATAGAGCAGCGCTGGGCGAGGAGCCGAGAAACTCTACCAGACGAGTGGCAAGAGCAGATTTGTCTCGAAAATGGTCTACAAATGAGCCGAATACTGACAAAGCACGGTTCTACATTGTCGGAAAAGCCTCGCACACCAATCCGTATGTTTCCCAAGCGGCATTATCTGGACCCCACCAAATTCATTGGCAGGGAGGAGGAGATGAAGATACTTAAGAATGCATTCTTCGACTCAGACAAGCACCAGCCGGACGGCTCGGCGAGGATATTTGTCATCTGTGGCATGGGAGGCTCTGGAAAGACCGAACTGTCTTCTCGGTTTGCAAATCACCACGACGACCGGTGAGTGCGCCCTTGATGCTCTGGAAGAGATGGAGCTGATCCAGAATCTCAGTTTTGACGTTATTGTGACCATTGACGCAACTTCTATTGAACATATCAAAGCTTCGTTGGCCAAACTTGGAGAAGAGGCGGGTCTCGAAGCCACCGAAAAGGCAGGATTGCATGTACTCAAACAACTTTACGAGCCCTTTTTGCTGATTATTGATAACGCGGACGACCCAGATTTGAAACTTTCGGATCTGATTCCCAAGAACAACCATTGCTGTGTAATCATCACGACCAGAAATCCTTCTCTGTGTCAAATTCCAACAGCCAGGTCTCTAAAGCTCCAGGGTCTCAAGCCGGAGGAGTCACGACAACTTCTCCTAGCATGCGCTGGGATGTCTGAGTCGACTGATGATGCAACAGTGACTCTGGGGAATGAAATATGCGAGCTTCTGGGCTACCTCGCTTTGGCATTGGTAGTTGCGGGGAGATACATCTACAACAACTTCTACCACACTCAGCTTCAGGATTATCTCGAAGCTTACAAATCGAAGCGAGGAATTTATCGAAGCGACGTTATGGAAAAAGGGATCGCATACCCTGCCTTTGAAACCTCTTTTACCTATCTCAGAAAGCAAGACTCCCAATCGTGCCGGGACGCCATTGAGATTCTTAACATCATTGCCTTCTATGACCGCCACCGTATCAGCCTCGACATCTTTACGAGAGCAGCGCGGAAGAGACAGTTACCAACCCAAGGCAGCACTTCTATCGTCATGAGGATGCTGCAGTCCTTTCTTAACCGTCTCCATCCGCCGCCAGTGGCTCCAGACTTTTTGAAGGGAGTGGCGCCGGAGAAAGAAGTTTACAGAGCAAGAGAAGGACTCTCTGAGTTGGCCTCTCTCTCCCTTATTAGTGTGGATAGCACTAATACGGAATTCTCGCTACACCCACTGGTGCATTCCTGGGCTCGAGATCGGCTCTCGAAAGGAGAGCAAAAGATATGGGCACGAATTGCGTTCAACGTTCTAGTGGAGACGATCGAGCTTCCTTCCGAAGGTGAAAAACCGAGCCACGGGCAGGGGGGTGAGAAGCATAATAACGACAGGTTCCATCGAAGCCTGTTACCCCATCTGGATTCTTGTTTGCCGCTGTGCTCAATTGAGCTCGCCAATTATGACGACTTGTTACCCAGGGCCAAGCTCTACTTGTCGCCTTACATGTTGCCAACATTCCTCTACATTCTCAAGGAGCAGACAGCAAGTGTGGCAAAGCTGGGGTATGTCTATGGCGAATGTGGCAGATTCAAGGAATCCTTGCAGTACTTGAAACAGGTGAAACGACTGCTCTATCGTTCTTTGGGGCCCGATAACTCTCGGACAATGACTCTCATGTTAGGACTCGCGAAGATCCATTGGGGCCTAGGTCAGCTGGATGACGCCATCAGACTGCAAAAGGATGTAGTCAGCGCTCGAGAAAGAATGCTGGGGCCCAGGAACGAAGAGACTCTTGTCGCCATGGACGAGCTTGGCAGATCTTACTGGTTGAACGGACAGTATGTAGAGGCACTGGAACTGGCCGAGCAAGCCAAGACGCACATGGAGCTTATGCTCGGCCCCGAAGACCGTCGGACTCTGGTAGCCTTGGACAGGTATGGTGTGGCACTTCAATCATGGCACAGATTTCATGATAGCGCCCGCATTCACAGAGACGTTCTCAAGCTGCGAGAAAAGAAGCTTGGACCGACGCATTTGGAGACTCTCGAATCGAAGAACAACTTGGCCATGGCGCTCATGGACTTGAAAAGGTTCGACGAGGCTCAAGCCCTCATGGTCGAGGTTTACAACGAACGCAGGGCGCAGCTCGGCAAGGAACATCCGTGGACGCTATGGGCCCTCTGCTACCTCGCCAAGATCATGGTCAAAACTCGGCAGCTGGAACAGGCAGAGGATCTGCTGCAAGGCGGGATCGAAGCAGCCGAGCGAAGTCTGCCGAAAGATCACTTGGGCATCCTCATGGGAGAAGGGGAGCTCGCCCGGGTTTATTCTCGACAAGGTCGTCTGGACGAGGCTGTCGCCAAACTTTCGACCACGGTTGAGCGGCTTGAGAAAACGCGAGGCACAGACCATCCAGACAGCTTCTACGCGCGATGGAAAATGTCGGTCCTCTACCAGCAACAGGGCAGGCTCGATGAGGCTATTGAGGCATGTCAAATCGCGTTGCAAAGAGCTCGGAGGAGGCTGACTGAGGCGCATCCACTGGTGAGCATGATCCAGGCTGATCTGGAACAATTCCAGAAGGCTTTATATCCTCAGGAACAGCAGAGCCACGACAACCCAGCATTGAACGGCGAGGCGAGTGGTCCCAAACGGAGATCCGGACTCCGAACACAAGTGACTTGGTGAAGAACAACTTCTGGACAAGATGATGGAGCATCCCACATCCTTCCTCCCTTTCGAACTTCTACACACCTACAGCTAATAGTCGAATATAGCTTCCGCTAGATATTCTTATCGAGTTACTGTATACTATGTATAGCGCACACGAAACCGTATTCACCCACGCGCCCATCTGAAAGAGGTGTTCGGCTTCGATTGGAATCGTGCTCTTTCGCTCCCGACCACCTCCTGAGACGCTCGCCGCCTTCAGATCTAAAATCTTGGTAGTGCGATTAGGGACTCGGAGCGCGTGATGAACAAACCGGATGATTGTCTAGCAGACTGTCATCTTTTGCTTCAAGTTCGCAAGGAGGAATGCGAAGGAGATGCTGGTACTTGAATTACTAGGCTCTATCATAACGCCTTCCAAATCAGTATTACTCATGGTGACCGGGCTCGAGCGAGCGTGTTTGCAGAGAGCGGTTCTCAATCAAGAGGAAGGTGTGAAGGGGAGGATAGTCAAGATAGTCCAGAGGGATGACCTTTGGGCCTCCATCCTCATGTACATAGTCAGTAGGGTGAGCTGGCCTAGCCGAGCTAGGCGCGAGCCAGGGCAAAAGTGGCGCGAGGTCACGTGGGGCTAGAGGGAGGCGGGCGTCGAGATTCCGGCGAGGAAATAGGAAGTTCGACATCGGAATCTCGACATAAGTGCTTTCCATTTCCGTCTTTGCACCTGAGCCGTTGCTGCTTCAGCCTGAGCCGTTGTGACCAAGCCCTGCACGTGACTGACCTTAATGTCATTCACCCTGAGGAACAGTCAAAGCGGGCCTCCATCTGGGCGAGGGTCTTGTTTCCGGCACCCGCCTATAGCTGCCACTCTACACTTCAACGCAAGTTGCAGGGAAATTTCCCGCCGATTATGGCGGTAGCGGCCGCTGCTTTTGGAGGGAGGTGGTTTTCCTTCGGAGCCAAGAACGCCGGGGAGGAAATCCATGGAGACGAGGGTCGACGGACGGATGACCATGCGGGGAGAGAAGCGTAGAAAGCCACGACTAGGCACACGCGCGAACTCGTGTTTGGCCAGGCAGATGAGGAGAGGGAAATTCATTAGCTGAGGAGCTGCATAGCCAAGGCGGATTTGGGCAACAAGGTGCGACAAGGATTTGTTACAGCCTCAGCCATGCAGTTGGAGAAATCTCGTAGAAAGTAAATCTTCTCTCTATCAGGGCGCAACAACATCGTTCTGTTAGCTGCGCCCCAGCCCGCATATATGTGCTGTCCGAGCCTCGACTCTAGACTGCGCTCCAGCCTGATGGAAGTTATGTGACGTGCAGCATTCTCGTTCAATAGTGCAGTCGTTAGCTACTTACGTATACACAACTACCTGCGAGAGACCAGGGATTCAACCAGCTCTATTACTTGACGTCTTACAGGAGCCGTCGTCCTGGCTACCACAGCATTCGATCCGAGCCTCGAATCCCTCTCGATCCCGCTTCCAAGTGACACACTTCGTCTGCTCCGTACACGACAAGTCAGTTGCTTCAGAATCAACATTTAGACAATGCGGCTTTTGAGATTTGACCAATGTGGGGAGCTCAGTCTGTCAAACAATCTACTCAAAGACATCCCACCCTACGCAATACTCTCACATACTTGGGGAGACGAGAACGAGGAGGTAACTTTTCTTGACCTCAAGAATGGGTGTGGAAAGACCAAGACTGGCTATACGAAGATCAAGTTCTGCGGGGACCGGGCTCGGGAGGACGGTCTCCAGTATTTCTGGGTTGATACCTGCTGCGTCGATAAGGCGAATTCTACTGAGCTCTCGGAGGCTATCACGTCTATGTTTCGATGGTATCGTGATTCAATGAGATGCTATGTATATCTTTCTGACGTTTCAGCTTACATGAAGAACAACTGGCAGATCGACCAGAGTTGGAGGCTGGCTTTCGAGAGTAGTAGATGGTTCACGCGCGGCTGGACACTTCAAGAATTGATAGCTCCCAAGGTGGTGGAGTTTTTTTCACGAGATGGAGAGCGACTGGGTTGTAAGACCTCGCTCGCGCTACAAATTCACGAGATAACACAGATACCAATCCCAGCGCTGCAGGGATACCCTCTTTCCACATTCGGCGTTGACGAAAGGCTTCAATGGGCCGAAAATCGTGAGACCAAAAGGGAGGAGGATAAGGCCTATTGTCTACTCGGCCTCTTCGATGTCTCCATGTCACTCAGATATGGCGAGGGCGAGAATGCCTATAGTCGGCTGAGGAAAAAGATCGACAAGTCCTCAAGAAGTATGCTTCATCCACTACTCATGTTTGATGTCCGTTGATCTTTATACTCACCTGGACACACTAGCAACCCATCAGGACTGGGCAGAACCGCTTGATTTGGACTCAAATAGGTCTGCATTTGATCCAACAACATCGGAAAACTCCTTCGCCACTGTGGGACATGTGAATGAGGACGGATGGAATATAGGTATCAGTCTTGCTCATCCTCTACAGTATCTCATGTTGACTTTCTGTGGCAGATTTTGAGTAACAAGTTACTCTCGACCTTCTCTGCTTTGCCAGCGTTACTGACCGGGGTAGTGACACACGCGACTTCCTCATCGAAAGCTTTACGAGCATTGTCAATCTCCATCCTCTGACGCACACGGACCTTGAGCAGTCTAACCAATGTACAACTCATTGGTCATTCAGTGAATTCGTCCACAAAGAGATAGCACGAGCTTCCAGCGCAAGCCTAACGTCTAGGCGGGGAAAACTGCTCTCAATCTTCCAACTGGGCAAATGGATGTACTTTCTAGACCTTCTGCTTCAGGATTCTGTAGTAGATGAGCAAGCAGAAGCGGAGATGGACTTTCGGGACGTCAAGTCTATCAACACGTCGTACCTCTGGCGCCTTACTTACCTCAACGTCAAGGTATACTGCATAGGTCCACTTCGGGGGTTTGTAAACCTTACTGACATCGTCGTCTCTTAGTTTTCTCTTCAATCAGAAATCAAGTTCCAAAAAGGTTATCGATGGATGAGTGAGTTGCGTCGACATCTCGAACTCCTCGTGAACGCGGTTCGTAATTCCCGGGATCAAAAAGCGATTGACGAGAATGCGCTTCGAATTGAGTTGAGAGAGATCTTTCTACCGATTATTGGCCTTCTGCACAGCTCTCTACGTTATCTACAGAAGCCTTATCAAGGTAACATTCCCAGCTCTAGACCGCGGTACGGACTGGTACAGTATCAAATCCCAGCATACAGGTCACCCCTTACACTGTGCCTACTGACGTCTTCCTCCTAGACGAAGCTTTAAGGCGGGCGTGGAATGCTGAGATGGAGCATAAAATCAAAGAATCTTTCGAGTCTTTGACAAAGACCATCCGGTACTTACGGGAGATCTGCAACAATCGTTTCTGCAACAGCCGTTTATTCGATCACGTCTCGCACAATCAGCATGCTGAAGATATAGCAGAGCCTCGTCATCCTGCTGAGACTGAGCCAACGGACTGCTCCGAAAAGGCTATCTTTCCTATATCCATGTTGCCACCTCTCCAAACGGATCGTTTCACAGGGCGCGAAAAAGAGCTTGATAACGTACACGCATGGCTTGGACAAGACAGGGCTACAAATGAACTTCCGGCGCTGCGCAATTACACTATATATGGACGTCGAGGAATTGGCAAGACCCAGGTAAGTCTGGCAATCTCGCACTTTTGCGGCGTTATTACTCATATATTCGTCAGATTGTATTGGAATATGCAAGAAGGTATTGTGGCTTCTACGAAGCCATTTTCTGGATCCAGTCAGAAACGAAGGGCAGCCTTCGTCAAAGCTTCACTGACATTGCCGTGGCCTTAAAGCTTAAAAAGGCCGGTCACAATGCCAATTTCGACGAGAACCGAATACGAGTGTTGCAATGGTTGCGCCACACCGAGAAGCGATGGCTACTAATCTACGACAATGCTGAACGTGAGCATCTATTAAGAGGGCATTGGCCAACAGGTGGCAAAGGCTCGATTCTTTTGACCTCGCGATCCTATTACAATTTCTTCGAGGACGAACGGCGTCATGGTGCGACTATACCAGTCTTTAACGACGAGGAGCGGCGAGAGTTTCTCCTTTCCTTGCTCGGCGAAACCTGGGTGGCTACCCACCTCAATATCAGCAACATGATGTACGGTGTCGAAAAAGCTGCTATCGCAGCTTTACTCAAGATGACGGGCGGCCTCCCTATTGCTATCCGTCACGCAGCCAATATGACCCTCGACCCCGAAATTGAAGGCTGCCCTACAAAGGGTTCGACTGTCTATGGATTTATGGACCTATTTCGACGAAGCTATGAAGCGCTCCCGAAGCGACTGATTGCTCAACGGGACCCTTTGACTCACGCACTGGATACAATCTGGAAGGTCGCTTTTGACAACTTGGGGGGACCGGCTAAACATATTCTCTCTGGGTTGTCCCTCCTAGCCCCAGACTCTATCCTTGTCGATCTGTTCGTCCCAAGTGACCAACGACGTTTAGCAGCGAACTTGGAATTCTGCAAGATCTCACACGAAAATAGTCAGACTGTACTAGCTGAAGGAACCACATCTACTTTTTACAAGAATCTCTCTCCAGAGCTGACCGAGGCTATCGATGAGCTTCTTAGAAAGAATCTCATCAAGAAGACGGGCCGAGAGATATCGATACATCGTACAGTCCAAGAAGCGGTAAGCTATCAAGGCGCGGACGAGTTGACCGAATACTACGACAGCATGATTCAACTGTTGTTTGATGCATTCCCTGAGCAATGTGAAGGACGGCCTCTAAGAGATTATTGGGAAAACTGCACACTCTGGAGCCAACATGTTGTTTCACTGGCCTATAAATATAGGCAGTACACCAGTAATCGACCGTTGAATGCATCTCCACTGAAGGGTTTGAGATCTGGCGAAACTTTTGCGAAACTCCTGGCAAATACCGCATGGTATGTCTACCAAGATTCCTTCCTTCCTATGTTTTGTCACAGCCGAGTTCGTTACACAAAACCCACCACTTTACCATCAAAAAAAGAATGGTCTGGTGCACCGAAGAGGGTCGAGATGGTTCTAGCTCAAGTGCTATTAAACTTACATCCTACCCTTCTGTCGTTGGCCGTTACGGAGGAAAGGACTGACCCAACCGAAACAGGTATCTCTTTGAGGTCGCTGACTATGACGAAGCCTTGAAGATAATCGACATTGCAAAGGAAGTTTTGCTGGACAAGACTTCTATTGTCTATGCTCATTTGCTTAACACCGAAGGCGTTACGTACTACGAGCAAAACAGGCTTCAAGAAGCCCGAGAAGCCTTGGAAGCCTGCCTTGCTATTCGAGAGCTCCATCTTAGCCCCACCGACGTTGAGATGGCCAACGTGCTCAGTAATTTGGGCAATATCGAAACTGCAGAGGGCAATCTTGACACGGCATTGGAGTATCTCAAGAATTCGTTACTCATCCGCGAGGGCTTGGGCAGCGGGGCTGAGCTCCTACTAGCGCTCAACTACATGCAACTGGGGCGAGCGCATTTCCAGGGGGGTCGTTACACGCTAGCATACTACCATTACCAGAAGTGCGAGGACACACTCAACGTCCCGGTCTGCAGCCACGAGCGGGGGAGAAGCAAAAGGTTCGTCACGGCCCACCTGCAATACGCCTACGGCAACCTAGACTTTGTCCAGGGCAAATTCAACAGCGCGAGAAAGGCCTTCGACCAGGCAAGGCAGATGTCGCAAGAGATGACCACGGTCGCCCCCCTGACCGTTGCAGCCTATTACAAACTAGGCTGCATCGAGTTCAAGCACGATCATTATAAAGAGGCGTTGAAGTATTTGAGCATGGCGCTGGATATAGCCGAGGTGAGGTCTCCAGGTGTGATGGACGGCACCATTACACGCATCCTTTGGAAGAAAGCCGAAGTGATGTTGGAAGATCCGCTGACGGACGACGGAAGCGCTACGCAGTTGATGGCCGACATCGAGATCAGTCAGAAGGCGATTGCAGATGAGTTGGGCGTGGACGTTACGGTCGTCGGAGCCGACGGTGATCGCGAAAAGAGCTTTGATTTGTTGGTGCCAGGATATTTTCGATAAGAGGTCGAATCTTTGAGTGCTGGATATTGTACATCTAGGTGAGCTGTTGGAACATGCGCCAATCGGCAGCGGTGTCAGACCCTCATGTTGGAGGATTACAGTCGGGTGGCATCGGCAAGGCCTAGGATATAACAAAAAACCAGCCTTGCCAGTCAGCCTTGTCACTCCACATCGAGGTCACGTGGGATGAGAGGGAGACGGGCGTCGAGGTTCCGGTCATGAAACACGGTATCCCTCTCCCTTCAAAAGAACATGCACGTCGAATCACCAGGCGCCCGATGCTTGTTGAGGTCTAGATGAAGCCTACTATTGTGTACAGTACACGGCGCGAGGCAGAGCTCATGGCTGTGCCGTCCGACGTCCAGCCCTCAAACCTCGTCGTCGACAACAGCTGTCCAGACTACTATCTTCGATTTAGGCCACATGAGGTTGGCGCACGATGGAACACATTGGATAACTATGGACGCTGTGACAGTAGCCAGTTGTAACCGGTCGACCCGGAGCAGATACAAGAGCCTGAAATGTCGTTCAGATGAGTTCACGTCGTGCCTGTTCGTGGACCGGTTGTCAGTTCGATCTTGGTTTGCCCACATGTTCAACCGGGAAGCTGGCAAAGCTGCCATCCATCATGCTCAGTCACGCGTATCTTCCATTGCTGTCAGAGCTGCTCTGCCTCTTCCTCGCCCCAGCCTGCATACACACAGGATCACAGAGCTTGTTATTATCCAGCTGGGACTTTCTCCCCAGGCGACACGCCATGTACATCCGGCGGCAGCGAAGAGTCTGCTGCGGACAAGGCTTCGCCTGTCTCGAGGACGGGATCTGCCAAGTGACCTCCTTCGCCTCCCAAATCCAACCCCAATGTGAACACTGATATCAATTCCTACCGCGGCTCTTATACGGATCAGAGCTAGTCGAGCCCCAACAATTGTCCGCAGTTCTGCATCGGCTCGCAATGTATGTGAGATGGTCGCACAGTCTCGGGGCCAGACAACAAACTGTCTCGAGCGCTGTTCTGCTGTGACGCCCAAATATCCTGACTGCTGACGGAATCGACCACAGATGCCATGGGCGGAGGCAATTCCATGCTCTTCTGCAGCCAGAACACCTTCTGTTGCTACGGCGGGTCCTGCGACTGCACGACCGACTTCAACACGACGCACTTTGAAGCCTTTGACGATCCGGTCACGACGATCGGCGTCTTCGGTGTGCCGACCAGTGCTTCCGCATCCAGCAACCCAGCAAGCTCGACAGGCTCGTCTCTGAGAACGGCTTCGACAGATTCCACCACATCGCCCTCCGCGCAAACCACGGCCTCAAGGAGCGCATCAACCACGCCGCCAGTGACTGCGCCCGCGCCCGCGCCCGAAGCTACAACAACCGCGGGTTCGAGTTCAAGCCTCCTCCCCTCCAGGCCAAAAGAGCGGCCTCTCAAGCGGAGCCAAAGTCGCGATCGCAATAGGCGTCATCGTTGGAATCGCAGCCCTCGCCATAATGGCGTTCCTCGCCTATCGAATCCGTCGACAGACTCGCGAAATCAGCGGCCTGAAAGCGACGCACCAGCTGCAACTACACGCGCACGTGCATCCAGAACAGGAGAGATACGCGCCGCCGTCTCAAGGGACCCAATCGTGAGAACGCCAGGAAATGAGTACCCGGAATTCTTCCACGATGAAGGCCTCATTCGTGGCCTGGAAGCCTTCCTTGCACGTGGAGGGGACATCACGAGCGTACAGTAGTAGTAGTAATCATAACAGGTCAAGCACGCCGCGGGAGCTGGAGAGTTGACCCGGTGACTTAATTAGAGCACACAGGGTACTCCGCGTGTCCGTATATGCCCAGAATATGCGAGTCTGCCTCGTCATAGCTTCTCAAATCGGCTTCTCATGGCCTTCTATGAAAAGTTCACAGGGTGACAGGGCCCACACCGAAGCGATCGTCAGCGTTCAGGTTAACTGACTCGGTGTTGGTGCTCGGTGGCTATGCAGGGACAGCAGGGGGAAATCTTTTCATTCTTTCGAAGCACCTCCGAAGCTTGTACCCTTCAGCGGAGTTCGCCTCGATATACGGTTCGTCGTCGCCAAGGGGAGTCAATCCAGGAGCACCTCCTTTCTCGTACAGCCAAGCCTTCGCCTTTGTCTGGATCCTCGTTAAAGCGTAAACACTCTGCTGCCATTCGTGGCTTTCCAGGCTCTTCCTGCATGCGTCCAGAGCCTGCGTTTCGCAGTCCTTGATTGCTCTTGGAGAAGGTGTGCCCTTTCCTTCGACCCAGCAAAGCACGATGATTTCACTCCCCGTGCTGGACAAGAAGCGTATGCCGCGGTCGATGACGCGCTCACCATCCCCCCGGGACCGGGATGGCCTGATTCGGGCGTCGCAGATAAAATGCTCTTCCGGGAATTCATGCTTCGCCAGAAGATAGCGCCAGAACGACAAGGCCTCTACTTCCTGTACGCCCTACATCTATACAGCCTTCCACAGAGCCTGCAGCGTGGCGTTGTACTGACCATTGGAGTCATGGAGTAAGGACATCTTGTATAGTTTGATATCTGGATTTGAGTGAGACACGAGAAATCGAAATCGAAATCGAAAACGGGCGATATCAAAGGAGCGGGTATGAGATGAAGAGTGCCAGCCCCAGGATATGTACGGAGTCGAGGGTTTCGCCTTCTCTGGGAGTTCGGGTCGATTGGGAAATGCAACTTGGGTCCTAACTCCTACTGACTCAACCCTGCTCAATCTTCAAGAAAGAAATCAACGTATGGTTATAGGTGAGAAGGGCATGGGTGCCCATGCTCAGTGGGGCAAGGCATACGGTACGGAAACACCTAGAGGAGGCGTGGCAGTACTTGCATCCCAACGGGGCGGACCTTTGGCTACACATGGCGCCTTGGCGAGGAAATTCGTAGTTGAGGTTGACGCATGGTATATGAAAACCAGGGCCTTTCGACGAGAAGGGCACTGGTTGAAGATTCTTCGGAGTGAGAGAACCGAACCAATTAGCCATTGCCACGATCGATCAACAACCACTGCGTAAGGCGCTCCTTTGCACTGGAACTCTCTACTCGTATCCCTACGGGGCGAGTTTACACGTCGTTGACAAGACTCCTACGTGACGAATCCCGTGCTTACACATTCTTAACCCAATCAGAACAGTTGCCTGGTCATTAACGAGGATTTTTCATGACTGCTATTCGTACGCACCCCGGCAGGTTGCTTGCCTCGCTGCCGTCTCTCGTGTCCACATGTATGCAGCAGCCCGGACCGCACCGTAGTAGCCTCAACCTGGAGCTCCTCGCTGTGCGACTTTCCAATCGTGCAGCCCTGCTGGTGCGTTAAGCCTACTTCCCATTGCCATTGCCATTCCCACTCCCGTTACCATTACCATTCTTCCCCTTACCATTCCCAGTTGTCATCCTCTCCGCTTGGGCCAGAGCCTCCTTGCACTCATTACAATACCACTTGGCGCTCTTCGGCACGCTCTTCAAGCCGATACAATCCAGATGAAACCACTGCCGGGGACAGACATCCCGATCACACGCCACCATCTCTCCGTAACTGACGCCCTGGCAGTAACAGTACCGCTCCTCGTCGTCCTCTGGTATGTCCTTTTCTTCCTCGTCGTCCTCTGCCAATTCAGCATGGAGGTCTGTCGCCGAGTTGTTGTTGGTCGTGACGAGATCACGCTCGGAAGGAGTCGACGACTTTGTTCGTGGCTCTGCCTCGTCTCTGACACGTTGAGTCGTGCTCGCGTTGCTCGTTGTGGAGGGGAAAGAGAGACTACCGCTCTTCTTGTGCGGTCGTTTCATCGGCAGGCCCTTTGGTGACAGGGAATCATGAAGACCATGATCCTTGACCCTATTTCGCGGCGGTCGCTTGGACTTCGTGGCAGCGCCCACACTCCCGTTCGCAGACGCGGTCTCGGCGGCTTCAGCATCGGCAAATGTGCCGACAACGGGGGTGGATGTTTTCGAGGCTCTGCCCCTCGCCGTACGCTCGCTTTTGAGCTCGCTGGTCTGCAAGGCTGGTAGACGCGGCGACGCAACCGCCTTCGCCGAAACTTCATCCCGAGATTCGACTTTAGATGTCCCTTGTCTGCTGTACGATCTTTCCAGGGGAGGTGCACCCTTCAATTCATGATCGGCCTTGGCGCCATTGACGATTGTTGGCTCGTCCTCGACAACCGGACCGGCCTTCTCAATCTTCGCTTCTCTTGTGTTGCCCTTGGCTTCACTTGCAGTCCTGCCTGTTGTCGGGCCGACATTGGTCACTTCCGTATTATTTGCGATAAAGTTGTTGCCATTGCCATTTCTGTTGGATGCCAGGGACAGCGGCCGGCCTCCTTTAACACTATCGACTGTGTTTGTGGAATTTTGACGTCCTCGCCCTGTAGCTGGGCGGACGGTTGAAAGCGCTGGGCTCCTTTTGTAAGTTTCTTTTCCAGCAGTCCCTGCAAGTGGGGACGAGATAAGCTTTGGTGAATCTTGAGTTGCCGCATTGATCCTGTTACTCGGAAGGTCAGTATGATCCCCGTGTGTCATGTGTATCACGCACCGTTTCCTGGCCACTGACACGGCAGTTGTAGAAACCTTTCTCTTCTTGGAGTTCTCCTGCTGCGAGCTTTCTCTCGACATTGGCCGGCCGCCGAGAGCACTGCTGATGGAGCGCTCCATAGCCGCACTGCCAGCCGCAGGCCTCTCTGGTTTCTTCCTCTTTGTCGTGGTTGTGCCACCGCCAGCACCAGAGATGCCCAGACCCGCGGGATCGGGAGCGGCCTCGGCGGTGCGCTTCTTGCCGTTGGTGGCTGTCTTCCGCGCAGGAGGCCTCGAATCGTCCAAGTCGGATTCCACGTGTTGGGCAGCTGCTCGCTGTCTCCTGACAGCCTCTCTTCTATCGTGACTTCTATGTGACACCTCGTTCTCATGCAGGGTCGACGCGACTGCCGCGGCAGCGTCTCTGCGGGTAGGAGGGGGGGCGACCTTTTTGGTAGGATTCGTCTCTGTGTAGGCCCAATGCTTTAGACTGCCCAATCTTGCTTCTTCCGAGATCTCTTCGGCGATGTGTGGCCAGATCCGGTCGAGTCTCCGGATCTGCCTGCTCATCTCCTCGCTGGCGTTGTTGATGACATGGTTCTTCTCATCCATAGTCACCATGACCGCCATGAGACTCTGTCTCAGAGCGTGGTACTTCCGTCTGCGCTGGATGACGACGGGGTCGGAGAAGTGGGCAGATGCGAGGGAGGCATTGTCGAACGAAGCGCCCGCAATACTATTCGCCTCGCTAATATTTATGGAGTCTTCTGCTGTAGTCGAGCTGGTCAGACTTTGAGCTGCACCATGTAGATCTCTGATCGTAGTTGCGGTGTCTGCGAGGCACTGTTCGAGGGCGATTTGCAGATTCTCCTCGGGCCCCCACGCTTTGGCGTCCACCTCCTTCAACAAAGAAGTGTGCCGGCGGTATTCTCGAGGGAGGGCGGCGATCGCATCGGAAAAGTGCGTGATGGCAGGGTACATGCCCAGAGGCTCGCTGGTGCTCAGGCTCTGCGAGGCGATGCCGTGAGCGGAGAGGGCCAGAGGAAGGCCGCTGTTGGAGACGAGCGAGTTCTGGCGCAGGCTGGCCGGTCCGAGTCCCTTGGAGGCTCGTGCTGGGTTGGTGCGGGTGAGGCGAGACGAACCCCCTCGCACGTTGGAGGTGCCCAGGACAGTGGTCGTCATTGTCGTCGTGGACATATGGAGATCTGGTGGGCAGAGGAGGAGGACGACGAGGAGGATGAGGGAGGGAGCTGTGGGCGTTGCGATCGGCGGAGGCGGGCTGGCAGGGAGGTCGCTGTGACTTTTCACGGCATCGGCTCGCTCGAAATTCAGGAAACTAAGACAGCAGGCAGACGGTGCTTATCCGACTCGAGAGCATCACGGACAACCAAAAGGGAAACGTGGTGAGTGCGGTCTCGGTGGAGGGAAAATGTGAACAAAGTCAACTGCGACGCTGCTCTGCGGCGCGCACAACTCACCTCACTCAACACCTCACTTGAACCTCACGACTGGAACTGGAACCCGAACCGGCAAGGACCCTGTCACTTCTGCTGCCTCTCTGGCCGCTGATTGGTGACGTCGCTCCTCTTCTTTCCGCGCTCGCTTGAGCGCTTCTGGCAGGTTAGCCGCCCAGTCATCGGCCTCTCTGCGTCACCCGAAGCCATCACGGCCTTTTCGCGAAATCTCGTGCAACATGAGTTTCATTCAACATAAGGTCCATTACGCCCATGCCTACTTCTGACTCTGAACCAGATACCCGATCATGACCCTGCTTGCCGGCTTAACTGACGCCTCTGCCACAAGGAGTAAAGATGAAAGTCGTTACGCTCGTCTAACCAACCGTCCACAATGCATATCGGGCTGCCCAACATCCAACATTCAGAGCCACCCGTCATCAGCTTGCGGCAGCTGTCCTTGTCCTGCTACGATATCCAAAGCAAGTTGCGGAACTTGATCTGCCTTTTTCTTCACCGGGCTCTTTCGTGGACTTGCGGTCTCTCTTGGGGGTCCGGCCCTGACATCTTCCACGGGCCATCCGTCCGCTCTGGCGGCTGAGACCCAACATTTCAGGCCTTCGTGAACACCTCCATAGAACTTCTCCTTGCAAGTCCGTAAGCTGCCACCCATCACCTTTTCGAATCCAGATTGCTTCAGGTCCTCCCGGAGGGCATTGCGATCTGTTGCAGTGGGCATGCAAGCGATGAGTCCATTCAACAAGTCAAGATGAATCGCAAGATACTGTGTCGCCTCCCATTCGACTCCGCCAACATAAGGGGCGGCTGGGTGAGGTGGTCGCGGAGTGGGAAAGTGTGACTGCCTGTATCCGGTAGGTTCGTCCACGTCAATGATCGGCACGACGTTGAGATGGTGCAGGAATATCCAGAAGACTTCCTTGGTGACATTAACAACCTCCTTGCACCAGACTCGATATGGTCGTGGGGTATGCATCTGAGAGACAAAATCAAGTGGCTGCTTGCCTTCCTCCGGGGCCGGGTCTTTGAGGAAGCGTAGAATCGCCCTTGCCCGCTTCTCGGCTTGTTCTTCGTCGGCACCACCCACTGCCGACAGGTGTGCGAAGAGAAGTGATACTATGACTCCTCTGGTGCTGAACTCGGACGGGCCTTTCCTCTCCGGATCGAACAGCATACTCAGAAGAGCAGGGAAGAACTCCGTCTCGACCTGCTGTAGTCGGTGCAGAGCAAGAGACGTCGTGCACAATCCTTTCAGGCACAGCAAGGTCTCGTGAAGAAGACTGTCCTCATGCTCTTCTCGCCACTCAATCTTTGCGATGCGATAGTACAACTGGACCAGCTCGTCCATGCCACCTTTGCTGACGAAATGATCGGTCCAACTGATCGACTCATTCCTCAACAGAATTCTCAATTTATGCAGCTTGCTAACTTCGACGAGCTGTGGCTTCTGCACCTCTCGAAGGTAATGGATGAAGTCGCCTGGAGCGGCGGCGCTGTCCGCTGGATTGAGTGACCCCAGTGACACTGTCGAGGCCATGGTCCTCAATGAAGTTGGCCTAGAACTGGTCAAGTCCGCGGACTTGTTCCTCGACTTGCTACGTGAGCGAGATGACGATGTAGGTCGGTCTGGCTTGCTTGGTGTGTCTTCGTCGCGTCTGCTCAAGGTCAAAATGCGGCTTCGCGGGCGTGACTGCGAACGCGATCGCTTGCCCTCCTTGCTGTCATCACCCTCACTCTTCGGTCGGTCATTCTCGTTTCTGTGAGAGCTCCTAGCTGAAGACCGGACCTCGGATACTTCGCTAGGGCCCGAGGCTGCCGAGCAGCCACTGCCGATGCGTTCACCTTTCATCAGTCCCGCCTTCACGTCTGGTTTGAGGCTTCGCATGCCGTCACGCATATTTAGGGGAATGTTCAGGGAGTCTAACACTTTCTCAAAAGCCGAGTCGAGTTCTTGTGGGCTGAGCGGAGGGGTTGTGTTGGTGGGAGTTTCGGGCACTGAGCGAGCATTCTTTCGAGATTTCATGTTGAGGTTTTGGATAGCTTCAAGGACCTTCGAGCCTCGCTTGACTTTGTCCGCTTGAGATGATTCGGACTTTTGGGTCTGCAAGGGCGGACGGACATCAGCCGTGGAGGAAGACAGCGGTCCGGTAGTGGCTCGGTCTCTGCTCTTTGGTCGTTTGAGCTCATCCTTGACATCGTCCTCGATGTTCTCCGTAAAAATGGAGCTTCTGCTGGATTTGTGCTCCAGGAACGGCCGCTGCGGTGGCTTGTAGTCCAATGACACAGGCGTTGCAGGGCCACAACCGTAGAAATTCCGTTGCTCCGATGGTCGGAATTCCGAATAATCCTTGGGTGTGTATAGGCTGATCTCCTCCTCGACGGTCCGTCTCTTCGACCGCGGATACATGATGGCGCCGTCTGTGGTTTCCAACGGCTGCGTAGCAAACTGGGCCCAAATCGGGGTCGGACTCTCGGTGGGTGACGCCTTGGTCGGCGAGCGGTTCTCCTGGTTGTTGCTTTCGTCTCTCAGATCCTTTCTCGACCTTCGCTTGAGGAGCCCCGTCAGATTTGTGGCTGACTTGACCTTCTTAAGCTTGTTGTCGGCCACCACACGCCCTTCGGTGGAAGACACACTGCCAGTATCTGCGGCCTTCTCTTTACCCAAGATCAACCCCTTCAGTGAAACAGAACTTCCAGTCTTCTTGTGTGTCGGACGGGACGGTCTCGAAGCGTCGTCGGCGGTCTTGGTGGGGATGCGTTTCGGGGGCGGAGGACTGTTGACGTGCCTCTCTCCCAGGGGACTGGCAGAATTGACGATGTCCCGAGTAGGCTTTCTGGGTGACTTGCTGGGGCTACAGTTCTCCTTCCGCCGCCTCAGAGCGTCTCCTATGGCTCTTCGACCTCGTGGCTGAGGCTCGGGATCATCTTCGAAGATGCGAGCAACGTCTGCCACAGTCGGCGCCATGATGGGTGGATGAAAATACTCAGAGAGAATGCATGAACAAATGCTAAGCACGCACGACGATCAGTGCGCAGTCATGGGCATGTAGGACATGGTTAGGTTGCTTTCCAGGACACGTCTTGTTGACACTTGCCTTGTTGCGGAGTAGGCGCGACTGCCGCTGTGGCTGTCCCAGCAACAATCAATTCCCAGCCTAGCTGTTGGCCATGACGTATTTGATCTGGTCCTCAGGCGGCGGAGAGGTGAGCAGATTCCCCGCACGGCAGTCAACCCCGCACGCACACAATGCTTGTGTGCTGTGTGCGCTCGGTATCCACGGCCTGACTCGCCTGGCAGCAATTTGTTGAAGCAGAAGCACTTGACCTCCCGCTCTGGCGACATATGAGTTCCTGAATCATCACAATTATGGATTACCCTGGACAGAGATAACCTTACAACACTGCCTCGTCTCAAGGAGTGTAGCCGATGTCGCGAAAGTTCAAGGTCCACTTGAAGCAAAATGCACCCTTTGATGGAGTTTGAGGGGAAATACGGCAACCTGTGTACTACAGATTGAAGAAAGAAAGTGCTGGCTTCCAATGCGACGCGATATACACTTTGGCGTGCACGATGTGAGGAGGCTTCACGCGGGCCTCTCCCATGTAGGGAAATCTCATGTATTCTTGTGGGAACAATGTCTTTGTTGCTACCGTTCCATCCGTAGTACCTTTCATCCTGTTGATGAGTATATGTACCTGAATGACACAGTACGAGACTGATACGCCTTCCGACCAGTCATAATTCGCTCATGCTATTCATACAAAGCGTCTTCTGGACGACCCTATTGATCTAATCATCCAACCCAGGTTGTTGTAGCTTCCCCCAAAACATCAAGCGGCTTGTGTTTGGCATGTAGCCAATAACCGAAACAAAAATTCTATTTTCCAATCATTGCGCGATACTCTGGCGCCAACGATCGATCTGTGCCCGCTGCTTGGGATCCAAAGGTGGGCCCATCATCGGGTCAGCCATGTAAGGCTGATTGCCATAAGCGTAGGGATAGGTCGGCTGCATATATGCTGGCAATGGAGCGCCAAACCCAGCATTCATATATGGCATGTTGTTTGGATAGCCGTAGGGAACGTTGAAAGCACCGTTTTGCGGAGAGGAGCCCCAAGCAGTGGTGTAAGTTGGGTTGTGGAATTGATTCGAGTTGGTACGTGGCAGTTCAGCTGGCCGATGCTGTTCGCGAACACCCACTGGATGGGCCTGCAGGATATCGGCCAAGCTATGCATGGATTTGAGCTGAGGATTGGCGGCACCTCCCTCTTTCAGCCTCTTCCTTCGTTGGGCCAGTGTCTCTTCCACATCCGGAGTCTTTGATGACGGTGGACCGTCGTTCTTGATATTGAGGCCTAGTTGGGACGCCACCTCTTCCGTAAAGTGACCACCCATTCCCTTCTCCTTCTCGAGCTTGATCCTCGCGACTCGTTGTGCCAGAGTCTCTTCTTCGTCTTCAGGCAGTGGTTCTTGCGACATGCCGGGTATATCACCGATGACCGGCGCTCGGTTCTCCTCACCAACTTGGCTCTTGGTCTCGGACTTCGCAAGGTGCAGCGGCTCGCCCCTCAGCCTTGCTCTTCGGTGGCTCAGAGGCTCATTGTCCTCCATCTCGCGCTTCTCCATGAGCCCGACTGGTCGATGAGCGTTGAGGTGATCAGTCCTGTCTTTTCCCGGGAAGAGAACACCGAGAGGTATATCTTCGTCGTCGAAGTTCTGCTTGTCTGCCTCGTCGTGGTCTTCCCAAGCGAGAGTGACATGCTTGGTTTTCCGCGCCTTTTGCTGGAGTTGAGTGACTGCATCAAGCTCGAGCAAGGTTGAGTGCATGCCGTTGGGGAATGCATCTGCTGCAGTACGGTTTCGTAGCTTTTGCTGTTCTTTGCGCATTTGCAATTCAGCGAGTAAAGTCGTGGGTGCCGTAGAAAACCCCGGCGGAGCCACATCACGGTCCTCTTCTTCATCCGGTAATTCGTCGGCATCAGGCGATATCGATTCTGCAGCTGCCCGGTCGAGCTCATCTCCACTTGCGTGGTCCTCAGGATCCAAATTCTGGGAGCCCCGCGACTTTGAACGTATGCGACCTGTGCCAGAGAGGCCTGTACTTGACCGCTTCGTTTTGAGCATTGTGGAGATGGAGCTCCGACGTTTCTTCGCTTGAATGCCATCCAACTGCGTACTCTTCCGAGGTGATGCATCTGGACCGTAGACCTCCTTCCCAAGTTGACCGGCTATAGGGTGGTCAGTGAATGCGGAGACAGGGGCGTATGCAGCGGCATCCAAGATGCTATCCAGCGTTTGGACCGCCGAGCCGTTCTTCAGCTGCAAGCCTTTAGTCACGCTTGGTTGCTCAAAGAACGCACTCGCGCGTAGCTGAGGAGGCAACTTGAGCGCAGGATTTTGACCCGGCAGTTTGGTATTGTCTTGATCAGCCAGCCAGGCGGCCGACTTGCGAAAGTCGTCCGGGATCGCACTAAGAGCCTGGAGCCGGCGCTTGTCACGCTCACTCAGATTCATCTTCGACAACCTCTGAGGTAGATTGAGCATAACAGGAACTGGTGCAGGATAGAAAATCATCCTCTCTCCCGGTTGTGCCTCTCTGTAGGCCTTGGAATCTCGCGCAAGAGGTGGATGACTGAGAGAGATCTGTCGTGAAATGGACGCAGCTCTTTCGCCCGATATAGCCCCGTTGTAATGCACACCATCAAAGTTCTCAAACGCCGACTCTGCTTGGCGATAGGTGTCGTTTGAAGCCGAAGTGAGCGGTCTATCCTCGTGCGCAGAGTCATGAGAAAGCCTCGGTGATGCCAGCGGCGCGGCGACCTTATCTTCGGGGTAATTGGAAACGGACGCGCGGTGATCGGAGTGGATGTCTAGTGGGCGACCTTCGAGAGGGGGTTCGGGTAGAGCGTTACTGGGACGGCTTCCTTTGGAGGAATGTCTTTCGACAAGCTGAGGAGGCGACCACGGTCCGGAGCGTATCGAACCGGTGGGAGAGGTGATGTATCCTGATGGAGAGTATCCTCCTGCCCTCGCAGCGTGATTGACACCCAATATCGAGTTGGACCACGAACCGGTCGAGTACTGTCTTTGGACCGAAGGACGATAGATGTTGTCCAGAGTGGCAGGAGCCGAAGACTGGCGCTCGAGGCGCTTCTGATCTTGCTTCATCTTGTTCAGCTCGTCTTCTAGGCTCGAGGTCGTGCTCAGACGCTCGGCGCTTTGTTCCAACCGCTCCACATTTTTGACGAGAGCCCCTTGCAGCGACTGTAAATCGGGGGTAGGGTGATTCAGAGGCAGGTGACGGCTGATCGAGGCTGTTCTGATTGGAGCATCTCCCGGTTCAAATGTCGCCGCCTCTTGCGCCGGAGAAGGGCCATTCATTTTGACTTGTTGTTCGGGGTACTTTGGCATCGGCTCCTCGTAGTCGTCATCCTCGACCATCTGGTACGACTGCGACGACGACAAGGACTTGAGCAATGACCCGACGCCTATTGAGCTTGGTCCAGCCTGTGAGAATATCGAATGGTCGCCATTTCGAGAGAACTGATCGAACGGAAGGGACAAAGGCAGGCTTGATATTTCGGGAAGGACGGGTGATCGGGAAGGGGAAGCACCTGGACGTGCATGACGGTCGGCGGAATCGGCAGGTACAGGCTCGTAAATGGCATCATGCTCAGTCTGGGCGACTGAAGCATAGGCCATGGGGAGCTGCTGACGAAGAGTGCAGTGCAGAGAAGGATCGCGTGAGATGGAGGCCTACTACGGTAGGTGGAGGTTGTGGTTGTCGAACGGGGTCCCTACACGTCGGAGGGCTGAAAGTTGCTGCAGGTCATGATCGGAGCCGCGTTCGACCGTCCGGTGGGAGATGTCACTGATCGAGCAGAAAGAGGTTATATGCGGAGCAAAAGTGTAACACCCACCCATGCGCGGCGAGATATCGAGCATTGGAAGATTTCTAGTCTGCCGAGAGATAACAGTCAAACAAACTTGATCGCTTGAGTCTGCCCTGTCCGCCGCCAGATGGCGCAGTTGGCGTCGCCCGGGTAAGCATAGACTAGTCATTTAGTTGGGCCAACTTGTGGGCGACGAAAAGTGGAAATCTCCCGCATTGTCAAGGCTAAGATTAGGGCACGGCTAGGACGATTTCGGGGCTCTGCTTTAACTAACCTCAACGCCAATCAGCGCCACAAACCGCCCTGGGGCATGAAGGCCTGTCGAAACAGGCCGCCACACCATGGCTTTTCTCCATCCGGCCTGCGGAAGTGAGGACTTCGGGTGACTTTTCCCATCCGACGAGCAAGGCTACTGCGCTTTTCTCGTGTTTCTTCAAGGCCCCGAAGCTTTCTGATTACTAGCCGGCGTACGAGTACGGAGTCCGCGTCGCGCTGGAGACAGCAGACACTGCAAAAGGTGTCAAGGACGAAAGCACCCTCCCTCCGGCATACTACTTGTACACGGTACGAGGTAGACTATATCTTCGTATCTTTCGAGGCCCTAGAAAAGCGACACACGGTGTCTTGTGCCAGGTCTACCCTTTCAGGCGATTTCGCGAAAGGATACACAATTCGCCAGGCACACCAATCACATCTGGCATCCATCCCAACCCCTGTTCGGTGCCTGTCCTGCCATGCTGTGCTGACCCGACGTACCCACCCCGTGGTCCGCGACATACTACGAGACAACATTCATGCTCTCCGTATTTGGAGCTACCAATCCTCGACGGTCGATCAAACCGGCCGCGAAGGTTTCACAACAGTACATCTCACCCTTGACGCGTACTGCGCGCAGCACCTGCAACATTTCACAGGCGTTCGTTGGGTCACACACGGTCCAAAAGCACGCGTCCCTCGCGGCCGAATTCAGCGCAGTGGCACACGCAGGGCCGCACAGTAAGATTGACTGCGGCTACTGCAGCAGAACTGCCAGTTGCGCGTTGTCGAGATTAACTACATGTTCACCGCAGCTTGGCCTTAGATACTCTATCAGTCGCCCAGCCACTCATTTCAACCGGCCCCAAAGATAACAATGCTCGTGCTGGAACCGGGGTGACAGCGCTACGCAGGATGAAGATTACCCTCCTCGGTACCTCATACTCTGTACTTGTCCTCTCTGCTCCGTTTCGCAGACCAGCCCCCGATTCGACCGAACTTGAGGTCGACTTGTCCGATATGCTTTTGATAAGAAGGGCGGCCATCGCTGCTGCAGTTCATCTCGCTACACTGTCCTTATCAAAGCTGCCATCCAGGAGCAGTCGGCTGTGTAGTATCTCCAACCCGACGCTTCGCTCCTTCCTCCTTAGTGCGAATGTGTTGACCATTGCATCCCGCCTACATAGTACTAGTAGACACGGGTATTCTCCCTCCGCAGATCTCCCGGGCATCTACTGTACACTACGGAGTACCGTGTGCATTGTGGCAGGGTACGAGGTACAAGGCTGGCAGATATGAAACGAGACAAAGATAAGATTAGGGTCAGGATTCAGGATGTCCTCCATCGTCCGTACCGAGTACCTGCTCCGTACCATGTCCGAGGTACATACATACATACGTATTCGTTGCAAATTTAGAAGTGGACCGGGAGGACTACAGTGATTGCCAGAACCATTGCCTCATTCAGCCGTATCTTAGCCTCAGCCTACAGGTGAACGAAAGATTCAGATCCTTCCACATCGGTTCGGCGCTTCAATGCACCGGGCTGGCATCAAGCCCGAGCCGCACATTGGGGGGAGGGGCCGGATTCGCAGTTTTGAGTTTCAGCACACAATCATTGCGTGAGTACCGAGTACCTACGCCGTACACCGAATACTGTTCGTGAGTGTACGAGGGCGGAGTACGTGCGTGTTTGATTGCAAATATTGGCATGTACAGAGTGTAGCACATGGGTGCTCTCGTTCCGGGATAATGCTGATCATGGACGGATGCCAGTCACTTTCAAATTCATCGTGATCAGCTACAGTAGGTGAGCAAGATACTTACTTCTCAGCGAGGGTGCAGACTCGAGGTACAAATTTCGTCTCATTTGATACTGTATCTTAAATCCAAGATTCTCGTGACTGCACTCTGTTCAAAGATTCATTTCACTCGTCGCATTACTTATTTGGGTGCGTCCTTTTTGAGGCTCATACCGATCAGAACTGCGGCAAAGTAGTTCCCGGACTTCGTGGTCCTGTACAAGGGACTTCTCGGTGCCGATGCCGGCTCGGGTATGCACTTCGCCCAGCACTGAACGGACCGTCGATACAGCGCCTTCGGGGATTCAAACCTTCTCTCTAGCCACGGCCTTCTCATCCTCGCTCGATCCATCACCGTGCAAATGGTCGCCGCCGATCTCGCCCTGGTTCCGCAAATCCCGATGCGTCACCTCGGCCATATCCTCGTCGTGCTCGACATTCAGGCTCCTTCCTCTCTTCTCGGGGCCCACAAAGGTGAGCAGGATCGTATACGCGTACACGGCGCCCATGAAGATACAAATCACCTTGCCGTAGTTGTACCGCTTGACGGTTTTGCCTTCTTTGTTGATCAGAGGCTCCAGGGGATATCGTTCACCGATGGTGGACTCGATGGTCGAAGAGGCCGAGGACGCCAAGTTGCCGAGTTGGTAGGATGTGCCGACCACGAAGGTGCGCAGAGAGCCAGGGGACAGTTCCATCAGATGGATCGGAATGACACCCCATGCGCCTTGGACGCAGAACTGCTCGAAGAAGGCGGCTGCGATGATGGCGTGCGAGCTGACGAAGGTATACGGGTAGAGTAAGGCGCCGCCGATGATACTAATGAAGATGATGCTGAATCGTCGGCCGAAGATCTGAGAGCAATAACCGATCACGGTGCCGCCGGTCATGGCTCCTAGGTTGGCTACAACTTGAGTCACGGTGACGGCATCGGCGGAGAACTTGAACTGGTTAGTCAACATGGTCGGATACAGATCCTGAGCTGTTCCTCTCTGGTTAGCATGTGCCCGACACCTAAGGGTCTTGCGTGAAACTTACAGCCGTGCGACATAAAGTTGAAGCCTGCCATCAGAAGCACAAGGTAGATCAGTAAGAGCCAGTGCCGCTTCAACGCGACCCTCCCCTCAGAGACGAATGTCCCCGCCAGACTTCCCTGCTCGGCACGAAGCGCCTGTCTCGCCCGGAACGTGTTCGTCTCAGGCAAGCACAGTCTGAAGATGATAATCAAGACAGGCGGGCCAGCGCCAAACCAAAACAAAGGTCTCCAGCCGTGGCTTGTCGTGTTGACGAGACCACGTGAGAATGCAGTTGCAAGCAAGTATCCGAATGCGTAACCCTGCTGAAGCATTCCGGAGATGATACCACGAGCGGCTTCGGGACAGTCTTCGAGGGCTGTGGCTGCGGCATTTCCGTAAAGGCCTCCCATGGCGATGCCGAAGAGGGCACGTACAGCGAGGAACTGGCCGTAGGTTTGGGTGAAGCCAGTGCCGAGTTCGAGGACGATGAACAGGACATTGTTAATGACGAAAGGCCTAGCGTTACACTGTCAGCACATATTCCCCGGGTCGGACGCTGTTGGCTGTACCATTTCCGACCATATCGATCGGCGGCAATACCAAAGATGGTAGACCCCACGGATCGAAACATGAGCACCAAAGTAATGCCCCAGGTAATGTCCGTGTTCGATTTGTTGAACGTCTCGGCGAGGTCAGAAACGGTCAGCGAGACGGTGAAGAAGTCAAAGGCGTCCCAGGACCAGGCGAAGAAGGCCACCAGGAAGAAGAGCCATTGTTGGGTGTTTAACATGGCAAGCAACTTGAACGGATTCGGTGCCTTCGTCATCGGCGGCTTGAGAGTGCTGACTCGTGTGGCGGCATACTTGGCAGGAGACATGTGACGGTTGGAGAGCTCAACCTCGTCGTCGCCGTAAGGACGGGCGACGGGCATCGTCTCCTTGTGGGTGTCGACGTGGGCCATGGTGAGAGCGGTCGGGCGAGAACTCGGCAGTCGGCAGTAGCACTATGTCAGAAGAGTCCTGCAGCTGTCATCGATCGCGGTCGTGACCTCAAGATTGCGACAGACTTTGCGCCTCTCGATTGAGTCCGGCTTGTGTAACCCTGATAAGGCCCAGGCGGGAAAGGCGAATTGGGGCTTGAGAGAGGGAGACATGATCTCTTGACAGCGGGCACACCGCAATCCTTTTATCTCCAGGTTTCGGGTCATGAGAGCAGCAAGGATGCCACGGCGACAGCCACTAAAGTGTCGTCTGCACATCCTACCTTGTAGAGCAAACCGGTAGCTGATCGGCACTAGTCCGTGGTCCAGCGATGTCGTGGTGTGGTTCGTTATGCAAGTCGGCGACTCCTGGTTGGATGAACGAGCTCATCCTTCGTGGGGAAGATGCCCGCTCCGACCTGTCGAAGATGACGAAGGATCAGAAGTTGCGGGGATCAGACACGCATATGGGCCAGCAACGAATGACGGCGAGGCTGGGGATGCGCTTTCACCTGTCGGCCGCAGATGCTGCTGATTCTTGCCCCAGGACGTGACATCGCGCGGCTTTGCGCCGGGGCGGAACGGCCTTGACTTGACTGTCGCATGACTCGGGCGTCGTAGGCGACCAGAATCGTGCCACGGCGACAATCACCGATCGGGAAAGCACATGGAACAGATCGGAGCGTGTTTTCTAGAGCTTCCATCAAATTACTTGATCCAGTATGTACAGCCTACAGGGCCTGTGCTTTGACGCATTCTGCTGAGAAATTCAGCAGCACCTTGGTCATCCTCATCGAGACAAGACGCAGTACAATCCTCGTCAACACTGCCGCGCGAGGTTTTGTCGGAGGGAGGATTACATCGGCTGGAGGCTGCGGGAAACTCGCCCGCACTTGGCGTACGTTGGTGGCGGACGAGGCGGGGGTCTTTGGGGTCTTTGCAGTGCTGGCCAAGGCCCTTGGGCTTGCCTAACAGCCTATCGCGGCCCAGTCGGCGGTGCTTGGAGTGCTTGAGCTGCCCGCAAGCTTTCCGAAGCCTTTGGGCAATTTTCTGGGCGCAGGATCGAATCACAAAGCTTGAATTGACTGACACACGCCGCGCCTCGACGTTCACCCGCAACCACCGACTCAACAATTCAGCGATAGTTGAAACATCTGCAGTCCTGTCCTGGCTGTCTGGTGGGCGTGAACAGGTGTTCTCTCTCACGATGCTCCTCCGCCTTCGCCTTCTTGTTGCCCCGTTGGGCAGTCTTCCTCCGCTGACCCGACGCGCAGACCCAGCTCCAAAGCCAGGCTCTCCAGGTTGACCCCGTCCTCTCTGGAGAATGGGTCAGGTCAGCTTCCTCGTACAGCAGCTCCCGCATCTCACTCATGACGCTGAAACCCCAGTCGTTGATGCGGTCCGCGAGACATTTCGCCGCGTTGTTGAGCCAGGTCCAAGTGTCCTGGTGTTCGCGCTCATGTGGACGTGCTTCCACGAGTAATTGTACCGCTTCATCCATCAGTTCTTCTACGCAGAGCACCGCGTCGCCGATGAAATGCCGCTCTCCGACTCTGGAAGAGCGTAATGCCACCACCGAGTACCACAGCTCGTTGTCGGCCTCCAACAAGGCCTTCTCCAGGCGATGATCCTGTTCGATCATGCGGCATCTCTGGATTATTGTGTCCTTCAATGCCAGAAACCGTTCGCGGACCCTTGTCAAACGACGCTCAGCTTCCTTGGGGGTAAGCTTGATGTGGACTTGGAACGACGCCGATTCCTCTTCCCTGGGTGTACCGAAACACCCCTCCAGCCACTGAATATGTACCTCGTTCATGGTCGTGTCGAGAATGTTAGTAGGTCTGATGGGCTTTTGTTTGACTGAATTCATTTGGGTGCTCCTGTCCAAAGGGGCGAGGAAGGATCTATCCCAGAATGACAAGACCAGAGTGATGGCAAGGACAGCGTGGATGCAAATCGTTTGTACCAGGACCCCGAGCGATGGTTATATCCTTTGCAGAACCGACTTGAGGACCTGCAAAGTTTGTGTCGGCATCGAACCCTTTTTCTTGCTACCAGCGACTGAGCCACGCTCAAACAGCTCTGACTGGTCAACCCAACTCAACGTGTTTTTCTTTCCCATGGTTCAGGGACATGTCTGGCTTTTTACTGCTTCGAATCAAGCTCTGCTCTGAGCAGCGAGCGGGACAACCCACAGAATGGCGCCCAGGAGGTCCTCATCGACAACCACCCATTTCCTATATGGCGATGCCGTGCCCTTACTGTCGTGGATCGTGTTTCCCATCTTACTACTACAACGCTTCCATAACAACAGCTCTAGAAGACGCCGTGCCCAACACTCCTCCCATCGTGCTATCGCCAATCCAGCTTCTGCAAGCATCAGCAATCGGCTCCCACTACGATACTACCGGTACCAACCTCTACAACCACGCCCATGTCGGCCTCGTCCTCTTCCCATGCCCATGCCATTCTCAACCCTATTCCTTCCGTCTGGCGCTCCTCATCGACAAAACGCGCACACTTAACCATCCCAACTGTCCGACGGACACAGGACACCCTGTCCAACTTCGGCTTGAATTCACTGGGCTCGAGGTTCACCGAGGATTTCAACGCCGCGTACGACGAGTCCATCTCTCTCGCCGTGCACCCGGTTGTTGCGCGTTCTCCAGGTCCTCTAGGACTGCACCAAGTCCTCTTCCTCGAGAACCGCAGACAGCTCCCCAACCGTTCCTGGGTCCCACCGCGTCCTCCTTCGCCCTATATGCGTAAAGTGGAACAGACGGAGAGGGAGGCCGCCGAGCGAACTGCTGCGCTGTACGCCACGACGCACGAGAGTGCTCTGTACCCGGTATATCGGGGCCGCGAGGGCGCCGCGTTCATCCGCGCGCTCGGCGAGTGGATCGAGCAGCTGGACAGGCTGCAGACCGAGTATGAAGTCGAGTTTTCCCGCCAGTTCAACTGGATCCAACGCACCCAGTTGTGCCAATACAGCAAGCTGGTGAGGCGGATAGGCCGACTCGTCCAGGGGCTCCGGGCGCTCGAGGCGCGCGTGAAGCTGATGCCCTTTGACGACGGACTCCCCAGCGAGTATCGCTGGTTGGAGCGCGTTCTGGGCGGATGGATCCGAAGAGCGACGGAGCAGTACGAGCGGATGACGATGAAGCACGCCCGGGGCTATCGATCGCCAGTGTGTCGGAGGGACGTCATGAAATGCATGGCCAACGAGATTATGGACCTCGCCTTTGAGTTGAAGGACGGTGTTCAGAAACATGTGGATGCCATTCTGGAGATCCTGGAGGTAGCAGAGGAATGAAGATGTCTAAAGCCATTCTCCCATCCCAAACCCTAGGCGTTGCGCGCATTACATACCACAGGAGCGATGATGGTGGTGTCGGCGGTGCAATTGCATACGTATATCACAGTACACTGTATTCACTCTTGGTCTCTCGTTCATCGCTCGACACGCCGAATGTGTATCATCGCCTTTCTACACGGTCATCGCCAGACTGCGTGCATAGAACCCGCCCGTCCATCATGGGCTCAATGTATGCCGCCGAACCAGCTCCCTGGACTTTGGTTTAACTCGTAGTAATCCCATCTCCCTCTGTCTCATTCTTCTTGTGCAGTCTGATATTCCCACCGCTCAGTCTGACACTCGTCTCAAACCACTACTATCAATAGGTTTAACGGTCAAATAGGAGACACTACAGTAGTTCCAGGTGCATGATCCAAAAATCCGTCCGAGCTTCGAGTCGACCGACACAGCGTACAGTATTCCCAAGGAGGCAAACATAAAGTTGTGGAACGTTTCCAAACATACTGGTGCCGATGCCAACGCCGATGCCAATGGCGTTTCGTCGATCAACGCCTTTCTCGACTCTCGTCTGTCCCCTGCTGGATTATCCGGAGCATCCGCGCGGGGGTTTGGAGAACATGATGAGCTGCATGTTGATTGCATTGTGTCCAGGTCCCAACAGAGGTGATCGGCGAGGCTGGTGGAGTGGTCCGTCTGGACAGTGGACTTGCTCCAGGGGAGAGAGGGGGGAGGAGTTCGATGCTTCGGTTGGTCGCAAGAGGGGGAATCGGCGTACGTTGTCGGCGGCATCTGTCACAAAGTCGAAGGGCACCATTGGAGTGCTTGATAAGTCAGGCGACAGAGTAGATGCCGAGGTAATGGACTGAGCCCGAGGAAGGGGTTGTCAAGGCTCGTAGGCATATTTCAAGACGAATACAATATTGTTTTGCTCGAGGGCGTCGTCGTCTCCCGTGCTGAGTTGGGAATATTGCGGAAGGTGGTCGGCCGTGTGGAATCATAGGAGTTCAAAAAGTGCGTCCCTTCAGGTGCCGGATTCGGCGCTGGGGACCAAAAGGTGGCGGATAACCAGTCCGAGGGTCCGATTCAAAGAGAAGAAAGTCCAAGACAAAGGGAGATACGCGCCTCCAGCTCCGTCTGTACCCCATCAATCTCTCGCCGCAGCAGGCACGACCCTCGCCTTTTCAAGCACCGGCTGAATCAACGCCGCAATCCACTCGTACGTGGTGAACAGAATGCCGCCCGCGAGCACCGTCCGTCCGAGCCGCATGGTGCTCCCCCTCCACAGGCCCTTGACGCCATAATCCGCAAGAACACCGGTCCAAGCCTCAACCACACCTTGGCCCCTCACGCTCTGGGCTCTCGTCTTCAACGTGTCGAAGGGCTGTGTCGCAAACACGACGATCGTCCCCGCCACGGCGCCGTTTGCAAAATTCATCACCGTCGTCTGGGGGATGTTCCGCACGCGTTCGTAATCTTTCAGGATGTTGTACGTGCCCAGACGCACTGCCGTGGTGGACGCCTGCTTCAGCGTCGTGGTCACGTATCCGCGATACAGCGCGCGCACGAGTCCATCCTCCTTGATCAATGTCATCGTTGCGTGCACGGGCCCTTTGAACCTCCTCTCGCTGCGCGCATCGTCGATCAGGGCCGTCTTGATGCGTTCCGTTGGTGTCACTGCAAAGGTGCTGGCCACGACGCCGGCACTGATCCCGGCGAGAAGATTCCGCAACGGACTCAAGGTCCCGGTCTCTGGGTCTTTAAACTGGGCTTTTATCGTGTCGAAGGAAATGAAGCGGATGCCGTCCTTCAGAATGGTGCCCGCCACGAGCGTGGAGCAGCCTTTGTAGAGAGAGCCAGGGCCCTCCTTTTCGATCACGGATTTGATCACAGCGAAAGGGTTGCGTGTCGGTGAAGTGTCGTGGAGCTGGACCCGGGTTTTTGCAAATTCAAACGCTGTGGATGAGAGAGGTGGTCAATGTCTGGAATTCTCTGCTTGCGAGACCTCTTCGTCGTTGTTTCGTGTTCGTGTTCTTCGAGAAAGAGGGCGGGCATCTGCTTGTACTTACGATATGTGATGGTCGCTTCCACACCACCCGCCGCACCACCGGCAATCAAAGAAACGAGAGGCGACTTGTTTGATCCCTATGCCAGTTTAAACACATCAGCGAACCGCACATGAATCTTCCAAACAAGATCAAAAGGTGAATCGCCGAGCGAGGAGCCGGGCTCAGGGAGAGTCCTACGTCGTCGGCAACCATGTTGACCGTCTCTTGCTCTTACTGATTAATGTAAAGGAGTGACTCGCGCGGTAGAACGCTACACGCACAACCAACGGTATATGGCAAAATCAAGAACGCCCAATATCGCACACGTTGACGAGCTCATAGAAGATCAGACTGAGTCGAGATTCGGATTGTCACACTTGCGTCAGGGGGGCGGTGATCCGGTTCTCGGAGATGCTCAGCTCAGCCTTGCCTCGGGTGCGGAGTATCCTCGGCCTGAGTTTGCCGCCCACGGGGCTTCATCTCAGCCTCGCGCCGAAACCGCTTACGATGCCGAGAGACGTACGGAGAACGACAGTCGCGATATGCTTCCTTTGTTTGTTTGCGAAGCGCAGCTCGGTGCACAGTGTTGTTACTACATACCAGGACTCTGTCCAAGATCCCGCACCGCAGTCTCCCCAAGCCTTGGGAAGGTCCAAGTGCGTAGCACCACAATACGATGACAAGCCACCGACCACACCAAAGGCCCCCCAAATTTTCTCCTTTCCCGAACTGTCCCGTACGTCCTTTGCCAGCCACGATCCTAATGTCGCAAAACGCCGCGTAGTCATCTTGAAATGCATAGTCCATTCCAACGGCGTGCCTACGAAAGCTCCAGAGTCTTCTCGCCACCAATTTCCGGAGTGACCGTGATATCCTTCCCTTTACTCTCAGCCTCGGACTGGAAGCCGAACTTCTGACCTGAACTGGCACTCACTGCCTCCTGCATCATGCGCATGCCCTCTTGCGGTTCTTTCAGACTGGCTTTTCGGAAAGTGTCTTCCATGTCTTTCATTCGCTTCTTGAAAGACAGCCTGTCGAGGAATAACTGTTGTCGGCCTTTCTCCAAGTCTCTTCGCTCTGCTTGGACGATTTCTTCCATTTCGGCGAATTGTGCCATCTTCAGCTCGAATTTCTGGAGGGTCAAGTTCACGGCAGCGGAGATGATTCGGGTGATTTCTCTTTCCTCGTGAGACGCAAGACCGCTAGCTCGAGCAGCAGTTGTGGCCAGGGCAGTACTGGCAATGTCATTGATGACATTTGAAGACCCATTGGCTACAGTTGTGTCCTTCTCCACTGAGGGAGCGGTCTCATCAACTTCCATCCGATCTTCAGTTTTCACTTCTTCTTTCCCTTTCTCTGCTTCTTCGGCGGATTCATGCTCGGCTCCACCCATTCCTTTCGCGAGCTGCGCCCGCAGTTGCTTCTGCATGACTGCAATGGAACGGTTGGATGCAGCGGCAACAACTTCCGGGTCTGCCAATTGAGCAAGGAAACTGACCACTGACATGACCGGGTTGTCCAATTGACTGATCGGACTCCGTCCTGTCAGTGCTTTCATGGTGGCAGAACCGTTTAGAGCGCCATCCTCGAGATACTGGTCCTGAATGTCAAGCTGCAGGAATTTGAGCACGCATTCTTCTCGTGTCCTGGTGCCAATGTGCTTGGCGATCTCACTCCAGTCATTATCAAAAGTCTCCAGTCCTTCGAGCAAAAGGAGAATTTCCGAGTCAGTCCACGGAGCATCCTTGTCAGGAATGTGAGAGTAAGCTGGCTCCTCCATTTTGACGAAATCCGACGATCGGTGGTTGGAGGGCATTCTGGACTGAAAGTAACAGTTTGGGCACAGGTCATACTTCTGCTCGCTCGGATTGGGAGTGCCGGTCACCGGTTCTGATTTGGCATAGTGGAAACGGCATCGTGTGCAGTCAACGCCGCAGGCAAAGCAATTGAAGCTCTTACTGGGTTCTCGGGCGGCGGCTTGCATAGCCTTGGTGGCAGAGCTCGTTCCATTCGCGGAAGCCGCTTCGCCATTTGTCCGCTTCTCAGGCTCTTCGCTCGTCTTGATCTCTTTTCCTTTGTCATCATATACGTTGCGTCTAAGCTCGAGATTAAGGTCCGCTTTTGCAGCCGGAGTCGCAGAGGTGGCGCGGTCAGTAGAGGGATGCGGTTTCCCTGGAGTCGTGACGGTGTCTCGAGCAGGTTGGAAAGGTTGCAGCCCCCGAGGAGTGTCGGCTGTGACTCTGAAGTGGCCTGTAAAGGGCGGGCCAATGTTTGCAGGGCGCGTTTGCGGGTCGACCTGTTGCTGTTAGTATCGTCACTGGCAAACGAAGAATCACATAAGGCTTTACCTGGTAATTGATCAAACCCCATTGCTCAAGAAACGCATGGACTCTCATGATCGCGCAGACATCACCCGCCAAATTCCTTCGACAAGCGGTCACTGTGAGATATTCGATAGGGTTCAGGCGGTAGCTGTTGATCATGAAGTCCCGGTAATCTTTGTAGACTGCTGGTGTTTTGCTCCGATTGCGGCTGTTGAAGAATTCCGGTAGCGATTTCTTCTCGAGAGGATGTATTATATGCATGTCGAACCATGTGCTGTAACTGGGGAGAATGATCTGATGTGTTTGGGAGGCAAGGTGGGAATTGGCCGCTTCTTCGAGAGCAGCTTTAGTTTTCTCTGCTTCGGCATCCGTTTGAGTGGGAGCTGGTGTTTGTTGCGGATCTTCGGCTCCATCTTTTTCAGCATCAACATCTTCGACTTTGGCGTCGTCTTCAACTCCGCCCATGTCTGCATCCTCCTGTTCGCCTTCCGGATCATCTTGAGCTGGCGGGGACTTAGGCGCATCTAATGGATTTGCTGACACACTTCCATTTGGCTCGGCCGGGGATTTCGCTTCTGTAGAACTCATTAGATCAATTGCACGATATGATCGGCGCAACAGCGCGAAATGCAGAGCGATCGCGACACGCGTACCTTGAGTTGGCTGTGATTCCGATGCGTCGGCAGCAGGTGCGTCGGCGATATCGGCGCTCAGGTCAGCAGCCTCTGAGCTCTCGTGCTTTACAGTTGCAGGTTCTTGTGGTGTGTCGCTCATTGTGATGATGGTGATGGTGAATGCTCATGAAATCGATCACAACGGCCTTTCTGTCTCCCTGACCCTGGCCACTCTGGCCAACCTACTGTCAGGCGGATTACACTGCGACTCTGCGGGCCACTATAGAGGTCGTGCTAATCAGAATCGAGACGTGGACATTTGTTGCGCCGATGCCGTTGACTGTTTTTTTGGCTGAAGAATGAAACCCTGTCGCGAAAGTTGCGTCGCGAAGAACACGAGGACCACACTCGATTGTCTCTGCACGTGACATTGTTATGGAGGAACGTTAATCCGGCCCGAGTCAGTTCGCCAGACTTCGGTCGATATTTCTCACTTAACATCGACGAAGTATGATGGTGAGGATGGCTAATTCCTTCGAATACAAATACTTAGAACCACCCACAGGTGGTCAGGCCTCAAGCCATTTGTCGATGGCTCCTCCAGTCCTTGACAAAATATGCCCCTCGCCGACGTGGCGAACAGTCAGACTCTTGTAACCGTGGGGAGCTTCCTGACCACTGTGCTGGTTCCTCTCAAAGATGGGTTTCCAATGATTTTCCAGGTCCACGCACCATGACAAGGCTTTCCCAAGATACATGTTCATCCCCTCCGCTCTGCTCCTGTCCTGTACTATTGCTATTTCTGCTGCTCCAGACAATTGACTACAGCGTGCTCCCCGTCATATCACGACCGAGATGTATCCGCACAACCGTGACCTTTGGCACGCCGTCAGCAAAGCCTTTACGGCTCCCTACAGTGCGACGACCGCCCTAGCAGCCGTTACGACCATGATCGGCACATGCATGTGTACACTGATTGTACGAAACAGATGCCGCGAGGTTGCGCGGCTAGCGTTGGCCTGCCCGCAACACGTCACCTGCAACGATCTCAGATATCTCAACGTCTGGGGAGAAGATAGATACCGCGGCCTCCTCGACCACGTCAACATACAGATGCTCCAGGCGCGGGACTGCGCTCTTTACGCACCACTCTTGTCACTGGTCCCTCTCACGATGGCGTGCCCTTGGTTCTATCTCGTCTTCGTGACCTCGTTGCACGCCTCAGATATTGGTCCTGAGTCCGTCATTTGCCTGTTGGTGACAATGTGCTGGCTCATCCAGCGTGCCGTCTTCAACCATGGCCTGACTCGTTATTTCGAAACAATCGAAACACATCAAGCGAGTTTCGACTTTCACGAAAACATCCGGCCGAAGCGCGATGAGGTAGGGGAGGCCACTGGGCTCAACTATGCTTACCTGAGGGTTCTTCTCGCCACCGCCCCCTCAAATAAGCCCAACAAGAACGCCGCGGGATGGCTGGGAGCTGAACGGTCCCCATTTTTCAGCTGCTAGGGCAGCGGTGGAGGTTGTCGGGCACAGGCCCTCCCCATGTCCCGCACGGCGAGTTGGCAGTGGACGGACTGCGCACACATGCGGTAGCGTTTTGTGATATCACGGGAGGAAGCCGTCCGCATTGGCGGAGGAACAAGTGCGATGAGATGCTGAGGTTGGGGGATCCGTCTCGAACTCGAGGCTGGACCACGATGTAACGGCGGGGACGCCTGCCACAGAAGCCGTCCTGGTGGAATGTCACAGCATACTCCACGATTTAATATCTAGGATACCTCAACCTCGGCATGCAATGTAGCACTAGGAGATCAGGAGGAAGCTGTACGAGTAAAGGTCTCGAATCCATGCCGCGTGTGTGATGTCACTTCTCCATGTAAATATGGGCGGCGCTGGTTGCATGTTCCTTTTGGCCAGGCTCAATTAGTGGAAGACCAGAGGCTTCATCCGCGCCCGACGCCAACCGCGGTTGTTGTAACGATACATCGTGCTAAAGCGCACATTCTGTTAGCTGATCTCAGCTGGCCATATTGCGATCAGTGTAGTTCTCCGCAGTCCAGCACAAGGGTCCCATCTCGGAGCCGTGCACTGCCCAATACTGCAGCCGTGGCTTGGGTAAAATGCCGGTCCAATATCTGATTACGCAAGTACAGACTTTGCTGCGCTGTACGCTCCAACACCGTCCTGCCTCCACCGGTTTGAACTCTCGGCAGCCATTCATGACATGTCCTTGAACTTGACCGTCTTGTGACAGTTCTCACCATCATCATGTTCGTGATACCGACACCCATTCCCCTCGGTCGGGTCATCGAACAGACTCCCGCCGCTCCCCTCCTTGATCGCATTAATCACATCGACCGCGAAATCTGGGCTCTGAGCAAAACACTCCCGGTAGCTCGTCGCATCCTTCTCGGACCCAGGATCCATAATCTGCCTGGCCGCGATTTTACTCACCAGTTTCCGAAAGGGTGACGACGGCGGTGTCTTTTCGTAAATCGGTTTCATCTCTTCGGGCCCCGGCACCAGCCCTGCCTCATGGCATCCCCTGCGGAACTGGTCGATGGCCTGGTTCTTCAGCTCCTGGAGCCCAATGGTGTCGCAGAGGAGGTACAGCTTCTGGCATGTGAAGGCATATTCCCACTTGACGTCCTTGGGCATCCACGAGACATCGTCAATCTTGCCCTGGTAGAGCCACTTGACCAACAACTCGAATGCGCCGGGGTCCTCGTCCCGCAGGTCCAGTCTGTTGTCCTTGATGCGTTTGGGGGCGCCGTTGACGGCGTACGTTTCGTCGAAGAAGCGCGCATGGTGGATGAGTAGGTTTTGATGCAGAGACCAGTGCCGGCCATCGGGACCGACGAATATGTCCAGTATGGGCCCGGAGAGGAGTCTGGGGAGCGCAGGCAAGGCATAAGTTAGCGCAACGGGCGGGACAGGGTACAGAGAAGGCACGGAAAGCAGCTTACTCCGCAAATTTCTTCGCGGAGATATCCCCTATATTCTCCCTGGGCATTTCAGGATCTCGTCTTCTGTGTCGATAGATCGAGTAGATGCGATCAAGTGTATTCGGCGGGTTGCGCGGAGTCGCATCTGCGGTGGCATGGGACTTTGTGGGTGTCTGCGAGACAAAGGGGTCGGGGCGATCGGAATGACGCCCCATGCGACATTGTTCGAGATATTTTTGGCTGCTCTGGAATGTCAGGAAGTAGAAATGCCAATGAAGCTGGAGATGCGTTGTTCTGGAGGAAGCTGGGGAATAGAAATGGACGAGTGTCTGACAGGCGCTGTGGCAAACAATTCTGACTACGTAGTACAGGGATTGTGCGACAGTTGGGTAATAATGTTTTTTTGTCAGGCACGGATGGGTGCAGTTACGTAGAGGGCCCCCACCGGCGTCATTGTGGTGCTGGCTGCCCTGGCCTCGGGAGGCTCTCGAGCTCGAGCTGCACAAGCTGCATGGTTCCGCCCCGCCGCAGCTCGACGCGTCCCCCAAAGCGCGTCGTGTCAAACAATTAACGACAATCGGGACTTGAAGTTTGAACTTATCCCACCACACTTGAAGACTTTTATAGAATCGTGTGGACTATAGCAATGGCCGTCGCCTTGTACCCACACCAGACAGACTAGGTTCCGAATTTCTACCCTCGATCTCACCGTCGACAATCCTTAGAAGCACCACTTCAGAAAGGCTCGACGCAAATGCTGCATTAATCAACCGAACCGACAACCCCAGCCCTGACGAGTGTGATGGCCTTCTCTTCCTCTCCCGTGCTCTACCCTGCGAGCTCACCGCCACCGGCAATCCCCAACAAGAAGAAGCGCCGCCTATTTCGACCGTTCCCAAGCGCCCCTCAGCCGAAGAAACCCAAGACGTTGGGTGGCTTTTTGGTGGATAGTGATGACGAAGATGTTGACCAGGACAAGGCGAAAGAGGTTGAGCACCCTCAGTCACTCCCCGAGAAAGACCCAATCCTGCCTACACCGCCGAAAGAGCACACAGAAACCGCTACCACGATTGACAGTATAAGCGCGGCGAAGCCAGCAGACCTTCCGTCCAGCCCGACACTGCCCTCGTTGCCTCGGCTGCTGCTCAGAAAGAAGCAGCCAAATAATGTGACAGTGCAGACTTGTCAGGGTACAGCACTGGAGGTTCCCCTTCGGCAAAAGTCCCAACAATTGTCCTATGAGCAGACCATTGCGCAGCGATCAATGACCGCGGCTGGACGAGCAAAGAAAGCATACTATGGCATTGAAATTCACAGGCTCATGGAAGAAGCAAAGACACAGCGGCAACTTGACGAGTTTGAGAAGCAGAGGAAGGCTCAAGAAAAAGATCTGGGACCATCACTGGAACTCTCGGTGAAAGCGGCGACTTCAGCTTCCAAACCAGCCAGTCACCAAATGTGGACGGAGAAGTACCGAGCGAAGAAGTTCACTGAGCTTGTCGGAGACGAGCGTACGCATCGGCAGGTTCTGCGTTGGCTGAAAGCCTGGGATCATGTGGTCTTTCCAGGAAGTGTAAAGCCTAAATCCGTCAAAGTGTTCGACGACAAAGACCAAGGCCAGCAACTACACAGGAAGATATTGCTCCTGACGGGACCGCCGGGTCTCGGAAAGACCACCCTGGCCCATGTCTGTGCCAGGCAAGCGGGTTATGAAGTTCTCGAGATCAACGCGAGTGATGACAGAAGCAGGGATGTGGTCAGAGGAAGGATCAAAGATGCTCTCGGCACCGAAACAGTCCGGGGTATCAAAGAGCAAGGCAAAGCCAGAAAAGCCGGACGGCCCGTGTGTGTTGTTGTTGATGAAGTGGATGGCGTCACCACAGGCTCGGGTCCCAGTGGTGAAGGTGGCTTCGTCAAGGCCTTGATTGACCTTGTTCAACTTGACCAGAAGAACACAATAACTGCCGGCACCGGAGATGCTCACAAGGGTAAAAGGAAAGGCGATAAGTTCAGAATGCTGAGACCCTTGATTCTGGTCTGCAATGATGTGTACGCACCTTCGCTTCGACCACTACGCATGAGCTCGACGGCCGAGGTGGTTCATGTTCGAAAAGCGCCTATCGACAAGGTCATCGCCCGAGTAAAGAGTGTCTTCGAAAGGGAATTCATTTCCTGTGACAATGACGCCGTACGTCGACTGTGCGAAAATGCGTGGGGCCTAGCAATGCGCAAACAACGAGTTCCCGGATCTCGAGGTTCAGGAGAAGGCGACATTCGAGGAGTGCTCGTTCAAGCTGAATGGATTGCCCACAAGCTGCGAGCAAATGAAGCCAAGCCTCGACTGACGCGCCAGTGGCTGGAACCGCAGCTTCAAGACGCCCAAGCAGGCCAGAAAGGCTTAGGACGAGGCGGTGTCCGAGAGGTGGTCGAGCGAGTATTCTTGGAAGGAGCTGGTTTGCCCGACCTCCCGACCAATCTTTCCGCAGATGAAGCAAGGTTGATTGCTGACTCCAAAACCAATCCCGTCGGTGTGGTGAACCTACGGAAGCGTGCAGCCCTCTCGGCCCTGAGAGAGATGATCGATACGTGCGGAGACCACGATCGAGTAATGACTGACTGCTTTGCGACATACCCGACTCTCACATATCAAGACGACACCCAACTGTCGAAGCCGAACGCGGGTTACGATTGGCTTCATTTCCACGATTGCTTGTCGAGCCGGGTCTTCTCAGGCCAAGAATGGGAACTCACGCCTTACCTGAACACTAGCGCATGCGGCTTCCATCATCTCTTTGCCGTTGTCGACAAAGGCAACAAGGGTTGGAACGATGAGGCGCCCGAAGAAGAACAAGTTGATGTCCACCCATTCAGCGGGCTCAAAGCTGATTTTGTGGCTTATGAGGCGGAAAAGCAAAGCCGGACGTTGCTGACCGAGCTTCAATCGAAGTTTTCGGCCCCGTTGTTGAGGATGTTTAGTTCTGTCGACGACATTGCGACTGAGCTGATCCCAAGCGTGGGAAAGATGTTGGCTCCGGAGGTCAAACCCGTTGTGATCGGCGGATCAGGTGGATCTGCCAGTGTAGCGAGCGTGCGGAAGGAGACTGAGAAGGTGTGTGTCAGAAACGCTGTTCGAACCATGCTGGCATTGGACTTGTCTTTCGAACAGGTCCGTGTGGAAGTCGAGGGTGGTGGCGCTCATTCGAATGGTGGTTACGTGTACCGGATGGAACCGTAAGTCAAGTTCACCTGCTTCGAAAGGCAACGCAAATACTGACAAGAATTAGCCCTCTGGACAATCTCCTATCCTACCACATGGACAAGTCGACTTCCGGTGTCGGCGCGATCCGATATGCAGTTCGACAAGTACTCGACCAAGAGCTCAAGAAGGAGAAAATCTTGCAGAACTCAGTAGTCAGGCAAGCTCGTTCTGGACCATCGATTTTTAGCAAGGCACTGGATGAGAACAAGGAGAACGAAAGCCCAGCCAACAAAGGGCAGTGGGCCGCCTCGAAGGAAGCCGGCGTCAAGCGCGACTTCTTCGGACGGATCATCAGCGAAGACCGGCCCAAGTCAGCTGGTAAGGCGGCGCATGAATCGGGCGTGAAGGTAGCCGCAGAGCGGATCTGGGTGTCATTCCACGAAGGGTTCTCTAATGCTGTTCGGAAACCGATTACGCTCAAGGAATTGATGGACGGTTTCTGAGGAATGATGCTGTGTGGCGCGGATAATGCGCGCTTTCAGGACGACTGTTGTTGATACACGAGCCAGTCATGCGATACGACGATAGAGCAGTTCTTGTTTGAATGGTCGTGCGAAGGTACACAGTAGACAGCTCATTGAGTGCAGCGTATTCGTCGTCGTCGTCGTGATAGCTGAAGCTTGTTCATAGACGTCATCGATGCTCAGCCCGCACATGCTTTCATTGACCGAGGCTTCACGCATTCCTGTCAGCGGACACCGGACGGCAACACCGCACGGGTATCGAAGACATGTGAATATACCCCTCGACTCCTTCATCCTGCGTGGACACTGGCGATGTATCCTCCTCTATGACACTTCCGTCCTCGTTCCCCTCATCGACGCTCACGCGATGGCCGCGCAATCCAAACTCCTGCCGCCAGGCCGGAGCGTCAAACAGCTACTCTCAGACCTGACCTCCCAGTATCTCAAGCACCGCACCAAGATCTCACGGACCGTGTACATCACCCTCGTCGTCGCCCTCATCCACCGCATCCACAATGCCATCTCCGAACAGAAAGCCGCCGCGCGACGACAAGCCGAGATCCAACGCGACCGGGCCCGTCAAGCGCAGCAAGGCATTGACGTAGAGAACAACGCAGCCCAGGGCAGGCCGCCGCCCCAACACAGCTCCGATGATCCCAAGAGACACAAGCGTGTCGAAATCAACCGCGAGTTCTTCCGCTCTCTCGCCCGTCTCCTCCGCATCGTCATCCCTTCGTGGCGCTCCAAGGAACTGCGCCTCCTTATCTCGCACACCGTCTTCCTCGTCCTACGCACGCTCCTCTCCCTGTATGTCGCCGAACTGGACGGCAAGGTCGTCTCGGCGCTCGTGCGTGGCCGCGGCCGCGACTTCATCCTGGGCCTCGTGTGGTGGATGCTGGTCGCCGTGCCCGCCACGTTCACAAATTCGATGCTCCAGTACCATCAGACGCGGCTGGCGCTGGCATACCGGACCCGCCTGACGAAGCACCTGCACGAGAAGTACCTCGACAACATGACCTTCTATACCCTCTCGGCGCTGGACGACCGGATCAAGAACGCAGACCAGCTGATCACGGTGGATGTCGCGCGGTTCGCGAACTCGCTGGCGGAATTGTATGGGAACCTGGCGAAACCCGTCCTCGACATGGTCATCTACAATTATAGCTTGAGCAAATCTGTGGGTGGGGAGGGCCTGTTCGCCATGGCCCTGCTGGTGCAGGTGTCGGCAAATGTCATGCGCGCGCTCACGCCCCCGTTTGGGAAGTACGTCGCCGACGAGGCCCGGCTCGAAGGCGAGTTCCGCTTCCAACATACGCGACTGATAGACTATTCCGAGGAGATTGCTCTGTACGCGGGCCACGAGGCCGAGAAAGACACCCTCGACAAGGGCTACTTCACCCTGATCAAGCATGTGAATCGTATTTTGAGGCGGCGTTTCTACCATGGCTTCATGGAGGATTTTGTCATCAAATATTTCTGGGGCGCATTAGGGCTGGTGCTCTGCAGTTTGCCGGTCTTCTTCGAGATCCCCGGACAGGAGCAGTTGCAGGGACAAGGGTCAGACCGTCTACGAGGGCAAGCGCGCGGCGATCGCACAGAGAGCTTCGTCACGAATCGGCGGATGTTGTTGAGCAGTTCGGATGCATTCGGGCGGTTGATGTTCAGTTACAAGGAGATCACAGAGCTGGCCGGCTACACGTCGCGGGTGGCTTCGTTGCTGGATGTCATGGATGGTGTCTCGAAGGGTCACTTTGAGAAGAATCTCGTGAGCTCGGCAAGCACGGAGGAGAACTCGATGGTGTTGCGCGGGAGAGGCACCGTCGAAGAGAGCGAGAATGTCGAGTTCACCGATGTGCCCATCGTATCCCCGAACGGGGATGTGCTGGTCAAGAAGTTGACCTTCGCGATCAAGCCAGGCGATCACCTACTGATCGTCGGACCCAACGGGTGTGGGAAATCGTCCCTCTTCCGCATCCTCGGCGGATTGTGGCCCGTCTACGGCGGCAGCGTCAAGAAACCTTCCTTTGAAGACATCTTCTACATTCCCCAACGACCGTATCTCAGTCGCGGGACGCTACGGGACCAAATCATCTATCCAGATACGCTGTACGAGTTCCGCGCCAAGAACGGGTCAGAGGACCAACTTAGGCGGATCCTGGAGATTTTGGAAATCGAATCGGTGCTCCACAGGCCCGGAGGATGGGATGCAGTTGAAGAATGGCGCGACGTCTTCTCTGGGGGCCTACAACAAAGAATCGCCATGGCGAGGCTGTTCTACCACAAGCCAAAATATGCCATACTCGACGAGTGTACCAGCTCGGTGACTCTCGAGATGGAAAGAAAGATGTACGAGACGGCCAAAGGCCTAGGTACGACGCTGATGACCGTAAGCCATCGGAGGAGCCTGTGGAAGTATCACAGTATGATTTTGCAGTTTGACGGCCAAGGTGGCTATGTGTTCTGTCCTCTAGACGCGGAGAGAAGAATCAAACTAGAAGACGAGAAGGAGGAGCTCGAGACCTTGCTGAGAGGCGTGGAGGGGTGGAAGGCGAGACTGGATGAGTTGCAACAGGATTGAGAATACGCGGTTTCAGGGGCTACGGTAACATGCACAGTGCATGTCTCGCCTGCGACAAGCGTGGGCGCCGCCAGACACAACAGGCATCATCGCTTTCCGCCGTGCAGGCTCTGAATATCCCGAACTCAGTTTCAGTCTCCACACCATGGTGTACCACGGCAGTCTCGTGTCGGGAGCTCTGATGAAACCCTCCCCTATCCAAGGACACTGACTAGATTGACGGGGAAGTGTGTCTCTCCTCCAGCGGATGCAGGGAGGCCTGATGAGCAACCTCGCTTGTCGTTGAGGAGATCCCGCAGCGAACCTGGTCGTAAATGCGAGGTTGGAGCATGAGACTGGTCTTCCCTCGGGAACATACAACATTGTCTTGAGGGCACAGAGTCATAAAAGCAAGGGGAATCCATGTCCTTTGGGACACAACTACATACTACCGTTATCACCGGGGACGGTTCATTCTTCCCTTTAGCAATTTCTTGTTGAATACGGAGTCCGCTGAGAGGAAGAATGAGAGGTGGTTCGCTCCCCCTGTCTGAGAATGATGGGGGCCGGGCTTCGCCTGGCCTTGCCTACTACCCGTATGTTAGAGTATGACTAGGATCAGCCCTCGGGGTTGACGCATGCTGCATTCGCACCCTTCTTTTAACCTCCGCTTTCTTGTTGACTTAATTTCTGGAGCTTGAAAGTCAAGGGCTCCGACAAGGGATGCCATGGATACGCGTGCCCAGCTCGCTAGAACTGTCAGCATTGACGGTCACGTATCAAGAGCTCATTGGAACATCCCCTGCGAACCTGATTCTCCAGATGAAGGCTGCAATCGCTCGCATGGGGCGTTGACATCTCGTCCACTTTTTACATACTGACAGGGATACAGGCTTCGTGTCCCAGATGCGAATTGACTAATGCTTTTTGTTGAGGCAATGGAGATTTCAGAGGTTGCTCTCAAATCTGCACATCGTCGACTCACTCCGCGGCTGCCTTCGGCGAATGCGCCATTGTAAGATTGTGCATTGCGATATCCACGAACGGGACATTCTTTCCACTTGCACGGTCCATCACATTCCTTATCCGAACTTCCCGTCGAGATAGATGGGACCTTTCCCAGAGCGGCTGGAACGAGATTCCAAAGATCTCGAGATTGGCACAGGACTCGTAGTGTCATGTTGTCCCGCGATTGCACACTTGCGGACACGTCTACGATTGGCGACTCCCCGATCGAGGCGTGTGGTATACTCATCGCGTCATCCCTCAGTGTTTAAGCGCTGGGTTATCGGAGTGAAGGAGCTGAAATCCGCGGCACCATCCCTCCATGGAATTGTTGATTGGGTAGCGTCGCCTGAAACCGAAGACCGGCCGAGCGCCAGCATGCATGCTCCTAGCCATCTCGGTCCAGGACAGGAGAAAATACACCATGACATCTGGCGAACGACAGATCGTGGATCCTGGCCCTTGATGTTGGTAGACTTTCGTGCATGATTCCGGCAAGGTTATGCTCCAGTGAGCGAAGGCACGAGCCGCACTACGATCACTTTGTGCCTCTGTAAGCTGACCTCCCTTTTCTCATGCGTCCTATCAGAATCCATCACGACATCGGCAATCAACGAGCATCAAGGCAACTCGATTGAGTTCAGGTGCTAGAGAAAGTATGTTCCAACCCCGGATCGAACGCCCGGGACATCAGGATTGGTGGTGGTGACAAAAGTCAGTCTCATTGGTCCACACAAAAGCCGTGTAGAGTAGGCAGCGCAAGATAAGGTGACTTTGGGCGGTTCCGACCAAGACTCGGCCGCAAGGCAAGGAGAAACCGTGCCAAGTTGCAAAAGACTGGGACCAGCTGCACGATTTAAGGTCCGAAAATGTGACACCAGCCGGTGGACGAGTTGATATTTCCTTTCCAAAGCTTGAGCTGAACCTGTCACACACTGCATGACTGCACCATTCGCCCATCCAACAATCGACCTCCACTTCGTGGATGAGCCACAGCTCGCACGGTTGGTGCAAAGCTCCGCCGGGCGTGCCTCATTTTCAAGAGTCCCTTGTAAGGCTGCACTTGAGATTGTCCCTATCCCCTAGACCTGCGACGTCCTGGCGAATAGGGCCCGGGCACGCGAAAGCCACATCGCCCATGGCAACATTTCCAGGCGACTTCGGTGAAGTCGGTGGATGGCGAGGAGTGGGTCCGGCGTCCGTGCGTCCCTCGTATCCCGTAACACCCCGCCTTTAGTGCGCGTCACGTGCCGTCCGGCAACCATTGCCCGTCGATCCGAATCGAAAAGCATCCTCCCATTCCCATCCTTGCTTCAGTTGATCCATGGTCCCATCAAGGGAGACGTGGATTTTTGCGTGCGCATAAAAGCAGCAGCTCTATCAGTTGGGCCTCTGCTCCGTTGTTCTCACCCGGTAAGCCATCATGCCGATAGCCATGATGCCCGACTCCATTGACCCAGCATTGCAGGAGCTGAGCGAGCACACTCCCGACCCATCCTGGTAAGTAATCAGTCACCAGCATCATGGAGCCTGCATCCGCATGCCACGGCCGGCGGCCCAAGCGCCCGCCTCGAAAGAGAGACAGAATCTGACCAAGTCATCACAGCGACGGCAGCGTCGAGGACGGTAGTCCGACGACCATGCATTCCAAAAACCACTGGTCTGAGGAATATGGTCGTCGGTATTCTGTGCTTGGTCGGTACGGTACGCCGCCCTCCCGGGTATTTTCGTCCACGCTCCCTGGGCTACGTGGCTGACCGTCGTTAGAGTCCGTGTTCCCCAACGACGAGGATGCAGACCACCACTCCCAGTGCTTGGAATTGTTGTTGCGCAAAGTCCTTCGAAAGCAGTTATTCCGGTGCCCGGTCTCGCTGGACGGCGCAAATGTGTGTGATATGGGCACCGGGAACGGCCAATGGGCTCTCAATGTCGGGCGGGCGGACTCGTCATGTAGAGTGACGGGCATTGATATCGCGCCGGTGGAACCTTCCAGGAACCGGGCGAACGTCAAGTTCGAGGTCCAGGATCTGGAGTCGGACTGGCCTCGCCGCCCGGCGTACAGCTTCATCTTCGCCCGTCAACTGGGCGGTTCCATTGTCGATTGGCCTCGCCTGATCCGCCAGTGTTACGAGTAAGTCGCAGGCGTGCAAACCCCCCCAGGTTCCCCAGACTCGGCACCCTCCGCAACCATCGTACCATCGCGGCTAACCGATGTGATGTGGTGCAGCAACCTGGAGAACGGCGGCTGGATAGAGTTTCATGAGTTGGACTCCAACTTCTATGCCCAGCCCAACTCCATCCCAGGACACAAGGTGATGGAGATGCGCAAGCTCCTGGCCCGCGGCCTGTCCAACCTGGGCCGCAGGCTCGATGTGGCAGACTACATCAGGGAGCTCCTCGAACAGCAGGGCTTCGAGCACATCACGCACGAACGCATTGCCGTTCCGCTGGGCATGTGGCCCGCGCGACAGGACTACTCCTACTCCCTCCACTCGCAGCGGAACATCGGGCTTGCTCGGATCACGGAGCTCGAGTTCGGCATCGAAGGCCTCACCCTCAAGCCGTTTTGTAAGGGCCTAGGCTGGACGCCGGCCCAGGTCGGTCCATTCATCGCCGACGTCACGAGAGAGGTCGTCCTGGGAGGGACCCAGATGGCGTCGAACCTGTGAGTCCTTCGTTAGCGGTGCGAGTCCTCATTGCGCGCGTGCTGACCTTTCCTTTCCTTTCCTTCATTCTAGGAACATCATCTACGCGCAGAAGAATGTCTGGTATTGAAGCTCGCCTCGGATCCGCGTGGGTGGATGTGGATAAGAGGAAGGTTTCCCTTTTGGGAACCGACGGCCCTGCTTTAATTGCAATCCCCGGCCAGGGATATGGCCGACAGGACAAGCACCGTCTACGCTGGCGTCGGTGTTGCATCCGGGACAACGAATTTCTTTTTCCCCCTTGGATACCGTCCACGGATTGAATTCTCGCGCCCAACAACGACGGTCAAAGCGTTGGATCATGGCGAATCACCCACAGCGGAGCATGGCATGGTATGGTATGGTATGGCATGACAGGGCATGCCAGGGCAGTGCAGACAACACGAGGGATTATTTCTACGGCACCCAAGTCCGGAATGACAATGGGGTTGATCACAAGAGCAGAAAGGGCACGCAGACCACCAGATCATCGAGTCGTCAGCCCAGCAGTCTGGACTCCCTCTGCACGACCATCTCACTAGTTGACCCAGTAGTGCAGTACTATGTGCCTAAAAGTAATCATTGATGCAAATCCATTCATTTGTCCGTCGGTAGGACGTTCATCCTCAAGTGCGTCGTCGAGCACTTTGGATCAGGTCAGCTCCAGCCACGATTGGAACCAATAGAGAGTGTGGAATGGACTTTTGTGGTGTCTGTGTGACGTCCTGCATCATCTACTCTGGGCTGGACAGAACATAATTAAGTCAACGTTCAGCGCGACGGGCCTGCGTTTGGGTGCCTGCCGCCGAGCCTGCTGTGTGAGCGGGCAATCTTACCTAAGCCCTCGGGTCCCAATCCTCGGGCCTTGGCCACAATGGCCCCCAACAGCCATCATTTTCGTTGCCTGCTTGCCTGATTCAGATCCTTCCACCACTTCCCATGCTTGAGCGTCGCGCTTTATCGATCATGGGCGAGGCGGGGATTCGAGGACATTCGGAAAGATCCGGCCATCAATTTCTGTCCTTGCACTGCTCTGAGTATTCCGAGTATTAACTTGCGCCAATTGTTAGCGTTCCGCATACCAGACCTTTGCTCAACCCCCCCTGGCGCTTACGCGAGGCTGAAGCTGACGTCTGCCCGGGGGACTTCATTGTGTCCTTCGGAGACGATTCGTTCTCGCCGTAGACCAGCGCTGAGTCATGATCCTTTGTCCGACGAGGCAGTGCCATGGCAGTGGCATACCGAGATCGGGATGTGAATGTGGCGGGCGAGCAATAATGTTGCATGATCCACCGTGTGTCATCCTCTCAAACGGATGTCTTGATGGTAATCTCTTCTGGATACGGCACTCCACCTTCGTGTCGTGGCGGTATTATCTCTTGGTCCAGTCCCAGCATTATGAAGGCGGCGTTCCCCAGCTAATGCTTCTCTGTGATTACTCTGCCTGCAAAACCGGCAGTGAGTGGTGAAGATCGGTAGAATCGTTACAAGCCGCTACTCCTCGAAAGTCTCCGTCAATGCGACCGTGGTTTCAGTTGCCGGCGGAGATCCGTAACAGAGTGTACGAGTACGCTTTTGGTGGTCTCGTGTTCCAGCCTCTCCAACGGCCGAGCTTGGAGGCAGATGCGAAGGTGGCACATCGAGCGCCATCTCCCTCGTTCTTGTCGTTAGCTGTGAGCAGACAATGGAGGATAGAAGTCATGCCTTACCTTGTATCGGCAGCCACATTCGATTTCACATCTCATCCGGGAGACCCGCCGTATTTGGTTTCTGCTAAAGCATACGAGGCAATGCGGCACGTGGTGATACTGGAGACCCATTGTTTCAGCACGGACTGGTTCTGTCAAGTCTTTGACAAGATGCTTCAAGTGGAGACGATAACGATTCGGAAGCTGAGGAGACTCGGTACGGTGGATGAAAGTGCCTTCGATGGGGCCGGCATAGCTCAGAAATTCATTGAAAGAGTCAAGATTGATCCGATCAAGACGCTGCTTGGAGGATATCGGTTTGATCACCAATACGTCAAAGATATGCTAAAGAACAAATGGCCACAGAGAAGGGTCTTTCTCGAGGGGAGTCTGTGGCCTGGCCAAACCGGGGCAGCTCATTCTGTACGGCTCACCCCTTGCCGTTCAAGAAACTTCCCGTCGCTAACGTTCCACGTAGCACTTTCGAGTTGATCTGGATATATGGAGAGTTCGCATCGAGGGCCTGTTGCCGGGAGCCAAACCGTATGAGATCGAGGCGGCCGAGCCTTCGCCCGTGGGCAAGGCTCATTTTGAGGATGAGGAAGGTATGTTCGGGTATCTAATAAGTCAACATTTCGCCTCACTTCAATATGGTCACGACATGTACTAGAGGGGCTTCCTGGAACTGGCGGGACTCCAGTGTCCATCGCTGACGACTTGGGTGAGCTTAAGCTTTCCTTGCTCACCGGGGGAATACCCTTCGTAATATCTCAGAGCCTTATTTGTCTCTGATGAGCCGATCCGTCGCAAAACCCATCAATACACTCACCACGACTTCATTCCGCTGCTCTGCGTCATACTATCTTTCCAAAGAGACAATACATATCAACACCAGCCAGGATGTCTGTCGAAGGTCATTCTCTCGAGTTGGTTAACAGACCGGTCTTTGTATGAAGATGGAATGGCTGAACCAGAGGCCTGCGGTGAATGATCTGGGGCAGAATGACCATTTGAACAAACACGGATGGGATGCTAAATACCTCGCACAACAGTCATCTGGTCTCAGGGTATTGTGGTCGACGAATTAATCTCTCTGGCTCCGATACCAGGCGAGATGGTAGGTAAATGGCTCGAGTGTCCGAGAGTTTGACAGAAGTGACGAAAGGGTAAGGATTGGGAGGAACGATCGTGTCCTTACAGTGTGTCCAAGACCTTGTTCCCATACTCGGATTACAGAATCCTTTCACCTTGGGACCACTCGCCTCCTATGGTCCTTCACTGTCATGCCGTCACTCTGTTGTCCGCCAGCTGCAACTTAGTCAGTCTAATAGGCCGCTGAATTCCACCCCGGGTAGAGCTTCTCTCGTCCAGCCTATAAGTGCAACTCTTGGACTACATCAAACTATCTCGAACAACTCATCGACTTGGCCTAATCATCGTTTTGTTCGTCATCCTCAACTACTCTCCCTCATGCCGGCTGTGGACTACCATCTGTCGTCCGAGCAGGTACCCTCGCCGTCGATGCACGAAACCACCATTGCTAGTACCCCAACTCCAGACCCATCCTCCGGCCCGACAGACGCCATCACTAGAGCCACCGACCCGTACCGCAAAACCTTCTTCGATCTGGCGCCCGAGACCCGATTCGAAGTCTACCGCCAGTTGTTCAAGGGCCATGTCATTACGATCCGAGGGCGAGATGAAGTCATGGGAAGGCGTAGGGAAAAGAAGAAGAGATTCGAACGAGATCGTGCCATGGGGTTGAATATTCTGTTCGTGTCCAAAACCTGTCTGGCCGAAGCGAAACCCGCTATCCTCTCGGTTGCCACTTTCGACATCAACTTGACGAGTATGCTCAGAAACGGAAACGAGAAATACCTGAGAAAGCAACAGAGTTTCGGTCGACCGCAGCTCGCCCTGCTTCGCACAATCGACGTCCCCAAGGTTCCTCACGCGATGGAAGGTCTCACGTATCAGCTCTCGGCAATGCCATTCCTCCACGACGTCGTTTGGGCCGTTGCAGAAGAGCGGGTCTTTCGTGTCGAACAACATGCTACCATCGATCCCCATCCCATCTGGACTAGGTTCGCGAACTAGCTTCTCGCTGCCTACCCTTGGCATTCCCCTGCCCACAAAGTCATCAAGCGACACGTTGAGGAGTCAGCCGTGAGAGTAAGAAAGCCGGCCAGATATTCTTTCAAGCTCCGGGTACGTCTCTGGCCGTGGTCTTCAGACACTTGCGTAAGCGCCCGTCCTTGTCCATCGGCCAGGCTAACGTATCTGCATAGTCCGCTTGTGTAAGCACCCAGCCTCTATGCAGCGGCCGTAATTGACGCAGTTGAACAGGTTGCCTATGCAGACTTTCTTGGCGAGACCATTCACGTTGTCGACGCAAAGGATGAGGCAAAGATCTTAGTGCAAAAGCGAGCTGAACCAAGGCTGTTCACTGCTTTGCATTGAAGCCGACCGCCATCCGGATAATGTTTTATGAGGGCGTGTGGGGGGGTGTAGAACCTATATGACCTGGGAGACATGGTGAAGTTGAAGTGAACTTTTCCGCCTCTCCCGTGACTGGGTGAAGAAGACCTTGGAGTGTGTACTGCATTTCAAAGGCGCGTGGACTGGAACAAGACGTGGGTATGTAGCTCACAAGCTTGACTCGTCCGTCTCGCTCAGGGATCTCGAAGTTGTCGATGCACACACAGCATCTTATCTACCTTGACGAAAGAGAGAATCCAGTTCTTTCGGTTTCCCCTCAGTCTTCTTGTATTGTGAGGACGCTGGCTAGAGTACATTTGGGCTAAGCCGACGGGAGGGAGAACAAGGAATCATGCTACAAAGGCCCTATCATACCACCGCCTTCATTTATAAGTTCGAGCATCGGCATACTGTTTTATCCGGTGCTTCGGCCAAAATTGGAACTCCCTTCTTCTTCTGCCGAGTGGTCCGCCACGATCGTACTTTCCACAGGGATACCGAGAACATCATTACACACGGCTCGACGCGACTGGACTATCTCGGTCATGCAGTAGGAGTGAGGTTATAATAAGTAAACCTCCGACGGTAGCTAGAAGCTGTTGCGTTGTAGATTTAACTCAAGTTAAGCAATGAAGCGCCAAACGGGACGAACAATCACTAACTCTTTCTACCTTAGCGTGATCGTCACAATCTCTTGCCCCGCACCAACAAGTAGAGACTTCGGAAAATCAGTTGTACATCTGGCTCCGTTCAGCCCTTGAAGACAGGATCTCTGGCACAATAATAGGGAGAATTGCCTGTATATCATTTAGTGTGTTTGGTTATATACTACACTGGACTTCCTTTCAAGAGCAAATTTGCAATATTGCGGTGACTACAGCGGCGTCGGCCACATTGCCCTGCATTGTCGGGTTCTCATCATCTCGCTCGCTGTACCGGGAGGACCGATCTTAGAGAGCAGCATCCTGTCTGCTCTTTTTTGGAGCAGCGTACCCTGCCACTGCAACTTCCACCGCCGCTGCCACGGTCCCGTCGCTCCGTCTCTGTTGTAGCACATCGGATCTTCCACCCGCGGCACCGATGAAGCACAAATACACCGACGACCACCACCCGGCGCGGGCTATATTCAGCCAGCCGTTCGGCGTGTCCTGGCGGAAAGCACTGGTCAGCCTGCCGCGGCTCGTCCCGGATTTTGTCCTCAACTTCACAACGGCTGAAGGTCCACAGCCCATAGTGTTCGACATCCCGTCGCGCGGCAAGCACCTCATCCCCATCTACGTGTGGGTGCCGCCGCTGCGCAAGCATCACCACCACCCGTTCCACCACCGCGACAAGAGCTCGGGGGGCTCGCACCCCAAAGAGCCGGTCCATCCGACGGGCATCGACGAGACCCACGAGGGCAAGTTACCGGTCCTGATCGACTTCCACGGCGGCAGCTTCATCCTCGGCTCCTGCCAGGAACAAGCCCCGTTCTGCAGTCGGATGTGCCGGGAGCTGAACTGCGTGGTCATCTCGGTGGACTATCGTCTCGGCCCGTACGCGCAGTACCCGGCCGCGAACCTCGACGCCGAGGACGTGGTGCTCGCGGTCACGGACCCAAGCAACAAGGCGTACACCCCGCTGCGCGAGGGCATCATGTGGGCGTTGCTCAAGGAGGCGCGCAAACCCGTGGAGCTGGACGACGCCAAGATCGCGCTCTCGGGGTTCAGCTCCGGCGGCAACCTGGCGTTGAACCTCGTGCTGAGCGTCAAGGACGACCCGACGCTGGAGACGGACTGGCTCAGCCCCCTGCCCTGGGACTGGGCGGCCGACATCCCCGTGCTGCTGTTCTACCCCAGCCTGGACGCCCGGCTGCTGCCCGACGAGAGACCCCGACCCGAGGGCCTCGAGCCGCCGTCCGGGTTCGTCGAGCGCTGGCGCCTCGAGCGGGAATTGATGCCCACGTACCTGCCGCCGGAGAAGAGGACGCACCTGCGCGCCAGTCCGGGGCTGGCCGACATCGCCGCCGCCCACGAGGGCGAGAGATTCGGGCTCCACCCGCGGGCGAAGGCGCTGCTGGTCCTCCCGCAGTTCGACTCGCTCAACTCGCAGAGCCTGCTGTGGATCCAGAAGGTGCACGACCAGGGAAGGGGCGCCGACCTGTCAGTCGAGGAGGTCCCCGGGGTCGTCCACGGGTGGACGCAGTTTCCCGACTCGTGGATCAGCGAAGAGCACCGCAAGCTGAAGCTCGAGGCCTTCGCCAAGGCCCGCGCGTTTCTGCACCAGTGGTGGCATCTGGACGGCAGCCACAAGGAGGAGGACGTCCCCGTCGAGGTCGCGCGCGACACAACGAGTGACAACGAGCGACGGACAACGAGTGACAACGAGCGACGGACAACGAGTGACAACGAGTGACAGACAACTGGGAGTGTCGGATATGGATATTTGATTCGTATAATTTGCTGGACCTGATCTTTCTTCCTATGTACCCTCGTATTGTCGTCTCATAGCTTTAGTTCCTAATTATTACTGTACCGAATCTCCGTCCTGTTCTCGATCCTAATAACCTCATCCGGGGCAAGACACCCCTCTGAACTGCTCCCTGCTTACAGTATGGTTTCGAAATGTTGACATCGATCCGCGCACTGTACCGAGTCCTCTATATGTCTAACCTGGGAGCTGAGCATCCCTCGTACCTAGAGGAAGAAATAGGTCCCGAAGCCGACAGGGTGGGGTGACGAGGGTTGATGCAAGCAGCGACCTCACAGCCACCATTAGGCGTGCACAGTGCTAATGCCGCCGTGTTGATAGGAGTTCAGGGACCGGATTGAGTGTGTCTAAGAAGATTCCGTCTATCCCATTCTATCTCTCTACGAGTACTGTATCACAGACTTGGTTGGAAATCACGTGCGGTGTACGTATGTGTGTGTGTGGGCCCTCGATCCTTGACGGCCGCGGCGCTGTGGCGAACCCGTCAGAACCGGACTCCTGAGCACCAACCAAGTGGGCGTTTCCTATACGGGAACCGAATCCAATCGCCTGCCAAACTCCGGTTGCCCCAATTTCCCCTTTCCCCTTTCCAGGTTTGCCTCCAAGATGGGGTGTGGGCTGAGTTGAGGGAAATGGACCCTCGGTCGCCCCCGACTTCTAAAGCACTCTCCCATTTTGGATCTGAGATCTTCCGTGTAAGATCTTTCTTCCAGTGGCGATTGGTCTTTCGCGCGAGGGTGTTTTGGCTGGAGGATGGTGTCGTGTCTGCTGTTTGTCTATCGTGCGATTCAGGACACTGGGGGCGGGGAGCATTTCGACCGTGTCGTCTTTGCCTTTGGCCCTGCGTATGTTGATGGCAGAATATCGCTCCACGCATCGGTTCGGCTCTGTGAGCATACTCTCTCGCGACCGACTGGCTCCAATAAAGACCAAGTCATATGGGGTTCCGTGTCGTGACGAGACGTTGCGCATCATCCCGCGCCGCCAGAATATGTGGCTCAAACGTCGAGGCCATCGTGCCGATTGAGGTTTGCTTGACTCGAGTTGTCTCTTGCGTAGGATCACATCAGTTGTATCCGCCTCTGCCTTGATCCCGGATGGACATGTTCGGATGATGTGTCGCGGCCGCATCGGTTCATGGGCTCTTCTTTACGCTTTCCGCAGCTCGAAGTCGAACAGTCCGCGCAGTGGCTGCTGGCCAGGCTTTTGTGCATCGTGCTTGACCAGACAGAATCGTTTAAGCGATAATCAAAGCGGCAAACTGTGGACAGATATAGAGGCGGTAGTGGGACAAACGCAGTCATGTCACTGTGCCTCGTCGCATAGAGAACTAAGCTTTCTGCACTTACTGGACATGTCCCCATGAGCAGTCCTTCGAACTGCCTCTCTTGGACTTGCTGCTCTGGATGCAGCCGCCGCCGTGGGGAAAACGAGCGATTTGCCATCCGGCAGCGCCATAGATTTGCGTGCACGTAGGTGAAAATCCTGTCATCAGTAACTTCGAAGTTGGCGATCAGCCACGGTGTCACCGGCCGACAGATCGCGAATGAGGGATAGCTTCAGGGACTCGGGTTCGGGTAGCTGGCTGCATTGTGGCCGACTTGTATTAGATAAGAAGAATTTATCAGCGGCGGCTGCTGCAGTCAGCCCACGAATCTCCATGCTGCACCATGCGGTTGGAAGAGAAATCCAGGAGGAAGGAGGCCGAGGACTGTAAGACAGACGGGACCGCATTGTACGGAGGACGGGCGACCCTTTGTCCCGATCGCGCCTAGCGGCGGCAGACGCGAAGCAGAAGATGCGATGGGAAAACCCTTTGAAGGGCAGTCGCCCTAATGTCGAATATATGTGTCTCATTTCATCTTTGCCGCGGCTACCCGTGCCGCATGCTGCTGAACGCTCCTTTCCCTTGCACTTCCCGGTCGTGGCGCATGAGTCAGCCTTCTATCTCGTGGCGCTTCTGCTACTGTTCTGGCGGGAATAGGAACACCACTATATTTGTACCTCGTACCTAAGTACAATCGAATCAAGTTGTCTCAGAACGGCACTCGCTTGAACAGTCGACGGGCTGACCGGATATCCCGGCGGTCGAGGACGTTTAATTAGAGTCCTAAAATCATCTTTGACATTTGTATCTGTCGGCTAATCTGATTGTCACCGTATCGACGATGAAGGAGAAAAGGAAGTTGAACGTTTCCTGCGACCTTCGCCTGGTTTTATATGCGCGTGAGTGGCTGCCTGCTTGGCCCCTCGAGTTCCCCGAGGGTCTGTAAAGACAACGCCAAGGCAGCCCGCGCATACATCATTACTTCCGTCATTTGAAGCTCAATTATTCCAACCTGGCTTACCACGGAGATTTTGGTCGAGTACCTTTGGGCAGCGGCTCGCCAAGCATTACCCCGCCGTGTTCGAGCCTGTCTTCAGTCGCAGCTTGATGCACACACCTCAAAGCCATCTTAACAGATGTAATAATATCTGTTACTTTCTGACGCCACAATGGATGTTGTCACAGAACTTTTGACAACGACACCACTTGAGGAATCGACTCCTATCGGGGGCGAGGGGTACTTCTCCCGACCGGTATCGATAGGTGTCCTTTGGATCTGAACACTGGTTCTGTTTGTGAACGAAGACTGAATTCAATCACCTATATAGCAGTCATGCGGCAAGCATTCTGCGTCGGCATGCACCGATCTTATACACCTATATCCGTTGTTGTCGATGCCTCGCTGCGCCTCATTTCATTTCATACCTTGATGCTCATCAACATCACTGAACATGCTCTCGGACGACTTGTGCCTTCTATGGCGCGCCGTGCCGTACCCTTTCGTCCGGCTCCGCCTCTACTGCGTCTTGACGCCCTCGGGCCACTCGAGGAGGATCTCGTCCCCCTTCACGTGCACGTTGAACCACTCGTGGATCTCCAGCTCTTCCTTGCACATCCGCGCGCCGACCAGGATGCGGCTTTCGACGACCTTTTCCAGGAACATGTGCAGGTTGTTCGTGGCCAGGTTCCTCGCGATGCACGTACGGCTGCCGATGCCGAACGGGAAGAACTGCTTGTACATCTGATCGCGGTGCGCCGCGTCCGGCGTGCTCCATCGCTCGGGCTTGAACGCCTCAGGCTCGGGGAACACGTTGGGGTCCATGCCCATCTGGAATGCCGAACAGGCCACCTCGATGCCGGGCGGGAAGTAGTAGCCCTTGAACGTCCAGCCTCCGGGGGGCATTGAACGAGGCAGCCGCCCGGCGCTGGCGATGCTGAGGCGCAGGGACTCCTTGACGGCGCCGGACAGGTACGGCAGGCTCTGGACATCTACCGGGTTGCTTGACTTCTTGTTCTCCTCGAGTTCCTTCTCGAGGATCATGAGTCTGTTGTGTACGGCGTCAGCTTTTTCCGTCGTCCTCGCGAATTTTATTGCATGTGTGTACTCACTTGGACTGATCCATGACCAGGGCTCGCACCAGGTAGCCGATGTTGTTGCCCGTGGAATCGGTGCCCGCCAGCATCAGGTCCTTGACCTGTGCCCTGAGCTCGCCCTCGCTGATGTCGGTGTCCATCAGTCTGCCGGGGTAGGTCGGCTCTCCCTTCTTCGTGTCGGCCAGGACAATGTTGATGAAGTGATCCATCATGTCACTGCTCTCCTTGAGTTGATCCTGGTTCAGGATCTTGCTGATCGCCCATGTCAAGGCTCTGAACATGGGCGGCGGCAGGTAGAAGAATCGCCCGACCGCAATGATGGAGTCGACGAAAGCGCTGGCACTCAACCGAGGCAGCTCCTTCTCGTGCGTGCCGTCGTAGTTGCGCTGGAGCAGGTGGGTGGTCACCAGGTCTATGGCCAGCGATCGTCCCGTGTTGAGGATGTTGACGGGCTTCCGGGTCGACGCTTCGACTGACAGCCGCTCGATGAACTGGTCGCAACACCGGTAGAGTTTGGTGGTGCTGGCTCGGATGGCTGCCGTCGAGAATAGAGGGAGGACAGCCTTGACCCGGGGCGCCCGCTTGGCCATGTTGACCGTGGAGAAGATGGTCAAGTAGCCGTCGATGGCAAAGTTCTCGTAGCACCGGTGTTTTTCGAAGCCGCCCTGGCTGATGTACAGAGGACCCAACGCATCGGTGTCCGCAATATCGACCTGGTATGGCGAGATGCGGAGGACGTCGCCATATTCGAAGTGGAGCCGCCGGATGGTGCTCAGCTCGTCGCCAATGTAGCAGTGGTACCAGAGCCAGAACGGCGAGATCTTCGCGATCAGAGGCCCTGGGACCCGTGCAAGGGGGTGCCAAAAGATGAGGTAGGCTTCGTAGGCCACCAGAGCGGCGACGAACAAGGCCAGCAGTGTGGTGAAGGGATACACGGCAGCAAAGCCCACGATGCCGTTCTCAAGCGCCATGGGGGTGGTGGTGATTGTTGCCTGAATACCGAGCAAACCCTGTCGGCGCCTCACGGGGATACTTCTTAATTATTGCTCAGTGGCGACATCGATATCGCACGGCAAGTCCTCGTCTCCGAGCTTTATACAACCCCTCCATGCTGTGGGTCGTGGCGGTTGATATCTATCCGGGACGTGTGAAGCCAACTTCCGGCAGGAAACAGACCGGCTAAGTTCCTCTCCACCCCCGCCAATTCCTCAAGATAAACAGCCAAGTAGATCGTCCGCTTATCAAAGGGGTCGATGATGATTGGGCCCTTCGATCACCGAAGGTTGGACCTGGACTCTCCGGGGAACCTTGTATGGAAACTCAGAAGGACACTCTTTTCACCCCTCTCTGGGTTTATCTGCGGCTCTTCTTATATCTTGCCGAGTCCAAAACCCTCTGGTGCTGAACCTCTTCGAGAGATGCATTCGCGTGTAAGATTGGTTGAGATCGTCCTGGACCTCAAGTCTACCAGTAGTGGCAACCTTTGTGTGTGATCCGCGAGTTGACTTTGGCTTGGGTGGCTTGCCAACCACCGCTTCGTACTACAAAATGTAGCAATGCTGAGCACCTGGTCTACTCTTTTCTCGGCCAGCGGCATCACAACTCTCACTACTCACGTATGTGCTTGGAAATCGCCATTAAGAAGCCTTGCAGAATTTGAATAAGAATTGTTGGTGCCGTAGAAAATGTAGTAATATTTCCCGCCAGTCTCCTCCTATGAGTACACTTCGATGCATGGCCGCTCGAGCCTGCCGGCATTCCAGGTGCCCAATCACCTTCCAACGTACTCCCTCTCGATCGTCCTGAAGATCGGGTAGCACACACAAGTGAAACCAAATGAAAGGAAATTGCCAACGTCGCCTCCAATGCCTCCGAAAGCTCGGGCGATGGGCCCAACGTACCAAGTCTGGTCCATTCCTGGAACACCACCGGCCAGGTACCCAATCAGCAGTGACATGACTGCCGCAACGCCCCATGGTAGCCGCCTCTCGTCGTCCCAGATGGTCAGATCGTATCCAGTCCGCCGTCGGAACACCATGTCTTCCCAGAACATGATGGTGCCAAACGACACGCCCCAGTATCCGAGGAGACTGACAAAGTCGGTGATGATGGTCGAGAGATGTGCCTGTCCGATGAGCGCCAGGAGGAGAACGGCGCACATGATCACAAAGGACCAGATGAAGCGGGGCACGGCGTGGAAGTAGTCTCCCAGGAGCTGTGCAGCCAAGCCGTTGGAGTAGATCATTACGGTGTTTTGACTGATGACCGTGAACGAGAACACAACGAGAGCAAACTTGGACCAGCCGGCAGGGTGGTAGACGGTAGCAATAAGCCCGCCAAAGCCATGGTCGGCGTACGCGTCGGCGTATGGAGTATACGCAACGGCCGCGCTCCCGACACACGCGCCGATGGACATGGGAAAGACACATGCCGTCACGAGGCCCGAGAAGCCAAGCACGAAGACCTTCCATCGTGGCGTGTCCGCAGGATAGCTGCAGAAATAGTCGGCCGCAATCGGAGCCCACCCAATGGCGTACGCAAAGACGATGGCCATGAATGTCAGGAAAGTCCCGGCAAGCTCCAGACCTGCGCCTTCGGATGGGAGCGAGGGGGCAACGTGCGGCGCCGCCTGGCCCACGAGCACCAGGAAGAGAATGACAGAGGGCATCCATGCGTACTTTTCGACCGACTGGATGACCTTCAGGCCGAACACAGTCACCAGATAAGACAAGATGGTGCTGATCAGAATCCCGACGCTGATCGTCATGTGGTAATTGCCAACCGCGCTCAGAATCTGGCCAGCGACAACGACTCCAATGACCGTGAACCCGACATTGACCACGATGACGATGCAGGCGCAAAGTTTGGCACCGTAGAAGCCGAAGGCGTATCGAGCCGCGGCGATGGTTCTCAGGCCCAGCTGTGGAACAACAAGGTCAGCCACACTCGCCCATGAATGTCAACACGTGGCGTCTTACTTTTGGTCCCAAGGTCGCGGTGTATGCAGTAAAAACGGCACCCAGCATTGAGCCCACGATGATCGCACCGATGGTCAGTTGGAGAGACAAGCCAAACTGAGGACCGAGGATCCCAAACGGCAAGGTTTGGACACAGATGTTGGCGCCACACCAGAGGGCGAAGACGTTGAAGTAGGATGCAGGGCGTCTTTGGTCTTCGGGAATACGATCGATACCCTGGGTCTCAATGCCAACTCTCTTGTCGAGCCATGATTCGAGGCCATTGGCATACCGCAATACGGCGAACCTGTTGCGGATGGCTTCGACCTTGTTGGACTTTGGCTCCTCCGACGGCGGCGACGATACAATGTCTTCCGTCGCCAGCGACTTGCTTGCCTCGAGATCGGTCTTGAGTTCTTTCTCGTCTATTGCAGCCTCCATGGTTGGGAAAGCCGGGGAGAGGAATCTGACAAAGGGAAGGGCAGAGAAAGAAAGAGCTCCTACCCATGTCCCGGAGAGGATGGTGGAAAGGGATCACTCGAGAGATATAACCGCTGCCAGCATTATAGCCAGCCGGCGTATTGAGCCATGTCAGTCAGTAAAGCCTGCTTGGCAACCGCCCTTTGGGTATCGCAGTTCGTAGGCTCTTATCGTGCTGGAGAGAGTGTGTGTGAGATAACGAAATCAAAGTAAGGTCGATAGAGTTGCTAGCTCAAAGCATCAACGAGACTTAGACAGAGTGCTGGCGACTCGTTTAGACTTCCGGCAGGATAGGATGGATATTATTCCCACCTCGTAACCGTCTAATCACTGACTGCTCCGTACAGCAAATTCCTATTTGCCAGTTTCAGGCAAGGGTCTTCGCTGGTCCGCCCCACAGTTCGCCAAGTAAGAGGGCCTGGCCCAGCTCGAGGAATGACCATTGCTGAGTTTGAGGAATATGGGCAAAGTCGGCATCGCAATCTGCTATGATGTGCGGTTCCCCGAGCTTGCCATGATAGCCGCGAGGAAGGGTTGTTTCCTGCTCGTAAATACCGGAGCGTTTGGTCTGACGGCCGGATCGATGCGTCGGCATTGGAGGTTGCAGGGCCAGGCATGGGCAATGGACAATCAGCTCTACGTGGGCATGTGTATTAGCCCAGCAACGGATGTGAACGCAGGCTACGTCGCCTGGAGCCACAGTTTCGTTGCCGAGGCGGGAGAGGCGGAGGAAATGGTGTCTGTGAATTCGGCGGCTGGAGAGATCGAAGAAGCTCGAAGGAACATTCTCCTGTACGAACAGAGACGATTCGACGTATACCGCGATGTCAGTGCTTGGTAGTGTGAGATGTGGAAACCAAATATCACTTCTTACGGTCCCCAGACTGCTAGGACAGATCTTGGACAGACGCAGCGACTGGGACAATTATTGGATATCTCTGCCAACAATACTTTGCACAAGTCCTTTGCTACGATGCATCTCTGGAATAGCTACCTAGTACCCAGATCATAAAGAGCCCTTTCCGAGACTGGGAAGTCCTAGAGAGCTCAAATTCTTATTGATCGTGTCAACGTGATTATAGAAGTCGCCCTTGAAGTCGTCCCAGAATCCCTTTCGAGGTGCTAGAGATTAATGTTAGTCGACAACTTCGATGGCAATCCAGGAAGGGGGAAGGCTCACGGTAAGGGTTTTCATGCCGCTCCATGGCAAACTTCGTCATGGCAAGGTGCGAGCTCATGTGCATCATGAAGCCTATTGACGTCGGTCAGTGCTCGATTCATCACAGGTCTTTTCGGGGTAGGCCCGGGGATGAGGGGGGGCGTGGTGTATCTTACTGACGGTGCCCGGGCTGGACAGCTTGGGTGTTTGTTCCTCTGTGATGGCGATTTGCCATGCTTTGTAGCTCTCTACAAAACACATGTATCAGTACTTGGACTGGTGGTCAAGCTTGCCGCCGTCCCACTCACCTCCATGAGCCACGTAGCTGTTGTCGCAGGTAAGACCGCCGGGTTTCAGGATCTTGGCACTGCCACCATAGGTGCCGTAGATCAGGCCCATCATCTCGGTTGCCATGGTCCTGTGGTAGTACTATTGAGCCGCCATGTCAGCAACACGCTTGGCTGGTTGGGGACCAGAAATCATGGTCTTACCGGAGGACGGATCGTGTCGTAGGCGACGAGATACTTGGGCGTGAAGGCGCAGAACTCGGTCAAGGAGACTCCGGGAATCTTGGACTTGGCCTGGAGGATGCAGTACGCACTTGGGTCGAGTTGCTCCTTCATTGCGCAGACAACGGTCACCAGCTTCTCGATCTCGTACTTATAAGGGACATAGCTACAGTTTGTAGTCAGCGAGGGTACCAATAACCGTCTATCTTCCTCAGGCTTACTTTCCGTGCCACGCGACAACGTCAAAGGGTGTGCCAGGTTGCTCGTAGCAGTAGAGCTCGCCAGCAAGCTTGGTGACAACTACTTAGGTGTCAGTAACATGTGCGTTCCTTGTGCGACGAGGACCAGTGGACTTACTTTCCCAGTTGGAAGTGTCCATGTCAAAACTCGCGATTGGGTATTCAAAGTCTCGTGGGTGCGCGAGACAGTTGGATCCCAAGGGACCCAAGTCTGGCAGTTCGTAATGGCTCCCGAATACCTCCTGAACATCTAGTCTGAAGTTAGTGTGCCAATCTGCGAGTGTGAAGGCAAGCCAGCAACGTACAGCCATTAGAGACCCCATCGGGGAGGGAGACCTTGAATCGGAGTCCAGCTTGGATCACGAACAGTTCGCCAGGTCGAACCATGATCCTGAGCACCGTCAGTAAAATGTTGCACCCACCTTCTGGGATAATGCTGACCTTCCAGACTCCGTCTGGATATCCAAGCGACCCGTTTGTGGAATGATCAAAAAGTCCCCGTCGTTGTTGACAAAGGCTTGGTTGCCCATCGACGTGTTTGCCATGTATTGATGGATAGCAAGACCTTCTTTGGTGGTGGGATCGCCATGGCCGGCTATCGTCTTCAGACCCTGGATGAAGGTGACTTTTTCATTTGCGGCGGGAGGGTTGAGCGGGCCCCATTCGTACGTGAGTGGTGTAAACTTGACTTTTTCGTTTTGTGAACCGAAGCAGGCGATCAGCTATAGATATGTCATTAAGATGCCCAGATCTGCGGCTCTTGAGAGAACGACTCACATCAGGGTTGGCTCTTTCTTCCGGGATAGGCATCAATTGTGTGTGTGCCACGCTCGGACGGATTCGGTAGAACCAGCTGGAGGTAAAGTCATCAGCTCACGAGGCTCGGTGGAAGGAGGACGGAACAGTGGCTTACACATTGTACATGCTCGATCGCACGTGGATGAAAGATGTGCCATTGAACTAATGTCCGTGTTAGCAAGCCTGGGTGTGCGATCCAGCATGGAGGAAGCCCACCTGTTCTGGGTACAAGTCGTATGCTTGACGCTGCGGAAGATTTTTCCCGCTCTCGGGGAGTGCACCTGGGCTGCAAACACCTTGTCAGATCTCCACAGCTAAGTAAGGCAGCTGATCGATGGACTAACACAGCCTCTGAAGCGAATCTGTTGCCAAATCCAACCTGGTATCGATACGGGTCATTGGGCCTGGGCGTGGTCGCAAAGGTACTCACGGCCGAGGCACCAAAGTTGGTGGGAGTCTCCATCGCAGGCAATGCTGAGGTGACGGGTGCTCTGGTCAGGAAGGATGGAATCTGCATGTTTCCAGCAAGTCGAGCGTGTCGAGTCGAAAAGTTATAAAGGGAAGAGATGAAAAGGATCTTCCGACATCACGCTTCCTTTGTCTTTGTCCATACCCACATTCAGAGTCTGCCTGCCTGATACCATGACAGCCGGCTGAGTCTATGTGCGATCTACCCGGGGAATTCGAGAAGGCAGAGGGATACAGATTCCGCGGGGCGTTGCTTGTCAGCGGGGCGGACTACCATACAGTGGATCACGATAACTCTGCTTTTCCGGCAGGATAGCGATAAGAAGATCCTGCCGGAACGATACTCGGGCCCAGCTTATTTCCGTTTGCCGGCCCGCGATTCTCGTCTCCCTTGGATATCGAGCTTCGAAGCACCACGACCCGCGTCGCAACAGATGGAGTCCTACGATTCTGACCAGCCCCAGGCACCGCCCAATTCTTCACGGTCTGCCAAGCTGAAACGAGCCTCAGTGGCTTGTACAAGGTCGGTCCATGCTGTTTAGTCTGAGGCACTCTGTAGTATCCAACCCCCGCCGCACTCCCGGCAAGGCCCATGACATATAGAAGGTAGCTGATGTGCCCACGTGCCGGCGCTGTAGATGTCGCCGTTTACGCACAAAATGCATCCACAGTCAGGCGATTGCGCCATGCAGCGGCTGCTACGAAGCAGGTCCTGTTGTGGCCGCAAACTGGTGAGTCGTCATCTGCAGTTGTCGGTTGCCAGAATGACATTGACCGTCCAGCAGCCATTTTCTGGGGCGCGGGCGTGCCCAGAACGATCGAGAGGTAAAAGGTCCCAAGTCGATCTGAACGAGCCCAACGATGCTCACGTCTTCGAAAGTTCCGAAGTCCCCGCCAGCCACGCCAGAATGCTACAAGGAACGATGATGACTCCCAACCCTGCACTGACGGACTGTCCATGGCCATGTCATCGACAAGCCATGCTTCGCCAGAGACACGGTTCTCCTCGTCAGGCACACAAACATCCCGTGGGTCTGCCCCGAGACTGACAAGCTATGACCTGCTGATCCCAGCTCTTCCTGGGATGCCTTCGTTGCCAACCCACGAAGAGGACATGGGATCTCTCACCTTCTCGGAAATGGTCGACGGTTGCAAGATATTCATGACCTCCTATTATCAACTCGGTAGGCGACCTCGTTTTCCTCACGGCCATGCTATTTCGTTGCATGACATCAACTGTCCAGAATGTTTGAAAATTAACATTGAGTGCTAATGCCCCAAACCAGGATTTCTGTCCAAGGCGTTGTTCCTGGAGCGCTTGAAACAGCGACCAACATCGGAAGACATGTTTCTGTTGTACAGTGTGCTCAGTGTCTCAGCCAGATTTACTCCCAGCCTCGTACGGCGCTTCAAAGGAGGTCTCAAAGCAACGGAAGTGTTTGCAGACATTGCTGCCATCTATGGTCTACACGCTCTTCACCACCCTTCCGTCGAGAACACACAGGCATTTTTCCTCCTCGGACTTGCGGAGTGGGGAGGTGGTAACAGGAATCGTGGCTCAGTTCGCGTGCCCCGTCCCGATGTGAAGACGAGGCGATGCTAATACTTCAAGTACAGGTGCACATGGGAATCGCCATAAGAAGTGGGTTGCATTGTACTAGGTATCTCCCTATAACATGACACTCATCCGCGTGACAGTGGCCTCCATCCTGCATTTGCATCGGGAAGACTTCTACACTCTGGCGCCCGACCATTCTGCTGCAGACGTGATCAATTCAGAGGTGGCTAGACGCACATTCTGGACGTTACAAGGTACGAATATGGCATTTCCTTGAACTATGAGCGGCGCCTGACACTCTCGACCAGGCCAAGACGTGCTCCATTCTGCACATGACGTCCCTACCTCATTCTGTCTGCACGAAATTACGGTATTGCTTCCGTGTACCGAGACCGAATTTGCCTTTGGCGAAATCCGCCACAAAAGGGCGGCCCTGAGGGGCACGCAGCCTGCCCTTGAAGACCCAACCTTGTGCCACCCCCCCTCGAGGTCGATCTTCGCCGGTCTCATACAGGTGCAAAACTTGTGGGGACGTGTTGCACGTCAGCCACACCATGGTGAAGGGAGACCTGTCGACGAACCTTGGCGGCCAACCAGCTATTACTCACAAATGTGTGAAGAGATCAGGTCGTGGGGAGAGCAGTTAGACCCCCGGCATACGTGGTCAATTTGGAATTTCCGTGGCTTCAAGACCGAAGGACTACACTTGGTGAGCGCCTGTCCTATTGACATGTCTCGACGACTAATACCCAGGAGGGATATCTATCCATGGTCATGATCTATAGTCTGTGCAAGGTTGTCCTTCGCCGGAAGTATCTGAAATGGCATGTCATGCATTGTTCGTGCATATCCTGACCATGGCTGACGTGATTCAGGATTATGGAATCTATTCTACCCGACACAGACAGCCAGAATCTTGCACATCGCCACTATTGGGAGACCATGTCGCATGAGCTCTTTCACGAGGTCGTGACCCTTTATGATCAAATTGACGCATTCATGTCCCAAAGATCACCGGACGAGGGATTTCCCACTGAAATTGTACGCCGCCCCTCGGGGATGCTGACTGAGGAAAGCTCACGTTTCCCAAGGTATTCTGCGTCTACATCTGTGGCTCGCTTTCATGCTACCTGTCAAAGTGGCCTCGGTGTAAGTCGACTGACAACATCTCCTCGACAGAAGCTGATTGGATTTCCAGTATGTCCGGAGCTTGGTGGCCATGCAGACACCATGTTACATCGGTCGTTGGAAGTTTTGAAGCAACTCCACTATGACTGGCCCATGGCAGAGCGATGGAGGGTTGCTCTACAGAATATGGCATCTTCCCCGTCCAACCGATTTCCTCTAAGGCCCGAAATGGGATCTGCATGGGAGCAGTCACAACTTGTGAGCCCATCCGTCAGTTTTTCAGCCTCTGGATCACAAGACATAGCGCGGCTAACAAAGGAGCCAGAGCCCAATGCAAGGTCCAAGTTCGAGAGCACCCTCAGGCCAGAATGTCCCGGCTGTTGCGGCGCCACTCGTGGCCCTGACATCTACAATAAATCAATCAGGATATGCTGGGGCGCAACCACAGACCACCATCAGCAGTGGTCACGTCCAAGATCCTCCTCAACCCGGATACGGCCACCTGCCAACCACAAACACAAGCTTCTATCAATGTGACGATTTCGATTCCGACCTATGGATGGTTTTCGCAGACGAAGATTCTCACTTCAACGTCATGGAGGTCTACCCGACAGAATGAATGAGTCTAGGAGCCGGGGAGCCTCTGGCGCGATGGACAAAGATCAGAGTCCACCTCACCGATCTAGCTACGTAGATCTGCGAGTCCCGCTTTCAGGCTTTCGCAAAGTCATTCACATGATTTAGCCATCATCCGTATAGAAAAACTTCCTGCCCTGCTGAAAGAGGACGAGGCTTGGTCCAGGATCTGCCAGACCTTAGCCGACTTGCTAGTTGCACGCAGGGATGATCCGTAGGCGCAGGTGGGATCTATTGATAGATCGGCAAGATAACGCTAAATTCTCGGCCGGCAGGATAAAGTCTCCCACGTATGTACATCCGGTCGAAGGCAGAACCCACTCAGAGCAATGTCAAATGAAAGTGACTAGTTGAGTTGAGGGACTTGATACTAGACGATGATTAATGTAAACTTAGCAACTAATTATCCGGCCCCTTGCATCTTGTGTCACCGGGGTGGGAATGTCTTCAGCAACGTCGTCAAGCAGCGCAGCGCGAGGCGCGACCGAAGCCTCGATCAAGCGCAACCCGTCGAATTTCAAGGAGATCGAAGCCAGCAGGCCCGAGTGGGATGGCGACGCTCAGTTCCAGTTGACGCAATGTCCCGACCCACACTGGTCCTTTGGGGACGGAGGGCGAAGGAAGAGTAAGGACTCGGACAAGCGCATGGTCGAGATCGACCCGTATGAAAGCGGAAGTAAGCATCCCGCGTCTCGAAGGGTCGCAATGTGGCTGTTTCTTGGGTGCTGCTGGGGCGAGAGCTCAAGAAGCAGCCGAAAGGGAAGCAAAGGGACATAAGGAAAGCTAAGACGTGGATTGCAAAGGACCCGATGTTTTCAACTACAAACTCCTGATCTCTGGGTTTGCCCCTCGACCGATCGCCCTCCTGAGTACCAGATCACTCGACGGTAGGTGATGGACCTTGGCAGGACTTTCCGATGGTTCTGGCAAAAAGGGCTCACGCCCGACTAGGGAAAACCACGAACCTGGCACCGTTCAGCTACTCGCAGATGGTAAACCACGACCCGCCCATTTTCGTGGTCGGCTTCAACTGCAGTCTGCAGGCTGCGAAGGACAGCCTGAGGAACTTGGTGGAGACCAAGGAGTGTAAGTCTCCTACCTGTCTGCGGTCAGAGGAGTTGAATGTTGACAACCATTAGGCGTCATCAACATGGTCTCTGAAAGCTTCGTCGAGGCTGCAAATGCAACTTCGATCAACGCCGACTACGGTGAGTCGGAGTGGCCCATCTCAGGCTTGACTCCTGCGCCCTGCTCGACCGTCCGCGCCGACCGCGTCGGAGAGTCCGTTTTCTCCATCGAAGGCAAGCTTTTGAACACTCAAGAGTTTGAGAGCAGATCCGTCCCAGGCCAGATTGCGGGGACATTGGCAGTCATCGAGGGAACCAGGTTCTGGGTCAGGGAGGATGCGCTCAACGAGGAGAGGAGCATGATTGATTTTTCGGTAAGCGGTCTCGTGAGACGGATTGACTCGGACGCACGCTCACGAGGAACAGATTCTTGCTCCTGTCAGTCGACTTGGCGGAATCACGTATGGAAGGACGACGACGGCATTCGAGATCCTGCGACCCAACCGGGTATGAGTCAGCCACGCCAGTCCTGAGAAACCGTGCGATTCCTCCTGGATGTTGGTCGCAGCTCGCATTGCCAGTATGGAGGAGGCATGCCGAACATGTCAAGGGCGGGACTTGGTCGGGAATGAGAGTCGTGAAGCCAGAAACATTTGACCTCTCGCTGATCTCAGGCTCGCCTTGGAGCGCTGCTTGGTCATCGACGATGAGTAATAGCAGCTTAGATAGACTGGCCACCCATTCGAGTGTGATGGGCCTCATCCTAGGGTTAGATGTCCTCCCTGGCATTAGAGGCGCGCCAAAGACCACCTCAACCAAATAGACAAGCTCGCTCCGATCGTTGGGCTTCACCGTGATATGTGGCCGATTCAGATACGATCTCGCCGGGGCAGGCTTGTTATGCATTCGGTCAGAGGCATGTGAGACTCGTCTGAGGGCTAGTTGTGGCTGCCAACACCACCGGCACTGCTGGGGCACCGACCCAACAACTTGGGCTGTCTGGTCAGGCAACAGCGGTAGGGCCGGTCCCAGGTTGCTTGTGGTGCCTGTAACGATGGAAATAGACGCCGACTGATGATTACCACCCTCGGCGCAGACTCGCGGGCTCAGCGTCCATCACGTCGCATCAGCAGCCGGCGATCGAGCTGCGCACATCGCTGCGCAGGCGCTCAGACGTCAGGCCAGTTCCACGACTCGCTATTCTCAACAAAGGGTCTTGGATTGAAGGTCATTATCGCTCTATACTATGTCCTAATGCTGCGAGGCTTGTGACTTACTGTGACAAAAGGGCCCACGTGACGTGTCACGTGGGGTGTAATGACGCGCCGGAAGGCCTGTAAGGCCTCGTACCGCAGTTCTGCCCCCTCTAGATAGTATATAGTCTGACGGTCCCCAGGACCCTCTTGAATGTGACCATGTCCTCAAATTGAGTCACATTACCCCCCACGTGCTCATCACGTGTACGCTATATTCTTGTCACGTGCAAAACACGATGCCAGGACGCCGCTAGGCCTACCACTTCTTGCCTGCCGGTTGTAGGGTCGTCGCTATTGTTGGGTATTGTATTGATATTGTTTCCTCTTGTATTTGCTCTGTGTAGCCGCTGTTTAAATCGTCCTCCAGTCGTCTATTCGGATCTTATTATATATAGCTAATAATTCTTGTTCTTGCATGATGACAAGCTCAACACCTACCATGTGGAATTCTTTTTTATACCGTTTGATTCGGAAAAGTGTTTTCTGTTTCAGGCGCGGAAATTTGGCCAGGGGAAGCTTAAGGAAATTCTGTGGGCGACGGCCTGTCTTACTAGGGTGATGACCAGAAGGTACAGGGCAGGTCCTATGGAGGTTAAAATTGGTGAATCGGTCCCCGAAACATTGTGCGTGGCCCTGGGTCCGGTCGGGATCAGAGAGGGCGATACGTCGGAGCCCCGGAAATTCGGGCAAGGCTTGGTAAAGGGAATCAAGCATACTTTCCCGATACCTTGGCACTCGTGCGGCTTGTTCTCGATCAATAACAAGATGAAGCTCCTCAAGCGAACTTGGGAGCTGTGATGTGATCTTCTCGGAACCTAGGTAATTCTCTTTGTAACTGTCAAAATACCTGTTGTTGTACCAGGTACAGTCTATAGGGCAAATCTTGCGACCGATAAGCAGCGAGGGATCAATTGTCAGCTTCTTCAAGCTCGGAAATCCCTTGAAGTTAAGGACGCTTGAATCTTCGTGGTACCTAACTCTCTCTTGGTACAAAATGGTTACCTCTTCAAGAGACTGCCGGAGCAGCTCCAAGTTGGGGACTTTCTCCGGTGGGCGGGGCCGTGGCCAAAGTCTCTCATAAATGGTCCCTATCGGATTGTAATAGATAGAATGAGTCAGCGCGCCGATACAGCCCAGGAGTTTAGTTGCTGTTGTTGGTTCTATCCTGACGCTGTGGAGTGTCAGCGAACTGATATTCGAAACAACTCCATCGTACCCGCTCGAAGCCGCGGAGGATTCCTCGTCCGTCACGTTCAGAAAGGAAAGCGTTAGGGATTTTAGCGTGGGATGGTACAAGATAGGAGTAAGCTCGCGGAGTGTAATCTTTTCCCCCAAAAGCCCCGTGATCCCGATATATAGAGTTTGAAGATTAGGGGGTAGAGTAATGCCCGTGAACCCATCCGGCGATCTGAGAGCCAGCGTCTTAAGGGCGAGTAGTGTTGACACGAAGTCCTCAGGGACTTGACGACAGGCAGGCAAATCTCGTTTCCAATGCTTCCAATCGGTCTGAGGATAACAAATGCGGCATAGGGAGCGAATCCAGACCATTCTCCGTATTTTAGTGGCGTTCCTTTGTAGAAGGAGCGGTAGCTTATGCATCCAAAGGGTAGCAGGCAATGTGAACGTATAATCCCAACTCCCTTCCTTGTCGCAACGCCAAAGGCGTCTCCTCACGTCAGGCTTGTAAAAGTCGTAGTAATTTCCGTCATGGTGCCAAACGACAGAGTCAAATAGTTCCAAGCTGATAAGTTGACCCAAGTCCCTGCACGTGAGGGAGAGGCTCTTCTTGTCGGATGGAGATAGGTAGCTTGCGACCATTTGTAGCCCCTCGGTCGGCATTTCAATTAAAGTTCGCATGTTGAGTGGGTTCTTTCGGTTCGGTAGGGGTAAATATGTGTCTCGAGCGTTAGCGAGTTGGTCCTCGGACTTTTTCTGTGTTATTGTTGATAACATTTATGTTCCTGAAGACAACTCCCGGTTTTATAAGCCTCGATAACAGCTCAACATCAATGACATCGAACATAAAGGGAGTTAATAATAGAACGGGACTCGACATAGCAAATCTTTTGAACACCGCCCATCCTTTGTTCGCAAAGAGTTCAAGTCGACATTAATAGAACAAACAATGGAACGTGACGCAAAGAGCAATCTTTCCCAACAGCTTAAAAAAGGGGCGGCTATTGAAGGCACGTTCCGGGTCGACGACCGCTCCGAAGGAGGCCAACGGGCCAGACAAAGGACCGCGATCTCGTACTTGACACGTGAAGCCCTCCACGTTCCCACTGATCGGTCGCGTGCGACGGCCTTGTCCCCGTGGGGACGCAGCAACGATTGAACATCCGAAGCGATAATGCGCTGCGGAGTCAGGGATGTTGATTGGGAGCGTGCCACATCCAAAGTAGAGCAGAGGTGGGGGTGGGTGATTGGGAAAGCCGACAAAGTTGTGTGTCTTAAGGAACTCAAGAAACGTCCTACCGACACGATAGGTTGTTAGTCCAGTCATGCGTCGCGGCGACAGTGATCTGCTCAACGGTACGTGGAGTGGCCAGGGAGCCACCCGGTGCGTTTGCTGGCAGAGGCTGTGTGCAAGCAAGCTCAGGGGAGAAAGCACCAGGACGACCCTTATTTGCCAGAGAGTGAGTAGGCTCCCGACTCTACAGGAGTCCTGCGTGAAGTCCTGCGAAGCCAGACCGTTCATCAGCTACCTTGAACTCGAAGGGGATATCCAAGCTCTTACCGGAAACTTTGGATGCGAGGGCACCGTAAACTTGATGAATTGGCGTAGCCATCAATCCTTGGACGGTGCAAATTTCCTGGCATTCCGCACGGGCTTCGGTATTTCCGTTGCAAAGAGAATGTAACGCTGCAACCAAGCTACGCCAAAGCTTCTCGACTTGCGCCACGAAATGAGCCAACTCTGAGCTGAGACGGCAGACACTATGCCGCTGGAATCCTCGACCGGACGGCAGCCTCTGAAGAGAAGCCCAATCCCCGTGGGTCTCCGCTGCGAAACCTCTGCCAGGTCCCTGCATCTTCGACCCGTCCTCATGAAAATCCCCAACTCTCCGATACGACCATCTACGCCCTCGGCTTCCGAACGAGCACTGGATGGGCCTCGCTAGACGTTCGTGACCTGGCATATACAGGGAGTCCCGAAGTGACAATTCTGTGTGCTTGTCCTGAGAACTTGGGGAAACATGCCAAGCCCTTGGCGAGTTTGGGCTGAGCTGTTGGTGTCGGACGGTCACGTGTCAGGGGTCATGTCCACCACTTTTGCAATGGCGTTCTGTTGATGGAATCGTTGAATGCGCGACAACACAGCGCGGTTGGCAGTCGCGCAACTGACAATGACCTGGTTCACCATGGTTTCTAGTTTGCCTGGCAAGGTGCTCCCATTCTGCGGCATGTTGAGATCATCCATCCTTTCCACCTTAGACAGGGTCTTCGCCCGGCCCGAGTTCGATGAACCCATGCACTTGTCGAGATGCAGTGAGGTGAAAGCAGCAATCAAACATGGTTTGAATGGAGACAACGGACTGCGACGCACGCAACAGACAAATCAGGGATGGCCGTATTCCATGTCTTGGTTTTGGAACACTCTTACCGCCAAACAATGAAGCCGACCACATGTTTTGCACAGCTGCTGATTGACTGTTTGAAACATATGTCACCGCTGTTCCAAGTGGCCCAGTGTCCGGTTCGTCCGTCGCCCTCTTTCATTCTTTCATGCCTCAGCCTGGTGCTACCAGATCCAGCAATGAAGTGGCAGTCTGACGGAAAGACACGCCGCCTCAACTCAGCAACAATGAGATGCACGTTGTCACCACGGCCTCCGCTGCCTTCAGGACAAGACAGTCTTCTCTTGGGAACTGGGTGATGGTTCTGTGTGTGCTTTGTCCTCTCCGTGTTCCACCACCTTCATGATGAGACTGTGTAATTTGGAACCTGTGTGCAGGTTCCACGTATGCTCTGGCTCTTTGTATACTCACAAACGACCATCACGAAAGATCGCACAGGCGAATCTATAAGATGGTCTTCAACCTGCAACCTGTGAGTCCATCCAACAGTTCCCATCTGCCAGCTTATTCCATTCCCAGTTCCTGTCATGGCTTCCTCTACACCACAGCTCTTCACTAAATTCTTCAGAAAAGGAACAGAAACCGACACAACTAGAGGGACCGCCTATAGAGCAACCCAAAGTCTCCTGGCCATCACTGAGTTCGTCAAGGAATTGCCCAACAATCCGGATTTCCCTAAGTTTCCTCAACCCGGTGAAGATCGGCGCAACTTTGTCACCTACAAATACCTTCTCCAACACCTACGATTGTACTTAGAAGGATTGAGTGCTTTTGCACAGATGTCGCCAACCACCCAGACAACCGCCCAGACAACCACCCAAGATATGGTCAAGGTCAGAGGTGACCTGCAAACATTGGAGACCTGGCTCAACGACCTCGGTGCGGAATCTACTGACGGTAGAAATGAAGTACCAAAATGCTCTGTGATCGAGTTGCTCATCGAAGTTTGCTTCAAATCCGTGTCCAGCACTCCTACGACGATAGGTAAGCGTTCTTTCCCCGGGAACAACCTCCACACCATGACGACTAACACCGTGCAGATGATTTTGAAACACTTGTACTCGACAAACTGAGATCGGGGTTGACGACAACGGGCTACGCTATGACAGATGCAGCAGTCCCAGCAGTCATATTTGTGTTCAAAAATCCTGCAAAGGAAGGCGGATTGGTTGTGACGGCCAGCACAGAAATATGGCAAGGCTTCATTGGGCTTGTGGAGAAGCTCAAGGAGCCTCGTATAGCTCGCTTCAACACGGAAGATCCCGGGTTTGCAAACCTGCGCAACGCCCTGGCAAAAGAGTGGGATGGGGAGAATAATTGGAAAGAGTCGTTGAGGAATAGGGAGGCGGGCTGGGTGGACAGGGTGCGGCAAAACATCTTTCCACACCTGCCAGTCGACTATTCTCATGTACAAGGGAAGTCGTTTCGAGTTTCCGAGCCCTGCGAAGGATCACAGAGACATTTCCAGCCCACCCCTCGGTGTGTCAAATGTCGTGTGTTGTACGATTTCAACATGGGCAAGGAAGCAGACCCGACAGATCACCCCTATGTTTACATGCCCGGAAGCTGTGCCGAGGATATGGCACACTTGATCCTCCTGCAGCTGGGAAAAGGGAGGGGAAGACATTTTGTCCTCACCGACAAGCAAACGACGTCTGCCTATGTATGAAGCTCGTGCATAAGGGACGCCAGCCAAGCACACGACAGTCGTCAACTTCAACGTCAACCATACTATGCCTCGTTTTACGCGACGGAGAATGGGAGGGGCAGCATTGCGAACTGGGTCGGGGTTGACTCTGGAGAGAGATGTATGAGCAATGCGATTTGTGAAACTGAGCACTGGCATCGTGACGAGGACGGGCGGCTGGTTTGTCAGGAAATGAGTATGTTTTGGAGTATGTTATGTCGGTCGCTTCTGCTGAGGCCGCAAACGGTGCCATCTCATTGGTGGAACCGTGACTCTTGTACGTGTCCCCTTGTCAAAGATATAGTTGCAGCATCATGCTTCGACTCTCCCAGCCAGCGAGAGGAATCGATGGTTTGTTCTTCTCGGAATTCTCCTCGCCGCTCGTAACCTGGGCCTCCCGTTGAATCGAGCGCTCGGTCAAGCTGCACAAGCATCTCTGGGGCAAGCAAGGATATTTCGGCATGCATTTGGCAGAGCATGACCGATTGTCGTCCAAGTAGAGCGGTCGCTGCAGCCAATCTAGACGAACCATTCAGGACACCCACGTGCCCTCGCCTTTAAACTACAACAGCTGACGTCTTGACCTGGTCAGGGAACAGGCCATGGATCTCGTCAATCGATTCCCGGCCAGATCTGGTGGAGGGAAATTGCGTGTATGTCAACAGGGGCAACTTGGTCCGATCAACCGAGCCATGGGTAAAGGCTGACGGAGGCAATCGACCATTCCGCTTGAGTGGAGAGGCCATCCTCCTCGAGAGAAGGAGCATCAGGCGACACTACGCATCCCCTCACCCCCAGGCGGGAGATATGCTTGAGCCCTCAAATTCGCGCTGGACCTGTGCGCGTGTGATCGGGTGATTGCCTCAAAACGCCACCAGCCACAAAGTGGACGGCGTCTTGTTCTTGCTACGGGAATCTTCGCATGGACCGTGGAAAGAATCTGGGTTTTCTGCGGCTGAGTTTCTGTACCTCCCGGGAGTCGTACTCGTACCGAGACTCGCACCGCACTCGTACATCTTGGCACGAGGCTGTAGAATTCAGCCTCCTCTGCGGTCCCGTCCCCTCCTCACATTCCGCTCACTCCATCGTTAATCCTCCACGCCCGAACTTCGGTCTATGCCCGCAAACAATCATCGCTCTCTTCCCTTGCCTACGTCTTGCTTGACTCTAGGCGGACCACGCAGCCATCGCCATTGCCATCGCCATTCCCATCGCCACCTGCGACACCATCAGTATCATGGCCCAGGACAAAAAGACCCCCTCGGCCGCGACGGCCGCCGACCCTACCCGTAATGAATACATCCCATCCTTCATCTCCAAGCGGCCTTTCTGGGCCGAAACCACCCACTCCAGCGACACCGACTACCTCGAGCATCAGCGCCTCCAGTCCGCACCCAAGGACACGCTTGACCAGGCGAAATGGTACGAACGGGGCAAAAAGGCCGGCCCCGCGGCGACCAAGTTCCGCAAAGGCGCGTGCGAGAACTGCGGCGCCATGACACACAAGACCAAGGAGTGCCTGAGCCGACCGCGGAAACACGGCGCCCGCTGGACGGGGCAGGACATCCAGGCGGACGAAGTGATCGAGGACGTGCAGCTGGGCTGGGACGCCAAGCGCGACCGCTGGAACGGCTACGACGCCCGGGAATACCGCGCCGTGGTGCAGGAGTACGAAGAGCTGCAGGCGCTCAAGAAGGCGACGAGCGGGCGCAACGACGCGGACGACGACGCCCGGATCGCCGAGGAGACGGACATGGGCCGCTCCCAGCCCACGTCGACCCGCCAGCTGCGCCTCCGCGAGGACACCGCCGTCTACTTGCGGAACCTGGACCTGGATAGCGCCCGCTACGACCCCAAGACCCGCTCGATGGATAAATCCGAACTGCCCGCGAGGGCCGAGGACGTGGACGTCTCCGAGGGGTTCCGACGCCCGGACGCGGACGCCGCCGCCGACGACGCCGCCGCCGACGACGCCGCCGCCTTCGAGGCCGCGCAGCGCTACGCCTGGGAAATGCAAGATGGCAACGTCGCCAGTGCGCAGAAGCTGCACGTCCAGGCGAACCCTACGCAGGGCGAGATCCTGCGCAAGAAACAAACGCAGGACGCGGCGGCGAAGAAGGAAGCTACCAGGAAGGCTCTGCTCGAGAGATACGGCGACGCGGCCCAGCCCGCGACCAAGAAGCTCAAGGCCGGCGTCGTCGCAAATGAACGGTACGTCGAATACGATGCCCGAGGCCAGATCAAAGGCGCACCAGGGCGCACCACCGCCAGGAGTAAATACCGGGAGGACGTTTTCACGAACAACCACACTTCGGTGTGGGGCAGCTGGTGGCGCGACTTCACGTGGGGGTATGCCTGTTGCCATTCCACGGTGCGCAACAGTTACTGCACCGGCGAGGAAGGGCGACGGGCTTGGGAGGAGAGTGAGGGCTTGCGAACAGGGCAATCCCTGCCTCAGATTGCGAATGGCGGTGAGGCGAACGACGAAGCGGTAGGGGAATCACAGCGAGACGGAGAGCACGCGAACGAGCACAACGAGACCGGAGAGGGCGTGGCGGGTGCGGCGAGTCAGGGGCAGAAAATGAAGCCTCCAACAGCTGCGAAAAAGCGGACGCTTCAGGAGTTGCAATCGGGCATATCCGAGGAGGAGCTCGAGTCGTACAAACGCAATCGACTGGCCGCCGATGATCCCATGGCCGGCATGCTGGGCAAGGACGAGCTGATCAGGTGAAGCATGCCCGCAAGGACCAGCTACATAATCAGGTCAAGTAGTCACGGCGACAGGTGGATCCCCTTGGATTTGGTCGAGCGTTCAAGCGAGTCACCTACGGACCATATAGCATCACTGCAGGAGAGCAGCAGATCAGCACCAAGGAGCCGCCGCCCCCTTCTAGTCAAGAATCAAAACGCCACGGCCGTGCTCTCCTTATATATATGACCGTTCTATTGCAGTCCTCATCCGGCCCTCCGCATGCTCGTCATGAACCAACCACCCTTGAAATGCCATCATGCTGCCGCCGGTATGCCCCAAATCCACATACAGAGCTTGGCACAACAGCTGTCGCATTTACTCTCCTCCTCCTCTTCCACAGCAGCGCCAATTGCACCGGCGCTCGTGGGCCCGCTGGTCGCATCCGTCCTCCGCAAAGATACCAACGTCGCCGGTATCTGAGCGGCTGGGCCGGGATCCGCCTTTTCCATTCTCGCCAAAGGAAGGTCCTCGATCGTCCTCTCTCCGACGCCGTGGCCGCTGAAACGCGGGCCGAACACCCCTCGGATATAGGTCCCGTCGTCGGCTCGAGCCAGTGGTCCGGGATCGTTGGCCATGTATACCCATGGAGGAAGCACGATCCGGAATCCGGAGGCCAGGGCTTGTTCTCGCGGAGACATTTGTGGCAGTGACGATGATGCGCGTCCATGGATTGTGTCCGGATCGAACACGCGAGACATGCCAATCGCGGCTAGCGTCCGTCGGAAGAGATCTCTCGGCTCTGGCAGACCATCGTGCGGCCTTTGGGGCGGTAATGGGGGTGAGCAGACCGGTGAGACTTCGTGTGCTGCCATCAGATTTGCGGTCGCACTTGCTACATCTTGCTCATAGCTCTCGTCGTGCGAGTGAAGCCAGCGCCGGAGTGTCAAAGATGTTCTGCTCAACAGTCGTTGTTCTAAGCGGAGTAAGGTCGCTTCCCAGCTTCCAAACGGAGGAAGTCCAGGTGGTGTCGGGAACCGGACGGGTGGTGGACGGGCTGGTTCAAGTGGCCGCGCTGGAAACCAATTGCTGTCGAAGCTGAATTCAGAACAGCTGCGGTAGTGAGAACCGTGTCCAATGACACTGTGCTTCTTGACGACGAGGTCGAGGTCATTCAGTGAACGCGAAAGACGACGATAGGGTTTCGGTTCATGGATTGGCGTCACGACCATTTCTGGCTGAGGCGAACCCGAGAAGCCCTCAAAAGAACGGATATAAGAAGCGACGGACTCGTGCATCATGGCAATGGTATAGATATGAATTCAACGCTGACATCTGCTAAGGAATGTGGATGGGGAGTAATTGGTGTGCCGGCATGGGAATATGATGAGCTTGGAGTCCAGTTAATAGGAAACACGCCGAGCAAGGAGAATCCAGAGAGGAAGGCGCCATGTCGACGAGGCAGACCTGCCATGGCATGTCAAGTCAAACACACAAGGCAGCAGCGCCAGAAGCTGCTCTAAGTCGTTTGTGGAAACCGAGTCCGACATTTCAACGCTGTTGCCAAGGGGGGCAAAGCGACTATCAAATTGCAGACTGCGGTAGCAAGCCTGGGAACTTGAGATGGTCAGTGTCCAACAGCGTAAGAGTGTTTCCAGAATATACTCCCTCCAATGCCCGTGCTTGATGCTGCTACGATGGGGGTTCCGACCCAAAATGTAGTGTACAGATTAGCATTACCGATGCCAATAAGCCTTTCCCGTTTTACCCTTGTTTTTGCTGGCCGTCGAGATCGTAACATTCGTGAAAGAATCAGGTAGCCGCGGCCGGCTCCTTTGGCGTGGCAGGTGTCGACTTCTGAGAGGTCGACTGTTGCTGGTCCTTCTTCAGGCTCTTGATGATGCCCTCGAGGCGGCGTCGTTCTTCTTGTTCGGCCTGGTAGACATGTTAGAAACTTCTACAAGCCGCGTGCGTGGATAGAATCTCCTCACTTTGAGTACTTTCAGATTCTCAGCTCGGGTGTCGCGCATCATCTTTCTGAACTCGTTCCTCAAGACCATCGTAGACGTGGTATCCGAGGGCGACGAAACACCCAAGCCGAGCGACTTGACTCTTTCTTCATTCAATTGGTTCTCCAGATCTTCACACCTCCGCTGGATCGCGTCGACGTTCTCTTCCAGCCGCTCTCGTTCTTTCTCGTCCTCAATGCTCTGCTTGGTCATGGCCTCATACTCCCCAATTGTCTCCCTCAACTCGGTTTGGAGAGCAGCGACCTTGTTCTGCAGCTGCACGATGTCCATGTCCTTCGCTTCGTGTTCCTTCCTGAGAAGGCCAAGTTGGTTTTCAAGCTCAGTGTTCCGTGCGTTGAGGGCGTCGAACTCCTTCTGGACGGCAGGGTTCATGGACACGTCCGCCGCTCGCTGAGCGCGTGTCCCGTACGCCCCATCTAATTCAGCCTTGACCACGGTCAGTTCGGTTTGTGCTCGCACGACTTCCGACTCCAGTTCTGTCATCTCTTGACGAAGTTTTGATACTTCTGACTCGGCCGCGGATTTCGCACTGTCGAGATCGTCGATCTGCTTCCGTAGTGCAGCAGTGCTCTCCTCATGCTCTTCCCGATCTTTTGCATGACTCGTTGCAAGACTGATTGCCTCATTTTCCTTGTCCATGAGATCCGCGGTTAGTCGCTGTAGCTGCAATTCTAGTCTGTCTTGGTTGGCTTGCATCGCCGCCACCGCTCGGTCCTCCTCCTCCTCACGTCCTGCGCGTTCAAGCTCGGTCGAGGAACTCTCACTGTCGCCTCGGCGGTCTCCCATAAGCACGGGTTGTTGTCTGGCAGCTCGCTCTTCTTCCAGAAGAGCAATCGTTTGTCGGGCCTGCTGCAGTTGTTCCGCAAGCAGCTCGCGATGAGCATCATTTTGTTCGCTCCCTTTCGCCTCCTCCATCGAGTAGGAGATTTTGGCATCACGCTGGGCTTCGGACCGGTTGTTGAGTTCTCGTTGCTGCTGGATCTGGCGCGTAAGGATGGCTTTCTGTTCAACTAGGGTCTCAATGCGCCGGGTCAGCCGTTCTACGACGGTGGCCGAAAATGCCAACTGAGAATGGAGATCCTTTCCCCTAGGTTCGTCCTGTGGCAACACGGGGCTATGGCCGACAGAATTGGTCCGTTGCAGTATCTCATGCAGTCGGATGTTGACGTCCTCAAGCTGCTCTTCTGTGTCGTAGATTGATTGTTGCATGGCACCACTCGAGCGAGCTTGAGCGGCCTCCATGGCGTCGAGCCCTTGCGACATATAGCCTAGGTATGCTTGGATCTGCTCATCGACACGTCCGATCAGATGGTTGTCGGTGGGTTGCGGAGGAGGGTCGAAATGTTCCTGTAGGTTGACCTGTGTTATCATCTGGTGTACGCGTTGGTTCAGTTGTAGTAAACGGCTCGCGACCCCGTCGGCAGCCCGAGGATCGATACTTCCAGCCTGGCCTTTGTTCAAGGTGTGAGGAATCTGCCCGAATTCGGTGACATAGTCCGGAACCTGATACAGACTGCGCTCGTCAAAATCCACCGAGCCACGGCCATGGTGGCTGGTCATGCTCTCCGGGCTTCGAGGCAGTTCGTTCCGTCGAATGTTCTTCTTCAACCCCCGGTGCGTCATCTGGAGAATGCCGGCCGTGTGCATCAGCAGGCGTCTTTCCGTGTGCTCGAGCCGCTTTTCCAATTGAAACAGTTCGCGCGACAATTCCTCCACCCTTTTCATGCTCGCAGAATATTCGCCATCTGCACGGTGCAGCGCATCGTTCTCGCCACGTTTGCTCCCCAGTAGGCTTCGGCGCGGCTTCTTGGGCGATCCTTGGCCGTCTGGCGATTCTCGCGTCGAGTAGAGCCGATTGAGAGACTGTGCCGCATCGCGGACTTTGCTTTCCAATGCCAGCCTCCTTCTCGTTGTTTCCACCTTTCCCTTCAGATAGGTCCTCTCTTTCTTCAGTTGCTCAACCTCGTCGAATGACAGGACCTCGAAGTCTCGACTGTCACTGATTGCCGTTTCCGCCAACAGGTGCATCGCGACGGGATCGTTGATGTTGAGAAGGGTAGAGTTTCGTGGAGCATTTTGAGTCTGCTAGTGAATCTTAGCACATTTGTGTCCATCATAGGACAGGCAGTCCGACATACCTGTACCGGCGGGAGACGGGGTGTTGATTGTTCCTCGAACGGGCCTCGCAGCGCTCCCGACATGAAACTGGGTGCGTGGGCAGTGGCGGGCGAGTCGTCGGCTGGTCCGCCAGCGCTGTAGACAGAGCTGGGAACGTAACGACTGCGATTGTCGTCGGCGCTCTCACCGGAGGATTGCCTCAGTTCGTTCCTGAAAGACTGCATTGTTGCTGGGGCCGTTCAGCCCTGGGTCCAGAGGTCCTCCCGCGTCGTGTATCCAATGCGTGCCCAAGTGTTAGGAAGAGGCGGTGAATGTGGCTGGATCGCGACAATCAGATACGACCATGTTGGGTATAATTATATAACAATCATTGATTTAGAGTTACAAGCAGGAACTGAAAGAACAACGCCTAAGGAAGTTGAAAGGGACGTGTCAAGTCGCGGTCCAGGACTGTAGTAGTAGGTCATTGCCCAACCAAGGATCAGGAGAAGCAGGAAAAGCAGGGGGGTGCAGTAAAGGAGAGCTGAATTTGGGCGTCGGTTGCATAGCCTCCTGGTTCTCGACGCTCTTTTGGGACTGGTGGAGCGGGGAACGACCGCCTAACGATCCAGTCGCTAGGCGAGCTGCCTGGGGACTAGGCGTGCCCAGCTTCCCGCGCAAAGACCTTCGGCAGCTGACATCCAGGCAGCGCGGCCACGCGAGCCACGCACCAACAGCCTGGGACAGTTCGCCTAGCTAGAGGCTGTTGCGCCCGCACGGTCGTTCATTTTGGGGCCGCACCACAGTAGGCGGCCTTTTGGGCAATCAACGAGCAGTTTTCGCGTTCCAACGTCTTGGAGACGCGACAGTCTCATCATGCATTGAAGTCGGCCAGAAACTCCTTTCGGGCGAGACCCATGGGCGTAGAATGAGAACCGATGATGAGTTCCACAGCAGTCATCGACATCATGTCAAGCAATCAATGGAGCCATCGAGCCCAGCCCATGTGCTGCGAAACAAGCACTTGACGCACTTGGCGGCTCCATCCGCCAGATCTGATCCGTTTCCTGCATTCTTTCCCGAACAGAAGATCGGTTGTACAGTAAAGGGGCGGACGGAGTACCTCTCGTGTTGAGCCTCGTACAGTAAGATCACATTCCCGGTCTGTCTGTACGTAAGTACGAATACCCTCGCTACCGTCCCCGTCACGCTCTCCTAGGCAATACATGTGCAGTAGCAGAGGCTCCATGCAGCCTCCCTCGTAGACGTCTCGGCGACTGCGCTGCTGCGAAACCGTGACTCCGAGGCATTCCCCGTGATATCCTTTGCTCTTCATTCGTGTTCACTGCCCCGCCGAAGGATCTGCCCTCCGGTAAGGCCCTCGAGTCTAATCTTATTTCGCCGAGGGTTTCATCACATAAGCAGTTGAGACGTTATCAGCAACACAACCATGACTTTGACTGACCACAGTGGTCGCGATTGTGTTTCTGTCAGATAACGGCAGAAAGCGTTTGCATGGACCCGACACATCCCAAGTCATTGTACTCACCCTCAAGCTCATGCACGTAGTCCCAAGATTCCCTGCTTGCACAGCTGCTGCCGGATCACCGTCGCTCCTCTTCTGGAAGACGACCGGCGCGTGAACCCGTGACGGACGCCCTTCGAGAAGCTCGACACGCTCGACGTTCCAAGCGAAGTCCCATCATGGGCAATTCGGGCCAGACAACCACGGTCAAGGGAGGAGTCGTACACCACAACGGCAACTCCTCTCTCGACTCGTCCTCCCCGCTGGCCGAAGACTCTGGCGGCGGCCGACCTCTCGCCCCCACCCGCACGATATCACGAATCTCGACCTCCTCGGCCGTCGAGTACAAGGTATACAAGCGACGCTTCTTCGGGCTCGCGCAGCTCTGTCTGCTCAACATAGTCGTGTCCTGGGACTGGATCGCCTTCGCCCCGGTCTCCTCCACCTCCGCCGAGTACTTCCACACCTCGGAGACCAACATCAACTGGGTCTCGACGGCGTTCCTCTTCGCCTTCTGCGTCACCACTCCCGCGACCTTCTATGTGCTTCACCGGTACGGCACCAAAACCGCCATCATCACGGCCGCCTCCCTGCTGCTGGTCGGCAACTGGGTCAAGTACGGCGCTACCCGCGCGAACAATTTCGCCGGCGTGATGGTCGGCCAACTGATCATCGGGTTCGCGCAACCCTTCGTCCTCTCCTCACCTACCTCCTATTCAAATCTGTGGTTCAGCGCCGCCGGCCGCACCACCGCGACCGCCGTGGCGAGCCTGTCCAACCCCTTCGGCGCCGCGCTGGGTCAACTGATCTCACCCTTCTGGGCGGACAAGCCATCCGACATCCCCAACATGATCCTGTACATCAGCATCATCTCGTCCGTCGCCGCGATCCCCGCTTTCTTCATCCCCGCGAAACCGCCCTCCCCTCCCTCCGCCGGCTTCGCGGCAGACCACATGGATCGCACATCGCTCCGCAATGACCTACACATCCTGTCCCGCTCGCCTGAATTCTACCTCCTGGCCTTACCGTTCATGCTGTACGTGGGCTTGTTCAACGCGTTCTCCTCCCTCCTAAATCAGATCCTCGAGCCGTACGGATTCAGCGAGGACAACGCCGGCATCGCGGGCGCGGTGCTCATCGTGGTAGGGCTCGTCTGCGCCGCCATCTCCAGCCCTTTCATCGACAAGTATAAATTCTACTTGGTGTACATCAAGGCCGCGGTGCCCTTGCTGGCGATTGCGTACGTGGTTTTCATCTGGGCGCCGCAGTCGAAAAGTCTGGCATATGTGTTCGTCATCTGCGCGATCCTCGGGGCCGCGAGCTTCGGTCTTGTCCCTGTGGTGTTGGAATTCATGGTCGAGATCCACCACCCACTCGGTCCGGAACTGGGAAGCAGCCTGTGTTGGTGCGGTGGACAGCTGCTCGGCGGCATCTTCATCGTGATCATGGATGCGTTGAAGGACGGCGCACGTGCCGATCCGCCGCAGAACATGAAACGGGCGCTGATCTTTCAAGCCGTGCTGGCCGTGGTGGTCACGCCGAGCCCGCTGTGCTTGGGCCTGTTCGGGCGCAAGGCTCATGTGAGGAGGAAGAGGTGGGAAGCAGATCGGAACGGTGCCAGAACAGGGGACGTCTTCGAGGGATACACCGATGGCAGAGAGGAAGATGAGCAAGTTCTGCATAGCGGCAATGCTAGAGCGGTCTGAAAGATATCCCGTGGCCAGACCAAGCTAAGGAGCTGGACAACAGCATCAGGGGAACACGGAGATGTACATAAAGCAGTAAAGTCATGGACATAGGGGGTATGCGGCGAGCAGCAACAGGCAGGCAGGTAGGTGCTCGGTACAGTTGGCCCAATGAAACAGGTTGCGACAGTCCAGGACGCTCCAATCCGGAATTCCTGAGGAACTCAAACCTTTCGATCTTTGACCGCGCTTGCGTTCACGACAGCAACAAAAGAATTGCAAAGTTTCCTGACCGACGTGACTCGCACACGGAGAAAGGGAACGGGAAAAGTCCAAGGACGGAGCACAGCCAGGCGAGCGACGGCCATGCAGGCAATAGGAAGAAAGCCACAATAGTGAGACCGACAGGCTACAGTCTACGGTATGTATGTTATATACTTGATGGATCCACAGGCCGCCTTCGCTTCGGGGGCATACATGATACGAGGTACTCGTACGGAGTACGGGAGCACCTCGTTCGCCAACGGGAGCGGAGTTAAAAGATCTAGGGCTGGCTGAAAGGAGGGATCCATCTCAGCCAGCCAGCCAGCCCGACATCCGCCAAGAGGATACACACGAGAAAACCGAAATATCCCAAATCGATGGGCCCTTCCATGTGGGACGAGCCTCGCCGCCTCGCACAAGTAGACCTAGAACAGGGTTTCCTCCGGTTCGCCAATGTTGACGGTCGATGAACCTATTCTGTACGAGTAATCCGGCCCGGACGCTCCGTTCTCCCAACTACGTAGCTAGCATCATAGTCCTCCCGTCGCATCAAGCATACTAGTAGTGACTTCGCTAGAGTTATGAATACTATGGTGTAAGAATCGGGCGTCGCAGCGAACGTAACTTGAAAGCTACAGTACTTCGACGGAGGTTGGCATGGCATGGCATGACATGGCTTTGGCATCATTACTGCAGAGATTAATGGACGATGAGTATCCCTATATGTTCGGAACGCCCATGCCAAATTACTGCATGTGCTCGGCATACCCAGCGCAATCGTGAGGTGGCCGTTAGCTTCTCGAATCACTTTTCGAAGGGAAGACGACACCACTTGAGACGAGCGCCTCCGAAAATAAACGTTCCAGGAGCAGAGGAGATGGATCCAGGAACGGAGTACGAGCTGCCAGATCTTGAAACTCTCTTGAGGCAAGCATGTGTAGACTGTACAAGGCGTGAACTATGTGTGATTGCGGAACAATGCATCTTCCAAACACCATCGCCAACCCTCTGCCCGCCGACTTCTTGTCTCCCTCCAACGCCTCAATTGTCCCGTGGCGGTAGTCTTCCCATGTGGAAGAGCCCGCGTTCTGGCTGTAGACTTTCGTCTTGTCTTGCTGGTTTGTGAGGGTAAGGATTTGGTCTGTCAGGTGGGTTGGAAGGTCTGGTCTGCGAAGAGGCTTTCTATTTCAGCTGCTTGAACAGCTTGGGCGCCGCACATTGGGTTGCGCAATGCTGGAGGTGGAAAACTGCGGCGGGGATAGGTTAGCCTTTGCATTTTCGCAACCAACGGGCACGACTTGTGTGTTGGCCATGCCATGAGCGAGCAGATAACCTCAGTGAGGTAGGTGGGAAAGCGCTGGCCGCAGGACATACATTCTTCGACGCAGTTTTCCTTGGGGCCCTTGTGATCGGGATCCTCCTCCTGCTTTGTGACACGTTCCACGCACTCGTCGAAGTGGTGCTTGTAGCCCTGGCATTGGGCGGAACGAGCGCATTCTGTTTAGTGGTCAGCCATGCTCATGTATCGGTCGCCCAGACTGCTTGCAGCTCGGCTCTGATCTCATTATTGCCACACAGATGTGGTGGAGATGGAAGTGGGCATGGCGAGGTACCTTCTTCTAGCTGGGGTTTAGGGTCAACGGGCTCCTCCTCCTCTTCCTCCTCCTCCTCTTCTTCTTCATCTCCTCCCTCCTCTTCAGCTTCATCTCCGTCATCTCCTTCGGCGTCACCTTCTCCGTCTCCTTCTTTCTTATCGCCTTCGTCTTCCTTCTCCTCCCCGCCTTCTTCCGAGTCCTCCTTGTCGTCTGCAGGAGCTTCGGCCTGGACGTCTTGTACGAACGAGACCGAACTCAGGAGGTCGGAGAAGAAATCGGTGATCCCCATTGCGAAATTCGGACGCAGCCGGCGGTCGCTGGCTGTAGGTGATGAGGGATATACGACTTAGCGAGAGCAGTGGCAGGGTACAATTGCGAGCAAGTTGAACGGACTAAAAGGGTTGGATTGGGAAACGTCAAAAGTCGATGTTCCTGGAGCTTGGAGCTTCGACGGAACATTGCCTGGTCTGTGATTGGCCCGTCCGCCAGCTGCTCGGCGCCAAGCCACTCGCTCGACAGTCACGTGCAGTCTTGACAAGCATTGACAATGCTTGGGGGATACAAAATTCATCTATAGTCTGACCCTGCTGAGACTCGGGTATCAATTGCAGCCAGGCCGGCTGTGTGTGTGTCTGTGTCTGTTTGGCTACCGATCCTCAGCCAGAACGCCTTGCTACACGGGTAAACGACCAGGAATGTTGTTCCTAGCCTTGAGTCTGCGACAACCTCCGATCCAACTCGGCCTGTATGCTTTGCTGTTGTGTCTCCTCGTAGCCGGGCGGAGCATCGCTTGGTGGCTGGGCGTCTTCAACGGGCGACCCTGCTCTTCTCAGTTCCGGGGTCATTACCCCAGGCGAGGCCACCGTGCCTCCAGTCTCGTCGGCATTCTCTGGTGCTACTCGGTCCCGTCCAGATTCTTGGTACGAAGGTAGCTGATCGAGATGGACGGTATCCAGGTTCACGTTGCCCAGAAAGCTGTCTTGTCTCGGCCCGGACAGGTTGTTTTCTCGCGCGGTTGACACAACTTGCTGCAGTCTCTCCTTGATTCGCTCGAGGTTCGAGTGAAAGTCGGGTGCTCCCCCCTCCTTGAATGTCAACTTTAGCTCGATCGCAGCTTGCGTCGCCGGGATGTTGCCGCCCGGTACTGGTTGCAAGACTGCCTGCCACGCATTCGGCCCAAACCACGGTACAGTCATGTGCGTGTCGTGGAGATTGAGAAGCGGGGCCGAGAACGACTTCAGTTCCGTGGTTGGCTTTTCCGGTAGATACACAATCTGTTCGCCATGTCAGTGGAGGAGGGTCGCTGCAGTACCTCGACGATATGCCATACCCTCTGATTGGTCAGATAGACTGTGCCCGAGCTGCAGTGTAAAGCTAAGGGACTGTTGCCCGGGTATGTTGTTGGAGTGGTGATGGCGAGGCCGACCCTTGGGGTTGTCTTGTGGATGATGCTCTCTGCTGGCAGTAGGACAAAGGAGCCTTTGCCATCAAGCATGACCCAGCTGGAGATGACATAATCAACTCGAGGTCTAGAGTGGCAGTCACTGGGCTGTTACAACATACTTGATGGACATCTTGACAGTGTCGATAATGGTGCCAATGATACCGGAGGCAGAATCTTGCGAGACTGGCAGTCTTCGGATGTCGAGAGGGTGACCACTTTTGTAAGGGATTTATTTGCCTGCCTACCTGAATCCGAGCCGAGGACAAGGCGACTGAAGAATGTCGAAGTGATCAACGCGAAATCATGGTGCACATGACTAATGCTAGGCCGGAGAGGGGTCAGCTCTAGAAGAAGGAGGCCGTGGTACTAGGAACCGTATGGATATCGAAGTTGATCATGGCGAAAGTCGTAGTCGAGCATCTGGCGATTCGAAGGCGTCGGATTTGGCTGCAGACGCTGCCAAGCCGGAAGTTGCGTCATGCCGCTTTATCTTTCGCCTTCTCATCGACTTGCGACACTAACCAGCAACTTCGAGGGATGAAGGGCACCTCTCACTGAAGACAACATTGACGCCAGACCTAGATCATTTCCTGGCCAGGGGGAACACCAAGGCAGTAACTTCCCTCGACTAGACTAACAGTGCGCGAACACGCCATTGAGAAGACATACTTGGTCCTGACGATAGAAAAGGAGCGCTCCAGGGTGAGCAACGCGCCTTGACAGTTCGACAGTTCAATATTCCTGCCCTTAGGTCCTCAGACATGATGATGATAGCCCCAGAAAGCACCATCCATCTCAGGGGCCATGTACGCCACCTCTTGGATTCCAAGACCTTTGTCTAAAGCCGTCTTCTGGTTACTGCCTCAACTCAACGCCCGGGCCTGAGACCGAATGCCTATTACACAATGTCGAGGTTGACAAGATGACCCATCCCTTCAAGATCGGGCGATTTGCGTATGTTGTTTCCTAGAATTCCCAGGAATGCCTTCAGGCTGGTGTGAAAATACGGCTCAAGAGCTGATATAGATCCACATCAGTGTCTGAACTCGGCAAACCATTGGTGATATTCCAGACTGACTATACTCGGATGGCAAACAGGAAAACCGAGTCCCAGGAAGCAATCAAGAGCGCAGGATGAAGACGCGTAGGTTCCGAACCCAGACATGTTGGACTCGTAGGCTGAGGAAGACGAGCTGCGGGGCAACAAGACACGCCGTTGCAATGGGTGAGCGACTTCGTCGCCATCGATCTGCTGCTAGTAACAGTGATAATAGAGCGCGACTCGACTTGACCCTCAAGTATATGGGAGGATGGAGGAGCACGCGTACATCCACTGAAATAGCACACTACGGACACAGGCGTAGAACGAGCCTGATCACCATACGAACTCCCTTCCCATGGAAAAGAACACGAAACAGGCCCGAGATTGTACCATGGGACGGATCTGGCCAGTCTCGCTGGTTTCGCCGAAGACCATTGAAGGTCGATGTTCACGCCGGGGCCCGATGGTCATGGTCGGGAGACACGCCAATCTCGAGAGCAAGTAATGTCAGCACCTGTACGGACTATCCGACCGGAGATCAGATTCCAATCAGACCCCATCTGTATGAAGTGCCCTGTCTGGTAAATCCGGACGAGGCTTCATGTCTCACGTCAATTGCTCCGCCCCTGGTTTCAAACCACTCAAGCCAGGCTCATCGAATTGAACCCTGGCTTGTTTCTGGCTTTTGACGGTCTCGGTTCAGAGAGAGACGCGAGCACTCGCTATTCGACCGTGCACAAGGCGGAAAGCCATGCCGGTCCAGCCTCGAATGGTTGGAAAGTGGTGAATGCACTGACTGTGTCGTATAGGTTGCTTTGTCCAGAGTCCAACATAGGCCAAAAATGGCGAATATGTCAAGTTTACGACTTACCTTTGCCCGTGCATCCCACAGCTGCATCAGTTGTAGGCTCACAGCTATCTCATCCTCGTTGTTTGACGTGTTCTGTTCGCTGCTTGGGACGGTATCGTACCCTCAATGCCAAGATTACGCACTGTTTGGCAGACAGCCTGGGGCAGAGCCGCTTGGAATGATCGGGCGTCCACAAGTCATATACACCATTCCCTTGCTTGCCGTCATGCCCATGATCCCCTTGTCGCTTGCAGACTCTGGACCCTGCGGATTACAGACCAATGAAGGGGGGGTTGGGCATCGATCGTTTTCCACGCTTAGGTATTTCCAGCGAAGCGGTAGCCAGCGACCCTTTCGCTGTGCCACGTCCTAGCGAGTGTGATCATGTACTTCTGCGTCGTGGAGTGTCAACGGTCTGGAGAGATGGCCTGATAGTAGAGGGTCCCACGTAATAATGGTCTTGGCCTGGAGCTCTTCCAATGGAGAAAGCGAGGCAGAGATAGTAGGGCGCATTGTGATTGCTGATGTGCAAATCCCCTCCCTTTCCCTCTTAAGAAGTTGTCTGTCTCCGTGGCTGGCAGTATCTGGACCCGCGAGATTGGACGGACCCCAAGAAGCCCACCACCACTGCTTTACATTCCAGCACGCTTGAGAATTGCCTCACTGAAAGGTCGCAAGGGGCGGTCGTACCAATGAATCCACTACGTGGCCGCTCTCGATCTTTTGTGTGGTGCTGGCAGTTCCTGCCTCCGAAGACCAACTTGGGACAACGCCCAAAGGCCCCTGCCATTATTTCTGTTGAAAACTGGACGCAACGCCGTGGACGGCTTTGTCGGAAGCTCCGATCATAGCTGAGATTCGGCTATTAACCCAACCGATCGATGAATGGTAGAAAAAGTCCAGATCGAAAACCCGACCTTTTGCTCGGCACTTCAAGTCTCTGTTTGTAATCTCCATATGTCCTGGCACGCGCGCATACCGTGTCTTTCACTTGCCTTCGGTCTTCTCAATAAGATGACGTGGCTTTATTTCTCACTTTGGACTGTAGCAAGAGGAGCATTATTTCACGTACTGGATTGCAGGTCAAGAGCGTCTGGTAGACACCATACAACTGGACAAGAAGCTGCTTGTCCGCGTGGAATTCGTCCAGTAGTGATTCTTGGAGATCTCGAAGATACTCCTCGCCCTTATGACGAAAAAGAAAATCGAGCGCGAAGAATTCCACGGCAATCGGATAAACTCCAGCAAAACCCCAATCCAAGATATAAAATGTTCCGTCGACGAGGCGTAGGTCAAAGTCGCCGTGACGAATTACGACCCGCCAGTCACTGAGATTGATCGATTCGGTAGATTTGATTAGAGATCTGGCCCGGAGACAATCTTCAAGGAACTTCTCCATTCTGTGAACGAAAGTGAATCTAACAGGGGACCCGTCGTCCGCCTATAAATATCCGTAAGGTAATCCTCCCCCAAATGGCCCAAGTTTGCAGTATGCCGGTATTAGAATATTTCACAGGTCAAGGAGGGCCTTGCGACGTAATTAGGGGTCAATTGACTCATCATTGTCTTCCTCAATGAACTCCATCACTAGGAAACCACAGCGAGTCCACGTCAAGGGAGAATTCTGATCTTCAAAATATTGGTACACTTTCGGCACTCGAAATGACGTTTCTCGAGTGTGTTCCGATATATGGTGTTGGGCGAGGGCCTCGTCGTATCGCACTGCAGCTCCCCACTTGATATAATACTGTCCTGCGTGAATGCAGGGAATGTGCTCGTGGCAGAGCTGCCGAATCTGCTCCTCTGTCCATGGGAGCCTTTCGGCGTGGCGTTGCGTATGCCGTGGTTGGCCATAGTCCGAGTAAACTTATCGAAATCTCAATAGAATTGGAGGAAGAGAGCCCAATTGAACATTAGTCTACCAGGCGGACGCTGTGTGCTGTTGGCGAGACCGGAGCCTATGCGCCCCCCTCGAATAAACCTTGCATTCCAAGGCCAACGCGAACACAAACTGCGGATCACTGGCCTCAATCTTTTCAATACCCTCACTAATGTCGAATATCTGTTAGATGATCAGTTTTCAGCGGCGCGACTTCATCGTCCGGGACTACTTCGAGCGAAACACAGTCATCAACTTCCTCGTCGTCATTTACCACTACCTCCAGTACTTTAACATGACCTCCAACAAGTCCGATATGGTCAAGGTGTCTCAAATTCCATGGTCTGCTGATCATTGCATTGCGCACTCTATGGAGCGGGACCTTGATCTAGTTTCTCTACAACACATGCCATCCGACCAGACACCTTGTCTACAAATCTCACATACTGTGCCCTGTGTTGTGGTGAATTGAGCTCAGCCCAGATGTGCCTTCAACTTGAATAACATCATGCTTGTGGTCATATCTCCGTCAAATATCGTACAGGCTTGACACCCGTGCTCGTGTGGCCTGAAACCGTGCATACCCTTGGCAGTGGTTGTGGTTCGTTGAGCTCTGCTTAGTTGTGCCACACCTTACACAACAAATCGTGTGTGAATGTCGGCCTCGTTCGCATCTCCCTTGGCTTCGATGGCATAGTCCAACCATGGTTTCAGATCCGGGGTGAACAGGTTCACGAGGTTGTACGGGCTCTCGGGATGCCCTCCTGAGACTGTGGGAGTCAGAAGTGACAATTATCAGGGTCAACTCACTTACCGATACCGCAGACCCGCAGGAGGCGATCCATATCGTTGCTGCCCGCCTGGTCCGCCCCATGATCATAGGCACAGAACATTGCGCCGGATCGGCCGTACCAGGCACTCATGTTGACATGTTCCTGATGTGCTTTGAGCTCTGGTTCGCCAACGGCGGAATCATGTTCTTTGACGCGTCCAAATGCCACGGTGCGTATGCCGGGCATGAGCACTGAAATATTTGGTGGGTCCTCTCCCTAAAACCGATCAGTCTCGTACGGTGACTTGCAGCAGCTGGTATACTGACCCAAGCCTTGACTATTTCGACCTTCACATCCCGGGATTGCTGATCGTAATACTGTTTCCAGCAGTCTCTGAAGTGTTCCTCAGCGACTGCGATATTGTAACCGACGGTCCAGCAAAGCTTTGCCTCCCTGAATGCTTGTTGATCGAGGTCCGTGGCGTAGACGAGCTGGCAGGGATCAATGACCTTGTTCTTGCTATCGTTACGGGGGCGACTCAGAATCTGAAAGACGGCGAAGTCCTTTGAGCGATGGACAGCTGCGAGGCGGATATCGAAGAACCGGCGATTCAGGGTTTTTGCTACAGCTGTCAGCATGTAAAGCCGCACCAGTTGGGAGTCTTTCGACACTACTGACGGGTTCTGATTTCTCTGACTTGCATTGCGCAATGCATGCCAAACTCCCGTTGGTGGTATTTCAGAGCCAACCGCTGGAACTGCTCCTTGTTGTCGGGCCACTGCAGGAAGTGGGCACAGGTGACAATGGCATCTCTGCCAACCCGGAAGCCGGAGACGTAGACGGGTTTGTCTTGGCCCGGTTTCGGAATGTGTATGGCGACCGCGGCAAGACCATGCGTCATGAGAGATGTCAGTTTCTAGGAAAGCCAAACGTCAGTATTTCGGATACCACAATTGGCGGTACCATTACCTCTGGGGTGCCAGCTACAAGCTCATTTTGCACATCCGTCAACTCAGGAGCTTCGATCTCAAATTCACCATCGTCGGCGAGGACATGGAGCCCGCACAGTGGATGTGATCCTACGTCACTGGAGGTAATCCCACAGAATTTGAAGGGCTTCGGGGAGAAGTGTTGTGGACTGCTTGCTTGGATCGACTCGTCTGTGGCGTGAGTCGCGGGTGGCGTTGTTGGCTGCCCCAGCATCCTTAAAGTGTCAGCTCGTTTTTCATCCATCATACGGACATATGCTCTGGTCAGAGGTGTATAGGCGAAGGAGGTACACGCAATGACGGCCAGTCGGTCCACCTCGTTGGGAGGATTGTGTCGGACGGGTTTCCCAGAACAGGCTTGCACAAGAGCTGCTTTTGTTAGCGGTGAGAATTCTTCCATTTCTGGCTGGCTGGTGGTTGATTTGTCCATGTTTGCTCCTGCGATTGCTGTCGGCCAGGTGCAAAGGCAGGACGACACGACAAGCGCGGCGAGGCTGTACTAGGAGTCCCCCCTTTGCGCGCTTATCCGTGCAGGCAACTTTTCCGATTGGACGCTGATTTGTTTGGTTCGTGCCTCTGTACCTTCAGCTTTCACTTTGTGCCCGTTCACGACACTTTATTCAGTTAAAGTTTTTTATATTTAACCTTGTTAAGGTCTGGCCAGAGTGAAAAGACAAGCCCACGCGACGAAAAGCTACTGGTGAATATGCCTCTCATGTCGAACGGCGTGAAGGAATGTGCACATCCATGACCTCCAAGGTCACCAAGACAGTCAGAAGTGGTTGACTTGCTGTGACGTGTGCTGGGATGCCGTAGATAGACCGAGTTAGGAGTCCTTATGTATCAGCCGAGGTCGCCTCAGGCCCAACAAGGGGAAGGTTGGGGACCCGGAAGGTTGCCCCGCCGACACCCTAAATAGCCACCGATCAACCACCCGCGGGGCTAGACTTCTTCTCCCAACCCCTCCTTGCGGAATTCACTTTGCACGACGCGAAGGGAACATGAATACAAGCTCCTAAAACCTTTCCATGTCTTTCCTTTGGGCCACTAGCAACCTGCGCGCCGCCGGGACCACAATACGTCCTACCAGGTAAAAGCTAATTGGGATCATCCATGTCCATCTGCGCGCGTTCTCAAGACATGCCACGCAAACAGTCTGTTTATGGTATGTCACGGTCGTACTGTACCACCTGCCTCTGTCCGGACCACTAGAAGTCGGTCACAGGTTTGCGCGCGCTGGCTCGGTGAAGTCAGCACTCTGCCGCGGTGCAGAGCGAGCGCTCGTGCTGGCATGGTATTCCAGCACTGCTTCTCTCAGAGCCTGGCAGCCCCGGTCAATGTGCCGCTCTGGCTCACCCACCACGCTATAGCCCATGTGCCCAACCCTCACATAACGATGGCCGACTTCTTTATGCATGCCGCCGACAATGGTGAAGCCCTTTTCCGTCACCCTGGACAGCAATTCTTTTGGCGACAACCCCTCGGGAAGCCAAAACGCCGTGAGACCGTTGGCTTGGTGTTCTGGCTGTCGGGCCAGTTGGGTTAAGCCGAGCTCCTGTACTACAGCTTTCACTTGCGCGCTTTTCCGCCTGTGTTGCTCGAACCTCTCTTGGAGCGGACGGGAGAGGATCGAAGTCAGCGTGGCGTGCATTGCGTGGACCAGCTGGGTGGGCGGGGTTGCGAAATAGCTGGACTGCTTCTTCTCATAGTTCTGCATGATGGGCAGCCATCTGGGGAGACTGGCATACCACGAGGTGGGCGGTGCTTTCCGCGCCTTGGCCACCTGAATGGCACGTGCCGATGCCATGATGATGGCAAGGCCGGGAGGACAGCCAATGGCCTTCTGTGACCCGGTGGCCACGATATCGATGTGCCAATTGTCGAACTGGACATCTTCGGCGCCGATGCTGGCGACGCCGTCGACGATCAACAGGGTCTCAGGCGATACTCGTCTGAGCAGATCCGAGAGGGGCTTCAGCGGCATCAGCACGGCGGTCGAGGTGTCGACATGGACCACGACCAAGGCTTTGTACCGGGTCTTCCTCAGCTCTTTCTCCACGTCTCGAATATCGGGTGCCTCGCCGACGGGGACCGTCATCTTCTTCGTCTGGGCTCCGTACGTGGAGAGACACTGCTCGAAGGCATCGGAGAAGTACCCAGTACTGAGACACAGGACGGGCTCTCCCGGCTCGATAAAGTTGGTGGCCACGAAGTCCCAGCCCAGAGTGCCGCTGCCTCCGATGATGAAGGGCTGAGCATTGGGATCTTCACTCTGGAAGAGCTTGCGGGTCATTGTCAACACGTCGCCAAACGTGTTGCAGAAGGGTTGAGCAAAATGTGACTCTGCCCACGAAGACATGGCTTTCAGAACGGCTGGGTCGACCTCCGTCGGACCCGGGGCCAGGAGGATTGGGCTGGTTCGAACTTGGGACGACATGTTGCTGACTGCCTATGGAAAACTGTGCTCAAACCAAACTCGACCGTGAGGATCTCAGGACTATAACACGCAGACTGGAGCGGCGCGATAGGAACTCCAAGAAGATATGACCAGCGACGTCGCGGGCGGTGTCACCGCATTGAGAGCCATCTCCTCCCCCTTTCGATCCTGCTGTATCAGGCTGGCATCAGCGCCCTCCAGACACGGTTTCCGTACGCTTCAGACCTGCAGCTATGGCATACTTCGGGAGAATACGCCGTCCGGAGTTCTCAGGAGTTTCTCCATCACCAATCACGTTCTTGGCCTGATCGGCACGCGCGGTCTGACCCCGGGGTTAAAGGTTCTACCGCTGAGGACGAACCATGTTGAAGACCAAATTTGCAATCTCCAGGTGAACTCGCCGAGACACACGAGGCGATACCACGAATTCGGATTGATTCGGAACAAATGAGGAGCAACGAAAACCATGTCTAATAGGAATCATGTCCTGCCTGAGGTCGACAAGCTATGGATCACGATCTGTCAGCGATGATATTCACCGAGCTGAAGTCCCCTGCAGGGCCCTAGTGGAGCTAGGAGGCTCGAAAGGCGGGAAGCCGTGCTATCTCTTGTTCCGACAAGACGCATAGGGAAGTCTCCTTCCTTGAGGCTGCCACTGTACGTGTACCAGGCGCGCAGGTGGACGTTTCCTCCGCATCGCCAGCAGTCAGTCGACTAGCTGGTTTCATGGGGGATTGAGATTCTCCGCCGCTGCTACCGTTATTGACGTATGGGCGCAGCCGCGCAATACTACAGGAGACTCCGGGGCGACAAGTACCAGTGCTCACGCAGGCCAGATCTTTCCTTCTCCGCAAGCTCCGTTGCGATAAGCACTCTACCCTGATTGGGAATTCGAGGTGAGCCTCGTGTCTCGCACGGGACACGGAAGGCAACTGCGCTGCGTCTCGATCCCGGGGTACATCCGGGGAATTCTCGCCGCCCCGCGCTACGGACGGGGAGTCCGCGTGCCAAAATGAGGAGTGCATGCATGAATGCTTAGTGTGAACCTCAGCAAGGCGTCCCTCGTTGTTCATATCCGAGAGAATCCCGCGCTCCGCATCTCTCAGCGTGGTACGAAGTGCCGTGTCGAGCGTATCCTAGAGATCGAGGCGTGGGGGTTGATACATGCAGAAGACGACGACTCACCGACACGTCTGGGTACGTACCCGTTCAGGTGCCTTTCGATGACACTCGACACTGTCAGAATCAGAGACACTGTCCACTCTAACCAAGAGGCAAGCACTCTCGCTCCGAGTCGCGTAATATGTGCCACAGTCCCGAATTGTCATCCCCGAACACGGAGTGAGTGGGGTGGGAGCCTTACAATCACCGGAATGTACCTCAAACGGCCAACCCTCCCCAGCGCCATTGGATCCAGCCAGCACCTGTCAGTCTTTGTTGCGCTGTGATGACAGGCAGTCAACCTCGCGCGAGCGGCCTGCCTGCATGCCTCCTTCCCTCCCTCGAAACACTACCTCCGGTCCTAATCCTGAACAACTCGTCTGCTCTCTCTCTCTCACCCCATGTACGATTGTCGGTGGCTTCGACTGTTTGCTTTCTACGGGTGCACCATCTTAGATTGATCATGATCTTCCGTCCATCCAGCAAAAGGCACTCAGTGCCTCTTGGTCCTGCGGAGGGCATTAGACTGCACCACGCCCCCGGGGCATGGCGACGCAACCACGTCACTGGTTGCAGATGACCACATGATGCGCCATTCGAATATTTGATTATCGAGAACCTAAATGCGTTGCAGAACGACAAACGCATGAGCCGGTGAGAGTGAAAAGGAGTAGAAGTCGACGTCGATATGGCCATTGGATCTGTGAAACTCAATCCTCTATATCTATTCGTCTCGCCACAGCGGAACCACCCTTCCGTCGGGCACCATCTTCTCGTGGATAGGTCAAGAGGAGGTTGGCTGGAACCAATCCAGCTGATTTTTTATATCCGATTTCTCGTGCCCTGGTTCTCCCGCCCTGCGACGCCCTGCAAGGATACATTCCCCGACCAGGACATCATTCGTCACAGGACGACGGCCAATCGTCGTCGTCATGAATGGCCATAGCGATTCCTTTGGCTCGGATGTCCTCTTCAATGGACAGCGACATGCGATGTAGCTCCACCACGATCTTGGGGATTTGGCCGCCCGGCTCCTTCTGTTCCGCTCTTTTGGACGTGGCTTCGAACTCCAGGTAAAGCACATGTGCCCGCTCGGTCGAAAGAAAGAACGTCCGGAGACGGGCGAGCTCGAACGATCCCCTGCGAGCATACTGCCCTCCTATAAGAGGCACCCAAAATGCCTTTCCCAGCCGCAAGGCAATCCGTCCCAGCGAGAAATCCCTTCGGCAAGGACAGAGGCGATGACACCGTCCTCCCCACCAGCGATCGCGGTTCGAGAGTGACGCCAGGATGATGGCCACGACTTGCTCCGACGCTTCCGCTGCGGTACAGATTTCCTCGTCATCGTCACTGTCCATGCCGATGATCCGGAGAATCCTCAACGCCGACCACGGCGCGGCCGTGAAGCAGCTCTCCGATATCGTGTCGCCGTACGGTTTTCTGATCAAGTGTGGATATCTCTTGATGATGTCGACAAGGTATCCGGTGAATTCGACAAAGGGAGTATAATACGGCGGCCCCGTGACCCCGCCACGAGTGAAGTTGGTGAGTGGCACTAAGTGTCCGCGCCATGGCCATGCTTTGTGCCCTCCTGGCACCATCTTCCCATCCTCCGACTGCCACGGGACCATGTCTGAAGTGTTCCAATCTCTTTCTTGTGGTGTGGCCTTCGCCGCTTAAGGCCTTGTCGTTGTTGTACGGCGGAGCCTTCAACAAAGCCGCCCTGAGGAGGCTTGTTGATACGGCGAATGTCGATTCTTGAGGTCCATGTCGGTATTGTCGTACAACTCGAAAGTCAATGGCGAAGTGTAAGCTTGCTTGCTGCAGTGCAAAAGCTTTCCCAGTCTATTTCGATCTCGGCTGGAAATGCGTTGCAGGGGAAGAAAGGAAGCTCGGTTCAACTCTCTTCTGAAAGAATGTACTCGAATGCTAGGTTCGCTCGATTCGCCCTCCCGCCCACCCACCTGCCCCCTTGCCTCAATGCCTGCATTGCGGACGGTGCCTGCACGAGCCCGCTGAAAAGGGGAGGGAAAGAAACAAGGCGCTGGAGACCAAGGTTCTCTTTCGTCTAAAGGGCGAAGACAGGTAGAGTTTGCTCCCGAGACAGCCACCCCCTCCCGATGGGGGAGTATAGGCCGCAACACTTGCTTCTGGCTGGCCGTTATGGTGCAAGCGGTTAGATTAAGTTTTTTCGGTTTTGGTTTTCTGACGCATCCTCGTCCGTGGCGCGTGTGGGAGGGAGGGGAGGGGCGGGGAGGCGTCAAATGACAGCTGTCAACCACCCTCGACCTCCTCCCACATGCCACTCATGCCTGCCACGCCTGCATACCAGACCACCGAATACGGGAGAATGACGGCGAAATGACAGGCTTTGTTTGTCTCAGGGCATGGGCAATCCGACTTCGTCCAGACCATCACCGAACCATGGATCGAGCCTCGAAGTTACGTGTCCACGCCACGCGTCTCCTTTCCTGCAGTCGAGGCATAGTACTTGTATACACGTCCAGCACCGTGCTGAGGCTATACGTAAAATGGACGATGGCGACGGCCAAGCTGGAGATCGATGCTCCGTGATACTCACCCTCGTACACGACAGCGGGAGGGGTTTGGGGGGAGACCAAGAAATCCTTCCCCGCTACGAGGCACTCTGCTCGGACTCCTGCGGTTTTCCAATCACAACCAGCGCCAGAGGCCTCGACGTTCGATGGCTTGACCTCACATCGGTCAGAGACTTGGGCGCGTGCTCCATCCATGTCTTGCGTTGCAGTCAGTGGCTGTCGAGGAGAGTACTTGTCCTCGTACTGTAGCTCGCATTGTTCTAATCATGGCATGACGACTAATTCCTTCCCACTGTCACCTTGTCCTGATTACCTCGTACTGTAGATAGATTTTCCCATCCGCATACGATCCTCCCCGCAGGGCAACTGACGGTCTCTTGGGACCTACCGCAGGCGAATGTCCTAGAGAGACCACCAGCGAAGGCGCCATCAGGCAACGGTATGGATGTCGAAGCAGTACGGAACGGTTCTCAGTGCGACTCCGTCTCAACACCGACAGCGGTTTCCCGAGCAGTCGGACTCACTATCAATGCGGAGTCCTACGTACTAGTTCCATACGTCGAGGGAGACGTCACGACTCTGAAGCGGTTGACTCGACCGAGGAAGGTACTGCAATTGAGTCCTGTGCTTCGGTGGTCGAGGCCTTCACACAGCCACATACGAGTATCGAGTTGTACTGATCAATCCCAGGCACAGAAGTCTCCAGTTATAGTACAGTACAGTAGAGTAGTAGCACAGCCGGTTCTAACACATTATACCTTGTATGAGGTATCACGAAGTCACTCCCACCCGTCCGGCGCGGATGGTCAAGATGCGGTCCAGTGCAAGTCGGTCTGGATGCATGGGCCTGGCGACACGAGTCAGGTCACTCAGCCTTGGTCCTAGTACGAGGTATTAGACACCATTATTTATATCCACCCGAGCCCCCGTGATGTGATTCCAGGTCCTGCCTGCCTTTTCACTACTGCTCACCTCTCGTCGTATATGTAGGATGCTCTGCCTCGACGACCTCGTCCCACTCCCACCTCCCCTCCCTTGAGCTCCTTCCTTTCCGTCACATACTGCGGAAGAGTTACGGATACCCCAGCAATGACTCCGTTTGAAAATCAGTTCATGGCTGCCACTAACTCCTTCGCGCCTCTCCCACGGACCCACTCAAACATAACATACAGGTCGGAGGACTTCTGTGCCACCTGTTCGGGGCAAGGACAGGCGCAGAACGACGAGCAATGGAAAGTATCTACTAGTTACCGCGCCATCTGCCACAAGAGAATCAACTTCTCTCCGGAACTCGACTTCACACCCACCAGGCTCGCAAACCCACAGTCCCGCCCGCTCACGTTGACGCGGCCAGCCCCAGCATGACACCCAGTGGCATGTATTATCTTCCCCGGCTGAAACTACATTGTGGCGCGCGCGGGATCAACAGAGTCCGCTACAGTATGTATGTTGTGGGTTTCGGGAACGCCCGCCTGGTACGACGGTACCATTTTCTTGCTCTGCATAGCCTTCCCTTTCCCCTCGCCGAGGGTTCTGGCCTGCGCGGGTAACAAGACACGGGCTTGACTTGAGACAAAGGATACCAATAATCAATTCCGACTGCGGAAGCGTGCGTGGCGGAGGACGGCTTGCTTCGACCACGATAAGAATAGATATACGGTCTGTGTCTGTATTTCACGGGGGGCCCGCATCCTTGAAGGTGCGTGCAAGTGAGGAGGGATGCTTCCTGTAGACTGGGAGATCTCACCCGGGGGGAAGTGGGAGGGGGTGACATAGTTCCCTCTTCCCATATAGACATACTGGAAGCCGATTATCAAGTTCCCTTACTGTCCTGTACGGCACGGCACGGTACAGTGCTCGACGGACGATAACCGTCGAGTGGTTGGCTGGCTACTGTACTCCGTACTCCGTCCTCAGCCCGGCAAAACGTTCAGCAGGCCAGACAGAGAACGTGTGAAATGAGTGAGTGGCGAGGCTGGCTGTAGTGGTCACTGGCTGGTGATGAACGGACGGCACCAGCAGTGTGAGAGCATGCTGGATAGAAATCCGGCTGACAGAGGCAGGAGCGGCGGCAGGCACCGGGACATATAAGATATCCGGTATATGTACTCCGCATAGAGTAGATCTGTGGATTGCCTCCGGTCAGATACCCGCCAAGGGGCCCCAATATCGATCGACATGTGCGATATTGGGCGGTTGGAGAGATGGACGGTCTCGGCTATGATCACGAGTGCACTGGCTACGAGACACAACAGACCTCCCAATCAAAGGGGGTGCATCTTATTTGAGTTCTGCACTGCACAGGCTGGATGGATATTTCAGAAACAAGGCTACTTGTGGTGGTCTGCATGACAGTGTCGGCAGCTTATACAGTCTAGACAACTCATCTTCCCAACTCTCAAAGATAGTGTTGTCAGCATGATGGAGCCAATGACGGCAACTCATGCGAGTCCTGATCTTACTCTCCCCTCCATCAGCTTCCAGGTCAGACTGCCGCTTCAGAGCGAGGCTTTGAGCGCAGGCTTGTTCTCGGGCGGCGCTGCGTACATGCCTCCTGCCGAGACGTCATGCTTGAGAGGTTGTCCTGCGAGAAAACGTCGCAGGTTCTCCGCGACAAGTGCCTCCGAGTATCGGGGCTTCCCTCCCGCCGCATGCGGTGACAGAATCAGATTTGGTGCTTTCCACAGTGGGGATGACGCGGGAAGAGGCTCGGTGTGGAAGACGTCCAAAGCGGCACCACCGATCGTCCTTGCATTGAGTGCCTCGGCGAGTGCATCTTCGTCCACGCATGTTCCTCGTCCGACATTGATCACCCATGCATGATTCGGCAGCAGCTTTAGACGCTCGGCGTTAAGGGCATGAAACGTCGCCTTCGAGCCCGGAAGGATCATGATCAAAGCGTCGGTTTGAGGTAGCAGCTTGGGCAGGGCGTCATTGGTCTGTACTTGGATGCCGTCAATGATTTCTTCAAAGAGACCGACGCCTCTCACGTTGGCGCCCAAAGCAATCAAATGAGGTGCGATCTTCCGACCAATGTTGCCCACACCCCAGATGAGGACGTTGGCGCCCTTGAGCGACGTGAACGATCCCTTGGGTCGATCGGGAAGGAATCCTCCTAGATGACCCGGCCACTTGCCCTGGTTCTGATAGTCACGCATCTCATACAGCTTTCGAGCAGCGCTGAGGAGAAGTGCCAGTGTGTGCTCGGTAACGGTCTCGTCGTGTAGGTTGGTGCCAGCTGTCACCTTGATGTCAGGAGAGAAGCCTGCTGCGAGGACATCGTTTGGGCCGGCGAAGAGGGACTGGATCCAGCGGAGGTTACGCATCCGCTTGGCGGCGTCAGGGAGGTTGGTGTTGGCCCAAGTGACCAAGATTTCAGCATCGATGAGCTCTTCGGGGATTGGTTTGTGGACATCGTACTGATGCAACGAAACGCCAAATCCTTCGAGGCTGGTTGGGTCAAATACCAAGGAATTTGGGTAGAGGAGCTTCATGATTCTGGAACTGGAGTTGGAATGAAGAGCCCCAGAAGGAAGATGAGTCGTCCTCTCGTGGGCAACGGGCACCACGCTGCTGATGTATTCCCAGACATGTATCCATGGGCGCTGACCATGCGCGTTTCGCCATTCACCGTTCTGGCGTGGCGTGGAAGTGCATCTTTGCGTACGGGGTAAGTTTGCGGGGGAAACCGGAACCCTTGCAGATGACCCCTGGATGACCTCCACGGGGAGGAAGATATGATGGGATAAGTCGCAGAACAGCCGGAATGACGAGATCTAGGCCGGGTAAACGTTCAAACAAGTTGGGGGTGTTGAAACAGCTTATCCTCCTCCACCTGCTCTGCTCCTCCGAGAATACGAAGACGTGGAGGTCCGGGCCCGTCGAGTGGACTAGCTTTCTTCACTCGTCCGCTGGCCTTCCGCTAGAACGCTGTACTGCCACATGACGACAACCCTATGTCAAAGCCTCTGCGGTGTGGCTGAGACGGGAGACGGAATGGCAGATAGGGAGTTGCCAGGGCGGGAAATGGACAGCAGAACACAGAACGCGAGACAAGGCTGTCGTAGCAGCTCACGAGGCTGAGTCTCTTGGCAGGGGAAGCAGCCAATCACGCCGGGCGCTACAACGTCACCGCCAGGCCCTCAGCCGGTTTGCAACTGAAGCGACTTCGGTGGCCTCGAGCTGGGCGGCCACGTAAACCTCTACGCAGGACGACGGCGAGCTGTTGCGTACGGAGTACACTTGGTGGCCAGTCCCTCACTGTCTTCTCAGCCGCTCGTTGACAGCGTTTGCTCCCAGTCTTTGCCCAGTAGAAGAAGCCACGCACGGTCGTGAGTTCTGTCTCCATCCCAACAGCAGCTTATACGTTGAGCGAACAGTAGAGCATTGCCAATCGTGGTCTGCCACAGCCCTATCCCACCTCCCTCGATCTGCCACCATGGCATCCCGCTCCGCCCACAGACTCACTTCTTCCCTGCGGAAATGGCTGCTCTCATCTCCACCGGCCGAATGGGCCCTCAACCAACTCCGCGAACTCCTCATCGGTGCCTTGCGCCAGGGCCCCGTCCCGAAACACGTCGCCTTCGTCATGGATGGGAACCGTCGCTTTGCACGAAACCACCGAATCGAGACGGTCGAAGGCCACAATCTGGGTTTCGAAGCGTTGGCCAAGATCTTGGAAGTGTGCTACAAATCCGGCGTCCACACCGTGACAATCTACGCCTTCAGCATTGAAAACTTCAAGCGCAGTAAATACGAGGTGGACGCATTGATGGCCATGGCCAAGATCAAGCTGAAGCAACTGGTGCAGCATGGTGACCTTCTCGACCGATACGGCGCCCGCATCCGCATTCTGGGACAGAGGGAATTGATTAAACCGGATGTGCTGGAGGCCGTGGACAAAGCAGTAGAAATGACGAGTCACAATGAAGGCAAATGTGTCTTGAATGTGTGTTTCCCATACACTTCAAGAGAAGAGATTACGACTGCTGTTAAGGGAGTGGTGGAGCAATGGAGTCGTCCTCTCCCCGAGGAGCTGCTGGCCAGCCAGAAGGATAGGCAAAGTCCATTTCGAGAAGACCGAATTGCCCAAGCCATAAGGTCGGAACAAGTTTCCCAGGACTTGACCACGACTCCGACGCACCTTTCACCACCCGGCTTTCAGTCCCCATCCTCCAGCACGACCAGCTTATCATCATACTCTCCCGATCTCGCCTCAGACCACGATGCCGAATCCGTCTCAACATCCACCACCCTCCACCATGACGACGCACCATCACCCTTCTCTCATACGTCCTCCACGACCCAGAAACCGCGGTACCCTCCGCCCGACTCCATCACCGCCGAAACAATCACCTCCAAAACATACACCGCCTCCTGCCCACCCATCGATCTCTTGATCCGCACCTCGGGCGTCTCCAGACTTTCAGACTTCATGCTCTGGCAATGCCATGAAGACACTGAGATCGTGTTTCTCGACGTGCTGTGGCCGGAATTCGATCTCTGGAGTTTTCTCCCCGTCCTGTGGGAGTGGCAGTGGCGGAGGCGAAGGGAGCAGAAGCTGGAACACGAGATTAAGACTAGGAGAATGGAAACCGGGGCGAGTAAGGTACATGCTTCTTGAATAGGATGTGCGTCAACAAGAGTTTGCAAGTTTATTATAGAAGCCACGGGAACAGTGATGGCGCCGACCAGACCCCTGACGATTGGGTTTTGCGGGTCGGCGCCCAGGAGCACATCGGATAGTCAGCCCAGGCACTTGTATATCTGTATCGGCCGTTGCAGACTGCCCAGGCTTCAAGGCAGTATGGGGTCCATGGTCGTTGTCTGGCTCGGCGGTATGAGTACAAGGACATACATATGAGTGTGCCGTGGTTTGTCTAAAACAGCCAGCGGCATGAACACAATTATATGAGCGAGTGCTCGGTGTGTCCGTGTAACTGTTTGCAGTCAGTTGCTGCGTTGTGTTCCTCGATCGCTTCTCTGTAGAACAGCCAGATAGAAGATCCTATCCTTGTACAGCCGGAGCGGTAGACCCGAGTACTGTACGGAGGACGTATGATAACGTACGTTTCATATCTCTCCCTCCCCCTCCTCTCTCTCTCTCTCTTTACACACGCACGCACGCGCGCGCGCGCGCGCACACACACACACACACACACACGGACGGTTCGAATAACGCGAATATCGTGAGCGATCACTCGAGGAAAGGCCACAGCTGCAGCTCCAGCCAGCTGACTTTCACCTTCACGCCCACCTTAAGCCGTTTATTAGTATTTATGGTTTACGTTTCATGTTTCACATTCGCTCAGACGTTCACCTTCACCTTTACCTTCACTTGACATGACTTGCTTTCGCGACGCAAAAAGGACCAAACTCATAGAGAACCCCGTTTGGAAGAAAGGATGATTTTTAATATTGAGCACCCCCACCTGCTATCCACCTTTGTGCGCCCTGGTCTTCCCTTCCTCATCGAGGGTTGGGCAAATATATGGCTCAAGGCCCGGTAAAAAACCGACACGCCTCGATAACGTCACTATCACCGTTGGCAAAGTCCCAGCCTACGATCCGACTGTCCTGCGAACAACATACGATCCTCCTGGCATCGAATTGTAACTTGAATACCCTCGACACCGTGGATTGCGCCGCGTTGGGTGCAGCAGGCTGGGCGGATGCGGGTGTCGGTGCGGGTGCGGCGGGCGGTTGGCCATTGTGAGATGCAGTGGTCGGGTCGAATTGAGCTTGCGGTTGTGATTGAGATAATTGCTGTTGTGCGGCTGAGGTGGCTGCGGATGTTCCGGCATGAGGATGATGAGGAATCGCGCGACGGTGACCATTTATGGACGAACCGGCGTTTATACTGTTCGGTGGCTGTGCGCGAATCTGCGGAATAGAGGTGTTTATTGTGGGAGTGACCGCCGCCTGAGCTTGCGCCCGTTGTGCTATCGACTGGACGCTGCCGCCGTTTACCGTAAGGCTTATGTTGTAGCGTGAGCCACCACCAACCTCTACTGATCCGTTGAGTGCTCGACCCAGGCCGGTGACGTCGGCGAGTCCAGCACCGAAACTGCCCAATGATGCGTTCAAGCCCTGTTGAACGATGTGGGAGACTGACATGACGGCTGGACGGACGGCACCAGTGGCGCCTTCGTTGCTGGCTGGAGGGGGGATCGGAACCTGTCGAGGTTGCTGGGCAGCCGAAACAGCGCGAACCGCCTCGGCAGCTCGATCATACAGTATTCGCTGTCGATGATTCAGCTGTGGTTGTTGAGACGGCGGCTCTTGTCGCAGGACTTGGCCCATAACCCAATCACCCCTCGCGTTCTTCCGCCATATGATGATTGATTCATCGTACGAGCCTGAAACAATGCGACCCCATTTACTCCCGCCGCCTCCCGGAGGTAATCTGGAGCCTATGGTGAACCGCGATGTCCCCTCCACATTAATCCTCGCGCCTTGCCGGAGTGCCCGGTGCTCGAGAACGACACCACTCGCAAGAAGATAGTCCATGTACCGCTTCTCCACGAGCCTTGCCTCGTCCTCCTCGTTACTCCCGGGGAGATCGCCAAACCCTGCTTGCACGGTCCGCACCAAGTTTGTATGCCCCTTGAGCTCTGCCACCTCAGAGCCGGTCACGGGGTCATATATTCTCACCGTGTTATCGCTACTTCCGCTGACGATCCGCTTGCTGTCGAACTCCACGCAGGCAATGCCCTTTTGATGCCCTTGTAACGTCCTCAGCAGCTTTCCGGTCTTGGCATTCCACACCTTGATGTATCTATCACCCGAGGCGGAGACGATGAGATCACCGTTGATCTGTATGGCATTGACAGCGGCACTGTGGCCTTCCAGCGTCAGCAGCAGCATGTACGGCTTCAGCGCCTGTATCTCCCCGTTCGCGATCCCGGCCTCCAACAGTGATGGTCCCAATTCCGCGGTGTTGACAATGTATACAGGCACTCGTACATGAGCGCCTGGTTTGACCTCGGGGTAGTCCTTGTCCGTAGCGACCATGTGTTTTCTATTCCAGATCTTGATGCGTCGGTCTTTGGAGCAGGTAACGAGGTAGCGATGGTCAAAGCGGAGGTTGAGGACAGACTCTTCATGCGCGGACGGGATTTCGTGTATCTTTTGACCGGTGGAGAATCGCCAAATGATGACGCTTGCGTCGCTGCTTCCTGAGATGATGACGTCCTCCTTCTCCGTGGGATCAAACTGCAGACACAGCACTGATTGGTAGTGGCCGGTCAACGGTTTCCCTCTCAAGCGGCGAGTTTCGAGGTCCCAGACACGCAATGTCTTGTCTCGACTGCCACTGACCAGCCACTTGCCAAAGAACTGGATGGTGTAGACGCACTCCGTGTGGCCTTCGTGGGGGTAATTGGGATCAGGTAGCTGGAAGGTGGTATATCGGCCTTTGATCCAGTTCTGTTCCAGCTTCTGCCGTTGCCTGTAGAGATGGACCCAGTTCAGCTTCTTCTCACCATTGCTGTCATGAATGACGAGTTGTGTTCTAAAGGGAGCGTCGAGATAGCGAGACGCTCTCTTACTCGGGCTGCTCACGCCTTCATTGTCGCCAGAGTAGTCCATGTCTTCGTCGTCCTCCTGGCTATGCCTCTTGTTCGGCCGCGAGGGAGAGTTCTGAATTCTGGCGAGTGCATCTTGCATTTCCAGGTCTTCGGTCTCGGACTGCATGTCCGTGTCTACTTCAATGGGACCATGCTGTTCGCGCCACTGATGAACGTCGGCCGGGCCAGGAGTCGAGGCTTCGGCCAAAATCGTGTGACGCCTTGACTCGAGCCAGTCAGAGGTTGCTCTCTTTTTCAGGGAGGGTTGACCCTGGAGCTGCGCTCTGGCGTTCTTGGACTGTTGACGCCAGGCCGACTTGCGTGAACTTTCAAGTTTTCTGACCTCTTTCTCGTTCAGGCCCCAGCCTTCCAACCTGTACAGTTCCTGCCACAGCATGGTGTCCATGATCCGCGTTTGCCATGTCTTTGAAGCCAGGGAGGCTGCCAACAGCGTCTCCGCATCGAGGTAGGCGAAGATCTGTAAAGTGATCTCCTGCGGTAGCTTCTCCATCGGGTCCATGTGCAGCAGGGGCGTCAGCCTTTCGACTACTCCTGATATGTGAGACGTTCGCAACGTGCGCAAGATCTCATATGCGATTTCGGCGCGCGCCTCTTCATTTTGTGCCATGACCCATTCTTGAAAGCGGGCCGCCGTAGCGGCAAACATGCGTCCATGCTCGTCTGGGCTGGCCGAATCTTCGGAGAAGCCCTCATCTAACCGGAAGGGCGTCATCGAGGTCGAGGGATATTGCGGGCGCTGCTGGTCAAAGTGGTGTTGGCCGAAGGGATCCATGGCCCGGGGATTAGGCTGAAGCCTGCTGGAATAAGGAACGTCGGTATCAGGTTGTGGTCGCAGGTGGTCGAAACACGCCAACTCATGAGCTGATCATGAGGAGGGTCAAATCGGCTCGCCGGTCGAGGCAGGTTCTCTGGATCAGCGGGATGCAGTGACTCGATGTCTCCAAAGCAAGCAGCCTTCAACTCTATATAGGGCTAGCTATTAGACTCTCGCGATACTCTGCCGGTCTCTGTGGAACACGAAACCAAAGAAGGACCAGTGCGACCGGTACATCAGGCTATCCGGTTGCCTGGTGGGTTGGGAAGGCGACTGATGATGAGGTGCTCCCGCTCAAGTTGAAGCGTGTTGCCTTGTTTTGGCGGGTGCTGGCATCATAGCACGGCATCTTCCGCCCCCACATTTCACTACGCTTGCCGATCAACAAGATCCATCAATCCTGCTGCAGGGAAGCAGACAAATCCAGTGTCTTTGGCGATTCATTCCGGGGGTATACGGAGGCTGCAACAGCTCTCCACAACAGGTATAGAACATACAAGAAACCCAATGGCTACAAGCATACAATGTCTGGAGATCCATCCGCTGTTCATCGACTCGTCATATTTCGTTCATCACCTGTCCTTCTTTGGCTCCTCATCTTCGGTCGCTGGAGTCATTCGGCCATCGTCAGCCATATCATAGCTGCTCTCCGTCTCCGTCTCAGCTCCCTCGCCTTCGCGTTTTCTTCCTCTTTCACGCATGGCCCCCCGGATGCGTTTGCTAACTTCATCGTGGTCCAGACTGGTCATCTTGAAAGTGCTCGCAGATGTAAGAGCTCCGCCGGCAGAACTACTCCGGCTGCGACTCTTCGGTGTCGTCGGTCGTGATGCGAAGAAACCAAACCCTCCAATGTTGCTGAACGCCTCGTTGGACGGCAAGAAGCCGAACATGCTCTTTGCCGATGGCGATTCTGGCGATCTCTCCTCGAAAGCCGACGAGGTGGGCGTCGTAGGCTCGGTGGACTCGATCCGCGGCTCCTCTGGCATTTTCTTGTATTTGGATTGATACACTCCTTCCTTGTACGGATCTGCCACGAATCGAGTGGCATCAAAGTCGGGGAAGACTTCTGGCCCTAATTCGTTGATCACATTCGTCACCCTCTCTGACAGCGCCTGCCGGCGCTGCCGGAGTTTCACGAACCGGCTCGAAGAGCGCGGGTTCAAGGCGACGAAGAGAGGCGGCAAGGATTTTGCGACATCCATCCCGATCTCCCCAATTCTCAAAGCGGCAAAGGTGACCATGATACACACAAGAAAGAAGAGAACGGCGAAAAGCCAGATGGGGACAAAGTCGGGCACGTACGTCCGGGCCACCATCCACCACGGAACGGTGTAGGTATAATAGCCGTCACGCCGATTGTAGACTAACCACACCGACACGACCACGGTGTAGTAGATGTAGAGTGCCGGCGCAAACGCCATCGCCACAAGTAGTTTCCAAGTGCTGATGACGTCCCGCCCTTGCAGCTTCACCGTCGACGCTGCAAGTGCTTCTCTGGACTTCCGGACGGATATGATCTTGGTGGTAACAAAGACAGGCCAAAACATGGCCAATCCAGGTAGAGTTCCAATGCCCAGCAAGAGCAGCTCGCCCAGTCGGTAGATCAGCGTCCCCAGAATGAGCCACCACGGACGCTTGGCAGGATTTCCCCACTCCACTTGATGGTCGCGGACGCCGAGTGCTCGAAGTTGGCGATTGTATTCGAGAACGTCTTTCTTCAGCTCAATGACACGTGGGTCGTCCTTGTATGCCGTGTAGCCCTTGACTAGACGCCTGTTCAGCTCGACTACTAGTGGCAGGGGCAGCTTCTTTCCAAGAGGGTTGTACAGCCTGCGTGCCGCTTGTACCAGCATCAGAGTGTCGTAGTCGGGGCTTGACTGTGTTACGGCGACCAAGCCTTGAAAGACAGTCTCGAGAAGAGACCCAACTGCGTTTCTGCGTTCGCCGGCTTTGTATTTTTCGACTTGCTCGGGATCAACTTCAATGGGATGTCCAAATTCGATGACGGCCCTCGAGCGGAACTTGTGCGCATGGAAATAGTTCATACCGATTGGAATGATCTTAACACCACAGCCGGGATGCTTGGCTTCAGCTCCCAAAGCCATGATCGCCACACCCGCCTTGAGAGGCAGCAGATCTGGACGGTCGTGGCTGCCTCCTTCAGGAAAGATGCCGATGCACCCACCGCTTTCGAGCTCGTCAAAGACTGCGTTGTAAACTTTGGAATGGTCCACGTATGGGGCAACCTTGAACGAACAGCCACGCTGTTGCTCGCTTGGATCACCGTCGGGGGAGCCGGTGCCTGTCAGAGACTCCAATGCTTCCGGTGTCTTGAACGGTTTCTTGAGGCGAATCTCGGTGGAGGAGATGATCTCGGCAATTTCGGTGCTCGGTGTCTGACCTCTCACTTTGGGCAGGACAATCAGACCTCCGACCTCAAAGTCGCCGTTTTGAAAGTCCGTGCCGACGCCCCTAATGAGAGTCGGGTCATTATCTTGGTCTGGGAGAAATATCTTGCCCTTGGCCGGCTTGACACTGTCCATGGCTCGGCCCACAGGTATTGCTCCAATCGCTGTAGATAGAGTCCCAATGAACCTGCGCTTGGTAGATTTTTCCGCAATCAGATATGAAATTCTTCGGTTGGCTTCATTCTTGAGGAGTCTCATCAAAATCAAGGAATCGACGAACTATAGATTCATCAGTACCAAGCGGTGCTTGCAAGAACAGGACAGGAGAGCATACTTGATTGGCATGCGGTGCTGCAACGAGAATAACAGGACCTGTCTTGGGGATCTTCCAAGCTCCTCGGGGATGTACTTCGCGAAAGAAGAGGTCTATCAGAATGGACAAGGCCCAGAGGACCAAATCGTAAAGCCATGGTATCTGCAACTGATTGCCCTTCCTCTTTCTGCCACGGACCCGTAGCGGCGCCTTGCTCAGGCCGTCCTCGGATGGTGCTGACTGGGAAGGCATCCCCTAATCCTGCCACTGAGATCTCGACGCCAGGGGCGACCAGGAGAAAGAGTGGGCTTAGTGCCGTGTCAATGAGCAAGCTCGCGGGACGAGGAGGACGAGGAGGACGAGGACGAGGAGGAGATGAGTTGGCCCATGCACGGGTATGGAACTTTGGTATGTAGGCCAACTGGGAAGAGCGTAGTCGTGATGCTGAATGCCTCTCGAAATTAAAGTTGTAAATGGGAAAGTGAACGAAGAGACAGCGTACTAATCGAAAGTGTAGACATGCAGATGGTGGAGAGCGAAAGTGAAGAGCGGCGTGTTGTTCATGGCTCTGGCGTCAGGTTTGTTCTCAAAAGTTGTTGAGGAGCTGCGAGAACGTGGGGGAGGGGTCCGCCTGCTTGAACCCCCAAACCACCAGAATGACTGGGGATGAAGTCACCAGCAGCCCCTCTTCTGGTTGGTTTGCGGCGCCCGCTCGGCGCAAGGCCCCCGGGAATAGCCACCAAGGCTCTGATTCCTTCCCAGCGTTGAACTGGCGGGGCGTTTGGCTTCAGTACAAGGACACATGCCTGCTACACACACTCACGTCTACACTCTGGCATGACCAAAGGTCCAAGATGTGAAATAAATAACTATCTTACATGATCTGGCTCGTAATCCCCACGTTACGGCTCATAGGGTGTACACATTACTCGACGGGGCTCATTGCTCATCCGCTATTATCCAACGTGCCTCCTCTCCCACGATGGACATCCCAGGGCTGAACTCACTGTGGACTCTTTGGCACGTCCTCTGACGGAGACTGTCCAACTCCAAACTTGTCTATTCTCTGTTGCGCATCCTCCTCTATCCGCCTCATCCTCTCTCGCAGATGAAAGTCCCGATCCTTCCATCGAGCCTCCCACAGGTCCTCAACCTGGTGTCGTGCCTTTTCCAGCATGATCTCGACATTCTCCTCTAAGTTACTGAGCCGCATCTTGAGATCGTCAATGATGAAATCTTTCGCTCGGAGTTGCTGTCTCAAGACAATGTCCTTTTCGTTCAACTTCTCCCGCAGTTCGGACACTTGCCTGTCCTTCAGGAGGATCGCCTTCCGATGTGCCGCGTCTAATGTGCGCATCATACGCGCGTAATGCAGACTAATGTCGTTCTCGTCGTCCATCGCAAGAGGGGTGCTGCTCTCCCCGTTTTCGTTGTTCGACTCGACTGTGCTCGCGTTATCGATCGATCGGTCGTGATTTCTGATTGCGGCTGACTGCTGGGTCGTGGCCGCGCTGATGGGGAATGGAAAGGCCCCAGGGGCGTTCTGCCCGATGTAGTCTGGCGATCTCGGTTTGCAATCGGTGGGCTGCTCACCAAGAATCGCACCTGCAGATCGAACCTGGATTGGAGGTCCCGGGGATGAAAGATTCCGGAAGCGCCGCGGCCGATGGGTTGCCCTGGGAATGTCACTCGAAGTGATAAGGCGAGGTAGCCGCACGCCATTTGTTCTTCTCACTGGCGATGGCTGTAGCATCGAGTGATGGAGGGCCGAGTTGGCCTCTCCCCGCCAGCCGTGGCGTGGTCGTCCGGGAACGCTGAAAGTGTCCCTCTCCTGCTCAAATGACGAGCGGTTTTCAATAGCAGCGTCCGAGCCATTCGCTTGTGGATGCTGAACAAGTGCAGCGGAAAAAGATCGGTGACCGACCTGATCGTACCCTACTGGGGAAGGCATCTCAAATTCCGCTGGGTCAATTATGTTGGCTCGGACGCCGCGGTCTGGATCGAGGGTGACAAAAGTCGATCTCGGCGTGACTGCGCCATCTTCTGGCTCATCCCCTTCCTCGTCGTCCTCGTGCAACTCAATCCGATCATCGACGCTGGTAGCATTATGCAATCGATCTCCTTGGAACAGGATGACTTCTCCTGGTCCTGTATACGGCGGGGGAGCATCGGCTGTCACTCGGGAGCCATCTCGACTGATCCGGAACAACTGTCCGCCCACGTTGATGTCAATGCTGCGTGCATCTTCTTGTAGGGTAGTCGTAGTGAACTTTGACTGTGTCGAAATAATTGATGAAGCCCGGCTGTGCCTGGCGACTCGAGAGTTGTTCAATTCTCGCACCCATGGAGGAATGCATTGAATGGGAGTGGTCTCCTGGTTGGTGCCCGTCGGAGAAGCTGTGTTCAGTGGGGGCACCTGGTCTCGTTCTTCTGCTGAGGTCTTTGCGTGACAATCAATGCCATTGCTGGTTCCCCTGAAGCTCGGAAGAGCGTTGGCGAGCCGAAACATTGTGCGCCGTCTTTTGGCTGCAAATGGATATATAGCTCGGCTTCGAATCGGTGCCTGATAGTCTCAGCAGATGGGTGCCTGAGCGAGTCACAGCGGCAGACGCGCTTACGCTGTACTGTCACAGAACCATCCTGGGCACTGGCTCACAGGGGAAAAGAACACCTTTGACCAGGTCGACGTAAAGCAGATACAGGATATTGATCTTGTAGGCAGAAAGGAACAGGAACTGAGACATGTGGTCATTTCGTTGAAGGCAGCAGCCAAGCCAGACAGTCGAGCATAAACGCACAGCCTCACCAATCCGCAACCCGCGAAACCTAGAAAGGTGGCACTGCACCCAAGTGCGTTTCCCTGCAAGCTGACGGCATTCTCACGGCATGTACTAAAAGCCCCAGAACCTCAGCGTCCCAAAAGCAGAAAAGTCCACTGCACGCTCACAATGCCGTGTCCCGCGAAAGAGGCTCCAAGAAAGAGGCTCAGTCCTATAGCGACAAGGTACAGTAAAAATCTCAGTTGGTTATCGACAGGCTGCGCCTCGGCTTATGAACAACTGAACTACTTGACACCCACGCGACCTATTTATATACAGCGTCAGTCAACAGCAGCAGAGGGCCTCCCTTTTTCTACCGTCATCTATCATGATCATACAAGGTAATTCCCGTCCTGTTCACCCGTACCGCAACGTAACCCTAGCCAATCACGTACCATGTCTTCGCCGTCAATTGCTTGACCGAAGACAAGCCGAAACCGTCGCCGCCCAAAGGTTTCTCCCGAGGCGTTCCCATCAAAGGACTGTACCAGCTGTCGGGCGTAATCAAGGGTTCGTCCTTGGTATTCTCTCGACAGTAAACGTCTTGTCACACCTGATCCCGTTGATCACAGACTCATACCGAACCGAGTTCGCCGAATCCCCGTCGCCCTGTCCGTTGTCACTAGAGGTGACAGCTTGGGTCCCAAGTTCGTGTTCCGCCGTCGTCACCATCGACTTGCTGATTGGATACGTGTCCAGGTCAAAGTCTAGGTCGTTCTTGGAGTCAAATTGGCTGTGGTTGTTCCGGCTAGGCTGGCGCCAGGAAGCCATCTGCTTTTGATGATCCATTGTCTGCGAGTTGGTATGCCTCGTGGCTGTCCGGCTGGTCAGACGTTGGATGATGGGGAACACCTCTTTCAGGAAGACCCAGATACCCGGCAGCGTCGTAACATAAATGGCGACCGAAGCCTCTCGGAAGTACCAATTCATGTACACATAGCTGATCAAGGACGGGACCAGGCAGTAGATGGCTCGGAGAATGGCGGCGACGATGACGAAACCTCCCATCCCGAATATGATGCCGAGAATGAGCTTCTGTTGGACGGACAAGCGAGCGGACAGCACAGGGGGAATACCCATGAGCATGATCAGGATATCGGTGGAGATGTTGAACACGGCGTTGACGATCTGATAGTACTGATAGGTAGAACACTGGGCTTGGGTGCTCCGTTAACAGCTGTTTCGCAGAGGATGGATTCGAGGCTTACCATTGCTTGGCGGCACAGCCCAATACTGCGACAGAGGCCGACAGATGGTGAACAGGGCGATCTCGTCTCCGAGAAAAGCGCAACACACCCATACGACAACACCCCAGAGCAGCTTTCGTTGCCGTGCCTTGTCTATTATCTTGGCATAGAGCACAAGCATCGCTGCTTTCATAGACCAGATAGTAAGCAGCTCTGCATGCTCGGAGACGAAGACCCATTTGCTTCCTCGAATTCGTCCCTCTTTGATAGACGGAGTGAGAGCAGCCTCTTCTTCCGGCGTCATCAAGTTCGAACCGGGGCCTTCGAGCATCTGATTAAAGGAAATGACCAGTATCGTATACCAGATAAAGCCAAATGCTATGAGCGCATCGTCCACCTCGAGGTGTTTGATCCCAACCCTCTTGACTTTTCCGGCTCTGTCACAAGGTTAGCTGACGGGCCCCACGGACAGCTGTCGGGCAATACTGACAGTCGCAGCACCACGAACAGGGCCCCGACCCCGTAGAGACTCCATGATTCTGGCACGAAGCCAGGGTTGGGGTTCGTCGACATGCCAGACAGCTTGGACGAGTCCCAGACAGAATGTCGCAGCTGGTGTAAGGAGAACCGACAGAGTTGGAGTTCGAAGATCACACGCAGCGAGCGCGGGCGATGTGCAGAAATCCACCTACTTTGTAATGCCCGACCTCTGCACTTCCTTGCCCAAAACTGCCAAGTCGATCCTGAGACACTATGTTCCCCCCGTTCGAGGGAATAGCCTCCCAAACATCATTGGGAGCAGATACAGTGTCGCACTCAGATTTAGCAGGTGGAGCTCCTGAGCTCGACTCGCGATAGTGAAAGATTGTCGGCGGAAAGTGCAAAAGGGGTTGGCCACCAGAGTGGGCTTGCGCACTTCCGACCTGCCGCATGCGTGCTGTGGCTTTTCCGCCAAGACGAACTCACCGTCGACACCATGTTTGGGTACTCCTGGGAACGCGAGCTTGGAGATTACCCAGCGAGGACAGCAGCATGCAAGGCGCCGATGATGTTGCTTTCATCCCAGTGAGATCCATTCCTCACTGAACACCATGCCATGTGTTTGCGGGTTCCAGCTGTCAGGTACAGTGCGGGCATTACCGATCTCCGTGGCTCTTGACAGATGGATGGGCGGTGGAGCTCGAGAAAATTCTAATACCACTCGGTACGGCAGAAACCCCTACAGGGCAGCACGCAATGGACCAATGTTGTAGCCAGATGCTTACCAGTGTCGCCGCAGTGGTCCTCAGGATCCGCAGATAGGAGCGTAGACGTGTGATTTGGTGACACATAGATTTCTAGGAGCCACCGAGAAGGGCGAAAGGATTTGAAAGTGAGTGGAGGAGGAATTGGAGCCGTGAACGAACGGGAGCGCGTCTTGGCGGCCGTCGCCGGCCCCTCACGCCCTCTGGGATCTGCTTGGCCGACCTCGGTACTCTAGTCGATTCACAACCCCTTCATCTTGGCTTCACCTCCACTTCACTTCCACATGTCCTCGTGCAAACTCTACTTGTGGAGCAGAGACACTAGGTTGTCAGGGCCGAGGGGTCTAGCGCGCCACCTGGCACACAGGGACCAGGTACCATGAGCTTGCGACCCTGCTTTATGTCGACATGTACGAGTAGCTGATCTGTTTCTGCACCCTCCTCACTCTTCTCAGTTCCTTTGTTGTTCTCGTCGTCGTCGTGGTTGTATCGTTGTCGTTGTTTGTTCAATCACATTGTGCGCTTGCTTAGGGATTCAAGATGGCGGACAAGAACCCAACACCCGATGTTTCGACCGACTCGGAGGCTTCAGAACCGGGCAACATCATCAACGCATCTGGCCACGCCCAAGAGCTGTCGCGCAACTTCAGTCTGCTCTCCCTTGCTGGCGTCGGTCTTGTAGTTGGCAACGTGTGGCCGGCTATTGGAGGCTCAATTCTGGTTGCCATTTTCAATGGCGGACCTCCAGGTTCGTCGCGCTCCCGAGCAGTGCATTCAACTATTGCTAATGATTCCCAGGTGTCCTTTACGAATTCCTCGTCGTATCGGTGTTCTACTGGATCGTGGCAGCATGCATAGCTGAACTCGCGTCAGCGATCCCCTCGTCAGCCGGTGTCTATCAATGGGCCACCATCACGGCCGGGAAACGATGGGGTCGTGTGGTAGGCTTCTTCGCCGGTTGGTGGAACTGCCTTGCCTGGATTCTCGGTGCTGCGTCGATGACGTCCATCTTTTCTAACACGGTCGTGCAAATGTGAGGGCAACAGACAGATTTCCACCAGGGTGACATGCTGACACTAGGCAGGTACGCTCTGAAGCATCCAGATTTCGTCTCCAAGCCATGGCATGTCTTTGTGACGTATATCATCGTCACCTGGATTGCATGCTTGATTGTCTGCTTTTTCAATGAAGCTATGCCCCGTCTGAACAGCATCGGCATCTTCTTCATTCTGGCTGGATTCCTCATCACCATCGTGGTGGTCGCGGTCATGCCCGGCCGAGATGGCCGACCGGGACATGCATCTTCGTCTTTCGTCTGGACCGAGTGGACCGCTGACATCGGGTATCCCAACGGGTTCGTTTTCGTGGCTGGCATGCTCAACGGAGCTTTCAGCGTCGGTACGCCAGACACCACGAGCCATCTTGCGGAGGAGATCCCATATCCGCAAAGGAACGTGCCGATCGCAATTGCTTGCCAGATGAGCATTGGCTTCATCACCGGGTTTGCGTATCTGATTGCGATCCTGTACGCTATCAACGACTACGATGCTCTCTTCGAATCGCCATACCCAATCGCCGAGATCTATCGACAGGCCACCGGCTCTGCCGATGGAGCTATTGGGCTGCTCACTCTTGTCCTCATCTGCATCGGCATCTGCGTGTGCGGTCTGTACATCACCTGCGGTCGAACTCTGTGGGCTTTGGCTCGCGACGGTGCCACGCCTTTCCCAAGCATTCTGGGCCAAGTCAATCATAAACTCGGCATGCCATTCAACTCGACCATCGTGTCCGCAATCCTCGTCACCATCCTCGGAGCCATCTATGTCGGCAGCACCACGGCCTTTAACGCCTTTGTGGGATCATTTGTCTTGCTGTCCAGCTCTTCCTACACTGCAGCCATCTTACCTCACCTCCTCACCAGACGCCGCAACATTGAGGTGTATGGCCCCTTCCACCTCAAAGGCGCCCTTGGATTTATCTTCAACTTTATCGCGTGCGCTTACATGATTGTGTGGTTCGTCATCTACTGCTTCCCGTACTATCTCCCCACCGACGCGCAAACGATGAACTACGCATGTCTGATCTGGGGCGGGTTCACGGTCTTTGTGGCTGCATGGTGGTTCTTGGGTGCAAGGAAGGGTTACCAAGGCCCGCCCATGATTGCCAACGGAGGGAAGGTGAATCTGGCGGATACTCTGAAGAAGGTGGATGCTAGCCAGACCGCAAGGAGGAGCAACAGCCTGAAAGCAGCTATCTGATAGTGTGGTAGGATGGGATGGAATCTCGTTCTTTTGGCAGACCTTTTGACGCATGGCGCACTAATTTCGGATAGACTTGATCGAGCTGCCGTCAATAATTACCTCCTGTTCGATCGCGCTCTCGCTCTTTCCCACCGGCTCAGGAAGACTACTCAAGGTTTTCTGCCTGGCGCAACTCGGCAGCAGTGTGCCTTTGCTTTACTACCGATCCGACCTATCGAAGGAGTATGGAAACCGCCCCAAGCACTTGACTTGTGACCGAGACAGTTGGACAGTAGCGATGGAAAATGGCATCAGGGATCCACCAAATCGTCCACGCTATCGTGGTTTTGCAGAGGCCGTATATTCCTCGAGTGCTCGGCCTAGCTCGCACCGACTACTTCGAGGGGCTGTCTCTCCACGCTCGAATATTCAACTAGGGCTCCGATCAACACCAAAGATCTGTAGTATGTCCCTTCAATTAAACTCCAGTAGATGCCGTGGACCGTTGCACTATACCTCTCGCGGCCAGACTGGTCCAGGACAGGTTGTTATCGAGTGGCTATTCGATGCGCTTGGACAGAGAGTGCGGAGCTGCGGGTGAGCCATCCATCTCCTTACCCGATACGATGCTCCAGGACAGGCACCGCGCCAGGGGCTTCTTTCGGCAGTCAGCTTCATCGGTGATAGCAACGTTACGCCGATGCCAGAGCTGCGACACATGCTGGTCGGCAGCCTCGTTCTCGATTTTCTCTTGGCGGTAGATGGAAGTTAAGGAGCCATTCCTCTAGAGGCACTCCGCGGCTGGTTTTCTGGCCCGATGTATTGCTGCAGGATGCTCTAGCGATCCTTGCTAAAGGGCTTGCGCCTACACAGTGAGGTCATTCTCCTGCTGTTTCTCGCCTCGAGTAGCGCGGCTGGGGCTGCCGGACACGGAGCGACTTGAAGCCGATCCAGTGGTATGACACCTTCGGCGACAGGAGCCGCAGCTGCGGCGTAGTGACTGTAAAGCAGGTTCAGTAGTAGTACTGGGGAATGCACGAAAGTCGGTGTCGGCTAAAGCAGGAAGAGGACAAGATACGCAAGGGAGTCGTGTGTGAAGGGCATGGTCAAAGGACGAGGAAGATGCGTATGTTTCTCTGCATGCTCTTGACAAGGTGACGAGGATCCGCCACACGAACTAGCAATCAAACGTCCACGCTTCTTACTGCAAGCGTATAAGACCCGCCGTCTGTGGTCGCCGGTATCGTCATTTCCAACATGACGTCCAACTCCTCGTTATCCCAATAATCAGCCATGATATCACAGTCTAGTAGTTGTGGGGCGTTCACTTGGCCCTTTCCCGGGTCAGGTTCCTGTAGAATTCATCCGTGTTTCGACTGGTTCGGCTGATGCATGCTTTGCCGGAAGTACCACTCGAGAAGTCTGCGATCAGGGCCGTGGGTAAATAGACGGGAAATGTTGCCCTCGTACATGGACACCCAGCTCAACCTCTCGCCGGACTTGAAGACCAACTTGACGATTTCAAAGAGCTTGCCTCGGCCTATCCGCTCCAGCTCGTCGCGCGACTCAAAGTCCTGCATTGCGAGGATGACCAATTCTTGAACCTCGACATAGTCGACTGCCGGCCGGAAAGGCGGGCCGTACGAGTCAAAACAACTATAGAAGAAGGTGATGATGTTTGAGCTAGTTAGCTCGACCTTCCAGCGGCTTTCAAAATCCAGGCCGAGGGCCAGTTCCGCATTGGCCCAGTCGAGAGACAAGAGCGCGACGAGCGGGCTGGGACCAAGACTTGCACCGACCCTGGGGAGCAGGAATCGAAGGACGTGCCATAGCACCGCCATGTCTGGCTGATAGACGGGGTGAATCCATCCGGGGCTCGCTCCGTCCACTCCCTGCTCCGAGTCAGAAGGAATCCTTTCCTGCGCGGAATGTCTTCACGGCTGCCATATGCGTGTTGTAAGGCTTCCCTGACTTACCTGGGACGGCTGTAAATGTGCGCCTGGCATCGCTGCGCAGGATTTCCGTCGTTTTCCACCGCTGGATCGGAGATGTCTGTGCCAGCCCTTCTGCGAGCTCAGCCAGGAGCGTGGGTGGTGGTTAAAAGAGAGTCTTGACGAGCAGGGGCGGCCGTCATCAGACGGCATCTCGAAGCATTCCCCGCATGATGTTTGATGGGGGATTCAAAATCCAAATCCAAATCCAGGAGCCCGTCGGGAGTAGGGACTGTGTCACAGGCCGTTGAATGGGTATTGAGCGGGTTCCCCGCTTCGGCCTGCGGCTGAGTCTGCTGCACAAGTGATTGTGGTTCGGGCGTGTCTAGCGGCAGCTTAGACTGATCGACGACGCCGTCCTCGCATCATCACGGTGGTCATGTGCGAGCGTCGACCACCGCCAAGCGAGCAGGCGTCGTGCACGGAACAGAGCGTCAAGTCGAACGACCCGGTGCCGCGGCTGCTGGACCATCGCACACGATTTCACCGCCTTATCAAAACCAGATAATCAATCCCTAGTTAACTATAGCACCAACCCTATCTGCTAGCATTTTGTGCATTTGGACAGCGACGACCGGTCCCGTTGTACTCAAGCAGTTCGAACAGTACTAATTACTGCCTCCCGGCAAGTCCGACGTCACTGGGCGGCGCGGTTGAAAGAAGCCGAGCACACATGGTGGCTGGAAATTGACTCGGTAAACAGAACCGAGAGATCACATCGCATGCAGGATCTCAGGGACACATACGGAGCGTCACTGTGACGGTGGTGATGGTTTGTGGCTGGCACCATTGGTCCTGATTTGCCTGGCCAGTGACTCAAGTAGCACAAGCATGAGAAGTTGTCATGATTCAGGAGTCGCGAACGGTAATGCGCACCTCGCTTGCCAGCGATGTGCCGCCCTTATCGCGCAAGCAACGGCGTCGCTGCAGGAGGTGCAGTAGTGGCTTTTTGGAACGATCAATCGCATAACGGTGTGTGTGGTACCGACGCAACACCGTTCCAGTCGGATTACCGAGTACTTGCCTTCACATTCACCCGCAGCTTTCGTCCTTATCACCATCGTTGACGACATCGTCCACCCTGGGCAGCTTCGATGGCGCGTGGAATGAATTCCCAGTCTCAGTATTTTGCCTAGCACTCGCTCTCTTCGGAGACTCACATATCCAGCTTTGGGTCTAAAGTAACGCCCGTTCAGAGACCGACAGTCTCGCAGCTCCTCAATGGCCAGGAAGGTCTTTGCCCTCGTTCTATCTCTCGCCGTCGCTGTCGCCACCGCCTCGATGGGTCGTGTCCTAGCATTGCGTGATGGTAAAGCTGGCTGGCGTCGTCCTGGCGCCTTGATTTAACGAGAAGCTTTATACACGCCTGAGGGTGCGCTGGTGGTCGCGAGTTGGCAAAAGTAAGTGCGTCCAGGTCCTACCACAGCGAACCTACGACGCAAGTATAAGCCGGGTGATAGATTCACAGTGGCTTTCATCTTAATGTGCCTCGTTCATACTCCTTGGGGAGCACTGCGTCGTCCCTTCACTTACGGCTCTCGCTGAGTTTGTCCCATCCCCCTCTCTCACACAGTCACTAACTACTCACACTCTCCCATGCACTCTCACACGCACATGTAAATACAGATACTCTCTCTCTCTCTCTCCTCTCACCGCCATTCACTATCTCAAGCCGCCGTCACTAACTGGGCTTCAGCACTGGGTCATCTCACTGATATCTGTCTTCGGTCATTCACTTGAGCTTCATCGTCTGCTGTTGTTTTTGAGGTCTTTCGCGCTGGAGCTGCCACTTTCTCATACTCATATCCTGCGGTATTATCATTGGACCTTCCCCGAACTATCTCAGAACAGTTTCATATCACTCCGGGGAAGTCTCGAGTGGCATCCGGAGTCTGGTTCACGTCCCTATCCGTTGCTTGTCTAGCCATCACCTGACCTTCTATCTCGCCTTGCTCTTGCGATACTGCCAACCACCCAGGACCCCAGTTGGATGAACTTTCGACATAGATACTCAGCTTACTCCGTCCTTGCCACACGCTACATCCCTGATCGTTTTAACTTGCGCTGGCGGTAGACATCCTTGTCCGCTATCATGGAGAGCCAGGCAAATGCCGACATGGTGAGCTCGATCGAGACAGAGCCTGGACAACTTCTGAACCACAACCTACCACATCTCCATCCGAATTTTAAGCTGGCTATCAAGTTGACGAAAGAGAGCGTCGACCAGCATATTATTAAGACCTACAAGGGAGCTAATGCCAAACATGGTAACTGCGCTGAGCAGCTCTTAAGAGAAGCGGAGCACTTTCAGAAGTTTGTCATGTCATACGAGAGGAAGATAGGAGTCGTGGGCCCGTCAGCAGCTGGAAAGAGTAGCCTCATATGTTCACTGCTTGAACACGAGGACATCGCTATCGTCGAAGCTCGGGGCAAAGCTGTCACGACATTTCCGGTGCACTATCGATCCCGCAGACCACAGCATGGGGCCAAGTACACCGTCAGCGTTGTGTTTCCCCACCCGGATGAGATTGCGAAATTGCTCGGAGTGCTCCTCCGTGAGTATAACCCACAGTATTTCGTTGATGAGGACGAGGAGATGAATCCTGCCGAAGAGAGGGACATGAATGATTCCAAATTGGCTGCTGGGGACGCCCTGCAGGCGTTATTCGGCAAGATGAAGGGCTTCTCACTGGAGCGCTTCAAGATAGGAACAGGGATCACGACTGAAGACTCGGCCAAACAGGATCTGCGCAGATGGATCGATAAACTGCCATTCCCGCTCGGCTCTAGAGAAGGGATTTGGGAGAAACAGGCCGAAACGGTCGGTAACCTTCGACACTGCCTGCAGACGTTTCACGACAACGGTCTTTGGCCGATCATCGAAAGCCTGATTGTCTACTTAGACGCCCCGCTTCTCGCCAGTGGCTTTGTCCTTGTTGATCTACCGGGCTATCATGACAGTAATCGCGCACGGGAAAGGATTGCGCGAACGGAACAGGCGAAATGCGATGACATTATAGTTGTTAGCCACATTTCACGTGCCATCGATAGTCCCATCCTCCAAACCGTGGTTGAAGAGAACGCTTCACGGTCAAAAGAAGGGGGCCGCCTTGCCACGCAGTCCATCACTGCAGTATGCACCCACTCGAACGTCATGAGCAAAGACCTGGAGGAAGACGTCGACCCAGAAGCCCTTGCGACGGCAACGGAAAAAGTCAGCCGACTTAAAGCTGAAAATGCACCTTATGGCACTGTTGAGCTGGCCAAGCAGGAAAGGAATAATTTACTGATGCTGGGCCGAAACAAGAGGGTCACAGATGCACTCTACGCCACGTTTGGGCCCAAACTCGCACCGGGGCGATTCCATGTCAGCTGTGTCGATAATGTGCTCTTTCAGGAGGAAAAAGGGAAGTGGGCAGTGGCAAGTGGCATTCCTGAACTTCAAGAGCATACAGCAAACCTTACGGGGAAGATTCTGTTCAATCTCGTCCACGAGCATACCGGATCAGAGCATCGGGCCATACTCGAAGCATTCAACAGTTGGGTTGCTGCATCAAGAATGCGTCCGGGTACGGTCAACTTCGTCTTACCCGCCCCCCATGTGCTTCAGGCATTCGTGGCAAACGTCAGAAAACACATTCGTTTTCTTACCGATCGTTTCCAGCATTGGATTCTCTCAAATCTCACAGAACAAGTGCCCTCCATCTTAGCGCGAATCGAGAGACAAGTATGGACGTGGAAGAAGCAAATCTCACCACATGTGCTTGGAGCCTTGTGTCGCAAAGAAGGAGTTCATGTGACCGGCTCTGGAAAGGAGAGCAAGGTGTGGAACTTGAATGCGGAGCTTACTGAATGTTTCCATCCTCCGCATGAAGACAAAGAGAGGTGGCCCAAGTTCGAAGCGGAAGCGGACTCGCTTTTCGACACGATCAAAGAGGATGCAGCTAAAGCTCTGAATGACTATATCTCGGTATGTGCTGGGCTTGGAGCACCAGCACATGTCCAAAATGCACTGAGAGCTAGACAGAACCAGTTGCGGAACGTTTTCTCGTCAGCGCGACATCACTACTCCACCGGATGGGATCGAATTAAGCGCAAGGCAACTCGAGGAGCAGACCTGTGCTACGTTAGACATGTAATGCTCGACACTTATGAAAAAGCGGCATCAACACGAGGTAAGCTAATCTCCAGATCCAGTATTGGCTCCAGTATTCTATTCGACGACGACTGACGGCGGGCAGGAAAGGGTTGCGGCGTGGTGCGTCGACAATTGCTCGAAAACCGGGTCCGCTCCGCCGAATTGATCGCAGATGTGCGCAGTGAGATGGCATCTGACCTCGAATCACTGCTGCTAGATGTGCAAACGGAGATGAAAGTACAACTGACCTTGAGCGTCAAAGCCATCGAGGAAGTTGTCAACCGATTCCAAGGGAAGAGGGAGAATATTGAACTATTTAAGCTTTATCCTGAATTCGGGAGGAAGACTGAATCCGCCCTGAGAGCAGCTAAGACAACCATGGACGAAGTTGAGACCCTCACTCAGCCCGTGTGCGCGGAAGCGATCGTGCGCTGGCCCAGCCTCGCGCCGCTACTGGCGGATAAAGATATCGCCACCGCAGACGACGACGTGACCGACGATCGAATACCAGGCCCACCACCAGCAAAGCGCATCAAGCGAGAAACCTCCTCTCCTGAATTTGCTCCTAGTTCAAAAGACGAGGATGATGTGTCCGATTCTAACACGGCTCCGGGGACTAGTAGTGATCCGGAGGTTGAGACAGACTTCAGTGTCTCGGAGGATGAGACAGGCTGCAGTGTCCCGGAGGACGAGACAGACTGCAGTGATCCTGAGGATGAGACATACTATCCTGACTTCTGACCCGTTACAACACCCACCAACTCGGACCAGCAGCAACAGAAAAAGAAACAAGCGCCGCACAGCATAGCACGCTCAACCCGACCCGGCGGCGAAGTTGCTGCTGCCAGAGAACACACAAGCAGGTGCTCCAGTGCGAATCGAGGTCTCAGTCCCAGATTTCACACCTGTGCAGAAAACCTTTCACGAACGCAAAAACAAAATCATGACCGAGCTCGTGCCGTGGCCTATTCCCATTTGCCGCGGATGGCATAGCCTTTGGCTCATGGGGAAGTACAGGACGCGGGGCAAGGCAATGCAAAGTGAATTTCCAAACGTACCAAATTCGAGAGAAATGCGCAGATAATGCAATTCATCATTGTTGAACGACGAACAAGGTCAAATTGGGGAAGGGGAACAGTTGTCCCGCGACAGGAGAGTGCGAGTAGGACCACGATACATCAGACACATACTTCCATACATACCCCTGAACATGACATGCTGATGACTTGCCACCCACGCAAGCTTTTCCAGCGATAGCAACAGTAATAGAAAAAGCACCGCTTACCAATTTCCTCGATTACTCACTCACTCACCCAATCCAGTACAGTAACTACAGCAATAGCCTCCATGCTCGTACCAGTCCGTCCCTCTAACCACGAAGGAGACATAGTATTATGATAGTTTGTGTCGACTATCCTGGACTGGAACACATATCTTTGCCTATCGAATGACCGATGGTCTTCACGCGAGGATGGTATCCTAAGGCTTACAGTACCCTTGGCTACGCTCTGTACGAATACTGTAGAGATTAAGCTTACCGTCCCCTCATGCACGTTGCAGGAACATGACTTTTGTCCCCGGGCCCCGTCTGGATCTCTCGCCACAACCATTTCCAGATTCAAGCCCAGCAGATACGAGATATACGAGTAGTAGTAGGAGTAGTGGATGAGTGAAGAGCAAGGCTGGAAGCGGTGAAGGCATCGGTCCACACCCCTGAGACGGTATGGAATCCGGAACCCATGCCTTGTCGTTTTCGCCGATGATTCGCGGACACAGGCCATCATCGCGGCAGAGATACTACTGCGTGGCTGCCTCCGAGGCCCAAGCCTGCAATCGGCCCGGCGTCTTCGTTTGCCTCCCCTCTACTGGGTACCTGTTTCTGGTCTGATTCACGTACGAGCACCTGGGTGTTGTGTTGTGCGGGATTTTGTTATTTTGACGACCGGACTGCAGCTGGAATGCACATGCCAGGATTTGCAGTTCTTCTGAGAGCAATGTTCCGATACTTACAGAATCTACTTGTGCATACGAGATACTTGGTACGGAGTACCAAGTACCGCTACGTAGTCGGGGATCGTTTCAGGGGTAATTCCGGCACGTGACACGGTCTGCATGTGCTGATGACGTGCATGAACTAATTTGTGAAACTCGACTCTTAATAGGCTGGCGATATGCTTTTATCATCTCGTCATCTACGACTCGGTAGTTGGGCAGCGCTATGAGGTGGATGGGTCGCAGCTGGTGGGCCGGTCAATTAATTAATTTTTGCGCGACAGCAACTCTCGCTTGTTCGTTGAAGGATACGGAGTACGAGTACTCGGTACAGGCATGCACTATTAAACGAGACTGCACTACTCCGTACTGGGTACGAGTAGATGAAGGAGCACAATCTGACTAGGTACCTTCTGACGCTAGGCATGATCTCGCAAAGTCTGCCGCTAGCCATCTCTAGTGCTTGCCTGACTCGACGTCCTGGGAGTTGCGAGTCAGGGACCTAACATTCTCACACGAGGAACTTCTGTGATGTTTTGACGAAATGGTAGATCTTAAACGTAGGATCCTACCGGGTCCCGGGTTCCACGATGACAACTACGGTGCACAAGATGATATAAGGAAGATCTCGTCCACTGTCCGTTTGGATCCCGTCTGGAAGAAGGATCGAGTACTCGTATGCCTTCAAGGGGGTGAATGCTCAGTACTCCGTATGGATGGATGTTGGTGTCAGGGTCTGTGTGGACGCGGCAGGCTTGTGGATGCGATGGAGATAGTATCCGAGAATGGATAATCAGGGGATGGCGAATTGAGGATCCTGCTTGTGCTGTAAAAATTCCTCGACGCATGAAGAAAGTCCATTTGGGGTTCTTGTTCTGTCATCTCTGTCTCCCACTCATGTCCGCCAGTCGCTGGAGATGAAGATTGCGTTGCCTATTAGCAAAGCCTAGACAGCACGTGGCACGCCCCCGAGGCTCCCCACGCTTGCTCCCTCGCTCCCCGCAGTGCCCTCCCAGTGTCAATGCATGTAACTCGCTGTGTCGGCCCTGTCTGTACCTGTCACTCATCCCCAATATTGCAGATCGGCTGTATTCGCATTTTTGGAACATGTCAGACTACTTCTATGAACATGAGCGCGTTCTTGATTGGCTCGAAATGGTCGAGCCTCAGGGCACGACTTCGCATCAGGTAGCAGATGCTGATATTATCACATCGGTGGCCAGTCTTCTTCGCTTCAATAACATCAGCGACGACTCCCAGAGTGCCATGACGGCCTTTCAGAGCGTCAGCTCCAGCTCCATCCATAGACAGCGTGAGTCTGCACCGAACACCGTGAGCATCTCTTTCGTGCAGAAAGACACTATGTTCGCCCGACAATAGGAATTCGAGGAGTTCATACCGTGTTTCGAGGAGCTCTGTCGAGCGGTTAAGAAAGTGCATCGTCAAGTCCCACAGGACCTTGAAGTGAGCTTCCTCTGCACCAGGACAAACAGTTACCTACTCACTAGACCAGGGTTTCCTCCGCTCCCACCTGAATCCCTTCGGGCCCAATATCCTTCCTCAATTTTCGAAAGATGTCGAGTTCCGAATCTTTGCTGATCTCGCCCCGGACGTCGAGCAGTTGACGAACGAGATCAAATTGTGCAAAAGGAAGAGAGTGACTGAGGACGAGTGGTCGGACAGATTGGTCTATCCAATGCTTCGCCTGGCGCAGAAGAGGCTGAGAACTGATCGGGAGGTGGAGATTGCGACAGTGTCGGTCTCTCTTCTTCTTCTCCCTGGCGATCCTTAGACTCACTGGGATATAGCAAAAATATTGACATTTCTCCCCTGTCACTTCTTCCTATCTCCGGAGGCGTCCAGGCGCCGCAAGAGCGGGTGGACTACTCGCTATGTTTCCAGCTCGATAATATCCGCAGACTTCGGCGTGTTTTCACCAACTTGCCCGGCGAGTCCCTAAATCAATGTCAGCATCCGAGACTCTGGAATCACGTCCTGTTCTCTCATGTCAGAGTGAAGGGACTAGCCGCCGACGGTCCAGGTGATGAACGATTGGGAGTCTGGACCGCGGCCGGCATCAAGAGGATACAAGAGATGCAAAAATGGAACCCATGGCTACAAGACAAGAGCATCGCAACTCAGCCGCTGTGGCTCTGGAAGGGTGATAACCTGACGCTATATGCCGCTTTGATGAGCGAACCCGGCGAGCCCGAAGAGCTGCTCATCTATGAGTTGGCCGAGTGGCATCTGGAGGAGCCCGCCCAGCTAGTCACGGCTATTATCTGCCTCTCTAGGGTCATGGAGTGGTCATTGAACAAGTATCTCCCTTGGTTCAAGAAGCTGATCTGTTACGAGGACTGAGGGTGAAGATGTACGAACCAACTCGTCTCAGGCATATTGTGGTCGACTGAGCGGCACACGGTTCCTATTCTTAGAGCCTTCTGAGGCCACCTACCCGGCCAGAGAATTTCGCATATCATATTCAACCCGCACTGCGGGACGGACTACAGGTCTGCGTTCGTCAATCGACTGAATGAGGCTTGCAAATGAAAGTCTTGTTAGCAGGACCCGGCATTGAAGCCGACGTCGATGAGAGATAATTCTTCGGCCTCCCTCTGAATCTTCGAGGAACAGCAAGCGGCGAGCAGCGAAGAGCCCTCCGGTATCTTTATCTTCTGTTGACCATTACCACCCCATCAAGTTGTTGCCTTGTCTCGCTCAAAATGCCTTCACACGAGACGGTGTGGACAGCCACGTGACACCGTCCCAGATTTGATTCGCCTGCGCCCATACATCTCGAGGTCGTCTCTACTGGACAGTGACCGGTTTGCCCTGCGCCTGCACTCAGCGGGGAGACCGTTCCGCGAACAGGGCAACCAGTCAAGAGTTGCCAGCGTCGAGCCACCCTGGAAAAGACACCCCGTCGGGCGCGGCTGAGACAGAAATGGGCATTGGCATGCAAGGTACTCCGTTCATTTATTTGTGGTGACGTCGAAGACACCCAACCAACACGAAGGAGTAGATTGACCCTCCCACCGAACCTCGATCAGGCTGTAAATTTCAACAGCGCATTGCGCCCTTCCTGCCTACGAAACTATCGTTACCGTACCTTCGGACGCAGAACTTCGACTCCGGAAGCCACTGAGCGAACGAGGCTGGACAGCAAACATGCCTCTATTTTTCCTGCCGTGCCCATGGGATGCTGTGGTTTTTCCAAACCCGACCTAGGTGGCCAGCACTCAGCCTGCATGCAGCCTACGCGTCGTATGTGTATGCCGCACGTTCCTCAGCCACTCGCTCAACAAATTCTGGCGAGGGAGACTTGACTGTTCTGCGGGCTTTGGCGCCCAAAGTTTCACCTTAACCCGACGCTTTGAGAAATGCCATTCCCTTTTCACCAGCGATTTGCGGTATGTTATGCCTTGCAGAGGCCAGGTCACGGTAAGCCCCAACGACGTGCTCTCGTATTATGTCTACATTAAATAGTCATGCCATGGGTTGGGAGTCACTTGCAGTTCTTTCAAACTCCACCATCACATCACTCTCAGTCCCACAATTCACCTTCGGTGTTGTCGAACTCGACCAATCGCCCGTTGCCGCTCCCCACAACGCCCACCCCGACAAGATACAAAGTACGATACTCGCACACGAGGCATGTCGAGCAACGGACACCCCGGGAAAGCCGATGCTCCAAATGGGTCTGCGAGTGTTGACCTCACATCTTCGACGGCAAGAAGTCACGATACGACGCGAGATTCACGATTCCCTCCCGACGATGGCAGCCGGTCTCGGGACCAACCGCCGCACTGGATGTACCGACTGATGGCCATGCGTCTGGAGCAGGACCGATCATCGTGGGGTCAATGCTGCAAATGCGAGAACAGCGGAGAAATCATGAGCTGGCCACGATGCAGACGCTGCCGTCATCATTGCTGTCCGTCGTGCGACTATGAGTTGGACCGCACGGCTGTTGTCGAGACGGACGCACAGACTGGCAGAGGTGCAACGGCTTCGGCCAGGATCGACAAGATGAACGAATTGTCCGGGGAGATGTGTTTGGAGCTGGAAGCCCTGGAGGCTGTCGACACTTTGACGATTCCGCAATCGCACGGCGTGGCAAAAGGGTGGGACATCATCCGGTCGTTCAATCAGTGGCTGGAGGAAATGGAGGACGGCGGGAACGAAGATGCGAGACCTTCCGTGATGGCCTGAGTGAAGCTGGGAGATTTCCTCTCAGCCTCGTCGTGAGTCTGTGTCTCAACGAGTAAGAACGCGGTAGACTTTCTATGGTGGTGCGGACTGCCACAGCAATCGCACTTTTTGTGGTGCGATCGAGCGAACATGCAGGAATCATGTGAGTTTTATATACGTATATGGAGTACGTGGGCGTCGACTGTTTACCCTGTAGGGTGGGAGACATGTTCTGTTGCTAATTCGGAGCCCACAATGGCGAGACAAGGCCGTTGGGTGTCCCGAACACATCTCGGGCCTGTCTCGCGTTTTCCGTTCGCATTCGAGGGAGAAAAACCATAGAAGTGACCACTGATCAAGCCAGCAAAGGAACTCATTTCTAACCGGTGTACTCGTACGGAGCACGCGCCACTCGGACTCTCCAGCCAGCCCACACACGAAGGGACATGGGTCTGGGATGGTGTACTCGGTCCTCGTACTGTAGTTGTCACTCCAGACGAGTTGCGATCAAAGCTACTGACCTATCAGTGTAGCGCAGCGTTTCCTAATGCTACTACTCGTATTATGTCACGTTTGTATGGGTAGGTGGGTGGGCCGCCCAAAAAGAATATCGCACAACCGCGGTGAAGTAATAGACAAAAAAACAATCAACCCGCAATTTTCAGGATCCGACGTGGTTCGAACACGTGACCTAGAGATAATCGGCAGGACTGCAATCTCTCGCTCTACCTGAAGTCGGTGTTAGAAAGGGAATTCTTCAGGTATGAGCGAGAAAATCTTACCACTGAGCTACGAATCCAAAGTTGGCGGATCTCACCGTCAAATTTTAGGCATACTTGTGGCGTCACTAAACATAAAGAACATAAATGATCCGAGAACGGAGAACTTACGACGGCTCTTGGCCGGCTTATATACAGTATCTAATTGGTCGGGCGGTTTTTTGACTCACACCCTTTCAACATGATGACTATCTACATCTACGCCTACACCTACACCCACATTCTCCGTATTTCACTGACAGGCGCTGAGGAGAGAACGACCCAGACCACCTGTACCTGGACGCGGAGGTCAAAAGGTCTCAAGCCTTCTCTATATAATATCATTGTTTCTTTCGTTGGTCTCTCACATCGTTACATCGCTCGCGGGAGTACTCGCGCGCGCGGATGGCTTAGACGAGCAAGTCAAGCCAGGCCTGTCACTCACTCACTCACTCACTCTGGTAAGATGCCACTCCATTCGACCAGGCACGTAACTCGGCATGAGGACCGAGTGTGTAAGGCTAGTGGTGAGACGTTTCGCATTTCCTTTGGATTCACATCTGCGAGGAGCTCTGCGTGCGAGCGATCTAGAAAACTTGGAGTTTTCTTGGGCGACGGATATGACTTCGCAACGTGTGGTCCAAAACCGAGGCAGAGAAAGGGAGACCTCTCACCACTGCTGACCTGGGACATTGGAATCTAATGTGGGCAGGCACGCGGCCACGTCATGCGAGGAGCGCCAATCTGGTCGTCACTTTACGAGTCCATCATCTCTGGGGTTTCGACTTTGGGAGTGAAGTGGCACGTCAACCAAGGCGGGAGCGCAGCGCTGCTGGCGAGCTGCGTTTTGGGGGGGGGGGAACCAAAGTATGTAAGTGTCAGAAGGCGCTGCGCTCCAGATCCTCAGCGAAACGAGCCGGAACCGTCCTGTTCATTACACATTGCTCTCTTGATGAACATCTATATACGTACGCCGCATTCTTGACCCAGCACTACGCGCTACGAGTAGCAGACTGGGAGACTGGGATTGGAAGGAGATGGCGACTCCACAAATAATTACTGTACTGTACTGTACTGTACTGTACTGGAGGATGGGTGATGGATGCTACCGAGATGAGGACATGGAAATCATGAAGAATGGGATCAAGCTTGCTGTGCCATGCTCCCGTGCTCCCGTGCTACTTTACTGCTGTACGCAGACGTGGCCGAGCTCCAGGTACTTTGTTGTTGCGGCAACTTGACACCAAGGTATCGATCCTTGCTTCACAAGTCCTGCATGCATTCAAGCCATCTTGTTTGATTTTTGATTTTTTGATTTTGATTTTCATTCACGATAAGAGAGTCATCGTCTTGTACCCGCTAAAAAAAAATCCACAAGAAAATGGACGGGCAGCCCATCCAGGCGATATCAACATCATCTATCACTGACTCTGGAAACCCCTTCCTTCTCTCCTCCTCTCCCTCCCGTGCCAGGCGGCAGAAGGACATCGGGAAGCTTTATTCCCAGACTGCCTTTGGGCCCGGTTTCCTTTTCCTTCTTCGGTGGTGTTTTGGTTCCTCCATTGTCATTGTTGTCTCTCTCCTCGTCTTCGCGGAGCTCGACCTCGAGCTTCTTCAATTTCTCCCCACGAAGCACCTTCATGATCTCTTCTCGGTCGAGCGTCTCAAATTCGAGGAGAGCGTCTTTTAACGCTTCCAGTTCTTTCCGCTTTTCCTTCACAATGCGGTCGGCCCGCTGCCGTCCACCTTCCACGATCTCTCGTACTTCGCGCTCAATCTCCATCTTGGTCTCACTTGAAAGCTTGTCATAGTCGGAAGCGAGATCGACGTTGCCGAGTTTGGGAGAATAGCCACACTGGGTGACGAGATAGAAAGCCGTTTGGGTAGCTGACTGCACGTCATGGGCAATGCCACTGGTCACTTTGTTCGGGCCGTAAATCAGCTCTTCTGCGGCTCGACCACCCATTGACACGTCGATTTGAGCAATGAATTGGTCGTAGGCCATGCTCACCGCGTCCATCTCCGGGAGGAAGTGAGTGATACCGAGAGCTCGACCGCGGGGAATGATGGTCACTTTGTACAGTTGATTACTGGCTGGGGTGAACAAGTTCACCAAGGTGTGGCCAGCCTCGTGGTAGGCAGTTTGAATCTTGTCCTTTTCTCGGATCACGCGAGATTTGTTTTCCGCACCCATCATGATCTTGTCCTTGGCCCACTCAAAGTTCTGGGCGGTGACTTTCTTGTACTTTAACCGAGAGGCATTGACTGCGGCTTGGTTGCAAAGGTTTTCAAGGTCAGCGCCAGACATGCCACTCGTGGCTCGGGCAAGGTTAGTGGCGTCCACATCAGCAGCAATTGGCATATTTCGCATGTGGTGCTTCAGGATCTGGACCCGGCCACGGACATCCGGCAAGGGTACGTTGACAGTGCGGTCGAATCGGCCTGGGCGCACAAGAGCCTTATCCAGTGACTCCGGGTAATTCGTTGCCGCAATGAGGATCACACCAGTGCTGGGACTGAATCCGTCTAGTTCTGTCAGAAGCTGGTTGAGAGTCTGTTTTGCGTAAGCGGGATCCCGAGCGTTTCTCTTCCCACCGACAGCGTCCAACTCGTCGATGAAGATGATTGCCGGAGCTTTGTTTCGTGCTTGAGTGAAGAGATCGCGAACACGCTTGGCACCAACACCGACATAGAGTTCGTCGAATTCCGAGCCGGACATGTAGAAGACAGGCACACCAGCCTCGCCGGCGACAGCACGGGCGAGCATCGTCTTGCCAGTACCAGGGGGGCCGACGAGAAGAACACCCTTGGGCAGCTTGCCGCCCAATTGATTGAACTTCTCTGGATTCTTCAAGAATTCGACCAGCTCTTGGAGTTCTTCCTTGGCCTCGTCGCAGCCGTGGACATCGCTGAAGCGGACAGTTTGGTGCTGTGGTTGGACTTCGTTGTTTTGGCCAACTCTGGTTCGAAAGCTGCCGGTCATTTCCACGACCATGGTGAGGACAACCAAGAGGAAATAGCCAGCCAAGCTAACCCAGAGTATCGTTTTGACCCATTTCAGTATGGTGGCACCCCAAGACTCTTCGACCACGACATACAGCGGCGCCTCTTTTGCCCCAGTACCAGACTTATTGCTCGGCATGACAACTTGTCCCCCGTAGTTCTGCCCGGCGACTGCTTGGCCTACAGCTCGTAACTTGTCGGGGCTCAGACCGCTGCCGTGCGCTGCAGAAACATTGGGACTGACAGAACCGGGTGCTGGAAGGGACCCAGTCATCTGCAGAGCCTTGAGGTAGGAAGCATCGGCGGCGGGATTCGTAGCATATCGACCGGACTGGTATCTTTCGATGACAAGCTTGGGCATGTTGGCACGTAGGAGGGCGGAGTAGAAGGCATTCTGGGCGGTCGCACTGGTTGGGTTGTTGTTCGCGGTGCGCTCGGCGTGGGCGAGCATGTTCTGGTTTGAAAGCGACGAGGTCGTCGAGAATTGTCGGAACTGCTTCTTCAAAGCTGAATGATTCCCTCGTCTCGGAGGCCCGAAGAGCAAAGACGCCATCGGAGATTGCGTCTGGGACGGGATAAATGTGTTTCTGGACGTCGTTGCCCTCGGTGCCACCCTTGACGCACCCGTCAAAACCACGCTGCGCATAGCCGAGAGTGGATTTAAATGTGAGGCGACCGTGGAAGAGAGACATTTCGACGTGGACGGAGAGGCCATGAAGATACCGTTCACCGGCGGAAGGGAAGCGACGAAATCAGGCAGAACGACGTCGGAGGCGGCCTGCAACGCATTAGAACGGTCCGGCACTCGAACACTGTTGTTTCGTACCCCCGGCCGACTTATTCTCTTGCTGGTTGAATGTAACTGTCGCACATCTGGTTCAGGCCGCAGCCGCGCGAGCCGGTATTTGCGGAGGGTCTGGAGCGGCGAGGTGAAGAGTGAAGGGAACGTGGTTAGCACGTCGGGCCCTATCGCAGACAGGCTCTGGATGAGAGGCACGGTCAGAATGTGATGTTTCGGAGCCATGACTGGGATACTCACAGGCAATTGAGCGAAGGGAGCCTGTAGCGCCATTGTGAAGGGCCTGGGGTTGGGTGGCGGCACCGGCCGCAGGAATACGGGAAGACGACAGAATATCAAGGAAACCGTGGGACAGATAAACGAAACAAACGGACGATTAAAGAGATAACATGGCGTGCCACGCCTTGTGTCGTCGACGAAGGGTAAAGAGATGGGCAATGAACGATGAGCGATGGCAGCAGGTGACGCCTTCCGTCTTCGCCTTCAGTTGAGATGCTTTGACGATAGACCCCGATCGGGTCTCATGCTGCTCCGCTCTGGTAAAAGTTAACCCGCTCCGCTCCGGCTTGCCCCGTCATCACCACTGACCACGTGCTCTCCATCCGAATCTGGCGGACTCGGACTGGCAACCGTTGATTTCGATCATTGACATTTGCTTTATTATGGAAGATTAACAAAAATACTGAGTTATCTACACCTCTCTCTCAACCAGTCTTCGCCAAGCGCGGTGACGCTAAGGGCGACACAAATACTGGACTGTGAGTCTCCGACCGCGGTGTCACGGAAGACGGCACGGGTGACCTTTGTTCCTCAGGCGTTCCTGGAGGCGACCCAGCGACTGGCTCAGTGGGCGTACCTGCAGAGCTACCGACAGGCGAATATGCAGGGTGGTGCTCGTGAATATAAGTGCTTCCTGGCAGCTCTTGAGGAATCGGCGGCTGCTTGGTCATGATCGGTGAGGGTACTGCCTTGGTCGGGTCATACGCCGGAGGCGGCTGTGCCGTGAACATGGGCCAGCCTTTGGCCGGGGCGGCTGACGGAGATACCTCCCGTCCCTCTGAAATATCCAGCTCGTGCATGGTTGCCGCTCTCGACATGGACATAGGAGGCATCGCTGGTTCTTCGGGCGGAAACGTAGTCACGCGATTGGCTTCAGCCTGCCTCCTCGCCTTGCGCTTCCTTCTCACGTAGAAGAAGACACCCACACATACGATCATGATGAATGCCCAGATGGAAACTGGGATTGCGATCTTTGCCCCGGGTGGGAAGCTGGGCTTTTGTGCCTGCACCACAAGCGGATACTTCTGCGAGAAGACGTGGTCGGTAATCAGAGTCAGGCCTGCTACCGTTGGAGTGGATGCCGGAACATATGATGTGGGTGGTACTGAATAGCACGGTGTTTCCCAGCCGATGTTGGTATAGTAAATCTGGTAGCCCCTATCATTTATCAGTCGCAGGGCCTCGCCGGGAATTCAAAGGAGTTACTCACAGGGGACAGCAGGCATTAGCGGTGGTGAAATAATCTTGCGGACATCTCGAGATGACCGCGTTCAGCCCATCTGGAAACGGACAACAATCCGGCCTGTCAGGAGAACAGCCAACTTCCGGGAACTCGGTCACCCTCCCAACAGGGTCCGTAACTATCGCAAAGTGTGGTACTGTGCAGCTGCCCGTCATCAGGGGTGCCCCAGCATACGTCGTTATCGTGACCTGTTTTCCGGTCAGGATAGCAGCCGTCTCCGAAATCACGTCTCCAGACAGAGTTGCAAGGCTGGGATTGACAGAGCCGGACGTGGAAGAGGTTCCTGGTGAGGACGCGGTGGGCGCTGCGGCTGAAGGAGAGAACGTGAGGCTCATGCTCGCCAGCGCACTCGACAGCCCTGCCGGGGAGCACCCCACAAAGTCTGGTGCCGTCTCATTGACGTTGGCGCATTCTTCTTTGTTGAACTGAATCGCAACTGGAACATGTCAGAACGATATATCTTGCAACTTTCGTGCGAACGTACGCGCTTGCTCAGATGTACTGCATTCGGTGTACAGGCAGCACGACAACGCGGCGACATATGTCGAACTCGAACAGAGACAAGCGATATCGATCACTGAGCATGACGTCTGGGTCGACGTCGAGTTTGACAGACATTGTTGCTATTTTCCAATCAGCGCTAGTTCATGCTAGCTGAACTCAATCCACGTACTGCACATGTAGGAAGTTCTGTAACTGCAATGGCCCGTGCAAGCCCCAGACACGCGAGATGCCAGAGCAGGGCGAGGAACATCATGGCGATTGCGCCCAATATGAGGATGAAAGAGGTTGAGAGCACCTTGACTGCACCATATAGTCGTGCTCGCCTCTGCATTGATCAGAACACGAGGTTGAGGTGCGTAATGGAAAGGGTTTGTCGAGGCGATGGCGCGGCTTTCTGTTTCCGGCTTTCAGATCAAACAAAGAGACATACCTCCAGTAGTCATAGTGACATGCTTCGAACAATGACCGGGGCTTCGGCTCCAACCGAGTAGATTTGATACCATTTTCGGTCTGGAATGTTGGGCATTTCCAATGCAGCTTTGGCAACCACCGCATTCAGAAGACCCTTTCCTTTCAAACCACTCCATCGGTTCCCATCCCTGAATTCTTGCTTGGAATCTGGAGCGCTTTGCCACCCATGATGCAAATGATGACTCTGAGGCTCGGAGGAACAGTGTCTAATAAAATGCTACTCTTCGGACAGGGAAGGCGGCGCTGGCTCGTTCTCAAGCCACAGTAACGTTGTTTGTTCTGGTGGCATGGCATGCAGTATTCGGTAAAGGGGCCGTCGGCCATGAGACGTTTTGCTCCCAAATTCGTATAGGTTATAGGCTCGCGGCGCCGAGTGAAGTTTCGTACACACTTACTGAAGAATCCGAACCGCAATTGCAAGGCCACTTAGACGCCAAATTTCTCCTGGAAATCCAAAGCTTGCTGACCAGTCTCCAAGGCATCAAATGTTCCAGCGCCTGCTTCCCTCTCCTCAACTCGGAAAAGATGGTGGAGGGGGCTGAAGGGTATGACTTGCCCCCAAGAGACAGCAAAGGAGCTTCCTCGCATCCGCGGTGGACTTGGGCAGATTCAATTCAGCCCCCACCAGACCAAGGCTGAGAGTATTGGTGTTTCCAAAGGACCGCCATGATTGTTCTTCTTAATGCCAACTTGTCGCCGCGGCTGCGGAAATCGTGAATCAACCCAGCGCAAGTTGACACGCCATTGCCTGGCTCGCGATCACGGAGCTCCATATTGGATTGATCAGAATGCCTTTGTTGTCTGACGATGATGGCGGCTTTCGCTGCTTGACAGTAATGGTGCGGCGTGCTGGATGTTCTGTCGGAAACGCAACGCATCATAATAGAGCTCGCTAGCCGATCGAGCGGATACTGTAGCAGTACTCCGTAAGATTGTGTGAGCTGCATTTCGTGAAGGAGATCTCAAAGGCATGCTGATCACGAAGCGGTGTTTGAAATTAAGAGATGCCCCCCCTTTGGCGCGGGCTGTCTCCGCCAAATGCCCTGATTGGCTGCTCGAATACAGCGGCGGGCCTTGATGATGGAAACATTCGGCCCCAGTGTGAGATCTAAGCCCGCTCAGCCTGGCAAAGCTAATCTACTATTGCTAGAAGAGCTTCTGGAGAATAGGACAAAGGCCAGTAACAGAGGCCCAAGTAAATCATGCACCCCGGCGCCCTCGGGACTGTGGCTTGGAATATCAAATTGAGCCCCTGGTCGAGCCCAGTGCGGAGGTCATTCGATCCCCATGTCCGCCTCGACCACTGCGACACGCGGCTAGGCTTTGGCTTGTCCTAGACCTGGATTTGTATTCATCGACTTCGTTCCTCAATCTTCCAGTTGGACGAGCAAGGCTATGCTCTCGCCCTGCCACCTTCTCTGTTCGTTGTAACGGACATATATGCTTCCACACGTCTCATTTCGACGAGTATCGCACTGTCCTTACTAGTCCGATGCGTACCATCCCCCATCCCAACGACTTGCAATGAATCCAATGAAGTGGTTCTCTTGCTGCTTTGGAGACGGTGATGAGGAACAACGGCCACAACAGATCACTCAGACACAGCAAGCTCCTAGGACGAGATGGGACGCTCCTCCGCCGATAGATCCCGACATGGAAGAGCCGGACCTGCCTCCCCCATATGCAGTCTTCGACCCCCACCCGGAAGACTGTCAATGCGCGATTCACGTCCATAAGCCCCAACCAAACAGACCGATCATAGTCGAAGCATTCCAATCGCAAGGCTGCAACTCATGTCCGCCTACAAACACGCTGCTACTATCCCTTCTCACCCTAGCCGATCCCAACATCCTCGTGCTCGACTATCACGTCACATACTGGGATCATCTCGGTTGGAAGGATCCATTCGGCATCGCGGAGGCAGATGCTCACCAGCGTGAGTATGCTGACGCCACTGGTACATCGAGAGTGTATACTCCGCAAGTCGTCGTGAACGGCGTGTCGGAAGGCGTAGGCAGTTCAAAAAGAAAGCTGGAGAAGCTGATCAAGGAGGGTGGACATCTTGCGAGTAAAGACTGGCCGTGGCTGTTGTTCTCCAAACTCGAGGAAGGTGTACTGATCAGAGAGGCGAGCCCAGCTGCCGCGGCCGTTGGTCGGAGAGGCAGAGTCTTCGAGGTTATCTATGACCCAACCCTGCAAGAGGTAGAGATACCAAGAGGCGAGAACGCTGGAAAGACTCTGGCGCATCGGAATGTCGTGAAAAGTGTCAGATCCCTGGGCGAGTGGAGAGGTGGACGAGGGGTGGTGCCACTGGAGCCCCGGGATACTTCGGATGGGTTGGAGAGAGTATTGTTGGTGCAAGAAGGAGGTGCTGGTGGCCAGATGATAGGAGTTGCTCGGATACATTTCTAGCCTGTGCAAACCCCTGCACACGTCGGCAATACCTTGAGGTCCATGGCTCCCCCGGGGCCCAAATGGTCTTCGCCATAAACAATCCTTACACTGTCAGGACATGGTCCACAACGATTCAGCGCACAATATCCGTCGCCTGTTCGTGGCGGCGGCAGATGAGCGAGCCTCGCCCCATGGAGGACTCGGCCAGAGCAGACCGTCCGAACCAAAGACGGCTATCTCGACTGAAGGACATTGCCTGCGACGAGTGTATGCAGCGCTTCTTGGTTCTCCGCCCACTTGCTCTGTACAAAATCTGTCAAGCCCAAATTATAATCCAATGTCTTCGTGCATCACTTGCCTCAAGCGGATCACTGCGAGAAACGTTGGCCCAAGAAGTGTATGGTGTCTCACAAGCAAACTCAGTGTACCCTGCTTTGAAGACGGTGGCCGGCATCTTACCAGCTACATTGTCTGGTAACGCCCTCTGCTTTACCAACAGCGGCAGACTAGCCCCAGAAGATATTCCTGATTTTCTTGAGTGGCTGGGTTTTGTTGCCTCCAGACACGTAGTTGGGATCATAGTCGTCATTCCAGAATGGCTCACAGTGGTGTTGCACAATGTGAAGCGGCAGCTTTGAAACAGGAATCTCGAGCTCCATCAACGAAGTCCCCAACCCACCATCCTCGTCGTCAGGAATTGCAAGGAACTCGACGACGGCTCTGCGGAATAGAGGAACGAGGTGTTGCCGAAGAGTGCGTGCTGATCGTGGAGAATGCCTTGCCAGGGTGGTGGAACTTGCCCCAGAGGGATCTACTGGTTTAGACACCGCTGCATGATCCAGAGGCCCCCGTACCCGACGGGATGACGCCAGTTTTCACACCAACATCCCCATCGCCTCTGAATTTTTTGGAGTGACCTTTGCTCCAATTAACCAGATGTCGATTTCGATTATCCTGCAACAGCTACACGGGGACTGTTCCAATGACAAGGAGTGACCAATATGTCCTAGTGACAGGCGCAAACAGGTAAGGCAACAAGTGTCTCTCTCTCCATCTCTCTCAGTACCACCTCGAAAGATCCTCCCTCCAGCACATTGTGCCTGTGCCTGTGCCTGAACCTCCACCGCGCGTTTCCACCCGATCGATCCAAACATGCGCGCTTACTTCGCGCTTACAGTGGCCTCGGTCTCGGTACATGTTGTCGGCTCATCGACACACATCTCGCGTCCCACAGACCCGACGACCAAGCCTTGACCATCATCTTCACCACGCGAAGTGCCCGGAAGGGCGCTGAGACGCTCGCCGCTCTCGAGAAGCACCTCGCCCGACACGCGCCATCTTCCAAGCACAGCCGCAAGGTCTACTTCCAGCCCGAAAATGTCGAGTTGACGAGCCTCCTGTCGATCCGCTCCCTCAGTCGCAAACTCCTCGCCTCAGACCTCCCCTACCTCAACGCCATCATCTTGAATGCCGGGATCGGAGGCTGGTCAGGCCTCAACTGGCCCTTGACCCTGTGGACGTGCCTGACGCAGATCAGACAGGCGACGACATGGCCAACCTACAAACTCGGGCTGGTGGGACTTGTTACGAGGCCGCAGTTCCCACAAGAGCCCGGAGCTAGCGAGGAGCCTCTCCTCGGGGAGGTATTCTGCGCCAACACCTTCGGGCACTATATGCTGGTGCAGTGGCTTATGCGGCTGTTGTGCGCATGCCCACAAGAGTCTCCGGGCAAGATCATCTGGTCGACGTCCATCGAAGCTGATTTGCACCACTATCACCCTGAGGACCATCAGGCCTTGAAGTCGGGCGCGGCGTACGAGCATACAAAGAGGATGGGCGACTTGCTGGCTTTGACTGCGGTCAACCAGCCAGCAACAGCCAAGCAGGTCAAGGAATACATCACACCGTCTCCTTCGCTGGACTCGAGCGGGTCACGGCCCGTTCAATCGGATCCTATCTTCTTACTCTCCCATCCGGGGATCTGCACCACGACAATCATCAGTCTTTTCTGGATCGTCCACGAGTGCTATCGCCTAGGAATCTATCTCGCCCGCTGGTTCGGATCGCCTTGGGCAAACGTGACGGCTTATCTCGGTGCTGCCTCAGCGACTTGGCTCGCTCTGGCATCCCCTGCAGACATCGAGGCAAAACGAATCGAGGCACTTGGCGACGACGGCGGTGGACCCTGCAAATGGGGATCCTCAGTCGACCGACTGGGTCGCTCTACCGTTCGCGTAACCGATGTGTCGGGCTGGGGCCTGAACGGGTCCGGGAAGCCATTCAGAGACAAATGGTGGGGTGGCAGCCTGGGACGAAAGACGGGATCTACTGATGCGACAGAGGAAGACGTGGCGGATTTCGTCGCCCAAGGGGCTGAGGTGTGGAACCAGATGGAAGCCCTCAGGCGAGACTGGGAGGCCAGAATCGAGCAGTACGAGGCCAGGAAGGGGATGAACGGCAAAAGACCTGTAGAATCACGAATGCCATAACATCGCCTTTTCGTCACAGAAATACTGTACATGGATCGAGGAAGGGCTGTACCAACAGCAAAGCACGAGTCGTTTCCCATGCCTATTTCAAAGTCTTCCCGAGCTCACAGCTTCCCACCCTCCTCCTTCTCAAACTCCTCCTCTTCATCATCCTCGTTCATCCAACCCCGACACATCTCCACGGCCTGACTCCACTTCTTGTATAACTTGTCGCTCTGCTTCTTCGAAATCTGCGGCTTGAAGAAGAATCTCCCCTCCGCGTTGATCTCCTTGAGCTCGTCGAACGACGACCACACCTTGACGGCAAATCCAGCCGCAATCGCCGCTCCTAGGGCTGTCGTCTCGCGCATCTTCGGCCTGTCGACGGGAATCTGGATGATATCGGCTTGCGTCTACACAGGCACGCACGCACCAGGTAGTCAGTCAGTCGACCAGTCATATTCGGCTAAAAGGGACAGACACCGTGACCCTCACCACCAGGCAACTGCTTGTTCACTTACCTGCATGCACAAATCACTACTACTCATGCCGCCATCGACGGCCAACTCCTCGAGCCTGACGCCCGCGTCCTTCTCCATGCTGTCCAAGATGGCCTTGGTCTGGAAACATGTCGCCTCGAGGGTTGCGCGTGCGATGTGTCCTTTCTCCGTGTACGCCGTGAGCCCGAAGATGGTGCCCTTGACGTCGTCGTACCAGTAAGGGGCAAAGAGGCCCGAGAACGCGGTAACGAACACGCACCCCCCGTTGTCCTTTACCGTGGAGGCGAGGTCGGAAATCTCGTACGATTCCGACGCGAATCCCAGGTTGTTGACCAGGAACTTGACGCTGCTGCCCGCCACGGCGATGGATCCTTCTAGCGCATACACGGGCGGAATGCCTTGTGAGGAGAAGTCATACGCCACGGTCGCCAACAGGCCGTGGGTCGAGATGACGGGCTTCTCGCCCACGTTGTAGAGCAGGAAGCAACCGGTTCCGTATGTGTTTTTGGCGCGACCGGGTTGGAAGCCATTCTGCCCGACCAACGCGGCGGATTGGTCACCCAGACAACCCGTTATCTTGAAACCCTTTAATTTTGTGCTCGCGAGGACGCCATAAGCTTCTGCGTCGGAGCTCGGCACGATCTTGGGGAGGTGCAGTTTCGGTGTCTTGACGTCCAGGTCGAAGAAGGAGATCAATTTGTCGTCGTACTTGAGGGTATGGATGTTCATCCACATGGTGCGGCTTGCGTTGGTGGGGTCAGTCACGAACACGTTCTTGTCAGGGCCGCCGTTGAGTTTGTAGACCAGCCAGGTATCCACCGTGCCAAAGGCGAGGCGTCCTTCTTCGTATGCTTTCTTCACCTTGTCGACATGCCTCAGCATCCACAATAGCTTCGTCGAGCTGGGATATGTCGACAGTGGTAGACCACAGAGACCCATGAGTTCATCTGCGCCAGATTTCTGCTTCAGTTCGCGCACGATATGTGCGGAGCGCGTGTCTGTCCAGACGATTGCATTGTAGAGAGGCTCCCCCGTCTTGGCGTCCCATACCACGGTCGTTTCTCTTTGATTTGTTATGCCGACGGCTTTGATGTCGGATAGGGAGTAGCCTTGAGAGGTGAACTTGGCGCAGGCTTCGTCTATGCAGGTAGAAACGGAGGAGACAAGGTCGTTGGGGTCGTGTTCGTGCCAACTAAAGGACGAGACGGTGGTCTGTTAGCTGTAAAATGCAGAAAGAACACCGACTGAGATGACGTCTGATGAATTGGCGGCTCACCCTGAGTGCGGATAATGCTGCTTGAACTCGATCTGATGCTCTGCAACAGGGTTGCCCTTTCGGTCAAAGATGAGGAATCTTGAACTGGTAGTGCCATTGTCGATAGCGCCAACGAAGGTCCCGTTCGACTGGTCAGCCTGGAATCGTGGTCAGTGGTCGTATTCCCACGATTTGGACTCTGAAGCGCCACACCATGCTTGGCGGAAGTCCCGACCTTGAACCAAAACGAAGATGCTGCAACTGCTGGCTGAGTCGCGAAAGCATAAATGACCGTGCCTCAGATCAGACGAGCAGGGTCGGCAACAGAATAGCAATTGCGAAAGCAATTCAGCACGCACCGAACAGCATGAGCTCTTGCGTATTTGGGGAAGCTGGACGGGTGCGGGGGGGATGCATGCATTTTTTCGAGGGCCGCGAGGATATGATGTAACGCGAGGGAAGCTCTGGTGACCTCGGTGGTAGTAGCCAAGGCGCATGTGCCACTCATGGTCAATCTCAGTGATCGTCATCATCGGCACTGCTTGTAATCGACTGACGCATCATTTCAGCATATTCCAGATAGAGATATGGCTTGCTCGTGTTCGTGGCGGGACTACGAGGAAATGACTCCAGCAGCGATCCCGAGCATGATTGAGATTCGCAATCCAAATGGGCCGCAAACTGATGAAGAAAATGGAATACTTTGGTTTCCTGCCTCGGCCTTGATATGTACAATCACTGATCCCCTGCAAACAATCAGCAGTCTCAGAACGGCTTTCCATTTCAACGCACGGGTTCCCGACATCTCCTACTCATCGTCCCCTTCCTCCTCGCCCTCTTCTTCTTCCTCTCCCTCAGGCTCAGGTCCGAGATCAGCCATCTGCTTAGCACGAAGTTCTCTGTACTTGTCGGCAGGTCCGGGAGGTCGGGTAACCAAATCGGCGATCTGGCCGCGTCCAATCAACGAAGCCACAATACTGGCCCCGACGATGAAGGTGAGGACGAACCGGTAAACTCCGTACCACGGAGGAGCCCAGCCACGCGAAGAAGCTCTTGCATCGTTATAATACAAGAAGGTGAAGGCAAGGAACTGGGTGATCAAGCCGACCTCTGCAGGGAGAAGCAGAGTGGGCCATGCAACGGCTGTAGCAACGATACCCATGGAGTATCTGGGATACCCCTTGAAACCACCGTACCCGGCCCATTCAAGTCCCCAGTGGATCGCACCGAGGAATGAGATGATCTGAGATTTCATTAGCCATAGCCTTTTGATCTAACGTTCCCAGGGAGGACAAACCGAGGCACCATAGCCAAGCTGGATTGGCTCAATAATGTGAAGTAGTGACTCGGCCAACTCGCCGGACATGAAAAAGCCCTGGCCGTGGGTTGCTGCGTACTGAATGTCGAATGAAAGATAGACGGTAGTAAGAGAAGTTATGAGGTACGGAACGACACCAGCCAGGCCGACGTACATGGCTTCGCGCGGCACAGACGCCAGACTGAACGTCTCCTTGATTGTATTCTGGATTCCCATCAGGTTAGCGGGTCCGAAGAACACCATCAACAGGTTGTCCACCTACAAAATCACTTCGGATACCGGCCATCATATCCACATCTTCTTCATCGGCAGCCTTGCTCTGGACCTCACCGGTGACTTGTCGGGTTGACGATCCGGACGACACTCGTTCTGGGATCGGCTGCAAGATCTTTTCGTGGAGGGATTTTTCTGCCTTCTCGATATCGTAAAGATGGGCGTTGTGTGCGTAGCGGACAAGAGCTTTCGGCACGGGCTGGAAAGCCGCTACAGCAAGGATACGAGAAACCCGAGCTGGGCGAGCAGAGGTCTTCAGGGAAGCTCTCAGGGCGTTGTTGAGGACACTCGACCGTGGGGTGGTAGCTTGAACGGAGGCAAGGGAACGCGGGATTGAACGGAGAGCGCCGGTGCGCAGCATTGTAGCTGACATGTTGGCGATGGCAGGTCTGTAGGGCGTGATTGACTACAGGCCGACCAGAGCCAGCTGGACTGGAGCTGCAGAGCGAGTTGTAAGGAGTGGAGAGGTCCGAAGTGGTGGTCGATTGAAGAGAAGGGTGAGGTCGAAGCTCCGAATTGAGGTACAAATCGCAGTTCCAATGCGGTAAAGTCGATTTGTTGATACGCTGTCACGGAAAACACTTGGCACCAGCTGTGCCCTTGCAGAGTGGTAATTGAGAAATCAAAAGACAAGTCCTCACACCATCCGTCATTGGCGGCATTGGCTACGAACCCATTCTGGCCATGCCGCCTTCAAATCCACCAAGCCATCAACTCACGACTCCCTCGCTTCTTACGGTACTCAACCTAGACGTCCCGCTGGTCAGAACAGTCTTGTTTTGTCATGTAGCACTTTGTCCTAGGATACACTAGCCTCCAGGGCTAGTCGCCGCCTAGGTAATATGCAATGTCAGAGGACCAGGCTACCCTGATTCAAACGATATTCAAAAGAATCCCCTCCAGGCACTGGCCTATTCCCTATCTATTCGCTCCAGCGTGATGATAAACCACAGCATTCGCTACTCATTTACTATTCTCGGCCACTTCCTTCATATTACCGGACCTGAGGTCGGAATAGGCGTCTCACTGAGAGGCACCAATGTAGTATGGAACGAAGTCAGTAATCTATCCCAGCAAACACAACGTTGACGAATACCGATTCCAAGTCGCCGAAACTGTAATTGTCTGGCTTCGGATGTCGGCTCTAGTGGACATCTGGGCTCAGAACAACAGACTTGGGGGTCTCATGAAATCCTGTGGCAGCCTCCGCTTCGATTGAAGCGGCATTGACCGAATGTATTTGACAACGGCTTTTCCAAGCTTTACGGCCATTCTGTCATACTAGCATCCTTGCCCAAAAAAAAACACTGGATTCAGTGGTTGTGAATGGTGGCTTCGTCGGCGATTGAGGACGACGAGGTTGAAGAAGTGAGAATCGCGGGCGCTCGACAGCAACCACCACGCCAAAATCTTGGAGGTGCTGTTGCTCACATAGGATACGATGAAATTAGAGGAGTCCTGGTCGACACCTTGAGCATAGTTACGAAGGCCTCTGTAAGCAATACAGCAGTGTTTCCCGGAGGTGCCCAATCATCACACCACCATTCAACCCTTCACAGCTCACTCCCGCCTTACTCCGTACAGACCAGCCGTGCACGGCAGCAATGTTTGTACCCTTCCTTGACTTTGCGATCCACTGTTGGTAGAAATTCTTGGGTAGACATTGAGATAGCATCCTCGTTGCGCACAAAATATTATCAGTGAGGTGATTCAATGACCCCGAGTGCAAAGCTGAGCGTCATTCACGTACCCGGTCGCATGGAACAATCATCTATTGAATTGTTGTGATTGGCTGAACACAAACCAAGCTGAGCGAAGTCATTGCACCACCCACTCTCGGATAACCTTCCCAGTCACCGCCAAGCTGCCGTCGAGCTCCCTGCGAACCTCACTTCAAACCTCGTGTGATTCTTCTCGGCGACGAAGTCACCATTCCAGCTCTCCACTCTCCCGCGGCCACAACGATGTCCTTCCAGCGTGTAGGTATGCGCCTGGCGCAGCAAAACCTCCGTTCCCCTGCCTTCCGACCCGCCGTTCGATCGACCCTACAGCGACGATATGCAAGCACTGCCAGCGGTGTCCCGAGCCCCCCGGGCCAAGGAGCAACCAAGCTGATCGGAGCTGCTGATAATGCTTTCAACCGAGAAAGGGCTGCTGTGAAGGCTCATGCTGCTGCTACCAGTGGTAAGACTTGGCTCAGGTCCGAATGACGGCTGAGAAGACTGACACATTGCAGACCTGTGGCGCAAACTCTCAATCTAGTACGAAACCCGAAGGAAGCACCGTTAGTTAACGAGAAATAAGTCTAACCTCACATACAGTGTTGTTATTCCTTGCCTTGTACTCTCAGCCATCAACGCCTACAACCTGTGGAACGAACATTGGGAGCATTGGGAACACATGCCTCCTCTGGAAGAGCGGGTCGAATACCCTTACCAAAACATTCGGACGAGGAACTTCTGGTTCGGTGACGGTGACAAGACTCTGTTCTGGAACGACAAGGTCAACTATCACAAGAAGGACAAGCAAACTTAAACACATGAAGCCGCCAAGGCCCAAGTACAACTTGCTAGATGGATTCTTTAAGCATGAGTTGGTGACCGTGGACCTGAACTGTACATAAGGAATGGAGTGGAAGTGAATGCAGGAGCTCGACATGGCGACGCGTCAAAGCAGTTTCATTGCTCATACATTTCATGCTGTTAAACTGTTTGCAGTGGTGCAAGAGGGCCGCAGCGAGTTGAGAATCCGTCACTCCGTCCAATTCGTCTGAGCCTTGTACTCCTTGAGCAAGTCCAGATACTGCGTTGCTGTATCATTCGCCAGCGCTAGATCTCCTTCCCAATGCATGATCGTTGCCTTTTTTTTCAACATATCCAGCTGACCACGCACATCTTCGAGTTGCCTGAACTGGGTACATGCATGGTCAAGGTTCTCCACCGTTCTTCCAAGGAGCTCTTTCTGCCTTGTGGAATCGCTGGTCTCTAATCCCGCTAGACCCATGTTGGCGTCTGCGAGCACCGAGTAGGTGCGCGCTGCAAGGCCGCAATCATCGCATTCCAAGACTCGAGGCATGATTGACTCGACCAGGTCAACGGCTGCAGCAAATTCCCGCAGGTCGTTGAGGATCGTGGCGAGAAGACCGATGGATTCCCACATAGCAGCCAGATGTCGTGCCCTGTATGCAGTTCGTACTGCACGCGTGACTAACGAAAACGCTTTGAGAGACTGCCCACTTTGGATCAATACTCTGGTTTTGAGGTTGAGCAGTCGCATCTGCAGAGTGATGTCGTTTATCTCCTGGTTCTCGACCGCTGCTCGACCGACTTTTCCGACCTTCTGGAGTGCTTCATCTAGCAAACCTCTGCGCAACATCAGCTCGACTTCAAATATGGAGAGCGAGAAACGCAATTCCACGTCCGGTGAACCTCGTCCTCGTAGCCGGTCGAGCAAGCGTTCCGCACCGTCCAAGTTGCCTCGATGCAGAAGCCGCCTGACCCTCAATAGCCCACCATAGAGACTGATGTAGTTTTGGAACTTGACGACTCGCAGCATAGACGGTGGGACATTATTCAACATCTCTTGAGCTTCGTCATACCGTCCACGTTGTACAAGAAGAGAAGCCAATCTGCAGGTGCACTTCATCACATCCTCCAAGGACGCTTCTTTGGCATGACAATGCATGAAAATCTGGCTGTACCACCAACCCACTTGAGTGAGGCCGAGCCGGCCAAAGACTGGTCCCTTCATGAGCAGTGCCACTCCAGAAAGATATTGCGTCGATCGGACAATGTTCAGATGTGATCCTTTTGCAATGTTCTCGAACACACCTGCAAGACTGTCACCGTACTGGAGGCCAAGCTTCGCCTCGCCCAGATATGTGGTGCTGAGAAGACTCCACATTTCAGCGTCTCTGGCTCTTGCCTTGAGAAAGGCAAGCCCTTCAACCTCGCTACCAAGGATGCCGCTTTCTCGAATGGTATCCATTTTGCCCGGAAAGGATCTCGCGAAATGGTAGACCCAGCTCATGCAAAAGTTGAGGCAAGTCGTGTCTTTGTTTTCTCGAGCAGCAGCAATGGCCTCTTGCATGGCCGGAAGCGCTTCGGCAGGACAGCCAGCGTCTGCTTGCAGAATAGCAAGATTCAGCAATGCGTATTGGTAAAAGGATCTGTCCTGGGTCTGCATGGCGAAGTCGAAGTATCGGTGAATGTTGTCGTATGCAGAGTGATAGTCCCCGGCTCGCCAGCAGTCGAGAAAATTCAGATAATGAACCATCTTAGGGATGGTAGTGCCAGCTCGCGAAATCTGGTGTAGAACCGTCCTCATCCCGTCCGGCAGCCTTCCACCAAGCCGCTGAAGCTCAGAAGCTTGGAACTCCATCAACTTCTCCACATCGTACATGCTGTACGCCCCACGTTGCTGTTGCTCCTCTTCCGCTAGTCTGCCATACATGATCTGAGTAAGAGTATGAGAGGAGTCGAGGTTCAAATCAGACAAGTTGGAATCCAGCGCGTTTTCGTCTTCTGTGTAATTCTTCTTTTCATACGCCTGGCGGGTGGGAAGCCTGTACGAAACGAAATCCTGCCATAACATGATGCTATCCTGGAACTGCAGCCTTATGTACTCTAGGTAACAGCGTCGGATGAAAGAACCCAGAGGCGACGTCCCAAGGATCCGGCCATTATTTTGGAAGAATTCCTCCCCGGTCTCGCGCTCAAGTAGGATCTGCTCCCTTGACTTGCTCAGATGGATGGGCAGATTGGCGATGAAGGCCTCAAGCGCATGTGAGCAGTCAATGGCCCATAGTCTCTTGAGCAGCAAGTCATACAGAGTCCTTCCTGGTCGTGCCGATGGATGCGATGAAAGTGCCGCTTCGAATGCTGAGATTGGCAAGGCATGCTCAACCTCTAGACCCGAACTGAGTGACGACAGTGGCTTGTGTGATGGTACAATGTGGGAAAGGATGAATGATAGCACAGCGGCCGCTTCTTTGGTTGGGACTAGATCGCCTGCATAGAGGAACGCCACCACCAGCAAAGTGATTTTGCCGGGGGTCAAATACCGGCTCATCTTGGTGAAGGCATTGATGACTTCATCTAAAATGGCCGATTGAAGGGACAGCAGTCCAGTCACGGTGTTGTCTGTCTGTCTCGTCAAATTCACACGACAGTTCACTTTCAAGAGAGACGCGTTGTCGTGGAAGCAGCGCAAGGCGCGTCCGCAGCCTCATCGCTTGTGATTGGTCCTGAATGACGTCGTTTTGGGTTTCCGCCGAGTACTTTTCCATACTTTTTGTCCTTTAATATTTCGAGTATGTTACTCATTCCGCAAACAATTTCGTAAGGGCCTTCTGCAATGGCTCTTGTCAAGTCCAACGTGGGCGATGCCCTGCCACTTGTGGCCTCGGGCAAAGTGCGTGAGCTTTATGCTGTCGACTCCAAATCCCTACTCTTTGTGGCTACGGATAGGATATCTGCGTTTGATGTGATCATGAAGAACGTAAGGGCCCATCTTCCTACGCTCATTCCCACAGCTCACCAACCAGTACTACATATAGGGTATCCCGCAGAAAGGCATACTCCTGACCCTCATGACTGCACACTGGTTTCAATACCTCCAGCAAGAAATCCCGACACTCAAGACTCATTTTATTTCCCTCAATCTGCCATCTTCCCTACCAAATGATGTTGCTACGCAGCTGAAGGGCCGAAGTATGCTTGTGCGCAAACTCAGGGTATTCCCTCTAGAGGCCATTGTACGAGGCTACATTACGGGCTCGGCATGGTCGTCGTACAAGAAGACCGGTGAGGTGAATGGCAAGAAGATGCCGGAAGGACTGCAAGAGTCGCAAGAATTTCCTGAGCCCATATACACGCCAAGCACCAAAGCCGAGCTTGGTGAGCATGACGAAAACATAACCACAGAACAAGCTGCGAAGATCGTGGGCGAGAAGTACGCAAAGCGGATTGAGGAATTGTCGCTGCAAGTCTACAAGGCTGCAAGAGACTATGCAAGAGAGAGAGGCATTATCATTGCCGACACAAAGTTCGAGTTTGGCCTGGACGAGGAAGCGGACGAGGTGGTGCTGATCGATGAGGTCTTGACACCAGACAGTTCGAGGTTCTGGCCAAAGTCCGAATATCAAGTTGGCCGGAGTCAATCCAGTTTTGACAAGCAGGGCTTGCGGGATTGGTTGACACAGAATGGCCTGAAAGGCAAGGAAGATGTGGAAATGCCGGATGACGTTGTCGAGGCTACTCGGGCCAAGTACCTGGAAGCCTTCAAGATCTTGACAGGCGCGTCACTAGAGGAGACATTACGAGCCATGGATTAGAGATCGAGCGCAGCATTCGCACAATTGCGATAACAAAACATCTCGAGCGCCTTGGTGGGAAGATATACTGTACAGTTTCTGGTCCTTACGACTGCGGTTCCAAATACCCTGTCACCGAAACGCCTTGGTGTCTCCAGTGCCGACTTTGCCAAAATGTGGCACTCGTTCGCGGAAGCTCTTCTTCTGTTCTGGCATTTTCCTCCTCTCCTCAGCCTTCTGTTCTAGCTTCTCTAGCGTGACTTCGCTGAGTCTTGCACTGCCCTGGTCGCCCTCTTCCCAGCCCGTCCGTCCATCAACCTGACCCCTCTCGTTCAGGTTCGTAGCCCACATCGCAGCAATTCCAAGCTCAAACGGACCCGGTTGTCTGTCAATCAATCCTATCCCGAAACTCTTCACTTTCTGCCGCAGCATCTCTGATTGTGGCTCTGTGACAATTCCGTGATTCGTTCGTACAAACTCATGCAGTTTGATCCAAACAGTCTCCCACTGCGCTGGACTGTCCGGCCCCTCCGCACCCTTGTGGTATTTTGTGTACAACCGATGCTGATGAATGTCGGACTCGACAATCGAGTCCGTTTGTATGTTGACGAAATACTTGCGTCCGTCGCTCTTCACCCGTAATGCCAGATACATGTACGAGTCGACGTTCCAGAGGAGCTCGCCAAAAAGTGTTCGTCCTCGATCGTGATTTCGCCATGCTGCATAGCCCGTCCGCTGAATGTCTGGTCGATTGGCAGGCAGTTTCGTGGATATATTTCCGCTGAATACAATGTGTGAGGGTGTAGGAGGGTTGGAGGATTCATCGCGAGGCTTTTGCGTGAGATTCGCTGTGGAAAATCCACCGACTGACTGATCCGTCATCGTCTTCAATGTTGTTATCGTTGTGGCATCCGCGAAATCGAATATCGGGTAGGGTGCAATAGGTAGATGCAGGCCTTCTAAGTTCAAAGCTGTCACACAACACAAGTCAGCGGTTGCTGCAAACCACAGTCAAGCCCGTAGCACCTCTTTCCTTCTAATTCGCTCGAGCAGATCCAGGCTCTAGCCGAAATTTAGATCACAGTCGTAAAGTCACATACCGAACTTGGTTTGTCTTCCCAATTCCTGCCCTGTCTTCTTCCAGAAGCCAGGCGCACAGCGCCTGACTGTGGGCAAGAACATGACTGCAATGGTCAAGGTTGGGAATTGACACCCTTACCCATGAGATAACAGGTCCATGATTGTGTTGCTCATTGTCTGGCCGATGGATCTGCACAACTCCTAACCAAGCTGATCAAAGATCGATATGCTCTTCCATTCAGTTTTCCAGAAGTTAGTTCCTCAAAGTGATGACGTAATTGTCGCCGCTTTACGTCTCCGCCAAGGTAGTTTCCGAATATCGTTAGCGTAAACTGGTACCTACTCCCTTGTTTTCAGCACTCACTCCATCACGTAATGTGATGCCAGCATACTGTAGCCTTCAGTCCATGGGATAATGTCACCAAAAGCGCCTACGCCTTTGTTAAGTGTGCCAGCGACACATCCATCAAGGTAAGATGCTGGTCTGGAGATGCGACAAGCCTTCCTCAGAACGATACCGCTGACGTAGCCTTGGCGATACGGGTGTTGCCCCCTTCAGATGAGCGGCTTTTCCAGCACCAGAGCGGCTCGCCTTCAGCAGCAGGATGGAAGCATGCAGCAATGTTGGTGGAAGTTCGTCCACTCACAGTAGCCGTCTGTCAATGATGCGCGGGATGTGACACTTAGACACATGAAGAGTCTACAGCAGATCCACGTCATGACCAAGTGACTCCTTTTCCATATCCGCAGCCCGGGACCGATATAAGGTATGTTGGCTCCATCAACAACGATTAATGTGCTTCTTGACTAAGAGAGCATGTCCATTGCCGTGGACTGCTCAACGAGACATGCCAATGCAACGCCCATCGTACCCAAAAGCGGTTGAAGTTTGAGATGGGGGCGGGAAGTTACCATGAAACAATGACAGGAAACTTCTATGAGTATCGATAGTCGCTGGGGGAGATGATACCAGATGTGAAGACGCCCGAAAAACACGCGCGAAGATGGGACTCCCAGGACTCTGTTGTTCACCTGCGCAGGCACCCTTGGATCGATGGCTACCGTGGGGGTGAGACAAGCCTTCACAATGGATATCGGTGTTAAGTAAGGACGTTCCAGCCATTGAGCTTGTGCTGAGCGCAGTGACGATGAGCAGCCTATTCAGCCCAGAGGTGACAAGGTGCTGAGACCGGCTGTCAAAGACGAGTCAAAAGGTTGGAAAGTGCGTCAGGAGACGGGAGAGCTGTTGGTGAAGCTGGTGTAAATGCCAAGACCACTTCCAATGAACCCCCCTCTATACAGGATTCCTTTCATTCTGAAATGTTACGTCTCTCACCTGCCCCACCGCCTACTTTTACACCCTTGCTCGTTTGCTGGCTATCATCATCTTGCTTCAAGAGCTCTCTACTCGGGCTAAACAGAATCGAACTCGTTTGCAACAAGCGCAGCTTCTCCATTCTTTAAACCCAACACCGGACTCACAACCGGCCAGAGAAGGCCTGGACACCCTCACCAAATCTCAACAACACCTCAGCACGAAGGAACCGTGACGAAATGACCTCCCGACTCGTTTCTTCAGCCGGCTCTTCCCCTCGACGTGTTATCCTACCAGCTTTGCCTCTCCCCATTACTCGATCAGCCACCGCTACTCCCCGAGTCCTCTCGCCCAAGCCTGAGATGAAAACCGTTATCGAAGGGATTCATGAGATCAAGCTGCAAGAAGGCGACGAGAACAACACTGCTGTCCAGACTGCTCCAGGTTAGTATTACTCTATCCCCACGTCCACTTTATGCCTACAGAAGGTCGATGTTGCGCCTTTTCGCGATCTGTTTTCATGACACTGACTGCTTACTTTTGGTTTAGATGCTACCAATACCCATCCTACGTCTATGGGAGCTCCAATCCCAGTCGTTGTTCTTGCTTCGGGCTCTCCAGTACAGAGTGCAACTGGCCTGAATGCTGAGGACGACGTCTTCGGTGCACCGTCTTCTGTTGCCACCACCAGCAACATTGCTCCCACTATCACCAACGCCAACGACATTGCTCCTACTGTATCCACTACCAACGATGCTGCTCCGAACCCAGTCGCCCGCAGAATCATGAACAACCTCCGTGCCCCTGCAGCTTACCATGGTTTTGCTCCGCGGCCAGACAGAGTCAACCAAATCCCCACGGCAGCCAACGCGCAGGGCATTTTTCCTCCAGACGCACTAATTTTTGTAGCCAAGTAAGTTTCCAAACGCCAGGCAATACAAGATGTGTCACTGAGTGATGTTTTAGCTTGTCCGTCCGACGGACGGAAGAGGAATTAGAAATGACTGTACATCTGGCGTTCGACGCCTACGGACCGAATCACGTCAAGATACGCCGAGACAAGAACAAGCATCCCTATGCCTTTGTGCAATACGAGGTACGCATATGGGGAAATACAGCAGTGACGGAAGTCGCTGACCATGCCTACAGACTGTTGAGAACGCCAATGCCGCGGTTTCGGGTGCATATGGGATGGTACTCGATGGTCGCAGAATCCGTATCGAACGCGCGAAAGCAGACCGTGGGTCAACCATCTGTGTTATCGGGGGGGTGGGGCCGAGCTAACATTTATCCCAGGAGCTGTCATCCTCAGTAAATTTGATGGGTCAAATGTCACTGAAGCCGAAGCCCGCAGCATACTGGCAAGATTCGGTCCCCTGGAAGTTGTTGCGACCACCACGACACCCAACCGCCATGGTACAGGAACATCCACCGCCATCTACGTGCGCTTTGCATACTACCTGGATTGCCGTGATGCTCTGAGAGTGAGTGTGCTTCGCCTGCTTGGTTGTCTATTACTCGATCTAACTGAAGCGTAGCTCTTCGACAACCATAGAAATACCTACCGACTCTTCATTGCACCCAGCCTGGAACCTCGCTTCCGTGTCGGTCCAGATGGCAGCTCTGTGGTTCGTGGCTTCCAACAGCCACGATCTGCCATCGACCAGAAGTCAATCTACGTTGGAAACCTTCCTGAGGGAACCAACAAGGCCGAGTTGGAGCAGTACTTCAGCGCGTTTGGCCACGTTCTGAACGTGAACGTCATGCGCAAGATCTACGGTTAGTCCAAGTCAATCCAGTGGCTTTGTCGCCCGGCATCGCTAACGTTTGCTATAGACGGCACCGTTGTGAACAACTTTGGCTTTGTCGAGTTCGCCCACCAACATGAAGCCATCCACGCTGCTGCTGGCGAACGACATTTCCATGGTGTTAGACTTCGCGTTGAGGCCAAGGAGTATTCAGCCCGCCATCAAGCTCGTGTGTTGCCCCTTGACGTCGCCGCCGCCAACGTCCCCGCCATCGTCAGCGGTCGTGCGGCGAACGTCAACGACAGTCACAACGCTCGCTACGACGATGACGTTCGTCGTCGCTACCACCATGCTCACCCTGGCGTTGGCGCGTATGAACTCCAGAATCACATCACCCCACCCGCTTCTGTCCCTCACAACAACAACATCTACGCAACACCAATGCAGCAAGCCATCAGACCTGGCTTCGGAATCGTGACTCCTCCTTCTCAGCACGGCATCCAGATGCCATTGAATCAGATGCTCCCAACTGGAATGTTCTCTCCCACACCATCCCACCTCGCCGACGCCCAATACGCCTATCAAGGACTTCCCTTTGGCGCTGCTCCTGTTGGGCCAGCCGTCTACCTCCACCAGCCCGTCCCTACCATCCAGGAAACTGGTGAGGAGACCCAATACTAGAGCTGTGAAGGCGTTTAAGGCGTACAAATGGCATTGCTTCCACATCGACATCGGTTGAGCATACACATGGACACCGCACATCACTGGCTTGCACCATCGTCGCACATCGACATACTTCGCGGACAAAATCGCACAAATTCACAACGGCACATCGCAGGCTTTCATCATGGTCAGACATTGACCTTCTACGCGGACAAGATCGCAGACATTCACACCCGGGCTTGTGCCATTGTCAGATATTGACATTCTGCGTGGACAAAATCACACATTCACACGACACATTGCAGACTTGCACCATCGTCAGACACTGACATACTACGCGGATAAGAGCGCAAACCATTGCTGGAGAATTGAAATGAGCGTAAACAAAGTTTTCATTGCACATCAACAGGGCTGAGCTTCAGGGTCATGAAAAGGGGAAATGGACATAGCAGAACAATCAAAGTCTGATGATACGAGCATGGGCAACAGGAACAACAGAACAACAGAGTGCATATGGCACTTCCTACATATGCAATGCAACGAGCTTGAGCCAACTTGCGTAGATCCCTACCATCAGCAAGAATCCCGTTAACCCTCACTGTCATTGCTTGTCCCCATGACATCCCCCCATGGTGTAGCTTCTCAACAAGGGGATCCCCTAGCTATCGTGCTGCGTAGTGTGATTCGTGACAGCGCGCTTTCCTAAAAGTACAATGCCTCCAACATCCTCCGCAATACATCGCGTAGCATGGCAGGTTCCTAGGCGATAATGGCGGCGCGATTTCCCAGGACTGCGATATTGTAATGGCCTTTATAACACAGCGCATAATGAAGGAGGGTCCTGAGCGATAATGATGACGCGCTTTATCTAAATTGTAATATCATAACAGCCTTCACAATACAGCACGTAACAAGACAAGATATCTCTTGTTAGTGGCGGCGCGGTTTCTTGAAAGTACGATGTCACAACAGCCTTTACAATGTATCACATTATAGGGTAAGATGTCTACCATTAGTGACAGCGCGATTTCTTAAAAGTACAGTATCACAACAGCCTCTACAACAAGGTGTCTAAGAGGGCCGACTTACTAGTGATAATACTAACGCGCTTTATCGAAACCACTATATTACAACAGCTTCTATAATAGGGCATACAAGAGGGCTGACTTGCTAGTGATAACAACGACGCGCTTTATCTGAACTGCTACATTACAACAGCCTCCCTAAGAGGGTATCTAAGAGAGCTGACTTGCCAGCAATAATGACGACGCGCTTTGTCGAAACTGCGATATCATAACAAGGTTCACAACATGAAACATTTCTTCGTATTGCTGCTCAGGGCCATCTTGCTCAAATCACAAGCGGTACTCATACTACAAGTGGCTACCCGGGTGCCCAAACCGTAGCTAATTCGGCGGTGTTTGAGGTGCTCCTCCACCAGGCTGATTCCCTTGCAAACTCTCGAGCAACTCCTCAGACATGGCATCAAGCTCTTCTTCCTTGAGGCCCGTAGCAAGAGCTACTAGCTTTCTGTGCTTGCCGACCCTTCCACTGGCACCGGCATCTCCCATCAGTTTGGCCACTTCCTTGACCCAAAGGCGGCGCATCTGTTGTTGATTGTTCAATTCGACCGCCCATGGTGCGGCGGCGTGGATTTCATCAGGCGAGAGCGGTTGTATGTTGGGGAACCGGAATGCTTCGGGACTGGTAAGCTGGTCTTGCAGGAAGATCTCAGTCTGGAGCGTGATATGCTCTTTGTTTTCAAGCAGGGATTCCATCTCACTCAGGCACATTTCATACTCCTGACGCAGAGCAGGGATCTTGGAGGCATCCTCGGCCCGGGCCATGAACGAGAAGGTCTCTTGTCGGACCTTGTGACGCTGGTTCTCGAGCTCGGTCAACGCTTGCTTGGCCTCCGCGATTTCTGTGTCCTTTTCTGCCATCTGTTTGTTGTACAAGTCGGCCAACTTGACACTGCCTTCGTCCATCAGCGGCCCGATCTTATCTAGGACCAGGGATGCTGCCCGAGAAACCGACTCCTTCTGACGTTTGCGTCGGGCCTGCTTGGCCGAGACAGGCTCTCCAGTTCGCGGTGGGGAAGAGCCAGGTTGCTTGAGACTTTTCTTCTCTCGAAGTGCTCTCAGGTAATCGTTGGCAGTTTCACCCTTTAGGTTTGAAATGTCGCCGGCTTCAGGGCAGTGATTGAGCAGGAAAGTCGCTACCTTGACACATCCATATCGTATTGCGCAAAGAGCGGCTGTATCGTGATTGTGGTCGATCGAGGTTAAAAGCGCTTGAACGTAATTCGAGCCCATTTCCTGCATTTTGTTGATCAAAACCTCACAATAATACCGAGCACAATTCCATTTGCTTCGCGTGCGTGTCGACTCGGCGATGTGGTGGAAGACGGTTGCTCCATACGTATCTCGCTCAACTACAGTGTGAGCAAGCATGGCCACAATCTTGGGGAATGTTTTCTTGTCGTAGTTGTTTGTGAACAGTACAGCTCGAATCAATGGTGTCTCTGCTGAGCTGCTGTTTGGGGCCGCAGGATTGGCGCCTCGCGAGAGAAGGTCTCTTGCCACCACAACATCCCCCATGGCACATGCCCAGTGCAAGGCATTGTTACCCAGGTTGTCGATAGGCCTATCGACGTGGAAGTTCAAGGGTGGTTCTGGAGGTAGAATATTGGAGCCAATGGGATCGTCACCGGCTGTCACGAAGTAGTCGAGCAACTCATCGCCGTACATTGTATGCTCCAATTCCGAGACCGTTTGAGGTAATTCCTCGAAGTCCCGCTTTCGCTTCCTCGACGCTACGGAATTCTGTGAGAGCGGTAGAAAGTCGTCTTCAGCTATGAAGGATGCCGTTTCCGGAGAAGGCTCACGGCTGTCTGTACCATTGTAAGGGATACTGGCGGTCTCGTAGCCATCGACGGCAGGGTAATGATGTTGAACTATACCGACTTAGTACTCGACTTTAGGAGGACATGGTCGTACTTACTGGGCATGCTATTCTGCAACTGCGGCGGCTGCTGCTGCTGCTGGACCTTTCGTGGGGGAGCAGGCTGCTTCGGCGGCTTCGGACGGTTTGACGCAGCAGTGGTGTGTTTTGGAGCAGGAGGAGGACTGCGGTCGCCAGGCACAAAGTCGAAGATCCTGGATATGCTGTCGAGAATGTCATGCTTCTCTGCAAGCATGCGACCCTCGTTCAGAGGCACCCATGTTCCCTGGTATTTTCCATATCCACCCTGGATCTTCTCATGCACGCCTTTCTGCACTTCTCGCTCGAGAATTCGTGTTCTGGCTGGTTTGTCAAAGCCGGCGATTTTGAGGATGTGTGTGGCATTGACCCAGTCGTCGGATCGGCGCCGCATGACATGGTCGTTCCCGATCTTGAGTTCATACACTGGAACCTACAATCGCATGTTAGTCTGTATCCGCATGGGCGGAGTAAGGCCGCAAACATTGCTGTAGGTCGCCGAGTAGATATCTCGATCTGCCATTGTGGCTTGATGTGTATGATGCAGACAGAGGTCACCGTGGTCTCGGCCGAGGGTCAGCGACTAGATAGACCTGGGTCTGCTTCAAGCCGTTCGTCACACAGTGGATTCCCTCCACATGGACTTGCTGGTGCTGTAGCCTTCTCCCCCTTAGGCGGTCGAACAAACGCGCCGCGAGGGATGGAAATTTACGCGTTGACGCGCTGGAAGTGGGGTTGGAGCTCTCAGCCAATCAGAGAAATGACCGCGGGGGTTGCCAAGACTTGACGTTAGTTTACTAATCCACTGCCTCGTACGAGGTACGACTGAGCGAGTTGAGTTACGAGCTAAGTCCGCGGGGCATTGATCTCCTCCGATGCATCTCCGACCTGCCTTTGAAATCAACTCAGGTCTGGGACCCATGCAGTCGGCTGTTGCTCGCGTCATTGAGCCTCAGGGAAATTTACATATTGGGAAGTGTTTCGACCAGAAGGGCAATCTATCCTCTCGAGCCTTTACTCGACGTCATCGATACTTTCGCGATTCTTCGACTGCTGACAATTCGAGGACAACCGCATACAGATAAATATATATGAAGTGAGCAGCCACCAGGTAATCATCTTCAAGATCACCCCAACTTTGCTCCATAGTCGAGCCTCAGAACCATCAGAGCTAACAACCACCGTACATGCAAGCCGCCACTTCGCTCAGAACTATCAAGGCATCTTCCTCGCTTCTGAGGAACCTGTCATACGCTACACCGACTCGCTCTTTCGCCTCTCCTGCCACTCGCCTCTTCAGTACCAGTATTCCCCGCGCCGGCAATATGACAACCGCCACCTTCAAGTATATCGACCCTGCCTCCTATGTCAAAAGTGATGTCCCCTTCGTAAAGCCCTGGGGCAAAGTCGACGGACCCGGTTACTCTTTCAGGCTGATAGACCGGGAACGTTCTGTGGAGAACATTCGAGGACGAGAGAGGGAATATAATATCGATAATGCGGGTTTCGCAATTTACAAATCCCCGGCACAAGAGAAGTTGTTTACCGACGATGCGAAAGTTCGGGAAGGTTACTACGCCGAGGTTGAGGCTCTGTTGCGGCAAAAGCTGCCCGGTGTGAAGAAGGTTGTCTTCTTCGACCACACCATTCGACGAAGAGAGAAGGCTTCGCCGCGTCAACCCGTCCAGCAGGTCCATGTTGATCAGACACCCAGGGCGGCGGAAATCCGCGTGCGCCGACACTTGCCAGCGGAGGAGGCGGAGGAACTTCTGAAAGGCCGCTACCAAATTGTCAATATCTGGCGACCTATCGCCAACCCTGCCTCTGATTTCCCCTTGGCAGTCGTCGACTATCGGACCACTGCGCCCGAAGACCTGGTGAAGGTCGATCTTCTCTACCCCAAGAGGGAAGCCACCAATGATGACGATGATCGAGGCAAGGAAGTCCTTCCTGACCCCAGCTCAGCCACCTCGACAGAGGGCTACGAAGTCAGGGGCGAGACCTTTGCTGTTCAACCCAGTGAGAAGCACAAGTTTCTCTACATGAAGGACATGACGCCTGAGGAAGTCATGCTCATTAAGTGTTTCGACTCCTTTAGCGAGGTCAACGGCGGTAAGAAGGGGATTGCAGCCTACACGCCGCATACAGCGTTCGTGGACCCGCAAACTCCAGCCGACGCGCCTGGCCGGCAAAGCATCGAAGTCAGAGCGCTTGTCTTCTACGAATAGATGGAAGGAGGTGCACGAAATACATATATTTTCAGGACATACATCTTCGTCATATTTGACGACTTGCATAGCGTTGGGTGGTATATTATAGCGTTGTACAGCCAATAGAGAACATTGTTTTCTGTCAATCACACCTTTCGACCGTGGTGATATTAGAACCGAGCCTAGACCGGTACAATCGTACGTCTGAATAGGACCGAACCCATCTGAAAAGTGGTTGTCGAAATTGAGTTTTGCACAGTATTGACTATCATACTTCTGTGGCAGCACAAGACCGATGGCATGACGCGCAGGTTAGAGCAGGACAGCCAATCCTCCCTTATGATGAGCGCCACGGCTTTCTCTCTCATCACGCCCATCCCTATCCTGTATCCTCCATCCTGCACGCTCACTGACGCGGATATAGCATTGAAGATGTGAGTGTGAGTGTGAGTGTGAGTGTGAGTGTCCTATTCCACCCCATCAACCCTCAGCACGACCTTCCCCCTCGTCCCGCCTCCTCTCAGCCGACTAAACGCCTCCTCAAACTCCTCCAGCCCATACACACTGTCCACCACGGGCCTGACCTTCCCGAGCTCCACCAAGCGTGTGATCTCCCCCAGCTGCTCGCCGCTGGGATGCATGACGAAGAAGCGGCCGCCCACACTGCCATCCACGCCGTCGGGCCGCTCGAGGTCCCACTTCCACTGCATATCCGCGGGGGGCACGATCGAGAGGACCTGGCCGTGCGGGTTGACAGCGTGCCACGCCTGCTCGAGGGATGAGCCGCCAATGCAGTCGAAGAGGAGGTCGACTTTGCGGCTATGAGGAGCCTCGGCTTCAGCTTCGGTGGCCCAGCTGCGGATGTTGGTCTCGCGGTAGTCAAGGACTTCGTCGGCACCGAGGGAGCGGACAAAGTCGACGTTCTGGGTCCCGGTTGTGCCGACCACGTATAGGCCGATGAGTTTGGCGAGTTGGACGGCCCAGATGCCGACACCGCCGGAAGCGTTGGTGATGAGGATGCGCTTGTGTGTGGCGCCGTTGGCTGCTTCTGGGGTCGCGTATGATGATGACGACGACGGAGGAGGTGAGAGGTTGAAGTGCTCGAAGAGGGCCTGCCATGCGGTCAGGGCGGAGACGGGGATGGTGGCTGCTTCGGCGACGGATAGGTTCTTCGGACGGAGGGCGAGTTCCGCGTCGTCTGAGAGGCTGTATTCCCTGGCGGCGCCGGGGTTGGGATACTGCACGCGGCCGTAGACTTCGTCGCCCGGTTGGAACTTCGCGGTCGAGGATGGAGAGGTCACTACTTTGGCGACGAATTCGACGCCGGGGGTCGAGGTGGTGAGCTCTTCGGGACGAGGCCAGAGAAGCTCGCCGTTCGTGAGAGCCACGGCGTGTGTCTTGACGAGGTATTGCGTCGGAGATGGTGTTGGGAGGGATGTCATGCCGATGCTGAGGGACTGTGTCTTCTGATTGTGCAAGAGGGCACGCATCGTGCTTGGAAGTGTGGTGGTTGACATTGTTCTGATGAGCGGGTGCTGGCAAGAATTGAAGATCTGCTGGAGTCTGATTGCACAACGCTTGGACATGAGGATGTAGCTGGGGAATTTTGGTCGGGAGGTCTCTTCCCACGAAGTACTCATCCCTACCTTTATACATCTGTCGATGGCATACCAAAAAGGAAGTCCTTCCACTTACATCTCGTACGGGTACGCGACGACCACAGAATCAACACAAGGTCGCCGTCGGCAATCATTCTCTTCGACACCATAACTTCTTGTTTGCTCTCCTTGGGTTGTGGGTCGACTTACGCTCGCGTTCTTGGTTCCAGGTCTGTCCGCAAAATGTGAGCTTCTCACTTGATAGTTACACGGCGTGGACGGTGTCCACCAACGTATGTGGTCGCTCTCGGGACTTTGGAAAGAGCGACCGTTACGAATGCACGGCGTGGGACGAGCAAACCTTGAACCTCAAGACCAGGGAACCAATGGTATCACCAGATTTAATTCCTTTTCAAGACAAGCCAGCAGTGAGGGCGAGGGCAAATGGAGGATGATTATCAACGCAACGGCGACTCGGAAGGGAAGACAGTCATCCAACCGTCTTGGCTCGGCGACTGACGTGACGCTTGGCTTCGGCTGAAATCGAGGACTTCCGCGGGACCTACTGACTCACCATGTGCGCGTCTCTCCCTGCGATCGGACACGCGATTGGCGAACTCGGACACAACTCACAGTTACAAGGTAGCTATGGCGGCATTCGAGGTAGCATCGGCCCTAACGCCTTGCACACCAGGTCGTGTCTTAGGAGCGAAAACCCGGCAGGCAGCAGCAGTTCCCTGTGTGATCATGCAGACGGAACATGGGACAATAAAGTAACCATTGCTACACTTTAAGTTATAATTCGCGCTCATCTTTATATGAGTTCGCCCTCGACGATGCCTCTCGTGCTGCAGGAAGCCGTGGAGGCCGACGCGCCTCGCATCGTCGAGATCGAACGTCTCGCTTATGCCTCCAACGCTCTGAGCCCTATCTTGTTTCCTGGTCCGTTTCCACCAGAAGCTGCAGTCCAGCGTGCGGAAGGAATGGTCAAGCAACTCCGCGAAGATCCAACCATCCGCTGGGTCAAAGTTGTGGACAGCGAGACCGGTGAAGTGGCCGCATTTGCGAAATGGGACATCATCGAGAAGCCCAAAGAGTCGGTCCCAGGCCGAACGTTTGGGCCTGGGTGCAATATCGCAGCGTGCGAGGAGTTCTTCGGTGGCATTCGTAGGAAGCGACATGAGTTGATGGGGGCAAAAGCATATTGCCGTGCGTCGGACGTCCCGGCGTGAATTTGAGAGCCTAACTGACCAAGCGCGACTGATAGTACTTGACCTCCTCCAGACGGACCCCAAGTACCAAGGGCGCGGAGCCGGCGGCATGCTGATCCAGTGGGGTCTGGATATTGCAGATGCTCTTCGATTACCTGCATACCTCGAGTCTTCTCCCGTCGCGCATCGATTGTATCAAAAATTCGGCTTCAAGGACATCGATGAGTTGATCCTGAGCCCACAGTGGAACTATGGGTCGGCGAATCCAAGCGTTTACTTCATGCTGAGGGAAGCCCAGAAAGCATAATGCTGTGAGTTGGACGTCCGGGCGTGAATTTGAGAGCCGAACTGACAAAGAGCGACTGAAGTCACCGAAGCCCAGTGACGACAGATCATGACGTTCGCAATGCTTGAACAAACTCTTCTCTTTCCTCTCCTGGCACCAACCATGCGAGGAATTCATGGCTTGGGACGGCTCTATGCGAATATTACTGTCTATCTCTCTCTCTCTCTCTCTCTCTCTCTCGCGTGCCCCCCAGGTCTCCCTGGGAGTCGGCGATGCCGCAGCCGTACTCGAGCGCACTCACACAATATCACCACTAGATCTGTGAGCTCAAGTGTCAACTACCGCCCTCGGCTGGACGGTATCTTCAGACCGTCGAGAAGTGAAAGCGGTACGCTGCCATATCGATCAATCTGACGGCCGTCACACCATGGAGGGAGATCTTGACTCCAGATACCGGCAGGCGCCTCATACTTGGCCTTTCGAGCAAGCGCTCTGTGAGATCTCCCGATTTGATCCAATGGCAGAAATCCCTCTCGAGATGGTGTGCATAGGGGGGAGACGATGTTGGGGCCAGGATGCACCAGCATCCCGCGCGTCCTCATCCCCCAGCGGTCGAACCTCTATCAAGCCGACGCCTAGACCCATCACGAAGTGTTGGCCAATCTTGGATTTTGCCTCCCCAAAGGCTGACGCGTCGGGCTTCGACGAGCATTGCCTCTAGGGCTCTTCGTCGACTCCTTGGCTTTCCCGTGCGGTTCCGGTTTCCCTGGTCCGTTGCAAGGCAACGTGCACCGTTCAGAATCTCCTCCCAATCACACCGCCGGACTGTCCTCCGAGGGGGCAGGGAAACATTTGCGCTGTCGAACGATGGAGCGGTCGAGACACGTATTGGTAAGCACGGCGAGCCATACAGTCTCAGAAAAGAAGAACAGCTGTATCAGAAGAGAGAGTCGGGCAACTCGCGGCACGGCGCAGGGTCGTCGGCTTGTCAGCTGCCAGAAATTCCCGAGGACAGAGGCTGCGGAAGCTTGGTCTTGAATCCACAGGCGGCGCGAAACCGGGATCTGATCAAGATGGTACAAATTAACTAGGTTCGGGCTGAAAGGGAGCGACGGTCATACGGAGCGGTGACCCTCAAGCTGGTCCTCGTGTGCTAATTTCCCTTCGTGCTAGCTCCTATTTTGAACCCGCAGGAAGGGCATATATTATACTCGCAAGCGACTCCCGACAGATTCTTGCAAGGAGGCTCGAAACGCGGTCGAACTTCCAACATCTGGAACGCTTTCTACCGTGAACACTTCAGCGGGTACAAACAATGTTTTGGATGCTCTCGAGCAGGCGAAGGACAAGAAAACTGCGCTCCGGCTCGCGACACCACCCTTAGGCGAACTAAGGCCGAGCTCCAGCAAGTGACAGGGCCACGTCAGAGGGACCTGAGTCGAGTGGAACTTCGAAAACAGGCTGAGAAGCTTCAAACGCAGGCGCGCGCGAATTAGTTGTTCCGCCCACAGCTAAAAGGGAAATGAGCGCGGCGACCAAGAAATAATAAGGTCGAACAACTGACATGCGAGATTTACTTCGACACAATCAAGGACAGAGTCACCAAGCGTGGCCATACCCTCTGCGCACAGTTCCAGAACCGCAGTATTGCTTTCTCCACGACGAAGCTGGTTCCGAGTCCATGCCCAGAGTGTCGAGCTTTGTTCAAGGCTGAGATGCCACGACTCTAGTACTACTGCCGTGGCGGCAAACAAGTTTGGCGATATCACCCAGCAATTCGCGTAGCAGAAAATGGACTTTCTCCGGTGATTTGCTCACCTCTGCATCTCTGCAGGCTTCCAGCAATCCCAATTCTGGGTTACTAGAGGTAGCGCCTCTCTCTCTCTCTCCCTCTATCTCGCTCCCCCGGGGCCCAAATTCTACGAGTCTGCCGGATTAGGGTGACGCGCTGCAAAGCCGGAGCGTCCACCAAATCTCTTCATCGATTTTACGGTGAATTGATGCGTCGGGGCAAGGGACCCAATGGTCTCATTTGTCGTGCATGTTGCCCTCCATCTTGTAAGGTGTTTTTGTTGTTGGACCATACTGATTATGCCACAGATCTCTCGGCCGGCGGTGGAGTGTGTGGTACCGTTGCAACGTCACTCGTCAGGGCTGGTATTGTATTAGGACATACGACTGGGTTGTAGGCTACTCAAATTGAGTAGTGGGGGATGGCTTTCACTGTCCGCAACTAAGACATGACGATCAATGGGCATAGTCACCTAGCCCGGCTTGAAAAGTGTCGCAGATAGAGGCAGATGATAATTGATGTGAGTAAGCTTCGTCGTTGCAAAGACCTTCACGAAGACGGCGACGCTTTGGAGGGGAAAACCCTCGTGAAGACTTAAGACGGAGTTGAAAATCCAAGGGACTCGAGCGTATCGTGGGGCCTCGACCACCCGCAAAGGGGAAATAGAGGCGCCCAAGATCTTCTCCGAGCAAAGGACTCAATCTGACGACACTGCTTTTGTGGCGCTCGACACAGTGATTGAACGTATCCAGCAGGGACACACTGTCTTGACCGTCCACCGACCATCCGTCAGTGTCGCACATTGAAGCCACAGTGGCCTATCAGCGTGGTGTAAAGAGACCTGCCGACAAGGGCCTGAGGGGCCACCCTCATAAGCTGTGGAGATTCTAAATATTGACCAGTGTGGTTTCAAAGTTGAGCAGTGTCACGACGATTTGGGGCGGAGACAAAATATCAATGCACGTGCCTCAGCCAACAGCCACTGCGGCGAAAAAAGCACTCTGCTGGAACGCCGGTGCCATGCCTTCTTTGTCCCACGGCTTTCTCTCTGTTGTTCTCACACTCATCCCATGAACTGCCACCTTCGCAGAGGCCCTCAGCTGTCGTCTTCGCTCTGTCGTTGCCAACCTCGAGACTTCCTTTGCGGCCGCAGACTCTCAGCGGGTAGTCTTCCAGAGCTCCACCAGGCCGGCAAATACAGCATGTAGTCCACCTCAACCAAGCCCCAGATCGCAATTAAGGAGCAACCTGTCTTACCTGCATCTCGTTTTCTATCTCTGTTAGCTCCTCTGCGCTTTCTTTCCATGCCTACCGCTCCACAAGCCAGTTCTACCCATGAGAACCGGCTGCAACTCGGTGCTAGCTTCAGCCGGAGGAGCGCAAGGTTGCAAGGCCAGCATCGGATATCCTATGCCACGCTTCGACGGGTCCGTAGCGAACAAAGGCGGCCGCAGAAGACTTCAACACCTCCAGGTGTTGGTGTTCACTCTCCTGAGCAGCTGCAATCGCCCTCAGAAGCCAAGCAAAGCTTCCCCCGTGGCTCAGAGGTCGGCGGAGGAATCGATCACCCTCCCATACAGCGTCCAGAATCCCCTCCGTTCCAAGACAGGCTCACTGAGGTCAACTTGCAAAAGATCAACCGGCGAATGATGAAGAAGAGGAAGCGAGGGGAGGGGACGCCATGTACAGCTGCACGCACACATCGCGGACTTCTACGCACGCCCGTTATCCCTTCACCAATCTTAGGGGGGCCCGGGTTTCCTTCATCGTGATCCACCCGCCGACATCCAGGCCAATATCGACAAGATTATCAAAGCTGAACCTAGATCAAGTGCCCGTCAATCCCAACTCCAAGCTATAGCGCTAGTTTTCCACGATGCCTGCGTCAAAAGCGCCCGCAGCCAAACCTAGGAAGGAACTTGGCTTCTTCACCTGTACAATACCCTGCATCGGATGGATCAGAGCATTGTCGTCAACGGGAACACCGATTGGCGGCCCGATTTGAAGTCAGGGAGACAGCAGATGGAAGGTTCGAACATGAGTAACTTGCACATCTCTCTTCAACCAGAGGTGGACCACACCCAGCCTGAACCTCCCCGGAAACGCCAAATTTTGGATAAGTACGTCGGCCCTATGGTTTTGAAAGTCTCTCCTCGACAAATGACCCTTACTGCTTCAGCACCGAATGATGGCGTTCCGTCCCAGACTACTAGTACATCCTCCGAAACTATTAGCCTGGTCGACGAGAACAGTGAACTGGACGACGGAATCAAAACACCTCGCCATGACTACAGGCTGGGGTTCGATAAAGAGACGTTTCTCGCCGACCTAGGGTCAACCACCTCGTTGTCGACAAACACCGCCGAACACGTAAGCATACTCCTTGAATATCTCGAGAGAGAAAGCAACTCACAGCTCCTACGGTTGATGAGTCAGGTTTCGTCTTCCTGTTCTTATTGTTGAGGCCAAGGCGTATGCAACAGGTAAACAAATCTTCGAACCACAGAATCAAGCTTCAGTCGCTGGGCCTTGCGGCTTCAGAATGCAGCTCTCTCTGAATGACCTTGTTCAAGCCTCGACGGCGCGTTCCCGGGACCAAATCCGGCCTGTGGCGGATTCGTCGCCACTTTTCCTCTCAAACGAGCTTTGGGTGCACTTTACGAACCATACACCATTCGGACGTTCATTCAACAAGAAAACCGTGAAGAGTTGTAACGCAGCGATCCCAGACGAGGCGGAAAATTTCATTGCTACGGTGGACAATGTACTGCGCTGGGACATGGGCGAATGTTACCGGTCGCTGGTGGATCGTTTGGCGCTTGCGATGGGAGGGTGACGTCCAAATTCATGGTACGATGGCTCCAGCCCTCGTTCTTTCGCTAGCGACTTGGGAGAATCGTCCGTCAAACCTTCTCGATCAACGAAGGTCAATTTGCCAAATGGGTTCATCCAGACTTGGTTGTGATCGAGCGGACCCCAGTTGTCTGAGGTGCGTCGCAGCTACTGAGACTTTATCCGACTACCCAGCCTCAGCGGAGGTCAGAGCCATAAAGACACTATTGCCTTGCAGAGCTTCTTATCACGAACCCCGTTGATGATAGGGCCATGTTGATCCCCAGACTGAAGGCACACCGGGCGTGAACGAGCCTCCATTGAGCTGTATTGGCCGTGTCTTGGCCGTTCTATTCGCCGATGGGTTGAACGCGGCAGAATAGGCCTTCGTCTTGGCGCCCTGGTGGAAGCCTCCAACCGAAGTAGCCTCAAACAAAGATATAGGCAAAGCGGAACGTTGGTTGACCTTCTATGGAGACGACATGGCCGTCTACGCAGTCGGTTCGGGCGTCGAAGACGGGACGGAATTGAGCCGCCACAGTGACCGGAGACTTGGCAAGCAGACGACGGTGAACCTTGGACAGTACAAGAAATCGAAACCGAAGCTGACTCTAAATTGGGTTCAAGTTAAGAATCTAGAGGGCTTATCCAGGGGCTACCCCTGGTTGGAACGACCCCGCCCGCGATTATCGTCGCCTGTTTGAGCGCATACAAAAGCACCATAATCGAGTATGCAGAAGCTTCCGCTGCCTTCGTCTTCCTTAAAACAAGACGTCGACTTCCTCGCGCCTCGCCCGCAAATCCACAACAGGTTGATGTTGGCACTGTCGCAAAGCTGGGATCAACGGAACCCGCCCGCCTCCCCCCTCCCCCCCCCCCCCCCCCAAAAAAAAGCCATTCCTCGGTAGTTCGACGGAAAATGCTTGTTCCATGCCAGGGGGGACTCCGGTTCGGAGTCTTCCGCGTCCATTTTCCCTCCGCACCTACATAGACAGCTCTTCCCGAACCGGCCTTCATGCTCTTCTTCTCCCTGCCGCGCAGGGGCACCCAACCGCGAGTCTTCGAGCTGACGACACGGCAACTCGGTGCGTCAAGATGAACCCGAGGTGCAGCAAGGATGCGGATGCCCGATGCAAGAAACGAGGAGACAAGGATGCTGCAGCAGCAGTTGAGTGGACCGACTGCTGCCTCTTATTCGTCCGCGGGAAGAAGGATGCCGGCCTGAGGCAAATGAGGAAGGAGAGACCTCTTGACGCCACTAAGCTCTTCCAGGGGTGACAATGTTGGTACTTTCAAAATGTACTCGACCAGCATCTGAACCAGAACTTCGAAAGGTTCGAACTGCGGCGTGAGCCGTGGGTCTACCGCGCTTCATCCAGCTCACCTCCAACTTCCATATGCCAGTGCCACGAGATGGATTACAGACTTATGGCCGTCGTCTGGCAACCCCTGAACTCGTTTGTCGACGCGCTCAACCACTTTCGTCGGCCTTGTATTGCTTTGCAACTGCGAAAGACTGGCCAGACCTTGACCTCCCGTTTGATCTTCTCAGCCTGTCTTCTCAGGTGATCGAACCGCGGAGCAGCGAGTCATCAAGCACAATTTTCGGGGTCCTGAACCAGCTCCGGTCGGAATGGCAACTTGCCCTACCCTGGGCGTCGGGAGTATCGGCGTAAAAGAAGACCCTCGGAGTGGTCGACCTCCCGGTGAAACGCCCGAGGACCGTGTTCTTGGATATTAGCCAGAGCGGCCTAAACGGCATTCCACCAAGCGGCGACTCCTCGCTGGTCAGCTGTCCACAAGCAGATCTATGCGCGATATCCAGGGCGATGGAGTTTGTCCTAGAGATGGACATTCTTGGAGAACAGTCACCATGTTCACTGACAAAGCTCCCGTCGCGCTTGCTCCCTCCCTTTCATCTCCCCAACGAGACGACGAAACTGCGCATATAGCTGGGGGTGAGTATAGCTCCACCAATCAACCAACACGCCAGGGTTATTTCGGCAGCGAGAACACGAGAAACGTTTGTGTATTGCAAGAAAATCCTGGCGGCGGGTTAATATCATGTTGGGCAGTGTGTTGGCAGTCGGTTCAAAATCCTCAGCAGCTCCATATGGCATCACCTCTGCCAGCAACCTCGACTTAAGGTCCAGGTTAAGATGACCGTACAACAGCTCAAGTTTGAAATCTCCGTTGTGGATGATATATCACAGTGGCAAGGCGCCATCGAGGACCCAATATTGGCATCGTCGGTGCAGCCGCACACACACACGGAGAGATGGGGGAAAACCTAAAACGGTCGAGCCTTTCAAAGCCCCCAAGAGCCAGCCAGACTGAGGTTATAGATTTTGATCGCCGAAGGACACGCGCGTTGTCGTGTCACCCTCACATCGGTCGGTCTAGAAGGAGGGAAGGCTATAGTGATGTCCGCCTCACGGAGATGGCTTTGTTGTCACGCGCACAAACGCGGGACATCGCTGCCTCATCTGTGCCTTATTATTGCCTCACCCCTGCCTCATCAGCGCGAAGAGGTCTTCAAAGTCAGGCAATGCACGCTGCCTTAGCGCGCGCGCATTTCTCTCCCGCATGTACAGGAGGGATCTGGATACGTCCACACCTACTTCGGACACGCCTCGACACGACCCGACCACATCTTTTTCCCTGCAAGGACCTTCAAAGACTGCTCACCACTTGTACCGTACTGTTCTGCACTGTACTGCATTGCACACGCTCCAAAGCAGCGTCATCCCGATCGCGTCTGGAACAAGCCAGGAACAAAGCATCGTTGCTCACTCGCACCCCTCTATTGCTCACCATCGGCAAATCAAACAATGCCCATCCTCCCACCCGAACTCCACCAAACCATGATGACGTTCCGCGAGTTGGACCCCTCGGACGCCATGGACGCGATCGTCCTCTTCGTGGCCCTGGCCCGCGATTTCTGTCTCCTCCGATGGTGGGAGTTCGAGGACCTCGTGCTCGACACGTACCACGGGCTCCTCGACGGCGATTGGGACATGTGCTTTGACTGGAGCGTGGCCGTGCTGGGGGGGGTTGTGGGGTGGGTGGTCGTCTTGATCGTGATGCCTGGGCCGGTGGCCTTGATGGTCGTCGTGGGCCTTGGTTGTGAGATGGTGAGGTTGCAGCAGGGGATTGTGTTTGAGGACGAATTTGACGAGGGGTTTGAAGGCGAAGAACTCGGAGAAGAGTTCGACGAAGAAGCCGAAGCAGAAGAATTCGAATAGGAAGAAAAGGAGGATGATAGCAACCGTCCTGTACTTCTGTAACACTGTACTGCTCTACTTCTCTATCTGCTCTACTCTGCTCTACTCTGCTCTACTCTGCTCTACTTCTCTACTTCTCTACTTCTCTACTTCTCTACTTCCCTCTGTAGCAACAACTCGGTCCAATTAAGGTTTCCGGTGTGGGGGATGACGGACTTGGCTTTGACTTGCTTGGCCCCAGGACGGATGAAAGACGCATCATGACAGACTGGTGACAAGACCCAAAAAAGGGATCTTGGACTACGGAGTAGACTACTCGTGCTCCCGTCGAGCTGCTACAGTAATTATGCCCCGCGTATGAAAAAAAAAGTCCATTGGACATCGTGCTATTCCTGTGTTTGTCAAGTGTACATGCGGAGCTCCTGCCGGTTGATCTCTTCGCCTTCCCCCTCCTGCACCGGTGGCGGCGACGGCGGCGGAGAGTAATCGCTCATGCGGGTGTTGGTGCTGTTTCGCTCGGGTAACGGCGGCCGTGTGCGTACGTGCATCATTTCTGCCACCTCATCCTGCTCGGGAGTTGGATCTACGATCGGCGGAACCGGTGGTGGCGGTGGCGCAGGTGGAGGATCAAGCAGTTGTTCCTCGCCGTGCCCGAAGAAGTCGTCGCCATGTTCACCGTCGTACTGTCGTTCATGGTCGACCGGACTGGCTGGGGCTGACTCTACGGGAGCTTCCACGACGAGCACTTCGTTCTCATCGTCTGGGTGGTGCATCGAACTCTGCCTCTTCCGTCTCTCGGGGAGAGGTGGTTTGGGCGATGATTTAGCCAACGTCGACGATCCATCGGTCTCAGGACGCTTCGGCAATAGTGGAGGTGGCACTGGTTTCCTCTTCGGCGCCAGAAACGAGCTGGTCTTGGGTTTTTCGGGCGGAGGCAGGGGTATACCAGGAGGTGGTAATGGCCTCCCACGACCCATTGGTTCTCTAGGAGAAGAGGCACCGTTGGAAGCTTCCTCGCCGGCTTTTGCTGCCGCCGCTTGTGCTTCACGCTGCCGGTTCCTCGCCAGCACCCCCCAACCCCATTTCTGGGCCGCTGCAGCCGCCGCGTTGACCGTGGCGAGCGCTTGTTTCCGATCCCCACTTGTCAATGACTTTGCACTGAACGAGAATTTCTTGGGAGGCTCGCTCTCCGCCTCGGCCGTGGGAGGCCTGCTTCCTTCCCTCGTCTCAGGCGTGTCGGAGGGCGGAAGTGAAGTTCGGCTCGCATTTGTCGGCGTGTGTGGGAGGGAAGAGGATCTCCGACTCAACCGGCCGACCTGTTCACCATCGTCGGATGCGCCCGAAGCGTTGCTGGAAGAACGTCCTTTCATAGCCATTGCCATTGCCGACTCCGCAGGCGGGGACCCGGCGGGGGAGTCTGAACCTGACTGGTTTCCCGAGCTCGATCGCGCCGAGATATCCTTCAAGATCGTGGCAACGCTCTCGCGATGCGCGCTGGCTGCGGAGCTTCGCGCAGGTGAGTTGGCGTCGGCATGATTGGTGGTGATGGTCGGGTCGGCCGCGTTGGCGAACGAGGTTGACCGCAGTAATCGAGGAGTCGAAGAGTCCGGTCTGTCGACTGGCTCCGGCTTCTTCTTGCCCCATACGTCGTTCAACGATGCCAGGGACTTCTTGGCCGCCTTGGCCGTGCCAATGCCGTTGTTCTCGCTCAGGACCGGCATGCTCATCACTCTCTCGTCTTTCGCCAGCACGGCGGGCGTCGGTGTCCCCGAGCTGTCTGCCTCTGCCACGTCTTCGGGTTCCTCGTCGTTGGGGATTTCCGTCGTGGTGTCTTGGGCCTCTCGCTTCCAGATCCCACCGCGGTACTTCTGAGGCCTGGTGTCGAAGAAGGGCACGTCGTCCCAGAACGGGTGGACGATGCTTTCGGCGACCACCTCTCGGATCCTGCTTTCGATGGTGCGGAGGATGAAGGTGTAGGTGATTTGCCGAGAGCTGACAATGGGTTCGATGTCGAGGTCCAGTTGTGGCATCTTCTCGAACGTAAACCAGAGCCGGTTGCTGGGTGGCGGCTTGCATCGGACCAAGGCGTGGCCCTGCAGCCTCTTGCAGGTGACGGCCAGGATCATGTCCACCTCTCGGGCCTTGAAGCGTGCGCCCAGGTCGAAGCGTGCCGTGGCGGCGATTTCGATCCGGAGGCCGCCAGTGTAGTTGATGTCGGCTTCGATGGTGCAATCTCCATCCACGGTCAGGTCCTTCAACCTCGGATTGGTGAAGAAAGGTGCTCCGGTGCCCAGGTCGATCTTCCGCAGGCCCAGCTTCGTGATGAACGTCGGCTTCTTGACGCGCGAGATCTTCTTGGTCAGCTTCTCACGGATGAAGCCTTCCAACTCGGGCGTTCTGTACAGAGCGAGGAAGACCCGGCCGATGATGGCATTGAGCCACCTCGTCTGGAGGTGCTCCTCCGACGAGTGGAGCTTCTGCACCAGCAGCACGGCATGTGCGACGTCGAACGACTGTGGCACAGGCGGCTCGTCCGTGATGCCCTTCTCCTGATTCTTCAGGATGGCATGGTAGAAGTCTTCCTTCTCCGACAGGCTCTGCCCGAACAGAAAAAAGGGCAGGGATGTGGCCTTGTCTCCGACCTGCGTCTTCCTCCGCCTCAGACGGATGGCATTGCGCTTGATCCACAATTCTCCCTCCGGTATCTGCTCGCCGCCAGCGTAGATGTCGACGTCGTGGTACTCGAGCGAGATGACGTAGCGGACTTCCAGCTGCTGGATATCGTCGTAGAGCATGAGATGTCCGTGCCTGTGGACGCATTAGCCGGGGAAACGTGCCGGGGTGCGGCTCGCGGATACCCACCTAAGCACGACGTAGAAGACGTTGTTGGTCTTCTTGGCACCCTTGCCCGTGTTGTCCTTGTTCGGCTCAATCGTGGGCTTCTGCGATCGGTCGAAAATACTCCGGTACATGCTCTGGTAGACACTCGGGGACTCCTGCGCCACCACGTCGCCCGCGGGCGTGATCTTGTCCGGCGGCTTGGTCAGGATGCCCCCGGGCACATATTCGCGGCATACGGCGAAGTAGCCCGCCGCGACGTCCGTGTCGTGCTTGCGGTGAAACTGCTCTGCTAGGCTGTCGGTGGCGGTCTTGAGGGCAACCTTGTCATCCTCGGCGCGCACCAGCCGTGCGGGGTCATCGTCGAGTTGTGCACTCTCGCTTCCGTCTCGGGGAGGAGGCAGGGTATAGTAGGCGTGGGCCAGCACGAGAATGGCCAGGAGAGGGAGGAAGGTGAGGCCGCCGAGGACGTAGACGAAGAGGAACCATTGTAGGGAAGCCATGGGCTAGGGCGGCATTGGAGGTGCTGCGGTCGTGAGCATGGTCAGTCGAGGAAGCAGCAGCAGCAGCAGCAGCAAGACAGCACGGTGGACGAGTAGACGCAGACGGCGTGGAGAGAAGTCGAATGTACATGTGCAGTGGTGGTCGGCCGCAGCGAATCGAGTGACGTATGCGCAACATGCAGCACCGCAGCCGCACGTGACGTGGTGGATCACGTGCACCGGTCCGACCAGCTACTCCGGACCGCCTCGACACCCCCAAGTATTTACTGATGAAAGGTCCGTAGGCCTCAGACTGATGATAGACGTACACGACTGTCGCTTTTGTACGGATACCGACCTGGGCCATCCACAGCAGCATCTCTCCGGAACACCACCGCCGCCAGCGCCACGACCACTACCACATCCCCGACTCGCGCACCTTCAATCGCATCTGCTCCTGTCCCCTTAACCTCCCATCGCTCGCTTCGCATCCACCCTAATCCTCACGATAACTCAACTTGCGCATCTCGGTCAGTCTCCCCTGCGCCGCCTCGAGAGCGTTCCTCAACTGCAGAATCTCGACCTGAAAAGGATGGTCAGCAAAACACGGCGCACCGCGAGGAACAAAACACATGACATACCTGCTGCTCCATCTCCCGAACCTTGAACTCGTGTCCGCTCAAGGTGGAATAGTCCTCCCGATCACCATCGTCGCGTGCCTTCTGGCGAATGATGTCCTGCACTTGACGCACCAAGCTCCGGCACGCGGCCCCGACCGCCCGGCTGGCCTGTTCCAGACGGTCCTGGGTCTGCGACATGAAGCTCGCCTTGACGCGCGATGCGGCCACGAGCTGTGCCGTCGAAGCAGCCACGTCGTTCGACGCCACGATGAGCTGTTCCGGACTGTTCCTCCCCGAGATGACGCCGTCGGCCGTTTCAATCAGCGTGTTGGTCGAAGTGGCCACCGCTTTGGCCGCCGAGATCAGACCTTCGGTCCACCGGTTGTTCTTCTTGTAGAACGCCGTCCGGCTTGACGATCCTCGCCCTTCGCGCACGATTTCATTCTGCGACTCCGTCGCCGCTTTGATCAATTGCGCAATGGCATTCGTGATGGCGACCGCCGCCTCCAAAATGGTGTCGTTGACCTTGAGCTCGTACGTCGAGTACCCATCGCGAGGCTTGTTTTTCATCTTGGCGAGACGCTGGGCCGCGGCTTCGATGGCATTGGCTGCCTTGGTCAACTCGTTGTCGACAAGATCTCCCAGATCGCCCGTCGTGCTGAGTTTGCTTCCTTTGGGCGCAAAGGCGTCGGCGAGTTTGGACAGTCGTTGGAGCTTCATGAGGACGTCGTGGTTGCTATTGATGACCACGTCGGATTTCTGCACCGGTTGGAGCCCTTCCAGACGGAACGATTGCAGGTTGCGGAAGAACTGAATCGTCGAGAGGGCGGATTGGCGGGCGGCGTTGGTCAACTCATCCCCTTTCTTCTCCTCGGTCGCAAACCGCGTCAAGCCCTTGGTGTTCGACAGCACGTCCGCAATCGACGCGGCAAACACCGAGACCGTCTTGATGATGTCAGCGTGGTCGCTGCCGGGCCCGTCCGCGACAAAGTTGTTGAAGGCAGTCGAAAACTCGGTCGCACTGGCCGAGGCCTTCTCGATTTGTGACAGCACGTAGGGAGCGGTGGCGTTCTGGTTGCCGGCCTGCATGGGAGAGTCGAGTTCGTAGATGGCGTCGTCCACTCTCTGCACGCCGCTTTGGAGGACCGAGTCAATGATGTCGTTGATCTTGTTGACATTCGTCTTGATCACCTCATCGATGGCCGTGTCGAGCGCACCGTCGCTCTCGCCGTGGCCGAGCTTGAGCTCTTCCAGCTCTTCCAGCGCTTGTTCCATGCCCGACTTGTAGATCTCGATTTCGTCGTCCTTCTCCTTGAGCGCGGCTTCGTGGTCATAGCTACGCTCGCCCTGTTTGGCCCGGAGGTCGTCGAGTTGCCTGGTCTTGGTGCGGACAGCTTCCTCCAGGTCGGCCATCTCGCGGTTGTACTTGGCCAACAGCGATGAGATTTCCGATCCCTTTGCCCTCTCGGCATCTTCGGCGCGGTCGAGAGCGAGTCTCAGCTCGCGCTTCAGTTTCTCCACTTCTTCACGGTTCGAGCCCTGGGCGCGATCCTTCTCATGCAGGGCCCGATCACGTTCCCGGATCATGTCGGCCAGCTCGAGGTTCTTGGTCTTCATCTCCCGTTCGAGCCGTTCTCGGCGTTCGATGGCCTCTTGGGCCGACGCAGCCTTCAACTTGAGGGATTTGGTGGTCTGCAGCAGGTCGAGATGTTCCTGTCGGAGCTGGGAATACAACTTGGCCAGTGCCTCGTACTTGGACCGCCACGTGTTGACTTGTTCTTGCAACGACGCGATTTGGTCGTCTTTGGACTGCGACTGGAGTTGGTAGTTGTTGTTGAGCTGTTGCAGCTGTTCCTCGAGAGCCTTCATTCTATGATCGTACTGTTGCAGCATCAGCTGATCTCTCTCGTACTGTGCGCGTGCATTCAGGTTCTCGCGCTCCAGCTCCGCCAGACGGCCCTGGGTCTGGGCGGCATATTGGTCTCGGAGAAGCTGTTCTTGGGCCAGACGCTGCTGTTCCGCCTGCAGCCGCTGCTGCTCCTCAAACTGACGCTGCGCCTCTTGTTGTGCGGCCAACTGCTGTCGCTGTTGTTCTTCCCACTGTTGTTGCAACCGCTGCTGCTCGGCTTCATACTCCTGTTGTTGCCTCTGCGCTTCCCGGGTCCAAAACTCCTCAATGTCTTTCTGGTTGTCCGGGGTGCCGTTCTTGGCGACGACGGGCGAGGGAGGCTTCTCGAGTTCCTTGGCCGGTCGTCGCGGCAGGGCCGGCTTCTCGTCGTCTTCGGCGAGCAGGTTGGGGGGGTCTTGGGGCAGCTTCGGCACGGTGATGAGCGAGGTCAGATAGCGCAGGTTGGAACACTCGTAGTAGAACTTGACGAGACGATAGTGCTGGCCGTCGTACCGGGTGCGCAGCGGTTCCAGGGCGTCGTCGTCGCCCGTCGTGGTGTGCATGGCCCGCAGCATGCTCGTGATGAACTTGTAGATGCCATAGCTTTCCTGAACCAAGGGCACCAATGCTGCAATCCGGCATTCGTTGTTGGCGCCGCCGCGGAAGTGGGAGAAGATGAGCTTCTGGAACGTGTCGATCTGGTCCTGCAGCGTCATCAGGTCGGAAATGGTCTCGTAGCCCTCGTTCGGGTCATTGATGGATTTCAGGCTGATGTATTCTTCGTACTCGAACAGGCCGTTGAACTCCGGGTGGTTGCGGTGGAAGCCCAGCTTGGCCAGCAGGAAGAAGACGTATTCGCGGATGAGTGGGCCGTATCCGCGCAGGCCGTCGCCCATGGCGCCGCGGGCCAGGCTCTCGATCCAGTTGACGTTCTGCTGCGCCTCTTTGACGGTGACGGGGTGGCCTTCCTGCAGCACCTTGTGGATGGTGATGAGCGCCTTGAAGGTCTGCACCTCATCGGCCATGACCGGCTGCACTGTTTCGGCGTCAGCACGCGACGGCCGTCTCGCAGACCGCGAGCTTACCCTTCATGCCGGCCCAAAAGGATAGGGACGAGCGATGGTCCCAGGTGTAGACAATGCACGATCTGACATGTTTCCGCTTGGGCGCCGTCTCCTCGATGCTGGTGGCCTTGCGGATGTTGATGGCCAGGTCCGACTCGGTCTTCGCCATGTCGATGTTACGACCGGTGCCGGTCGCGAGTGCAGGGTACGCCATGTGGGCAGAGGAGGGCGTGGGAGGAGCGTGGTCGTCGACGTGTTGGGTCTGGCCAAAGCCGTCGTAGATGGCACCTCTTGCACCGGAACGCCTTCTCCCGGCCGTGTTGTGGCTGGGCGGCACGATGTACGCCAGTCTGACGGATTGCACGGAGTTAAGTATGTGTGCGAGGTAGGAGAAATGGCCTGGGATGCGTCACCGGCCTGGAATGCCACACAGGCAGACGAGTTCCAGATGGAGAGCTGCGGGTGCGAGCAGGTGAGCGCACGTGAGCGCACGTGACTGGGCTCCGAGACTAGGGCCAATCATATCGCCGCTTTTACGGCATCCCTACTCGGTACTGCCTGAGCATCCTCCGCACCAAGGATGGCCTCGTCATGTGTACGTACACCTCTCCAGGACGACGTGCTTCTCCCTCTCAGTCCATCGTCGTCCTCGTATGCACATGTCCCTTCTGTAGCACACAGTGGCGCCGGCGAATATCATCCAGCTCTCCGCCCTATGTATACATTTGTTCCGTTCACCCAATTAATCATTCATGAACCATCCGGGGTATCTCATGCACCAATTCGTGTCCCACCATGCCATTCCTGTACAGTGTCCCAGAAGCCAACAGGGACTCCCGTGAATAAACCAATCCGTGGCCCATGCAAGTGCTCGTTCCCGTGCCCATTACCGGCCCCCGTCCATATGCATCTTCGCGCTCCCCTTACCAGTCCATCGCCACCGACTGCAGCATCGTCAACACCGGCAGAATGACGGCCTCTTCATGCACGAGCTCCGCCTTCTGCTTCATCCTCGCATAAAACACCGGACAGTCCTTGCTGTCACACCGAATCTCCTCGTTGCGCCCAGACCCCGTACATGAACGACACGCCCGGGCCGCTTGCGTGGCTTTTCGTTCTGCTCGCGTCAGCCGCGATCGGAGTGCAAATATGCTTTTGGCCGACTGCTTGGAGCAGCTGCTGCACAGCGGCGCCTTGGCGTCCGTCGTCTTCATCCGGGCGCGGCAGACGACACACATCGACGACTTCATGTACGACTCGATCGTCCTCTGGCGCGTGCTGCTGGCGCCTTGTGGTCCACCTGCTTGCCCTGCTTCGACCCGTCGGATGGGTCGATACTTGGGCATTTCGTCGTACCATTGGCGTACGCTAGCTCCGACAAGATTGAAGATGCGCTCGAGCGGCGGAATGAGGTTCTTGATGATGTAGTACTCTGCGTCGAGCGCCATGTGCGCATCACTGACCAACACCTCAGGCGCCACACAGCGGTCCACCAAGCGAGCCCCAGGATGGCCCGTCACGACCACGTACGGCACCCGTTCCCCATACTGAGGCTCCAGCCGCGGGTCTTCCACCATCTTGCGCGCGCTGATCAGGACACCGGGCGGGGGCGGCCCTTTCGCGCTGTACGTTCCGAGCTTGACTTCGCGAGCGAAGCAGAAATCTTGAATCGAGACCTTGCCTCGCATGATCTTGGCGCACTGAGCTTGAAAATAGGCCTTGACTTGGCTCAGATCCGCCGTGCGGAACAGCAGTTTGAGGGCAGTCTCCTCCATCTTCTGCTCGGCGGGGGTTCCATCGCGGCGGACGGTCTCGATGCCTTTGGCGTCAAATTCCGGCACAGTCTGCGTGCGGCTCTCGTACTTGAATCCCACATACCGCTTCTTGGCGAGCAAGACGCACGGATGATAGACCTTCTCGAATTTGAGCTTGATGGGTCGAGGATTCATCTTGGTGACCGTGTCTGCGATTTCCTCGCCGATGTCGAAGGCTTGCTCCCGGGTCCGTCCTTTGAGATACACGAAGAGACTGTCGGTGTCGCCGTACACCACTTCCGCGCCCCATCGATCGACGGAATGGATCAAGGCAATGGCCTTCTCCAGCGTCTCGCGGCCCGTCTGCACGATGCTGTCTGCGATCTCCGAACACGGCATCCGCCCGGAGAACGACGCCGATGTGTATCCGTACGTCACGTTGGCGATGAGCTTGAGAGCAAGCTGTCGGGCGTTCAGCAGCCGCTGCAACGCCTTGTCGTCCTTGTCGACTTTCATGCCGCTCTTGACCATGACCCGCGTTTCCAGGATTTCGCTCAGCATCTTCGCCAGCAGCGACTTGCGGATGGCGGGTTTGGTGAACATCATGCCATTCGGGGAAACGTTGATGTGGTCCGACAGCAACTCCACCACCCGCGCCTCGCGACGGTAATTCGTGAAGCCCATCTTGTTCATGCCTCGCCAGCCGACAATCCGACCCAGGAACGTCGAGTAGCAGTAGTTGTAAGCAATCATGACGCTGGGATACAGACTCTGAAAGTCGAGGACGAGCATGGGACTGGTGTAGAAGTCGCTCCGGGGCTCCATCACGAGCGGCAGACACTCCAACGCATTTTGACCGCCCACTTGCCGGCGACTGGGCGACACCAGTATGAAGTTTTCGGCCTTGGCGATGCGAAACATCAACGATTCCACCTTGAACTGGGACCCGCGCGAAATGACCGAGAACCAGTCGACACCCAACAGCCGGGCCTGCTCACTGGTCCGCGGCAGCAGCTCGTTGGCTTCGAGAATCTCAAGGTCGAACTGCGCCCGGGCGCTGAAGTACTGGACCACCTTGGCCTGGTCACCAGGATTCGGACTTTGATACCACTTGGTCAGGTCGGAAAAGCTGTAATGAGGTATTCTCTGATGCAGGACATGGAAGACGACGTTCTCCATGCTGTACCCCAGCAGATTCAGTTCGCCGCGCATGGCCCTCCAGATGTTGATCGTGTGTCGGCCCGTGACTCGAACGGTCGAGGTATGGTTGAAGCCCCAGCGGTCGTCCTCCTTGCCAAACCTGCCGTGAGATTGCGATTTCATTCTCGACAGCTCATCGCAGTAGTTGAGGCCATACTTGACGCGAGCCCTTTCAATGAGGTATCCCCACGAGCTGTTGTGTACTTCATAGCCGGTCAGGATGTCAGGATCGTATGTCCGGACAATATCCACCAGCCGGGTGAGAACATCGAGTTCGGTCGCTTCCTGCGCCACCTCGTATGGCACGTTGCGTCCAATCTTTTTGGCAGTATGTGGTTCATCCGCGACAGCCAAGATGCCGACACGAACTCCTTCCTTAGAGCCATTGGTTTCCATGTCCTCGTCATCGCTTTGCACGCACCAGAAGATGCAGGCGACGGGGTCCAAGTCGGGATTTGGCGCCAGGGATCCGCGGGTGTTGACGTGAACCTCCAGACTCATGATGCTCATGTACTCGGTTTCACGTTGGATATCCGTACTGGGCTGCACCTGAGAGTACTTGAAGCCGTGCTTGTTCTGCGGCGTCGGGCCATCAATCTGGGAGTGCGTGGTTGTGGGCACTGTTGACTTCGTTGGCACTGGCAGGTTCTCCGCCTCCTCTTTCAACCAAGCAAGCACGTCGACCTTGCGCGGCGGAGGCTCGTCAATGACCCACTCCCGTATCCTGCAATGTTTCCGTCTCTGATTGTCTCGGGCCTTCTCCGCTGCGAAATCAACCAACGCAGGAGGCTTCCGGCCAAACGTCGCTGGAGATGTACCAGAGGGATCGAAGTCTGGCAGATACGGAATTGTGTCGCCTCCGAGTTTGAACTCACGGCCTGCATACTCTCTAGCTCGACCTGGGACGTCTTTTTCGTGGCTGTAATACGCTTCCTGGTAGATCGCGTCCGGCAAACCGTGCTCCGACATTGTTGACTCCACGTCCTTGAAGCTGGGCGGACCAGGCTGAAAAAGTACCAATGTATTGTCATTAACAGGCTTCGGCAAACCTTGCAGCCTGGAACCAAGAAGATCCGACGAGGACTTGCTCCGGCCCGTGGTAGGAGGCGCCGGTGTCTCCAGGGCGACAGCAGTCGACCTCGTAGGAGTCTTGAAAGCCGCGGAGAACGCAGAAGTTTTGAACGTCGAGCTCTGAGAAGAGTGTGGAGAGGTATCGCTTTTCTGGCTCAGGCGGAGGACCGTAGCTGGATCGTTGGAATTCTTGACCGACGGAAAGGATAAGGTCGACTGCTGGGAAAGGTTCACCAAGCCGCGGGCTTCTCGAGGGACATCCTGGTGCCTAGACGCAGACGCAAGTCCACCAAGCGCTTCAGGAAGCCGTGAAGTGCCTCGTCTTTCTTCGTAAGGTTGCTGTGCCGAAGGGACCTCTCGGAGCTGGACGAAGAAGTCGGGTTCTTCCTCTGAACCAGAGTAGTCGGGTAGCGAATCCCCCTCATCAACGAGATATTTGTATTTCTTCCTCGCCCTGGATGACGGAGATTTTGCGAACCTTGGTCTCTTGGCGCCTTGGGGAGGTTTCGTTTCGCCGGCCGCGCTCTCATCGTCGTCTTCCGGGGGGAACTGGAAGGCATCCTCGTCCAGACGATCCGTGTCAGCAGCAGGTCGAATACCATACATTTCGTACTCAGCGGGACCGATAGGGGTTGAGACTAGAAGATCTCCACTATGGGCCTCATGACTAGCACCGTTCGCCGCGCCAGGTTCGCCCGAAGCACCGTTTCCCGAAACTTTGGCATCTTCCAGGCTTGTCTCTGATCCGTCCGCAGGACTCTCTTCGCTGAACGGGTCGATCAGGATGCGATCTCGATTCCCTTCTGCACGTTGATGGCCGTTCTCTCCGGTCTCTTCTGCGTCTCGATGGCTGCTCAGCCGATCCGCGTATCCTAGTCCCGTCAAGTGAAGTCGGTCAGGGTATAGATCGTCGACGCTCTCTAGAGCTGTCCGAACAGTATCTCCGAGTGAGACTGGCTGCACAAAGGTGTCGAATGACAGCTTCCTCTTGTCGCTTTTGTCGTACTCATCCGCCACCACCTGGGCGATCTTCTCTCGGTATTCCTCCTCATGTATCCAGCCGCCCGCAGCGGTGTCTCGAGGTTCGGCGGACATTGAGACGAGGACCTCGGGCGGGAAGGGGCTGCTGTTGTAATCTCTCAGACCCATCCTGATCTTTCGGCGGCGAGTCTCGTCCTTCCACAGACCCGCCATGCTCTGCACCAGCTTCGCGTCGGCCGGGATGGGACGAAGCCGTTCGATGAAGTCGTGGTGGAGTGGGCGCTCCTCGATGCTGTTGCGATTCAAGATATCTTTGACATGCACGTCGACCTCCAGCGCGCAATGGCTCTGCTTCGGAAGTCGGTCTTCGGCGGAAATGGCTGCCGGCGGGATCGACAAGTCGTGCCATTGATGCAGAGGGTTGGTCAGGTCGGCATATCGTGGGACAGGGGCGCGGAATTTGACCTGTGCGCAGTCAATGTAGCTGCAGCCGTAGAGGTTGTAGTCGCACATCCATTGGGCCAGGTACTGCAGGTGGCTTTCATAGGGTTGCAGCACTCGCTTCATCACAGCTCCTTCGCGCAGCAGGTCAGCCAGCCTCGTCATGTGCAGAGGATTCAGCAGATAGATCTTGAGGTAGAACTTGTATCCCACGTGATAGCCGTAGAAGGGCACGCCCTTGACCAAGGAGATGTGGGCAACGTAGCGAACCTTGCCCTCGTAGATGTTCTGGCGATAGCTGGTGGCCAGGGCATGGTCAATCGACAGCTGGAGAGTGCGGATTGCCACGTCCACAGCTGCGGGAGCCAGACTGCCGCTGTACTCGATGTAGGTGTATTGAAACGCGCCGTGGACATGCATCAACACCCGCTGGCCCGTCGGAGTTGTGCCAAAGACACGGATGACCGACACCCGAGGCCGTTCGAGTTGATTCCCCCCGAGGGGTACGGGCGGGTCGAAGTCATCGAGCTGGGAGGCTTGGTAGTAGTCCACACAGTTCATGCGGACGCGGAAGATGTCCATCGTGGGTGCGATCGGGGAACCGACGCGTCCGTGTCATGACGAAGGCGTCTCGTCGTGCATGCATGCGGCGGGAGGGAGGCAAGTCAGAGATGGATGGCACGTGTGTGCGATGCCGCTCGAGCTGCGGTATAGGGTGCTTGTGACAAGTGCGTGGAATGGCGATTGTTGACGGCCCACGAGGACTGGCGCGCACAGGCAGCCCACCGGGGGGGCAGCAACGAATGACGCAGCAGCCACACCGGCGGCTTGCAACGGAACCCGGAAAAACTGGTCGGCAGAAGACCAGCAAATGCCAAGATCATCGGTGACAGTCAGACCGACGACTACTCCCCTGGATGACCATGGACTGCATGTGAGGCCTCGAGACTCGGAGTTCTGGCGCCATCGATGGTCGAGACTCGAGATCAACGTTGCCACCGTCTATGTGCCTGTTTGGATATGCAAGTAGAAGCCATTCGGCTTCTTCCCGCCGACACGGTGCAAGGTCTAACTACGTTCAATCCTACATCCCTCGTACATGTAGATGTACCGCGAACGGAGTATAGAGTGCGTACCCAGTGAGTAACACGACTACTCGTAGGGATAGCGGATGACACAGTGTCTACAAATTACGAAGTTATAGATGCTAACGCTTCATCAGACTCTCTGACCCCGAACACCTGATTAGGAACGGATTAATCGTTTGTACGCCGTCGTGCCGTGGAGATCCCTTGTCCTTCTCGGCCTCGGAGTCTGTTCCCCTCGATCAAAAGGAATGCTGCTCGGCCGTGGTCGGCCGTGTTGTGCCTGTATTCGGTGGCTGATGGCGTCGTGATGTTCTCGCAAATGCCAGGCCTTTGCTCGGAAGGATAATTCCTCGCGGGCCTTCTTGAAATCTAGCCATCACGTTTGACAGGGCTGGGCAGTCCTTTGGCTACATCATCATAGTGCGAAGTAGAGCAGTTGATATCTCGTGGCTGAGAGTCGCGAGACCTGTGGTTTGCCATTGGGCCGCCTGTGCGTGTTCCGGGCCTACTAGAGTCGCCGCTTCGTGCAGTCGTTGCTTGTTTTCATTCCCTCAGACTCGTTGGCCCTTGCCATGATCATGACAACATCCACCAGTCTGATTACCATGTTCATCAATCTAGTCTTCAATTTCAAGCCGGGTATAGATCCTGGGCATGGTCCGTTGCGTTGTCGGTTGAGACATAGTTGCCGATGGGTCTCACTTCTTCTCTAGTGCAACCAATGTCGAAGTTGGCCTCCATGAGAGGTGGTCGGATCCTATCGTGTAGCGGGTTCGTAGCGAGATGGGTCAATCATTGTCTGCTCGACGCCGGTGGGCGTTCAGTCTTTAGTATTCGTGAAGTGCACAGCCGTCTAAATACCATCTCGTTCCCATGCGAGTCTCGTTCAGAGAGATACAACCCATCATCTCCAAATGCGGTATGGATGCTTGCGGCTGTATAGCGCTCGGCAGATCGGTCACGGGAGCTGTGGACGTGCGTCGGCTGCATACTGACTTCATCGCAAGCGTCGTACGGCGGTGCGTCTGCCTCGACTGCCTCCTGGGCTTCCTGTCTACATGTCCACAGTACGCATCGTTCCAGTGCCGCCGCCCTCGGCCTTTGGCTCCTCTCGACGCCTGCCTCCTGCTCCACGAGCGTCGCCACTCTAGCGAATGCCGGTTTCGGTTCGACGCGTTGATGCCTTCGGTGACTCTTCGCACCCATCTTCTTCTTTGGCGCGGCGTTTGATGATTTGTTTGCGTCGTCTAGCGGCATCCGGGAATCGGTGGCTCTGTGGCGAGGTCACGACCGTAGCGTCGATGGACTGTCCTCGGCCGAGACACGAAAGCCAGTCGCCGGTGTGTGGCGAGGGAAGGTATGCTGCGGAGCACGTCTGATGTGCAGTCTGGAGAGAAAGAACGCTATAACGCACGCCTTCTCCCTTTCTGCGATGGCGGCTATGCGCCGCTAAAACCTGTCCGACGCTGTCGAGGCGCCTATAGGCTGTTGGAGTGTAGAAGCCTGTTCGTAGCCGTCGAGGCACCTATCGATGGACTTTATAGTCCGGGTAGTCTTGATCCTCCTCCGATTTGATCATCGGGTCAGACTCTCGGGTGAAGACAGGTGGTGGTGGCAGCGGCGGACCGATTCGCCGCCCGTGATGAGAGTCAACAGGCGTACCCGAGTCAGATCGAGGTCGTTTGATGCCACAGGACTGTGTAACGGCGGCGGCGGCAGCCCCATCGTTGAGATCAACTGGCTTCTGAAATTCCTCATCCTCTTCCCGTGACGGGACCTGCAGTCCAGTTTCGGAATCATTGTCGTTGTTATTGTTGTCGTCGTCATCACCATTATCATTGAGCAGCGGACCATTCATTTGCCCCCCAGGAGGCTGGACAGGGAGGTGGCCGTACCCCTGTGTCACCGCGTCGATGGATTCGTTGATTTTCTCCTGTTGTTTCTTGATGCGATGCAGCCGTTGCTCGATCTTGGTGAACCACCCCGTCAGAAAGACGGTCAGGCCGTCTAATTGGGCCGGCGTCGTGGCAGGGGCTGGATTCTCCGATGACGACGACTCATTGTTGGTGTGTGGGAACTCCCGGTACGAGCATTTCAGCCTGTTCTCCTTGCAGTACTGGCACTCCGGGCGGCCTTCGTCACACTTACCTTTCCTTTGGCGACACGGTTCGCACGCCTGGACGGCTCGGACGAGTCTCCGGAGGTGCGTGTTGCAGCCGTCGCAGTAGTGACGTGGCTCGGGATGAGGAGAGTGTACAGGCGGGGCACCGCCGTAATGCGGAGGTTGTGGCACTTGAGACGGACGCGGCGGTGCGAGATAGGCAGGCTCGTGGGGCCCGCTGCTCGCCGTGTGGTATGGATGATGCTGTTGGACATCAGGTGCCGGATAGGTGGGCCACGGGAGGCGGCACGCGGTTGCGTCCACCGCAGGATATAGAGGACGGAATTGAGGGTGGGACAGCGGCAGTAGTGGAGGAGGCGGGAACGGTGATCCGGAGGCCATGTCTGGACCGGCACGCGCTGTTCTACAGGACGTAGAAGACGGCTGGTAAGGTGACTTGCTTCCAGCGCCAACGGTTTAGATCTCGACGGATCTCACATCGGGCCGCGGCGTGGATGCGGGACTGTAGCGTACAGTAGCTAAAGGCGGGACGAGAAATGGTTCGAGCGCAGCTCCCGTAGGCGGCGCGGGCGGCTAGTTATGCAGTGGGGATGGAATCGCCGTAGTTAAAAAAACTGAGGGTTGTGGAGGGCCGGAGCCAAGCTGGCACCGCCGACTACCAGTCCTGTGTATGTACGTGGGGGAACCTTCGGTAGAGGAGGTACCCAGGACGAACAAGTTACAATTTCCCGCTCGGCTTCAGGCTTCATCTAAAGCATCCATGAAAAAATAGTTCGAGTATTCCCTACTCGTCGCTTTTTGACGCCACCGGTTGATATGATTCACGCCCGCACGAAAAACTCCATGATAATGACCACCCTCGGACGCGTGTCCGCTACCGGTTCTACCCATACTCCGTACTGTATTCCTCGTAGACGAGAGGCGAGATCGCCTCATGAAACAGCCATCTTCGTGCCCTCCCGCGTCTCGGACCCTTTCACGCCATCGCCGTTAGTGACGAGGTCCCGGGAACGAGGTCTTTGCTCGACTTACTGGGACTCGGTTGCTCGTCCTTGACCTCGATAAAGTTGCACATGCCCATGGAGTAGTTGAAGATGTCGGCCTTGCTGACGGTGCCGTGGTGGACAACCCCGTCTGCCGTGCGGACGGAACAGTGGAACGCCGCCGTGTCCGCGTCAAAATAGTGCCGCCGCGGCTGGAGATCGGCTGGCAGGATGGTTTCCTTGCCGCCGACGGTCATCTTGAAGGGCAACTTCTGGTTGGCCCAAGACAGGATGGTGAGGGAGCACCACATCGGGATACTGGAGAGAAAGCTTTTGGTGCGGAGCTGGTCCAGTTGCTGCCTCAACTGCTTGCGGTGCGCCAATTGCTGTGGAGATAGCTCCGGCACCCTAGCCACCTGCACCTCCAGCTCGTAGTAAGCGTCGGGGATGTTGGGCTGCCCGTCCTCGGCCTCGTTCTCGGCCTTGTTCCCGGCCTTGTTCCTGGGAGGCATCCTTCCGAAGCGTGGTTGGAAACCGATAGGCGACTCAGACAGGATGTGCGCGCGCAGCACGACAATTCGAGGCGGCGGCGAAATGTCGATGGGCGGTGAAGACGATAGAAGCTGGGCAACATCGAAAGACGACAGCCAGAAGATATCCTCTATCCTGCATCACTTGTACAAGGCCGGGCCCGCCATCCCTTGCAGCTGCCAGGAATGCGGATCCCAGGCCTTCACCTGTCACACCGTGTTATTTTACCCGCCTCTGCAGGCATCGCTGTGCGCCGGCTGTGTATCAAATACACACCCGTGTCCTCAGGCTCCCCCTCCCTTCTGGCAATGGCGCCGGTGACTCGATCTGGCTTGTTTTCAGATGCTTTTCATGGGCGAAATTCCTAATCCATCTTTGACTATCACGTTTGGTTACTCGGACATGCCATTCGCGCGAACGCCTCTGCATTGTGTTGTGGCGAAGCAAGAGGCGTTGATCTGGAGGTCCCGACATCCTGGATCCGAAAATACCGGATGCGCAGGGGACAATCGCCAGCCCCGCTTCCCACAAGCCCAGCTACAGGGACGTAGAGGAGGTCATGATTCACCACCGGCCCCCAAGCCATGCATGCATGGCGGCCAAATCACTTGGGAGGGGCTTCCTGGATTTCCAGGCATCAGTCCAATGCGCGACCTGTTCGATTTCTCCTACTCCCACCTGACCGACAAGCCCGACACCTCGCCAATGCTCAAGCCGGATCATCGCACATCCAAGTCGTGTGTGGATCTCCCCTCCCCCTATTTCGCATACGTACCTGAGTCATGTACGAGTATGTGCCAGACCAGCCTCGGATACGTGACCCCCTTCGCAATATTCGCAGTGACGGAGAACGCTCTGGCGAATGGACGGGAATCTGCGTTCCCTGATTGGCCATACGGAGAAAGGCACCACCCTGGTCCTTTCAACATCGGAGGGACGAAATGAAGTATTAGTAGGGATGTAGACGAGCTCAGTGCGCAGGTTGTTACCGCATCCAACCACAGGGCCAGCTCGGTCAGGCCTGGGATCCGCTAATCGGATGTCCTGAGATCGGCCCCAAGACGAAGAGGTTGGTGGAGGATCGGTTGGGTGACAGGATTCGATCCATTGCTCGGCAATCGGCCAGAGACTAGGCAAAAGCGAAGCTAAGATGCTTTCTCTCCACCCCTCGTTCCTACACTTCCGCCTTACCCTCGATCTTGGGTCAGCTGAGTCCGTGTCCTCTCTGCACTGCTCCGTGCGCACTCGCTTGTTCAACTGCTTGTCTCCCCAGCCGAATTCATGCAGCCACTCAGGGTATGATCTCACATTTCCACAAGGACAACGTATCGGGAAACTTGACGGGAGGGATGCTGCCATCATCGAGTATACTCGGGCGTAGCTGCGGCACGATCTGTAGCCTACGACAAGGTTCAAAAACCAGATGCAAAAGTGGCGGTCATGAGCACTGCCCTCAGGCACCGAAAGGGGACAGCACGTTCTTCAGCAGGTATTAGAGAACCGACGGTAAGGAGGGACGAGAAGGAAGGAGGAAGAGGAGTCATCAGCGGCCAGGGTACAGTGGTCAAACCTCTCCGGTAGAATGATCCTCGCGGCTCCGAACTGGTAGACTCAGCGACGGTCGCGTTTTCACTGCACATACTCAGAACCTTCAGAGCCTCCGTGTGGCAGACCTCAAGGGCCCAACTACGGCCAGCATAGACAGTCCCTATCAAGTTGATATCGTCACATACTTGGAGGATGGGCGCGATCACGCGTGGTATTGTTCCGGCCTTCCTCGCACACAGGGACGGTCCACTTAGACTCAGGGCCTCCGCGGCCCCGTTCCAGGAAACAGAGTTAAGCCTGGCTTGCCGGGCTCGCCACGTCACGAACCTAATCCTCTTCCTCCCCAATACTCATACTGTACGGAGGCCCCTTAATCAAGCGAGCTTGGAAGTTACTCGTCCGGATAAGTACTGCGCCCCAGGCGGCCGAACTCAAAATTGCCAGAGCGTTTGACGCCCTGTGGCGAGCCAAATACTGTGTGCATGACGCTCCCCCAAATTTTTGCCCGCGTGTTTGCCTTCGAACACACCTCTGAACCACATGCGCTTTCGGGTTTGAGTGTCTCATTGCGTGATGCTGGTTTCGTTCTGCCTGGGATAAGTAGACAGCGAAATCAGACTTCGCGCCAGGTTTCCGAAAGAATGTCTTCCTGTGTACGAAGTTCCGAAATTCACAGAACGGCCCGCCCACGCATCCCTCGGCTGCCTGTCACCTTTTTTAGGCTTTCTTGGAGTTTGGTTGGTCAGTCTCCTTCGAAGGGCCACATTTCAACCTGTATGCCCTCATTAATCGCTTCATGGAATGGCTGTGGATACAAGTCATCCAGTGTCAGATCCGATCGTCAGGGTTGGCTCAGGTGGGTGCCGGAGACATGTTAACACATTAATTAGATGGTGCACTGTGCTGTGGGTTGCCCTGAGCGGCAGGCGATACATGAGCTTAGACCAACTGTTGACTTGGGCGGTAGGTTGGTGTGCTGGCTTGGTGATGAGAAGGGCGAGGAGGATGACGGCCATTCGTCGAGGAAAACGGATTTACCGTAGCGGCCGAGACCGCGGAAGGTCGTTCTGCCTGGAATCGAGTCGGAGATGGGCTGACAGATAAGAGCAGTAGTCCGCTTGGGTAAGCCTCCAGAGACAAGGTGGGAATGTGATGGGATGCTAAAGTGTTTCAGTTAGTTTCGGTTGTACGAATACTGGGCAGGTGGATGGCAAGGGGGGCTTACCCACCCTGTAGATTCCTCCTTGCCAAACAACCTCAGCCAACCACATACGAGTACGTGAAGTATCCCTCGCAGAGTCAATGTTCACATTGTTGTGGGGGTACTCCGTAGACTCCGATGAAGATGGTTCCCCGTAGCTTGTCTACAAATTTCCGCCGCCTTTTCCGCCATCAACATTCTTAACCAATACTGACTCTTGAGCAGCAAGAAAACAAAGCTGCGCGGAGACTACGCATAGGTTGCCGAGTCTCGCACGATGACAGCGGGCACCGGTTCTCCTACAGGCCTCCTCGACACGAACTCCAATGGGGCGGTGACTCCTCCATCGCTGGTGCCACCAGCTGCAGGCGCAGAAGAGAAAACCATAATAGAGGCAGCCTAGTGTATTCTGTGCTGGGAGGATAAGCTGGACTTTCTCTTTACGCTGTCAACTCGATACCGAGAGAGATAGGTCAGGAGGGGCATCGAGGTCACGTGTTATGATTGAAGATCTTCGGATTTAAAGCGACCATTGATCGAGCCCACCTTCTGTACGAGGCCCTCTGTACTCTAACTTTACGGAACCGGCCGGGGGCTGGATCGGGCAGACTGCTCGTACCGAGTAGGGCCCAGATTAGGTTTTCGATCTGAGACTCCAGGCGAGACTTTGGTACTCAGACGCTTACTGCGCGCTGTCTCCCCGCACTTCGCTTGGCACTCCCCCGCCCCTCAGCGCCCGCAACACCAGATGTTCAACTAATATCGGGATCCTTCTGAGGTTCCTGGGGTTTGTTCCCGTGGATACTCTGGGTATATTTCCGCAGCCAAGCCAATCTTGATATCCCTCCAGCTGCGCCTCATGTACTCGAATCTCTTCGCAGCTCACGGGCAGTTCGATTCGGCGCTAATTGCTGGAAATTGAAATCAGATAGGTCCGAAATGGCAACACGCCGTCCTTGCATGTCCATTGAGCGGCAGTGTCTCTTGGACTCATGTGAGAGCCAGCTAGGACTCGTGGTGAGCTCAGCTGAGAGCCATCCCATAGCATTTCGAGTTCATTTCTCGATCGCTGTGTGCAAGATCAAACGAGTATTGGCCTGGATCCACCTGTTCGCAGCCCAAGGCGAGTTCTGATTCAATCATTCCCGTTGGATAGTTGTCTCGAGGCCAACAGCCCATGATTATGGACTGGAAGCGTAGCATTTCGCTTGACAAGAAGCGCCGTTCCTGGTATTTTTCTTCCACGTGTGACAGAGTGCCGTCATGAGACATGTGCTTGGTCTCGTCGTAGTACGCGGGGCAGCCTGTCTCGATTCCAAACACTGTGCAGCTAAAGGCAAATATGTCGGCTCTTTCGCTTATTGTAGGATTCGGATGCTCTAGAGTTCAACAGCTATACTCGCGGTAGCTTACCTACGCGGCGTGGTTATCAATGGCAGAACCACCGAAGTCGATCTGTTTCGCGCAGTCCTCGCCATGGCACCCTTACAGATTATGACATCTGCCGCATTGGAGACAGCGCCGAAGACGCTCTTTGGATGTAGGTATTCCAGTCCATCGATGCCTTTGACGAGGCTGTGACCGACCCTGCAGGAAACGATATTCGAAGGCATCGTCGTTTGGCCGTGAGTAGTAGCCGAATGTACGGAGTCGTGATCTCGTCGTCTAAATCTAGAAACCAGCTAATCTACGGCTCGTTCGTTTCCAAAGTGAAACAGTGTACGACGAGAGTCGGCACTCCGGCAAAGATGAGGTTCGCAGACCGAATCCAAAGATCCCGGGGTTTTCCCTCTGCGATGCAATTAGAGGACACCGTTCGCGTGACCTCTTTCTCCCGCGTGACCTCAGCGCAGGCACTACAGAGTAGATATAGTCAAGCCGTGGAATGTGTACAGATACCAACCATTTCCCCAGCCCGGCAATGTACCACCAGAAGGGACGGCTCTGCTATTAGAAACGAGGCCGAGCCACGCACGGGGAAGGTCAGGAGAAGTGATTTAATGGCTTGATATCTCTGCGTCACGCGCTACAGTACCCGTCCCCGGTGCGCCTTTTAGTCTCGTCACTTCTGAGTACCTGCCAAAACACATACGTCGTGCTGTCGACATCCACTCCCTACAAGAAGATCCTCAACAAAGACGCTTGGTGCTTTTGATATTGCGAAATTGGTGCGGAGTGGAACAACTGGCCTGGAGAAGAGGATACTCTAGAAAGGCAGAGAGGATGCACCGTTGCCCATGCTAGAGTACATATCCTGATCAGCTTGCGGGGACACTTGCAAGAAGGAGAAGGAGAGGGACGTACCTGGTATGTAGTTGGTGAGATTTCTCCGTACACGCACACGCACACGCACACGCACATGCACACAGTATCACTTCTACAGCCTACAGTACCTGTCCAATTGACGCCCACGGGCTCTTACCTTGCCCAATTGTCACGCACACAGCATCTTCTTGCTGCCCATCTGTATGCCTGACGGGAAAGGACACAGCGTTCAACAGATGGCCGAAATGACAAGCACAGTCCGAGCCGAGTAACTGAATGCAAGAGATACTGTACAATAGGTATCAACGCGAAACCGGGCGCAGATGACTACGAGTGCAGTGTCGCTCGCTCGCTCGCTGGTCAAGTCTCTGGTGTCTAGACAATGAGTAACTATCAATTATATTGCAAGCCGCAGCCTACGGCGTGTAATGTGCAGTGCATTTATGAGCGATGAAGAAGGGCGGCAGTGCATTTATGAGCGTATCAAGAAGCGCCGCGGCGGCGGCAGCGGCGGGTATCACTTTGACTCGGAACGATCCGAGGGCGCAGTCCCTCCCTGCGTACGAGCTATATACAAAGTAAATACAGTATCAGCTTCGTGAGATTCGGTCTTCGATCCATTTTCAGTACTGTGTTGGGCGGAATAACAGTGTTGCGTTATTACTATGAACTGAGGTGCAACATACTGTACGCAGAGAGAAAGAGAGAAGGAGAGAAGAAGCGAAGAAGTGAAGAAGTGACAACCCCACCAGGTAGGGAGGGAGTACTCTGTGTGTGTGTGTGTGTGTGTATGTGTGTATTGTACGTCTCTTCGTTTTGACTTGACCTGTCTCCGCACGCTAAGTGAGAACGAGTATGTATCTCGGCCACGCTCGGCCTGGAACGGAACGGAACGGAACGGAACGGAACTGGAACTCGAACCGGCTCGATGTGAGTGGTCCACAAAGGTAGGTAAATGGTGGTGTTGGCACAAAGATCACAACAGCAGCAAGAGGCGCAAGAGAAAGCCACAGTGCGAGGTAAGGTAAACACGAAACCCGAAAAAGGCGCCGGATGAAAAAAGCACCTTCTCAAAGTGGACAAAGGTTCGCAGAAACCGAGAGAACCGAGAGAACCGAGAGGGCGATCCAGATCAGCTCAGCTCAGATCAGATTAGATCAGATGAGGACAGGCCAGGCGAGGCGAGCACAGACGACGATTGATAGGCGACGATAGGCGACGATAGGCGACGATAGGCGAAGTAGGACGAGTAGATTAATCTGTGGCGAATCGGACGTGATCCGACTGAATCAGGGCTGGATCAGAGCTGGATTCAACTAAAATAAACCACATGAACAGGTGGTGCGTGGTGTGCGGGGTGTATGAAGTACAGAGCAAACTGAACTAAACGAGAAGGACCTCCCAAATACCCCGAGTGTATGTGCTCGGTGCTGTAGGCGGTATCGTGGGTACGCAAGCCCAAACCCTGCCCCGAGTGCCTGGAAATAGGGCGTACCGAGTACCGAGCAATACATAGCTGAAACAATGTAACCCGCCCCGCCCAACCGGAATGACTTTGGTGAAAACCAACACCGCATAATTACGACCAAGACCTTTAGCCACGACCACGACCACGACCAACCACAACCAACTCCATCCTCGAGTTACGATGGCGTTCTTGCGCAGGAGTCTTGCTTGATGCTTCTGTATTTTGTCATTTGCATTAGCATTTCGAGTCTGCCTCGACTTCTCTATCGGCCTTCCTACATTCCACATAGATTCAAATGCAATCTTGTCTGTTTGTCGGTAGGTGTGCAATATATGGCAGCCAAGCGATTCTACATGCATAGGTAATTACCAGAAAAGGTACTCGCATTCCGTATTCGGTCCTAGATGGCTGATTTACAGACACGCCTGATTGAGCGGGGAGGGATGAAGTCTGGGCGACTCTTAGGCGATTGGAGAGCGTGGCCAAGGGGAATTCACGGACCCTCCAGGGTGACTCCAGTCAGGTGTTCGAGCAGGGCCGTCTATCCGGCATATTCAGGGCAAGATTTCAGGGTCCGTAGTGAGGGCCGGTGATTGGGTAGTTCGGTCGTACAGGATCGAAACCGTGACCCAACCGAGCCGGTAATCTACGAGTAACACATGACGGTACGGTGCAGTGCACATGCCTGCCCCCTTCGACGGGGTTGACTCGGTCTTCGAACAGTATGGATAGCCAGCCTGACTCGGTCGAGGAGTCGATTGGCCTGTTCCCGGGGATTTGAGACTCGAAGCGCGAGGAGCTCCTGGAACCTTGCATCCGCATTGTCCGCAGGAGGTAAGGATTTTCTCTACCGTGCATGAAATGTGATGTATCAACACACCCGGGTTCAATGGCGCAGGTGTGATTGGGGAGTCGCTCGGTTGAACTCGTCCAGCTCTCTCGTTTCGGGATGGAGAAAGAGAGGTTGGGATCTGAGAGGGAAATGTAGGATCTAAGATCCGGAGAGGATGAGAAGGGAGAGGTGAGAGCCGAGAGAGAAGGGCTGAAATGTAGACGTCACGACGCCGCAGTCTCAGTGAGTGTCGGGGAAGCCTGAGGAGCATATGAATGCCCGCGGAGAGACCTTCCATCTTCACATCAGTTGCAATCCGATCATCCTCAGTCAGTGACGGTCATTCGCGGTCAGTGGAGTTCATCCCCGGTCAGTGATAGTCATACCAAGTCAGTGATTGTCCATGCTGTCAGTGCCGTGCTAAAAACCCCTCCAGTCGTCCTCCCGTCACTACCTGTCGTCAAACATGGCTGTGCATAGCCCGACCGAGGAGCTCCGCCGGGAGCTCTACGCCCTGATCGAGGCGGCCACGAACTATGTCGAACAAATCGGCCGTCTCAAGGCTCAACATCGCATCGAGCTTCGGCGTCAGCAAGAGGAGACCCGCAGGATCAAGGCTTCCTACGAAGCAGAGATGTACCTTGCCAAGCTGGCCCACGAGGAAAGGATCCGCATTCTCGTTGAGGAACATCGAGCGGCCGTCCTGGGTCCGACAGACCATCTCGACGGGGCAGAAGAACAGGTCGAGGCAGCCAACCGACGGGTGGCAGAACTCGACCGAGCCATGGAATGCCTCCACAAGTGCGTGGGGGACGAGCGGGAGCTCCGACAGGAGGACGTCGCGGACACGCGTCGAATGGTCGAGGAAACGGAGATGCGAGCGGCCGAAGCACAGCAGCAGGCGGCCGAGGCGAACAGACTCGCCGAGGAATCCTACAAATGGGCGCAGGCCGAAAAGGGCCGCGCGGAGCGGGAACTCGCTCGGGCGCGCGAGGCGGAGAGGAAGTTGTACTCGGCCACGCAGGACGCCGAGGATGCGAACGAGGATCTGCGGGAGTGCAAGCAGCTGTTGGAGCGCCTCATCCAGACCGGCGAGGGTCCGCGGCGCCTGCCAGGAGTGGACGAAATGCTTGAGACGGCGCCAGGGAAGATTGAACTGCCATTGGCGGCGTCTTTGTCGTCGTCGTCGTCCTCACCCTCCACCCGTCGCGGGCCACCGGAGCCACCGTTTGCTCCGACGTCGTTCAAGCTGCTGACGGAGACGCACGGGGTAGCGGACATGATGAACAGGGAGAACAGGGAGAAGAGGGAGCACACGTCGATACTTCGTGACAAAGGGCGTGAACGCTGGCTTCCCATGAAGGTCGAGGCCAACATTGGGGACAGAAAGCAGAAGCTGCAGGAGCAGGAGGTGGAGGTGCAAGCGCCGACGCTGGCGGGGTCGACCTGGGGACCGACCCCGGTGCCACCGATGTTCCATTGGCAAGCGACTCAAACCTCAGGGGATTGGAAGTGGCAAGCCTCAGGCAGCGGTCTGAAGCGCCGGTCGACCTCCGAGGAGGCGGCGGCCCCAGCAGAGAAGAAGAGGATGGATGTTCACATTTGGGACATTTCCAGTGATGACGAGCTTTGAGGAGGAGGTGAGGGCATGCATATAGTAGGAGATGATGTAGGCTGTCTTACGAATTCCATTCTGTCAACGTGTTCCATTCGGTCCCGCAGTAATCATGCTCATGTCGGGGTTGGCAGGCACCCCCGAGAGTTATAGGCGTCAGGTGGCCTCCCGTGGTGTCAATAGGCAGGCATAGCCGTCGTCTTTTTGGGGGTCCTCTTCGGTGTCATAGACTGGCACTTCCGTCAGCATAGGCGGTCGTCCGCGGCGTCTTCGCGGGGCATGTGGGTAGGCTCTCTGGTGACCTGCCCTGGTATACACACTACTGTATCGGGTGGGAGTGTTGGATTCTACCCAACCTGACAGACAAGAGCGCTTCCGACCAACTCTACAATGGCAACTTCCGTTAAACTCTCCAGTAAAGGCCGCGCTTCCGACCAAGCCTATAGACAAAGAGCGTCTCCGACCAACTCTGGAGACAAAGAAGTGCTTCCGACCCCGCTGTCCGGGCCCTGCCCATCAATCAAGATACGTGTGGGCTGTAGCGGGAAAGGACAGAGGAGATCGAGATTGAGGTCCATATAGAAGCCTAACTTTCAGATTTAGAGTTGGAAGTTAGAGTTAGAAGTTGGAGCCTGGGCCGGAGTCAGACTCGCTGTGACATTGTAAATTGTGGTTGCGGTTACAGTGCAGGCAATTGAGTTGGTCGTACGGAGTGCGTCGTTGCGTTGTGGAAGGTCGAGAGGAGCTGGGATCGAGATGCAATGTAGACGTCATGAAAGATCGTGAAAGATCATAAGAAGGCAGCTTCACCAGCGTCACCCTCAAGGTCGTATATGTCGAGCGTATAACGCCTTGGATGTGAGCTGTTCTTCCAAGGAACTGTTCTCCTGGAGACACCAAGAGACACCAAAAGATAGACGTCAAGGGACATCAAGAGACAAATGACAAGTCTATCATCTACTCTTTCAAGTAGGCGATACTACAACCAGTGTCCGCCTCCACTCGCCATGGCCAGCACTGGCGTCCCCGGCACTGCGCAGGTAGGAGGAGCTGGTTTCTACTATTTCGGCGATTTGAAGCTCCCACACCCAGCAGTGGTCGGACATCTGGATCCTCAGTATCAAAAACTGGCGAAGGAGCGCGACGCGGCGCTGGCCGAAGTGGCGGCTAAACAAGCCGAGATCAAATGGCTCCACGAACACGTCGAGGCTGAGATGCAGCAGCGAAAAGCTCAGCACGATCAAGAGCTGGCGAGACTGCAAGCTCAGCATGGCCGTGAGCTGGAAGCGGAGCAAAAGGTCGCCAGGGAGGCTCACCGCCGGGTACAGGCACAGGGCCGGCTCCTGCGACAGCGTGTCGAACGGCCGTGTCGCGAAGTCCAGGCCAAGCACGACCAGATGGCCCGCGCTTATTGGGTGCTGCAGCAGTACTTGGGCACCGTGATCGTGGTGCGGGACGAGATGCGGAAGGCGCATATCAAACTGCACCACAAGCACGAGGAGCTGCGGCGCGCCCTGGCAGAAGAGCGCCAGCGAAACGCGGACCTGCAGGAATTGGCCCGCGAGCTCGAAGACAAGCGTCGCCAGCTCGATCGGGTCGACCTTCTGCGGTGTGCGGCGTGCCTCGACACGATCAAAGACACGCTGGCGATGCCGTGCTGGCACGGATTCTGCAACCCGTGCCTCGTGGCAGGGCGACGCCAGAAGACGAAGGATGGCACGCACTCGACTGCCCGATCTGCCGACGGCCGGTGGAGGGAACGCAAAAGATCTATCTCGGCCCCGACTATCGCGAGCTGTTCGAAGCCGCGGGAAGCAAGTAGACGGACGGAGTAGCCAGTAGGGAAATACATACTTGGCGCGTTCAAGGTGGCCTGATTTTGGACTGCCAGTGTGATCTGTGACCTCAGCTTACCGTACGGTGACACTCGCTGTCGCCAGATCCTCCGCTCCACTTCCCCGTCTGTCGCGGCGATTACCCGGGGTGGGCTCATCTTTCGGCCAGTGAATCAAGACTGGGCGATGTGGATTGTGTACCGCGTTCAAACGTAAACGGACCGAGCGGGTCGAGCGCTAGCAGGCCATCCAGCACTGTGCTGCGGACCGCTGGTGAAGCCGGCCAGGGCTACTCCTGTGCACTTGTAGCGCAGCAACGAGGTGCTGGTGTGCTCGGCGGCCTGCTCTGCCGCACAGAATACGTCCGAGCATTGGGATTGAGATGGCGGCAAAAGAGGTCGAGGAGTTCGACAGTCCGGGGGGTGGCAGACTCCCTGAAAAAATGAGCGGGGTCTCTCGGCCGCTCTTGGCGGGAGGGGGTGTTGCAGATGGGCATGCAAGAGTGGGAAGGGCGAGACGTGCATCAGGGCAGGAGAGTGATGGGAGAATGTGACAGAGCAGGTTGTTGGGAAATGCTGGAAGCTGCATGCTGGACCCGCACGAGGCCGACAAAGGCCAACCACAGGAAGGTTGTGATTTGGTGTTGGTCGCCGTGAACTGGGACGTCCAGCCTCTGACTGGCCTGCCTGGCTCGGTGGCTTGACGGGGGCTGTGGCCTGGGCGGGCGTCCGGACTCCGCTGCCGACAAGGCGCGCTAGGGACGCCACCCAGCGGCTCTACTGGGCATCCGTCGATTCGCATCCGAAGTTTGTGCACGTATCGAGCATACAGCTATTGTAATTCAGCGAAATACGTCCTCGGGGGTGTCGCAACGTGAAATGACACCATCCCCCGCCCAGGTTGAAACAAAGGGAACAGAGCTGGCCACGGATCCTGCCAGTCGTTGCTCTGAGCCGTGAGCTCCAGAGAAGAGAGCCGCACCAGTTGTCTCTGAAATGCCCGTGACAGGGAGATCGCCGGACGTGGATGGCAGGGTTGGTGTTGGATAAGGGAGGCCGGTAGTACTGTTGCTGGATGAAGTCGTGCCCTTGCCATCTTGTTGCTGTCCGTCGTTGCTCTGTCTCGCTGGGGCATCTCGCTCCGTAATAGCCCACTTCACTCGTAACCTTGGTAGTCAGCGCACGTCGATATGTGCCGTTCCTCGCACGAAATCGTTAATTCTTTTGTTTGGTCAGTTCGTGATCCGTGCTGCATCTGGGTCTTTGACTAGGTCGATAGCCTTTCGTCTGGGCGACGTTGTCGTTGACCCTGCTCCAACATCGTTTGAGTACTGCTATAGTTCGAAAGCAGCCGCCTTTCACCGCGACCCGGTCGAAGCCGTTGCACTCTTCGGTATCGTTTCTTTGGTGACGAGCGACCCAATCAAGGCCAGGTCATGCTGCCGGTCTAAAGACCCAGTCCCTCCGGGCAGCGTACTCTTCCCCCCCGCCGTTCTCATAGCAAAGACTTTCAAGCCAATTGATTAGTCCACTTGGTCTGTCGGCGTGGGTCTTTCCTCAACTGTACAGGTTGAATGAACTTGGTAGAGCACGCGCGAGCAGTCTCTTCACTGCCTCTCCTCTCTTTAGGCGGCGCGAAATGCCTGATTGGGAGGTAAGCAGCGTGAATTCGCCATTTCCTCAGGGTTCATCCCTCAAATGAAAGGGCAGAACTATAGTGTGTGTGTGTGTGTGTGTGTGCGCGTGCGTGCACCCGTTCAAGAGCCTCGTGTTTGCAACTGCTTGCCTCGGGAACCGCCATCGCCCTCCCTCTTTTGGTTGTCCAACTGCGATTAGCGAAAAGCCGACCACTCGTCGTTTCGAGGGCCAGAGCCGAGTGTTTTTGGTCGAGTCGAATGACGAGGTCGGCCATGAGGACTGTCCATTCGTCGGGAAAGCCGTGCTGTAAGTCGACCCCCGGCATCACGCTCGAGCGCGAGGAGGTCATCCGCTGTGACAGTCGCACACTCACCTCAGGCTCTGGCCTGACTTAGCTCCCAAGAGGTCTTTGAGGTCCCAAAATGTTCAAATTCACCGACAACACTGACATTTCCCTCCGGCTGGCGAACCAATGGCTTCAATCGAGGCATATGAGGTCTGTCGCAGCTGAGGCAGCATCTTCGAGAGGTAGTACACAACGAGAGGCTCCAGGCCAGCACATCCCCGGTTGCCGCCGTCCTGTGAACATGTCCGTGGAGGAGAAGGAAAGCGTTCACCATGTCCCGGCTCGTTACAGAGCGGCGATCTTGCACTGTATCTATCGTCTCGTCATATCCGTTACTCGCCCGTCTGCGCGATATATACCGAATCCGCACAAGAAGGGTAGGTAATTATACCTTCGGCGACAGTCGAAGCCAACAGATCGTTGGAGAGGCCTCAGATTTGACCTCGGTCAGCTGTTTCCATGTGTGTGAGCATGGCTCGATGTCGACAAGGAGCACGCGCATATGTCCCGATAGCATTCCGTAGCAGCTGTGCATGCCCATGAGCACCAGCAACGGTGATCCGAGGGGCTTCGTCACTGCCCATCGACAACTTTTCGACCTGCGAGCAAGTTGTTTCAAGGAACAGAGTCGGGACTTTCTGGAAAGCCGCTCGCGCTTCGATCCTGGGCATCTGAGCTCTGGTCAGCTTGCTCGGTGCTACTTGGATACTGCCCCGAGACCCGGCCCTCTAGGTTTGCATCAGTGATCGGTCTCACCGTTCCACCCGTCAATCGATCATACCTTGCCCGGCCTTAACTGGTGTAAGGCATCTGTTAGAGCCAGTGCCATGTGCGCCGAGTCAGACAACGTGACATAGTGTGACGTTCCCGCACCCGAACATCGATGACAGCTGGACGACCTCCGACATCGTGGTAGCCTGTCGTCGGATCGTGTTTGTACCACCTGAACTCTGCCGGAATGGTCTCGAGTCTCACGGGACTGATCTCTGCATCCGACATTAACGTTGCCATCGTATGGTGGAATCACGTTGCGACTCCATTGCGTTGAAGACCAGCGCTCGGGGAACTCGTTGTCTCATGTAGTCGCAACACTCTCGCTCTGCCCATTGCAAGATTTAACGGTGAAAAGGGCGTGATCTGACTGCCCAAGGCGCAGAGGCTAGAGCCTTCTCACTAAGAGTGTGGACGGCGTTACGATTACGTGGAAGACCAGATGTCACCATATGCTCCTGAGCAGAGCCATGGGCTTATCAAGCTGCGTAGCGTTGACGCCATGGGCTATTCAGAGCGCACCAGCCGTGTAGGTGGGTGTGACAGCGTGACATTCGACGCCTTGGCTGTGTCACCCCAGGTGGCCATCGAACATGCAGGTTTTTGAGCGGACTGGAGCGATGAACAAGGATCCTCCGCGTGCAGGTTAGACCAGCCGCCGATCCCCAATGTGAGAAGCACTGTTCGGTGGCACTCGACTCGGAAACCGTGGCTTCGGCGGCTTTTGTCGTTGTTGTTGGTGACAAGCGGGCCTAGGTAGGTTCGAAATCTGTCCATTCTGGACCCTACCTATTATTGTCTAAGATCGGTTCGAACTCAACGAGCCAATGCAAGCGGGACAAATCCTTCTGATTTGCTCCTGTCAGCCTACGACTCCGCCGTGATGCATGAGGGTGGGCTATCATGTCGTCCTGTCAATGACAAGCTTCAATCACTACCATGGACCGGCCAAAATAGCCATTTTCCACGACAGTGGCACTTGGCAGGCGAATACCGGCGCTGTCAAACCCGATCCACGCTGTCTGCTTGTGCACTTTACACTCGAGACTGAGGAGACTGTTATTCGCCCGGGAATGGTGTCTTCCGGTCCTTCTCTTCACGCGCGAGGCAGGGGTGGCACAGCACCTTGTCTGTCTGATCGCCGAGAATCGTATCTGTCAAGTCGCACAGGAGTACTGGCATCCAATGTGACTCGTGTGGGCAGCGGGTTAGCACCGTCGATGCGACGAGCCTGTGGGGACGCCGTGGCTATTCAAGAAGCCCTCTGCCGACGCCAATTCACGCGAGGCCCAGGACGGCTTCGGTAGATTGATGAACGCCATCGCATCGATGTACCCTGCGTGGTAGTTGACCAGGAGTTCGATGAAAAAGCCGCCGAAGGTTCAGTCGCGGGGATTGAAAGAACTCGAGCAGCTTTTTTTCGGGTTCAGGGTCAGACAGTTCCTGGTGGTCTGAACGGGCCGATGATGATTTGTGGCGAACGCCCAGTCAGTCTCCACCGATGTACATATGCCCAAGAAGGAACAGCCGTGGAGTCTAGCCACGTGGTTCGATGGACGATCGTAGGTTCCGATCGGGGGAGGCCCCGAACAGGGAAAGCCACGAACGGGCGTGCGAGCGCGGTGGTTGCTCCTACCGTAGCTAGGAATGGTTACTCTCGTCCGGAATAGTGGGAGCCGTAGAACGTGCCTGTGTGAAGTGGCGATGTGGCGACCAGGGTATGACGGCATGGCACGGCACAACGATTGGAAACGTTATGGAATGGCACCAATACGAGAGGTTCGTTTCCTGCAGGTCAATATCGTCGCTCTTCCGAGGGTTCAGCCTGAGCTTGAAAGCAGTTGGGTGTGATGTACTAGGCGAAGTTAGCCGGCCAGTAATGAGATATACCTCCACGTTGATGATTTGTGCATTGCATCCGCCATGTAGTTGCTCGTCTCTAAAGGATGCTGTTGATGCATGTCGACATAGACTCGAAAGCCGTCTGTGATTCAATCGATGGAGACAGTGTATCGATCCACGTCAAGTATCCAGGCTCGGGTATTTCTTTTACTCCCTACGCGCGCCAGCGTCAACATACTAGGAGGTGAGACTCTCTGATGGGACAATATATCTTACTGTAGCCTCGACCATGACCACTCCCCCACCAAACCGCCTTGCTAGAAGAAGGCGCGTGGACGATGATATACTTCCGTCCTTCGTACGGCGTTCCTGATGGTCCTATGGTCGTGAGAGCCCTTCACCAACGAGATGCAAGCACAATATACCTTGACGAGCAGCGTCCGGGGATCGTCTTGAGCGCAGGGTTGTGCCATAAATGGAGTGAAGTCGCAGCCTTCTACGGGATTCGTCTATAGAGGATAGAAGGTATCACAGCCTTTAACAGGTCAGCCCAATCGAACAACACCACACGAGGATAGACGGTTCAACTTGATTTACGCCGTCGATTGTACCTCCCAATCTTCATTGACTGGAAGATCCACTGCTTCCGTCGCTTCCTAGATGTCTCCTGGAGAGGTTGGTCGTTGTTTTTCTGCGCGTAGGGCCATCGATTCGTTACGTTCTCCCGGGAAGACACAGACCGTTCGCCGTCACTGGGATTCCCGGAAATCATAAGCTGCGGTATAAATTGGGGTCGTCCGGTAACCACCTTAGGGGCAGCAGATAGATGATGTCGTCTGGAACCACGCTGGGTAGGAACCAGGTACCTGTGCGGGTGGATATCTCGTGGCAAGAGCAACCAGCCGGTTCCTGCTCTTAGCCGGACGAGACAGACGTCAACAAGGGTAGGTGACGGAGAAGCAGCGACCACGATCCGTCGTCCCATCCTTTGATGTCGTGTGGATCTAGCCGACGCGCATCCTCACCTTGGTGTAGACCCTGTCGCCAGTCTATTTGTTTACGAATGCAAAATCGCCGACCGTTGGCTTCAACTCCGTCATTCGGCCTCGGAATCCTCAATCCTGACTGTGGGCCTCTGATTGCGCGAAGATGTCCTCGATCAACCAAACGTCGGGTTATCCTCAGGTCATCCGTCAGGATCAGTTTGAAGCAGTGGACAGCGCCTGTATTGTAGACCAGTCGAAAAGTTGGACCGGTAGGCATATTGGTAACCAGACTGGTCGTTGTTAAAGGGTAGGGAGACAAGATACTAGTGCTTGGCTTGTCCGGTGGAGAACGTCAGCAAACCTTGGGAATAGTTACCCAGATGGCAAACAGGCATACCACATGTTACCGACGGAAGTGACCCATGGTACGTGCTGACGACCAGTGCCGAAAGAGGCTGTTCCCTTCCTGGATACTGAGAGGAACAACGTCTATCTCAGAGAAGCTGAGCTTCACGACCATTCCAAAGGAAATGGGCTTTGCACATCGGTATGGCCACGCGGGCCTCGGCTTGTTTGGTCCCAACCGCACCACTGTTCCTCCTGCGGCGCAGGATCCTTCCTCGACACAGTTGTTGCGGCGAACCCTGCAACATGACAAGTCTCGAGCATCTTCACATAAGTCGTCTAAGCTCGCGGCACGTCAGTGTCAAGGCCAAGGAACCTCTCTGAAACCCTCGTTTCCAATCGTATCGGCATGTGGAAGCCGTGTTTACCACCACGCATGACTCTGGTGGGTGGAGCGAGCCATCTACCCGCAAGATACCACGCCCCGACGTGGACGTCCCTCAAGTTGTTCAGTGGCGAGCCAATCCTGCACGAGATGGTCAATGAAGTGGAAAGTCAACGCGGTTGTTCCCAATCTCAAGATCGGCCGGTGCGCAGAACGAGACGTCCACGTCTGGGCGTCGCGCAAGCGTATACGCAGGCCATGTCCATCGATATGGAAGCTGCGTTCGGGGCTCGAACAGTAACCGGGCTTGAAGAGTCTCCCGCTCCGGGTGACAAGGAAAGTCCATTAACTGACCGCGGCACGGCGCAAGAAGACGACATCAAGTCAGGGCCGTGGAGGATCTGAAGAGCTGAGCGCTGCAACCCTTCTGTCTTGTGTTCAATCGCACTATCGGAGACACTGTTTATGAAAACCCATAGTCGGATGATGCACGTCGCGCAACGGATCTTGCCATTGTATCCTCAAATCGTGCGCGAATGCAACGGAAAATTCCCGGCACCTACGGTCTTTTGCCCTCAAGCAGCCAGGCCAACGTACAGAAGCAAGAGGCCGAGAGAGAGAGTCTTCTACATACCATGTCATCATATCATAATCCATATTGCTCAATGCATTCTGGACAGACTAATGTCCTGTATGCTTCGGAAGCTCGATGTCGACCAACCAGGGTCTCTGCACAAAGTCTTCGTCTCCCATGATGGCGGCGTTGATGAACAGTGTTGCCTTGCCCGCCTGAAGCGGGTATTCATCCTGTGTACAGTGGCTTGTTGTAGAGCACTTGTTGCGATCCAATTGTTCCAGTTTCGCTCGCTTCTGCTCTGCCATTTCGTCTGAGTCGGATGCGTTTGGTATGAGCGTAGCTAATCTCTCGATAACTGGGGAGTTTTCGTTGTCGATGGCAGTGAAATGGGAGGGTTCGTCGATTCCACTGTCTTTCCACGTAACCACCTTTGCGCCCCAACCTTCATGGATATGGCCGAAGCAGTGGATGCGGGGGCGGGCGTGCGCGATGGCGGCGAAAAGATTCGGGCAGCCTGCCCGTTCGCGACCGTAAGTGAAGTCCATAATTCCCTTTGGAGGGCCATGAGTCACGACGATGTCGGTATTTTCCTCAATATTGAATTGGTGGCCTTTGTTCGGATGGTATTGAAAGCCCCACGCGCCTGGTCCAGGGGTATATGGACTGGCATAGACTTTCAGTAGAGCTCCATTCTCCAGCACGAAGCGGTGCGTTCCCTCATCTAGAAAGACAATACCTTCACTCCTTGCGTCTTCGAATAGTTGCCTTGCTTGCCCTAAAGTTCCGTACTCTCGAGCCACAATCTCGGGGTCCAAGGGCGACGTCGCCTCTGCAAGCTTGGCTTTGAAGGCAGCGATATCCATGGTAAAGTCGTGGTTTCCTGCGATGACTAATTTAAGAGGTGCGTCGAGGCTCTTGAGCATTTTAATGGATAATCGGAATTCTTCTAGCTTTGATCCGTCCGTGAGGTCACCGCAATGCAGAGCCACATCAAACCGCTGCTGAGGTCGATCCTCGGAGCTGAAATCTTCGCCGTGAGTGTCAGACAGAATAAGCAGCCGGGTCCGAATCTTTGCAGACATTGCGAAGAAAACGAGAGCTTAGACCGGGGTGAGAGAAAAAAAATTGATCTCGACGACTGATCTGACACTGAAGGGTAAAGTTGGATGTTGAAGGTTGGAAACTGAGGTCGAACAATCAGATCTGGGCTTGAGGGATGGGATTGTGTCGTCGAGAAGTGAAGAGAGCAGTCGAGAGTCAATGAAGATGAATTTGAGGGAATATTGAAAATCTAGAGATTTGGAAGCGAGGAGAATAAACAAGAAGTTGCCGGGAAAAGTATAACGTGGTTGACCAATCCCTAGACACTGACTTGCCTTCTTCCCATGGCGCAGATTGTGGTATCTAAACGGTCGCCGCAGGTTGAGTCTCGCTGGTGGTAATTTTGCCGGGCGGGCGAAGACAAGGTCGGCGCTCGTGGAGGCCAACTTTCAGCGACCGAGATGAGATGGATTGCTGAGACTAAATATCCCCATTCCTCGTCAGTGTCGGTAATTTACAGATGTCGCTTTCTCTGGCACCTGTGCGGTAAGCATTGTTGGCTTTTGCCCCATGTCTAAATTCTGCGATTCTGGGTGACTGTAAGTAAGCTGCACTGTACCCCCTTCCCCCTCGACTAAGTGTCTGAACAACGGCAATCCGTTACATCCTCGATGTATTCGGGCGCCAGCTCAAGTGCATCCACCGCGACCACTCGAACGGCTACCGAAGTTGGGAGCACAATCAATCAGATGACTACAATCAGATCTAGCGACGCATACAAGAATCGGAGGAAGGAGAATCGAACCGAGCAAGCGCTTAGAGAAGTAGAGCAGAACCAGCGCGAGAAAACGCAGAAGCGAAATCACGTATTGTCCAGAGCTCATGGACAGGGAGTAGAATATTCCCGCCTTTTGGTCCGCAAATGCTCCAGGTATGCTTGTCGATGGCGAACCTTGTCTTCGACGACAGCGGAAGCAGTAGTGGACCAGTACAGCGCGATTATTTCCCGAGACCGGATTGCATGCTCTCCTCTTGAGTGCGACGGCGCGAATAAAGGTTGGATGTGCTAGAGGAAACAGATTGTACATTCCTCGCGGCTCGTTCAGACTGCTCCAATACCAGTGTGATTTCTTCTTTAGAGCGGTCTCCATCACTGCTGTAGGAGAGTCACGGGCGCCGAGTTGTTCCTCTTCTTCAAATATTTGAAGAGACTCTTCGCACATGCTGTCGAAGTCGGCTGTCTCTCCGCCTTCTCGCTTGTCAAGTTCGCGTCCACTGAGCCAGAACGGCACATGTTGCGTTTCATTGGTAAAGAGCAACTGCATTCAAGGGCAACAACCGTCGTGATGTTACACTGACGGTCAACAAAGAGATTGTTCGGCTGGAGGTCCGTCAGCTGGAAGATGAAAGGCCCGTGGTGAAGATTGCGTTGGGTAAAATTCGCCGTCAGACTTCGCATGATAGTGAGAACAGCCATTTGGCATTCGGCATCCAGTTTCGACCGGACGGAGTTTGGTTGATGTTGTCATTTCAGGTCATGGAACTGTAAGAGATCATGGAGATACGAGTCGGTCCTCGACCAACATGTCTTTGGGTGAGATTTGACTAGGAATACCTTCATTCTCCAAGGCGGCAAGTCGCAACGTCAAAGGACGATGACTGAGGCTCACCTGAGCATTGACAGTGAAAGAACCTATTTTGTCTAACGGGTGTGCTCATCGAGCATAATCCTAGCGGTTCTGGATTGCATCTGCGCTGAGTGGCCATAAGTTGCACTACATCGTACCTTGTTTCGCGTCGATAGGATCCATAAGGGGGTAGCCGGACTTGAGTGGACTATGATGTCGACGAGGAACAAATGGGCGATGAAACGTCTTTCGAAGCATCCATGCAGGCCTCTTTTCGCGTATTCGAAAGCGCGAAAGTACCAGGGAAATTGAGATACGGAGGTGAACTTATGTTCGACTGAGCCTCGACCCGGGAACAGATTCCGGAACACCTACTGTCAAGCCATTTGGAAGCCCAAGCCTCTCCAGTTGGGGAATCAGGACTCGAGGGCAACTCTGGGAGATCCATGCAGAGGAAGCAGCGTCGCATCGAAGCTTCTCATCTAACAGCCGCGTATCTACCAGTCATCCGAGCCGACATTTGGAGATGGAGTTTGAGATTCGGATCCCAGCGGGCTAATCTGATTTGATTTCGCTTTTGTCTCTTGACCAGTCAGAATAGGCAAGCCTTCACGGTTTCTGTTGTAGATGGAGACCTCGACTTTTCCAACGAACAAGGCTTCTTCTCTCTGGCAATCACACGGGAGAGCATCAGAGGTCCATCGATCGTCTACACGATAGGATCTCTCTAAATGGCCCTCGGCAATATGTTCCACCTTCGCATGGACGAATTCATCGAGACTCAGTCTTTCCTCCTCGCTCAGTAGGCACCGGGGAACATGTTTCTTTCGGCAGTCATCTTGATCGGTGTTCGCATCATTACACTGGTGCTGGAGCCGAGAGAACTGCTGATCAGCAAGGGATGTAAAGTAGTCGCTTGCAGAGTCGAAAGGGTGTGTCGGGAATGCGTGAGGTGGGATGTTTTCCGACGCGGCCATTTCCTTCATATTGTACATTGGAGGCCTTTTGATAACGGTGAAGCCCTCTCCGTCATATTCCAGTGCTCCAATTCGCTGAAACTCTGGCTTTGATAGCTGGAGGTGTAGCCCAGCCATTTCCCGACAGACTCTTTGCAAGGCCCGATCGCTTATCTGTGGATTTAGAATCGGCCGACCGTTTTGGAGCGGGTGCTTGAGCAACGTGGCTAGTGATTCTCCCTCGACGAAAGACATGACAATGTAGGGCCCTGCCCAGAAGGATCCAGCTCCCAGGACATCAGGAACCCGGATGGACTTCATGACAGCGACCTCGTTATCAACTTCTTCTCTGCGGTAGATGGTTCTCCCCGGAGCGGCGGATCGGACCATAGCATGGAAGTCGTCGTCGTACTTGACTCTGTAGCAGATATTGAGAGAGCCATTTTTCCAATGGCACGCTGCTATTGGTTTTGTGGCAATTAGCTGTTTCATTCTGAGTGATGGAGGGATAAACAGCATAGTAGAGTACATCGGATCCGATCTCTCGGCATTTAAAGAGCCGGCTCGTGGGGATTGTGAGCACGGTGGATGGGGACGAGGATACGCGGGACGAGAATCCAAGAACTTCAGAGTCCCAGCCGGGCAGAAGTGTGAAGTATAAGGATGTAGGATGATCTTCACCAAAGCCCGAGGTTGGAGCATACACAATCTAAGACCCGGCCCACCCAGGACAAACCCGCCGGTCGGCCTCGACCCAAATATGCAACCGCCGTCTTCCTTCTTGCTAGTAAGGGCCATGATCGTCAATATGGGCCGTTCGATGCCCCAGCCGGGTATAAGTGTGAGATGTTGGGATGTAGGGTCATCTTCAGTCGAGCCTAAGGTCCGCTAGCCCGAAATTGTAAATTGCATCGATCAGGACATCCCGGTTCACCCGCAGATTGCAACCACCGTCTTCATCCTTGTCTGTAGGGAGAATGACCATCATACAGCTCGAGGTTTGCCTCCCCTGTGTTCTCTCCCTTCTCCATTGATGGCTGGTGTAGATTCCCTGGAGCAACGTCTCGAAGAATTTGGGGATGTCATCCGGTCGGATCAGGGAATATGCATATTTGACTCCTGGGGGGATGAGGTCAGCACACAATCTTGCGGCAACGAGAATCTCCCTTACGCCGGATTTCCTGTGCTGTTGCTGGATCATGCGCCCGAGAAAGAGTGCAAAACGAACGTTGAGGGAATAAAGCCTGGATGAACCTCAAGTAGCGGTGATCCGTTGCGAAGCTCTGCGTTTCTGCCATTTCTTCGAAGAATCTCCTGGTCGTCGGATCGAGGTTGAGACGGTACGGTTGGTAATCTTTGAGACCAGCGATGCGGTCCAAGACGTACTCGATCATCGTCCTGGCACACTCCGTTGGCGTGAGCGTCAGGGCGGCAGCAAGGAATATGTCGTCGCTGGCGTCTTGAATCTTGCCGTACGCTCGACGGGCCCGGGCGTGCCGCCAGACTGTGACTGTGACCGGCACTGGGGCAGCTTGAGAATCCCGTTCCGCCAGAGTCCATATGAATTTCAAGCGACCGTTCTGGATGAGTTCTTCATCGCTGGGTGCCAAACCGGTGCCTTGCAATTGCCAGATCTTTTGGTCAAGCCTCGAAAGGCAATCTCTGGCTTCCCCGCTTGGAATGTCTTTGGTGAAAAGCCTTGGATGCTGATACGTTGGTTGACTCATGGTGATATATTGGAAGATCCAGGAGACTGATTTTTCAAGGCAAGAATGCGTCTAGGCAAGATGTAACTAGGACAGGGATGTGTCGAGGATAAAGTGTAGTGTAGTGAAATGTTACCCCGGAGGACGAGTGAGCTAGTGAGAGCGACAGCGACACAGAGAGAAAGGCCAAAGCACAACTGCCAAGTCCAGTTCTGCTGGTTTGGCGCTGCATTACATCACAACTGCCACCGTATTCCATGTCACCAGGTAGGCACGTTCACATGTGTTGGGATCAGCAGAGTTTGTACCTCCCCTCCTTCTTCAGGGGAGCTTTCGTGTCCTGGTGGAGCATGAGCGACCTGAACCAGTGCATGGCGGTCGTGCCTGAACTACCACTCGCTCAGGCAAGATTGTGGGTGGCCACTGCAGCGTGAGAAGGTTGAGCAACCGCAGACACAACTTCATCGAACCGGACCCAGGATAGCTCCTATGCTTGTTGAGTAGTAGGGAAGCGTAACGCCCCCTTTCTTCCATTGCGACACAGTCCTGCATTTCGACGGTTTGGTGTGCCTCATCGAACGTCTTCTTTCCATGCCGGAGTCCGTCCGCGTGGCAGGCGCGAACGAGGGACTGACCTGGTTTGTTTGGACTCTATCATGGCGATGTTTGCGGTGCTGGATGTACACTTGGACGAGGTTGGCCGAGTCGAATGCCAAAGGTCTACCGCCCATTGTGCCATTGCAAGGGAGCTCAGCTCGATTATCTCTTGCTCGCCACGCCCAGACTCATGGTAGACTTGACCCCCAACGTGTGAAACCCATTTCCTGACTTGTTCATGTACGTGGCATCAGAGGGACGAGATCTTCAGAGCGAAGGAAGCTCGCCTCACCGCACCGCTGACAGAGGTCCAACACACCCAGCAGCGCGTTGGATGGGCTCTAACGTACGGTCTGGCTGAACGTTGGCGCGATCATGGTCCCGATGGACGGCGCAGGAGAATGCAACAGGCACAGGTGAAGTAGAGATCAGCTGGAGCGCCAAATTGTGAGAAACTGCATAAAGAATGTACAAAGGACGGAGTGGGCCACGAATGAAAGACGTCGGCACCCTCCAAGTTTGATCAATTTCACGTGACCGCAGCCTTACCCGCGAGGCTTGGCGTGTGTTTCCCCGTTAACCCAAAAAGGCGACGTTGATCTTGTAGCGGCCACGATCTCGAAATATCCCTCTGGAATCAGCGTATCCCGCGAGGGGATACCCCCAAACCCTTGAACTGCGGGCATTCAAGCTTGCGGTCATCCCCTGCCACTCTGTCAGTTGGACATCCACTGATCAATGTCCACACCAGCGACCAAACAGCCCCCTCGCCCTCCCAAGAGATCCTGGGCGCTCCCGAAAGGTTTGGCGCCGTTTAGCAGAGCGACACTGTTTAGGCTCGCTGTAAGGGGGGAATACAGTTTGCGACATCATTTGCTGCCGACGCCGTCGCCGACTGATTCAATTGGCGTGAATGCAGATGAGCATACTAACCTTGGATATGCAATGCTGAGCCAGGCCCATAGGATCGAACACGGGCGTCGGCACATTGACTCCTCCAAGCGAAAGAGGAAAGCGATATCCCTAGACTACCTCCCGTTGCAACCTCAGTCGAGCCCCAGATCTTGGGTGCCTGCAGATTCGGCCAAGTTGAGTCCCTCCATCGAGCAGTGGCTATCTAAGCTTCCTGGGGACGAGAAGCTCGACAGCTCTGACGAGATAGCCCTTTCTCCCTTGAAATGATTCCAGCCCTCCAATTCTCTCAGTCCCGGACTGTCACAATCCGCCGATGGCACCCAGTCGTTAATCTCAAGAGGAAAGAAACACATTGCATATCTGGGAGTGAACTACCCTGTTATACTGGGGACCACTATTGAACTCTTCCTAATGATACAGGGAGGTATAATATAGTAAGAGGTAGTATAGGAGGATCACTGAGGCGAACATAGAAGTATTCCCAAAAGTCAGCCTCGTACAGCCACACCCTTCGCGAATGCCTTTGTGACGCGCATTTCGTTGCTCAAATAAGGCATATCCAGTGGCACCAGGCACTGAACTGCGTAGCCATTTTGCGCATTGCGAACAGGCGTTTCCGGCACACGTAAAAGGCGCCGAAGACCTGCAACCAAGCCATACAGACAGTTCAAACATGCATCTCATGTCCGTCTGCAAGACCACCAAAGTGTAACCAAAAACATGCTTGCAAAGCCGTCAGATTAAATCCGTTCTGTGACGCATGACTGACTGACTGACTGATATGACTGGGGTTGCGGCCCCCACTCCATGGTCTGCTGGTGGGAACAAGATCACGAGCATGTCAATTGTCGCTTCAGTGCTCGGAGTAATGCTTCAATCAGTGGGTGTCAGACACCGTTGGCTGCTGTCAATTTCCCTCATCCAACTTCGTCCCGTTCGCAACGATGACGAGAGACCGGGTCCGATGGGTGGAAGGACTGCCATACTCCTCTACGAGGCGTTGACAAAGTGCTACAGCCGCCTTGGATTGCTGTCGTTAGCGCAGTCTGTCACACGGTCTCGCCAGCCGGAGATATTGACGCTGAAAAGAAGGTGGTCGATGAGGTTGCGGAGACCAGTGCCACTTTGCCTGCCGACTCTTTCTGCCTGTTTTGCAAGGAACTCATATCAAAATCTGGTGCGGACATCGAATTTGTCCTTCCGACCTTGTATCCATGAGGGCAGCTCGTTCATCTCGACTGCTTCGGGAAGAAGCATTGTAAGCCTTCGGCGTCTGTTTAACGTAAGATGATTGATTGCCTATTGAGAGGTGCAATCCTCAATCATGACTGATAAGAGGAGCGGCCGTGGACAACATGGGGAAAGGATACAAGCTCGATCGTGAGTCCACCATGCCACCTGAGTGGAAGGAAGTGGCAAGAGCGTCCGCGTTGACAGTCACATGTTTGCCGAAGACGAATCGTGCCACCGGGTGAGGCCTGCGACAACTACGTGTGAGACGGCTTGAGGGATAGCCTCTGCTCTGTCCAAGACGTTTTGTCCATTGACATAATTGGGACCAGACCTCACGTGACTATGCTGTAAATTTGGGGTTCGCCGTATAATTCATCTGGGACGAGGACACCTGGTCTGGAGCTCGCAAACTGGGAGCCGTAACCCGGTCAGTTTATCATAACAGGGCCTGGATCTGGGAGGATCACAGTGCTGCCAGACTTCTGGAGCTGTTCATCTTCGACATCCGTGGTGTCTCATACTCTTGTCTGGGACTCACCCATTAGGCGGAAGCCGAAGGAGCAAATGAACGAAAGTCCGAGACAGACAGGCCGCCAAACTCGTCTATTGTTTGGGCCCATCCTACTTGTTGGGGTCGTTGCAGGTCATCGCCGCCCCGCGTCTCGTCCAAGACGCGATAGTCATGGTACTAGATTCATGCGGATACTTGACCACCGGGGTGGCTCCCGGTTCACGATTGGGGGTGTCGGAATGATGCTAAGCATCTGCTCGATCTTCAAAAGCCGCTGGAGAGTAGAAGATGCAAAGGGACGGTATCCGGTGCTGGGGAAAGCGCGGGGGGTACTGGATTTCAGAAGACAGGGAGGGCGGGCCGTCGTCGTTGGCGATCTAACCGCCTGCCCATACGCGTCTTGATGTGGGTCTGTTACGAGGATGTGGATGGTGGAGGTCAGACTGCGGGAGGAGTGCCTGTGTGTCTTGTGCGCGAGGTTCATGTGCTGTAGTAATTAGCCGAGGTAGAGTGGAAGCTGTTGAACTCTCAAAGTTAATGGACTGGAGAGGTAGATGCTGCGGTAGAGGGCAAGGAGAGTGAAGCCAGTCAATGGATGCTGAACGAACAGTGGTCTATTGCAGTTGTGATTTTGAAACCATCGACGTGAAACAGGCAGACGAAGGCCTGGCGGGCATCATTCTGCCAGGTCGTAGTGTACGGGACCCTGTCCGTGACCAGTGGTAATGATGGAGTGAAAGGTCAAGCGTGGAGTTAATATGCGCAAGGTCGACGCGGGGTATGTAGAAGTTATGAAAGGGAGGGGGTTCAACTGCTGTTGATGTGGACTTGGCGTGAAAGTTAAGGCTGGTGGGCTGGAATGGTGAAAGGCTGGCCGGTGAAGGGCTACTGTTAACGATAACATTGGGTATGTAGGCGCCTATCGTAGGCAGGTACTGTACTGTCGCTAAATGGGCACAACCTTGGCCCCCGGAACCGCTGGACGCCTAAAACCTTGGCCTGGAAACCATCTGTGGGCCGCCGCCGCTAGCGCCACCAGGCAAGCGCCACATCTCGCCTCTGTAGAGGAGCGCATGAACTGTGACTGTACTCCCCCATCTCCTTCTCGTAGTTCAAATGTACGTACTGTATCCTCCATCTCCCGGTCTCCCCCCGGGCATCTCCTCGGTCCGCTCGGTGACTTCCTCGATCAGACACGTATTGGACACGCGTCCGCTGACAACAGGCGAACCTCCCTCCGGGCCGGGGCCGAGGCGCAGATCGCACACAAGCTGAGTCCACAGCCTTTCGGGGTCGCAAAACATGGCAAGGGAGGCTTTCTCTGATCAGCCGGCCGCCTAGGAGAGACATTGTCAGTAATGGTCGACACGGTCGAGCGGGATGGGAACGGACGTGACATACATCCAAGCAAACCGCTCGGTCGTTCTTTGCACCACCCCGAATGTGTTCCCCGGCGCTCTACGCTTCTTCTTCCGCCCTTTTCGTTGTAGCCTCACCGCCTCCACCCGATGTTCATTGAGGACCCGATAGTACTTGGTCTGGATCCCAGACTTCCCCCGTGGTTCACCAAACTGGAGGCTGTATTTCTCAATGACTTCGTCCCATTCCTCGCCGAGATCTATGCGATGGTACCAAATCCAGTATGCTTGCTCGGGGTCGTACTTCTTGGTGTGGAGGCGGCAGCGTCGATGCCTTACCCGTTGCTGACTGCTGTGGCTGGAGGCCGGGGTGTCCGGCTCGCTTTCGCTGTTGTCCGTGCCACAGCGGATGGCGACGCCGTCCTCGGCGACGAGATCTGGCTGCTCCGCCCGTTTGCTCGTTCCAGCTCGGCGCTTGCTGGTGTCGCTTTCCTCTGGTGCATTCAAGATCGATGCAAGCCGCATTGGTAGGATGGTGTTGGCTTCAGTGTCGAGATCGGGCTGCTCCGTGTGCTTGTCGGTTCCCCTTCCGCGGCGGTTGGTGTCGACGTCCACGGGACCATTCAAGATCGATGTAAGCCGCATTGGGTGGGGGGAGGCTTGCCACGGAGCTGATCCAATCGGGCTAGGCATGTTGAACAACATTCCTGTTCTCCTTGACTTGACGTCTGATCAAACAGTTCGCCGTCAAAGTTAAGTGCCACGCGGTGATAAGGACAAGAACGGGACGACAGATGTAGGTGATGACTGATGTAAGCGTGAGAGATGTAGACGTCGAAGAAAGATGTAGACACTGGAGGGAGATGAAGACGCCGAAGACGGATGCAGATCAGAAGACAGATATAAACGTTGGTGACGATGTACTATGCGAAGACACATGTAGGCATTAGTGACGATGCACTGCCGAGAAGATGTGCTGCTATAAAGACGTACCGTTGAGGAAGATATCGACTGTGGTGGCGAGATACGTGGACAGACGTCCGAAGAATTTTGGGAACCCAGGATGCAACGATGGGGATGGGATGGCAGAGTTTATAGGTGACGAAAGTGGTCTCCACGATGTTGATATTCCAGCCCTGCCGTCTCAACTCTTCAGATCTCAGGCTTGTCGCTCTTCCATCCCCGGCTCTCGCTTGTCCTCGCCGATACTCGCTTCTGAGCTCCAGATCTTAGTTCCCAACCCCTCCCGTTGCCGCAAGAGTAGAAGAATACATCAGGCTGCGGAAATGCGGTCTGCGCGGCCTAGGTATCCCTGCCTAGAAGCGAGCTGCCGGGCAGTCATCCCCGTCTGCAACTTATCAACTGGTATACGTAGAATTTCATCAGGTGGCGCCGGGAGGTCCAGAAGAAGTACAGGCAATTGGGCAGCCCGTGAACCTTAACGCCTCTGAGGGTGGTAGCTCGACGCATGTTCCAGATACCCTTGACACCAGGCGCTGCTGATACCTCTAGGTAATTCCGCGATGGTGCAGAGGCAAAGTATGTATGTTCAGATACTTTTGGCGGTCCCGTAGTGATGATACTAGCGCAGCCCTCAGGCCGTGGCCACTGGAAACATAATGTAGGATGAGCGTGGCCACTGACACGACTCCGGCAAGGCTCGCACATAGATGATCTCTGGGCGATCGGCTGGCCATCCTTTCTCCGTCTTCTCTTGCAAGGCCTTCTCAATCAGCGGCGTCTGGGATAAAAGGAACTGACTGCTGACCGATGAATCAAGGTTTTCTGCATCCCTGTGTCGTCTCTCGTTCAAGGCCATGTCCAAAGGCATGTTCCTTCATCCTTTGGCTGAGCACCCAGGATGAGGTAAAAGGCCGTGGTTTGATTGGTTAGCAGCAATCTCGTGGAAACCTACGTTTGGGCATTGGCCTCTACGAGCACAGGCGCGAGGGCCCTCGGATATCCTCGCAGGGGGGGGTGGGTGTGTGGGGGGCCGGCGGGGCCGAGTAGCCTCACTCCACACTTGTAACGGGCATGGATCGGCGGGCACAACCAACCACAAGCCAACATGACGGAACCTGAAGATTGTTTCTTCACGCTGCAAATCTGATATCAGATTCGATCTTCGTCAACCAACCACACCTCAGGCTTTGGCGCTCAACCTGCAGCGTTCTGCAGTTCCATTTTTGTCAAACTACGGATGTGCTGTCTCATCCGAAGTTTCGTCAAGCCCATTACTCCCTCCCCTTCCAACTGGCAACCTTCGCACTTGCACCTGCAACGCAACTGGTTTGACGCAAGTGAGGGTTTTTATTTCCCACGTCTCGACGTGCCCGATCCAACTTCCACGAGACCTTGTGACCATCATCTCACACCAGCAGAGGCGTAACTCTACTTACCTTTTGGAACTGCGCAACTCAATTGAGTTTGGAGTCGAGAATAGTGAGGGTGCTGAATCTAGGATCTAGGATCGAGGGATCTGCTCCACCACTCGGGGTGTCGCATCGATCAGTACGGCCCATGTCGCAATCATTACACATCTCTCGCTTCTCCGGCTGTGCGGGTCGTTCTTCCGGAGGCGTCCGTCCGTCGGGCCCGCTCCTTGGGTGACACGCCACGCCATGTTCTTCGCGTGGGTTGTCCAGCTATTCAGTCCAGTTGTGCCGGTCGAAGCCAGCGGCAGCCCTGGGCGCAGAGATGGGATAGGTGTGTTGGGTGGTGTCGTCAGAAAGCCGTCCAGGAGTACACCGCCTGCACCCATCTCGTGGTCGATTTGAAGGGCAGGCAGGCAGGTGAGCAGGCGGTAGGCGAGGCGTCTCTCTCTCTCTCTCTTCTATTGGCTGTCGGAGAAGTCGAAGACAAGGACTGCACTTCCCCACGCATATCGATGATGGCTGGACAGGCGTGAGCAGGCTCTGAGTGTGCCACTCCCTGGGCGCCACGCCACGCTAGGCTACGCTCTTCCCGCTGGCGGCTCAAACTGCCCTGTCCTGTCACGTCGTGTCTGTGGAGCGCCGCCCTAGAAAGGGGCAAGAGACCTATTGAGTCGTGTTGTGCTTTGATGGGTTGCCATTAAGCTACGCACGCACGCCTGCACGCATCTCAGTTGGCGAATATTCGCTTCGAGGGCAGGGAGGCAGGCGGGCGGGAGGGCGGGCGGGGAGGCATGGTTCGTGCCCATGGCCAGTAAACATGGGGTCAAAGGCGAAGCCCGCGCTATCCCCGCAAGTTCACGACCCATCACAGCTTAGACAGCCTCAGAGTGTGATCTGATCTGACCAGTCGAATCGCTCCTTGGCCTTCCAAGCCTCATACGAGTAATACGCACAGGGCAATGAAAGGAAAGTTCTACCTCAGCGATTCTACCAACCACGCGTGCTCGTTGACGACGCTACTCGTAGCACTGCTGGCCACTGGGCAGCCATGACATCCACAGATTCACAGACTGTATTGTCATGTGAACCTGGCCGAGTTGATTTGAGACTACTATTCGGGCGTCGATGGACAAAGGGTCAATGATCGCTTGCTCGAACGGCTGGGCAGTAAACGCGAGGAAAGATCCCAGACCAACCTGGTAACACTGACTGACGGAGATTGGGACTTTGGCCGCAGGCGTCGACCGGCACCCAAAGCTACAGATCGCAGGCACAATGTACCATCCGTCCAGTATTATCGATGCCTTACAGGCGGCCACGTGCGAATCCTTTCGGTTATACGGGTTGCAGACAATTGCCGCCCCTATTAACCCGGACCAGTGGCAGCCATGAAGACTGTTGCATGATGGTGCCATTGAAGAGGTTCATTGACGCCTGTACGAACTGTCTGGCTGCTCTATTTACAGAGGTCTTCAGCACCTTCTTATATACCTTAGACGCGCCTGTTGTAATGTGCGAGATGACCACCGAAGGCCGGTCTGGTGGGGTTCGAGAGACGACCGAATATGCCTCCTCTTTGCCACAAGTCCTTCACGGCCTTGCCTCTTTGCCACGGCGAGGCTGTGCGAGGCTGATTCTTCAGTATAGACGTTCACCGCAGGCCTGTTCTTGGTGTGGTTCAGCAGAAGGCCTGGAAGCGTCCTCCGCCAAGCTCAGTGCACGTGACTTAAAACCACGTGACCGACTCCAACATTGATGACTCCTACGACATCGTCCAAGTCATTCATTCTATACAGCAGATGGAAGTCACATTTCGAGAACTCAATCTTGAGCATGCATACATACCATTTCCCACCGCTAAAGTCCAGGTGGTCAGCTTTCTCGTCTCACCCTGTCCAAATGCCCCCTCCCCCCCCCTCCTCTCTCTCTCCTCTCTCTCCTCTCTCTCCTCTCTCTCCTCTCTCTCCTCTCTCTCCTCTCTCTCCTCTCTCTCCTCTCTCTCTTCCTCTCTCATATTATTCCTTTGAATTCTAAAAGGATGCTCGATCAGGCTGCCGCCATTGGCACCTTGCGATTTGTTCCATTTCTCCATTTTCGGGGAGATCACAGAGACTTGCGCTGGAATGTGGGGATTTCTCCTTTGTTCAGGTTTCCGTCTTCGGCGATTTGACCAATTCAATGAATTCCGAAAACATCGTATCGGTTGCGGTCGACTAAGGCCCTCGAGGCTATAAATCTGTCCTCGCTCCTCTCATCTTTCTTAAATTCCAGCAACTCCTTCCTTCCGGCTCTACACCGCTCCAAGCCCTTTTCCTCGTTCAAACCGAGCAACAAGAAGCACGCAAGTGACACCCGATACAGAACAAAAGACATGGCGACGCCTATAATTCTCCCCTACTTTGCGCCACCAGAGCAGCTCCCGGCCCCGCTGCCCACCGTTGCCGAGATCCTCGCTTCGAAGCAACGCATGTCGAGTGCTCGCTTGCTCGGGCCACACCCTTACGTCGTCCGGGTCGGCGAGCACTTCATTGCCAAATTCGGACCATTCGTCAAACTCCGAGAGGGCGAAAATGCGCTCTTCGTCCAGCAGTCTACAAACCTTAAGGTTCCGACCATCTATGCCCTTTTCAAGGATGAAGAGACCGGTCATAACTTCATCATACAGGAATACATCCACGGTCAGGGCTTGGACAAGTACTGGGAAACAGCTGATGGAAGCGACAAGGAGGTGGTAGCCCGCCACCTCCGCAAATACTTGGACGAACTCCGTAGTATTCCGTCACCTGGCTACTTCGGCAGCATATGGCGACAACCCAGCCGAGAAGAACATGTTTCAGCCGCACTTGGTGATGAGGTTCCGGCATGCGAGACGGAGGAGGAATGGACCGAATTCATGGTTCAGAACGCCGAAAAATCGAGCCGCAGTAGAACACCCCACCGGTTCCAGTTTTGGAGGAGGCTTTGCCACTCCATCTTTCGAGGCCACGACTCTGTCTTCTCACATGGTGATCTCCATCCGTCTAACATCCTCGTCCGCGATGATAGGACGGTGGTGCTGGTCGACTGGGCGAATTCGGGATGGTATCCGAGCTGGCTGGAGTACTGTTACGCATGCCTTACTACGACCATGAACGATACCGATTTGACTTTGTGGATACCACAATTTCTCACCGAGTATGTTGCTGAGTTCGCTTTGATGATGCACGTTCGTGCTTGGATGGTATGCAACGGGCATGAAATGACCTAGTCGGTGCACCTGGCCTGCAAGTCTCGGCGCGATCGCGTGCACTGCGGCTGCCCGCACAACGTTTCATGGTCATATTCGGTCTCAATTCATAGTAACAATCATAGATTCATCAAGTCCAACAGTAATACTCCGAACATATGCCTCTATTGAACTGGGGCGAGGCTTCAAGGCCAAGTGGTGTCAACTCGTGGAACGGCAGACGGTGCCTCTTATCGCAAATAAACTACTACATCTTGAAGGCAGGTGTTCAGAGTGCATAGCAGTTCGATTGATTGTGCATTTCGTAACTGTCTTCCGTGTTGAATATGCAGCACTCTATGGTAATTAAGCAGGAACGCGCAGCCCTGTGCCAAGAAACACTCCACCAATCAGAGCACAGCAATTTGGCTGTGCAATTGCACGGGCATATGTCAGCCTTGTACCATCAACCTCAGTAACCCCATTACACTATTACCGTGTGGCGAAATGGCCTTATGGCGGACTCTTTATTCTAAGGCTTCGAGCTATAGAGAAGTCACAATGATGGAACGATAGTCTACTCCGTACAAGATGAGCGAAGGTCGGGGCGACGTTTGGCAAAGCCGCGCGTCCACTGGTCAGGGGTAAAGATTCCAGCTTGCACGATACGGAGTAAGGAGGAACAAAAACCAAAGGCGAAAAGGATAGCCAGGTAGCTGTCAATTTTCTATTTCTACTGCTCTGCAATACCGACCTAGACTCCTCTGCCACTGCTCCCAGGTTGTCTCCGTACCTCGTGACCAAGCTCCAGGCCGACTCTCAGCAATCTCCGCCCCCTAGCCTCTCCTCAGCAATCTCCGTCCCCTAGCCTCTCCTCAGCAATCTGTGTCGCCCGGGCCTCTCTCAGAGCTCCAAGGTGACACCTTCGGAAGTAGCCGACTGATCCTCTGACATCTACCACTGGTCTCGACGGATGATGTCTGCACTGTCGTCCGGTCCCAGCGGTCCAAGGGTACCATTGTTTCGCAGGGCTTCTATGGCATCGGCAGTCCAGTGCTGGCAATGATAGATTTCATTTGCTGGGACGAGCGGTCTGTTCCCCCCAACCTGTCTGGCTGGTGGTGGAACTCTCCGGCAGACTTCTTCGACCTCGGCGAGCTTTTCCTGCGGGACTCGACCGACTGGTTTGATCCATTCACCTGTTACACCGAGGAAGGGATGATCTCTCTCTTTGGTCACGAACCCCATGCCTTGTCGAAAAGAGCCCTGTACATGGAAGATATGCCCCTTCTCTGGCTCGGTGGCAACGTAGATTGCGTGGTGACTTTCCTTGATGGCCATGAAGGAGGCGAGATAGACGATGTAGCTGGGTTGAGGAGTTGCCATACTGATTGCAATGCTGTGAAGGTGCTTGGTGGTGTTGAAGAGACGGTTGATGGTGTTGAAGAGACGGTTGGTGGCGTTGAAGAGATGGTTGATGGTGTTGAGAAGATGGTTGATGGTGCGGTGTTGAGAAGATGATTGATGGTGCTGAGAAGATGCTTGATGGTGCTGAAGCGAAGGTTGATGATGCTGAAGAGAAGGTTGATGGTGCTGAAGAGATAGTGTTATACCTATTCGAAAACAAAGAAACCACTGTCAGATCTGCTGCCATGGGTACAGACAAAGACTTGTCCCATCCTGTTGAAGGCATGCAGTGGCACTGTGTTTGAACACGCTGCGTTTGTAACAGCAAAGGGGATTGTGGATGCATCCGCCTCCCCGGTCCAGGCCACAGCCTGACCAACCTTTGAGGCAGCTGGAGAGCAATTGCCTCAGCGGCAGCTTCTGTCAAGCACAAAGAAAGCTGGTTCATAGTTTCCATAATGTATCAGTTGTCCACCGGGTTGGGACAGCCAACACAGTCTCCCTGTTTGATACGTGGGTGCCAAGGGCAGTTGAGTCCAAGTTTGCTGGGTGTGCTGTTTGGCGAGACCGGGCGGTCTCCCCTACTCTTGGGATTGTTTGGAAATTGCCATCATCATGATCGAGCGTGCAATCCAAACTGTCTTTGATCTATGGATTTTTTTTCCGAACGTGGCGAAATACTGACTCAGACAGGGACAAAAGAGAATCTCAGCTCGACGTATTCTCACGGAAATGTGCCTGCACAGGAGTTGCCGAGCTCCAGCGTTCAAGATTGCCAGATACTCAATGCCCTGGTCTACAGTCAGCAGCGTTGGTAGGGACGATCCCATTTGCCCCGATCCAACTTCCTGGGAGGACGCAATATATTTGTCCAGATCGCCATCCTCGACCGACGCCCCGCCTCCGTCGTTGTTGGGCCCTTCGTCGCTAAAGGTATACTCCCTTCTTGCAGCTGCGAGCCTATCCATTTCTCTGTATGAGAAAACGGATGAATCAGTCGTGCGCAACCTGTGGAACAGGCTTGGCCACGGGGCGTCTTTCTTTGAACGCGGCTTGAGTGGAAACACGGTCGCCAAGCCAGCAAATACCAGCACCGGCAGTCGGTCCGCAAAAACTAATCTCCGCGACAGCGGTTCTGATTCTCATCGGCCATTCCTCATCAGCCACTCCTCATCAACCACTCGTCCCCTTACAGCGCCTTTACTTTTCCTTCTTGATTTCTCAACTGCCCTGACGGCTGTGACTTTTGATCTGACTTTTGCCTTTCAATTCATTCATTCGATCCTCAGGGCAAGCGGACGCCTGATAGCGTGGACCTGATTTTCCCCAATCCCTTTTAGATCTGATCCATGAGCCTCCTTGTCTCGGAGACATCAAGTGTGCTTCTAAAACAGTGTTTCGTTTGCATCTCGCGTCAGCGCCGCCGCTGGGAGCCCAAGCCCAAGCTCAGAACGCGAAAGATGAATTGCTGCGAACGGCTATCAAGGGCCAACTGCAGCTCCAGAACTCTCCAAAGAATGGTCTCCCGCTACAGATCATGTCTTGAAGAAGAGAGGTGCTCAGAAGCGCCGACGTGCGCATTCCCGACCCTCCCAGCCAGACGCCCAAATCGACTTCTCCTCGAGACGGGAAGCGAACTAATCCCATGCATCCGTAGTCCTTGGTTCCGCTCTGTTCACTCCTCAACTTCGTCAGTCGTGCGGCTTGGGAGATTTCGTCCATGTCCGCAGCGGTCTTCGCAAGTCGTCTTGCTCGCAGCGTCTGCGAGGGATGCAGGCTCAAGGTGCTTTTCTACTATTTATCCCCTGACTTTCTACCGGCTCGAGGACTGACGAAGTCTCTTCGTGTTAGTCACATCCAACGAGACGAGAGGAAGGCACCAGCAAGTTCGCCCAAACATTGAAGCAACAACCACAAGAATCGAGCCAATCCTGGACACCAGGTGCGCCTTGTCTGATCATTGGGGGTGATCCGCCACCCCTCAAACCGCTGCAGCCGACTCTCAAAGACGACCTGGAACAAGCTACCACGCCTGCAACTACCAAATTCCCTGCAAACGTGTAGGGTGCGAGACGTCGTTGTTAACGTGGCTCTGCGGAGTCAATGGGTAGACGATGGGCTACCAGGGCTCCAGGCAGCACAGTTTTGAACAGGTCTTCCTGCTCCGGACTTGGGCAGGGGAAGAAAAAGAAAAAGGAAAGCAACACTCAAGACATTGCTCGCTCGCGAATTGCCGAGCCCCATCCTCCGCAAGGTGCGTGCCGCATCCTTGTAAGCCATGGTCCCGGGGCCTCTTTTTATTGCGTGAAGCCGGCATCCAATTTGGATGTCCCGTCCCCGATTGACACTCGCCCTCAGGCGTAAAGGTTCCCATCATCCAGTCAGTATTCTCCCAAGTCGCCCTTGCCAAAATACTCGCCACATTATGGGTTCCACAAAGAGCTACTGTCACGGCTTCGAGTTTGGGGTTAGCAGCTTTGCGATCTATATGTCCCGGACCACGCTCCCTGAGAGAGGACCTCATGCGGCTGGATAAGGAGATGGCAGGCTGGACGCTGGACTGAGACTGGGACACAGACCACTGGGGCCGCTTAGTTCTCTAGTACGAGCAACCGCCTCCTTTATCGATGGGGACCAGACTCGCGGCCGCATAGACGGTGGCTCTTTCGATGGAAAGACAACCCTCCAGTCGCCATGACCGAGTCTAGCGCGACTGAAGACAACAAACACCACGCGTGGCTTTGCGAAGAAAGGTGCCAGTTGGCACGTCGTCTCCGCGGAGTTGGGTTCCGCCATATGAGCTCGGATCCTGTAGCTGGTCCAAGATGAATGCAGAGTCATGGGAAGAAGAAGAAGTGGAAGAAGGGGCAACAAGAACAAGAACAGTACTCGTGGACGGCGGAATTTTCTATGCTAGTGGCTCTGATGCGAGCTCGTTCGTCTTCCTGACCACCGCATACTTGTCCTTCCCCTGAGTCATCATCTCCTGCTTTGCGCTCTCTCAGCGCGGTGTGCTGTAGGAAGTTCTTGACTCTTCTGACAGTCTCGTCGGCGCGCCGCCAGGCCGAAGTCCAAATCACCTCCCAAGATTTCGTTGCTACCTTCGCCGCTCTGGGCCATTTCAATGCTCAGTGTCTTGATTTTTTCTTGACAGCAAGTCTCTCGGCGTGGACGCATGGATTGGTCGTGCGTGACATTGTAGGTCTTAAGGTGAGGGGTGGACGTCTGATGGTGCATCCTAGCCGTCCTGAATGCTAAGTGTGTGAAGTCGTGGTGCTTGGTCCGCACGAACTTGGCGACTTCCATTGCCGCTTTTCCTCGTGTCGGGCGCATCTCTTTGGCAGCTCAATGGGGAATGAGTGCGACTGAAGGAGGAGAAGTTTCTGTTTGACAGCGCATCACCGGAGCAGCAATCCCGATGGCTAGGGGGCCATGTGTTGCAGTGTGTGAACGCCGGTTTCCGTGAACATCGCGGCCATGTTATGCTCGGAGCCGTCCTTCGTGGATATCCCATGGACTTGCAATCTGGTCAGCCTGGTCGTGTAGATCTGTTTTGTAAGGAGGGACTTACATAGCCCAAGGACTCTGATTTCAAGAGCCCCTGCGGTGTTGACAAAGAATTGGCATATCATTCCTCCAGAGCATCCTAAGTACCCAGGGATGTTGATTTCTCTTCCCACCGCAAGCGTGCCGGTGGTGGCCCCCTCCAGAGGTAATCTGTCCGCGGAGCACAGCTTTCCAAAAGCAATGCTGCGAAGGTTAGGGTGAAATGTTGCACTGTGGCCCTGAAGATCGAGTTAGAACATTCATTCAAGAAAGTTAAACCCTTGGACTGACCGGATCTGATGGTTTATTTTTGGCAATGCTAGCCTTAAGAGCTAACATTTGCCATGTATCTTTTACGCCGGTGCTGTCTGCATTCTTTCTTTCCTCATCTGAGAGCGAAAGATCCTCTATTAGCTTCAATGAGCCTGGGTAGTATACCGCGAAAAGATCCTTCTCCAACGATGAGGTACTGTCCGCCCCTGCGCTGAGCTGGCGTGGCTCAACGTAGTTCTTCGGTTGCGACCCGGTCGGGGTTAAGGCGAAGAGCGCCATATCTGAGGGCCGATCGTAGGTAACAAGATGGACCGGGAATGTACCTCGACCTATGAGAAATCGGAATTAGCAAGACATGAAAGCGTCTGAGTTGGAGTGTCTGAATCTCACCATTCAGATCTTCAACTTCTGGGGAGACCATTCTGCTTGACACACATGCTGACGGTTGACTTGCGTTTCGCAAGCTCAAGTTCGACATGGTCGCAGTGGTGTCGGTATCAGTAACAATTTCCAGAAAATGGGCCGCCGTAAGAAACCTCTCCTTGCCGATCCAGAACCCTGTCATGGTAACGAGTGACCTCGGGCGTAAGCCGCCTGCCGGGGCCGTCTGCAACACCACGATGTAGATCTTGCCTGCAGCCAGTCCCAAAGTGCCTGCGGAGTCCAAGGTCTAACAGATATTAGCGAATAGAGCGTTTTCATGAGGGTAGCTTGTACGTACAGCTTGTCGTTGGGCTCCGTCCTGTCCTAGATGTATGGTCTGCGCCTCATGCGTGGGAGGCACCCTCACGGTGCCGTCGTCATCGACCAGTAACGAGGTGAGCCAAAGACCGTGATCGTAGTCATAGGCAGGCCCTCCAAATTTGTCGATCATTTTGTATGGTAACAGGCGAGGGGAGGGAGGGGGAGAGGGTAACCGAGTGCCGGAAGGGATTTTCTCAGGGTCAGACCGCTTTGGTATGCGAATTTTGTGGCCAGTAGCGGTGGTCAGAATCCAAGTCCAGTCATCTGCGTCAGAAACAGAGCAGCCGGAAGGCAGTTCGGTACGTTTTACGGGGTAGAGATCAGAGTTATCACTGGGGTAGCGCGCTGGCTGCTCATCCTCATCGCCCGGGCGATGCCCAGGCAGCGTAGCACCCAACTTTCCCGTGGATGACATCGTGCCGCGAAGCTGCTTACCTGTTCACAGGGCTGTGAACGGAATGATTCTTTGAAGACAGTGTGTAGACAGTAAGTCTGCATGCAAGCGCGGTGGATGAAATTTAATTACGAGGAGCATTGTTTAACGCGCACAAGTGAACATCTATTGACTAACGCTATTAGGCTTAGACCAAGGGGCTTCACAGAGGAAGCACGCCTACGAGGTAGGCAGCGGAACATGACCAACCTTTCGTGTTCCTGAGCAATACCACATTGGAAGTCGATCAAGGCACGTGGCACAACCTTTGCCCAATGCACAATCTGACTTTCAATCTCAGCTGACGATGAATTCCTAGGATACCTTTTGATTCCCACTGAAGATGTGCTCAACTTCCCATCCTACCACTCCAGATATCAGACAAATCCTTTCCGTAGGGTTTTCAGCCACCTTCATCGCGGTGTCGACGTTGCGGACGATCCTCGCGCGCGGATAGGTCTCATCGAGTCTATTCTGGAGGCGCTGTTGAGTTTCAGCCCCAGGCGGACCAGACTGTATAAGACACTGCCAGCTAAGAATGGACGACAACTGATGAATGTGGAGTCACAAAAAGGGCCGAACCTCTGAAAATTAGGGCCGTGCAAATCAAGTGCGATAGACTTCTCAGGCAAGATCAGTGGACATTCGTCCCGGTGGCGCCATTCTTGGTAGGAAGAAATCAGATCTGTCGAAGAATATAATTCTGAATACAAACCGCAGATTTTGAAGGGGACCGAAGATGACAAGATTCGCGAAACCCAACAATTCTCGCCCAACCAATTCTTGCTTTCACTCAATAACCTGAGCTAGATGAATTTATCAGCTTGCTGGTGTGCTCGGCCGGAGCGGCGTTGTACTTGGCCGGTGCCCACAACACCCGGGATTACTTTGACTCTCTGTGCAAATATCAACAACCGAGCCTGCATTTACAAGTCTGTCGCTCCGTAATCTACGATCTGAAGATTCCGGATGGTAGGAAGGACGTAGCAATGCTTCTGTTGAGAATGCTGAAATTCTTGGACAAGAGAAAACTGCCCTAAAGGACTTCATTCCATAACGCGTTCGCTACAGGTTCACACGTTCATCTACTCCCACTTTGTCGGTACGATCAAACCTACGCCTTGGCTGGAGTCCTTTTATTTTGCAAGCAGCAGCGAATGAATCATTTGTCCGGCTTACTTTGGCTCTCCACGGATCGCCTGGAGCTGACCTATCATTGCGCGTTCGCTCTTGAGATATTCGATCACTCCAATAAACAATAGTAAGGCACCCTCTCTCCCCTCCCGCGTTCGCAAATCGTATCCCTGAGATCTGCCTACAAACAAGCACTCATCTATCGGCATTTTTGGGCTATGGAGATGGGCAAGATACGACCCTTTTGTGTCTTCGGGCTTGTCCTCTTGGCTCGAACTCGACAAATCGCTTGCAGTGCTTGGATTCCTGGCGTGGCTTATAGTGCCCGCTACATGAGCTGGTCGTGTTGAGGTTTTGAAATTGGGAAGTCATTTCCGAGAAGATGCTCCGCGGGGGGGGGACAAGTTATCAATCGGTCACACTCGAAGAGTCAGGAGTTGGGGGGGTCCCCACTCAGACGCAGGCTGGAGCAAAGAGGGGTCGTTTAGGTCTAAAGGAGCCGTCGAAAGAAATAGCTGGATGGCAGTGATTTCACGGTGTGGGTTGGAAAGCATTATGGACAGGCTAAAGGTGAAGGGTAACTGCGAAGCCTGTCTTGTGGTGCGTAATCTTCAGGCAATAACTGAAACGTGACGCAAGGGCGAGCCTTTCGGGCGATCGATTGAAGAGAGCACACTACGATTTAAAACTGCTTGATCAATCCTACCTTCTAAATGAGAGTTGCGCAACGCATCGCGTTCCAGACTGGCTGCTCGCAAACCACCTACACATGCTGGAGGGCGCGTGTGGCCCACGTCTATAGGTCACTTCCAAACTTCAGCACTTTCCTTTCTAATATCAATATTCTCAACGGCGAATCTTGACCTCTCCAAAGTCCGTTTCCGTTTCCAGACCTGAGCATTCTGCCACATGACCAGAGTCATGACTTACGCCACTCTAGGCTGTGGCTGTGCAATCCTGAGGTCGGCTTGGCGAGCCCTGAGACAGGTGCTGAGTAGCGTGAGCATAGCACTGCTGCTGCCTGGAGGAAGGTACCGTCCCGACCATCGACTATTCTGGTAGTTGGTGCTTTCTGCTGGCCGTCGTCTGCGAGTTGAGCCAAATGTGTGTGAAGGGGACGCGAGATTCTGCCCGCTGGCCTTACCCCGCAACCATTTTGCAGCCTCACTCACCTTGAGATACGGCCGATAACACGGCAGGACAGTCGAATCTTTGCCATCGTTTTTTCTACGAGCTTATTACACTCGCCAGCTGGATGAGATCTCCTCGCCAACGACGAGCTGCCGCTTTGCCGTCCCTCCTCCTATCCTCCCGCCTCTGCTCAGCGCTCGGTGGCATCCCATTCACCGCGTAGAAATGCGTCTTCTGCAATGCAGCAAGACCGGGGAATTTGGCTTCAAAACCTTCGGTGACGGCGATCAGATCCCCGCCTATGCCATTCTTTCGCACACATGGGGATTAGACACCGAGGAGGTTACCTTTGAAGAGATGGAAAGTGGTGCTGGGAAGGATAAGCTCGGCTATGAGAAGATCACATTCTGTGGAGAACGGGCCAGGCAAGATGGCTTGCAGTACTTCTGGATTGACACCTGTTGCATCGACAAGAAGAACACAGCTGAGCTCCAGCACGCTATCAACTCAATGTTTCGCTGGTACCGTGATGCGGAGCACTGCTACGTTTATCTAGCAGATGTGTCTATTCCCTTGCCTAGCAGCAACAATAAGTACCCGTACACAACATGGGCGTGGGAATGGACTTCCGGCCAGGGGATGCTCCTAGTATGGGTCTTTTGGGGCTGGATACTATGGCTCCTTGGCCGGGGATCAGTCGGCGCTAAGGAAAAGCATAATCTGCGGCCGGTGGAATCTCAACTGCGGAAAAGCAGATGGTTCACTCGAGGCTGGACGCTCCAAGAGCTTCTCGCCCCAAGATCAGTCAAATTTTTCTCGAAGGAAGGCAAGTACCTTGGTGATAAAAGCTCTCAGGAGCAACTGATTCACGAGATCACTGCAATTCCTAAGCTAGCGCTTCAAGGAACCCGGCTATCGCAGTTCAGCGTGAATGATCGGTTTGCCTGGAATAATCCTCGCGAAACCAAGCTCGAAGAAGATAAAGCGTACTCTTTACTGGGCATTTTTGGCGTTAACATCCACCTTCGATATGGTGAAGGAATGACTAATGCTTTCGAAAGACTCCAGCACGAGATCGAGAATCAGGCGAGATGTATCCAAGATTTACGTCTTACCGATCCACGCGATGACAAAAAGCGTATTGAGGCCATCAAGGGTGGCTTGCTGGAGGATTCGTACCGATGGATCCTTGCAAACCCCGAGTTCAATCAGTGGCGTAGCGCCCAGCTGGGGTCACTTCTATGGATCAAGGGCGATCCCGGCAAGGGCAAGACGATGCTGCTCTGTGGCGCAATAAACGAGCTGGACAAATCAATAGCTAAGATGGATTTTCTGTCCTATTTCTTCTGCCAGGCTACCGACCCGCGAATCAACAATGCTGTCGCAGTGCTACGAGGTCTGTTATATATGCTTGTCGATCAGCAGCCGTCGCTCGTGTCGCATATACAGAAAAAGCACCTTCACGCAGGCAAAGCGCTATTCGAGGACACCAATGCCTGGGTTGCTTTGTGTACGATCTTTTCCGACATTTTACAGGACAAGAGCCTACACAGCACCTATCTGATAGTCGATGCGCTCGATGAATGCACGACAGACTTGCCGAAGCTCTTGGACTTTATCGTGCAGATGTCGTCAGTGTCATCTCATGTTAAGTGGATTGTCTCAAGTCGGAACTGGCCCAGCATTGAGAGAAGTCTCAACACTGCGATGCAGGGGGTGTCTCTAAGTCTTGAGCTTAATGAACAGTCCGTCTCTGCTGCGGTTGCCTCATACATTCAGTTCAAAGTCGACCAATTAGCCAGGCGCTTGGAATATGCTAATATCACTCAGGACTATGTCCAGCAATATTTATTGTCGAACGCAAAGGGCACCTTCCTATGGGTCGCCTTGGTCTGCCAGAAACTCTCCGAAAGCTCGGGGTGGGAGGCTCAGAAGAGGGTGGAGGCGTTTCCACCTGGACTCAATGAATTCTATGGGCGGATGTTAGAAGAAATCAAGACGTCAGAGCATGCCGAACGTTCCAAACAAATCCTGGCTGTCATTTCGGCGGTGTACCGGGCCATCACGTTGGACGAGTTAGCATCATTTGTAGACTTGTCCGACGGCATTTCCGGAGGATACAAAGCCCTGTCGGAGATCATGGCGCGTTGTGGCTCTTTTCTGACGCTCCGAAAACGCACAATCACCTTCGTTCATCAGTCAGCGAAAGACTTCTTAGTCCAAGATGCAAAGAAGGAGATCTTTCCTGCTGGGATGGAACAGGTACATCACGCTATCTTCTCACGATCGCTGCAGGTCATGTCCCGAAAACTAGGACGCGACATCTACGACATAAAGGCTCCCGGATTTCCCATTGACCAAGTGCAACGACCCAGTCCAGATCCGCTATCTTCACAACGATACTCATGTGTCTATTGGATTGACCATCTACTCGACTGTGATCCTTCTGAGAACGCGACAAACGATCTCCGTAAGGGTGCATCCGTCGATAAGTTCCTAAAGGCTTCCTATCTTTATTGGCTTGAAGCCCTAAGCCTTTGCAGAGGTCTCCCGGAAGCGATACCGGCAATAGCGAAACTCGAAACTCTCCTCAAAGTAAACCTACCCCAACAGTACTCTCTGCTAATAGCAAACGCTGATATAACCTAGGCAAATGCAGCCACATCTGCGCTGCTCGACGCAGTTCGAGATGCGCGCCGATTTATCATGTTTCACAAGCAGGCAATAGAGCTATTTCCTCTGCAGGTATATGTGTCTGCACTTATATTTAGTCCAGAGCGCAGTTTGATAAGGGGCTTTTTCAAACATGAAGAGCCCAAATGGGTTACGACGAACCCGCATATGAGAGAATGGAGCGCCTGTCTCCAGACGCTAGAGTGCTCCGATTGCGTCGCCTTGGTGGCCATCTCACCCGACTCGACTCGAATCGCCTCGGCATTATGTGGTGACTTCTTTGACGATGCTGATAGCAGAAGCAGCAGCCCCATCAACATGGTCGAAATCTGGGATGTGAAAAGCGGCACACGCCTCAAAATACTAGACGGTAATGATTGGGGCATCAAGTCGATGGCCTTCTCCCACGACTCAACTCGGCTCGCCTCCGCGTGGGACGATGGCATTATCAAGGTCTGGGATGTGACTAAAGGCACTTGCTTACGCAGACTTTATCACGGGGCCCACCTCCACTCAGAGCTCCACTCAGTGGTCTTCTCACGTGACTCGGCCCGACTCTTTTCAGGGTCAAATACGACTATTAAGGAGTGGGATACTATTCATGGCGACTGCCTCCGGACACTATGGGAAACTGGCGAACATCTAGAGGCCTTCTCAACTGACTTGACCCGAGTCGCGACGTCACGCGGCTCTACACTCAAAATCTTCGATTTGAGCAGTGGTATTTGTCTACAGAAGCAAAAGGTCGACTGTTCTTGGGAGGATCACAGAACAGTCTTCTCGCACGACTTGACGCGACTCGCTATACTGTTTTTCCATGGCACAGTCAAGTTCCGGGATTTAAGAAGTGACATTCACCTACCGCCACTCAACGACCACAATGGAAGCGACCACAATGGAAGCGTCGAGTCAGTGGCTTTTTCGCCTAACTCGACCCAACTCGCCTCAGCATCACGGGATCATACAGTTAAGATCTGGGATATAACTAGTGGTGAATGCATAAAGACACTCAGTGGCCATTCCTACTGGGTTAAGTCAGTGGCTTTTTCACCCGACTCGACCTGGCTGGCCTCGGGCTCGTCCGACCGTACAGTTAAAATTTGGGATATAGACAGCAAGATATCTCAGCAGACATTCCAGGGCCACTCTGGCACAGTTTGCTCGTTGATCCTCTCATCCGACTTAACCATGCTCGCCTCAGGCTCTAATGATCAGACAGTCAAGATCTGGGATACGAATAGTGGTGTCTGCCTACAGACACTTAAGGGCCACCATGGGGGAATTCCTTCGGTGACCTTCTCGTTCGACTCGACCCGGCTCGCTTCAGCTTCGATGGACAACACAGCTAAGATCTGGGAGACCAGGAGTGGCGCTTGCCTATACACACTTGAGGGCCACTCTGATGCCGTCTCTTCAGTAGCCTTTTTACTTAACTCAAACTTGCTTTCCTCAATATCATTCGACGAGACAGTAAGGATCTGGGATACAGGTAATGGCGTGTGTCTGCAAACTTTTAAGGGCGACACTGACTATATGGGGCGCTGCTCGGTCGCCTTCTCGCATGATTTACAGCTTGCCTTAACAGAGAATCACACAGTCAAGATTCGGGATATAAGAAGTGGCGCTTGCTTACAGACACTTGAGGGCCATAGTGACCGGGTTAGAGTGATGGCCTTCTCGCACGATTCTACCCGGCTCGCCTCAGCGTCAGATGATCATACAGTTAAGCTATGGGATCCGAGTAATGGTGTCTGCCTGCAGACACTGGACATTGGCAGATCACTGCGTCACATCTCATTTGAGGCTACTGGCATACATCTTATAACCGACCTCGGTATTCTCGCTCTGAAACCAACATCAACATGTACGGATCCCATCGCAACAAAGCTTCAGATGCCACAACGTCAAGGCTGGGGATTGAGTTCAGATAACGTGTGGATAACCTATGATTCTGAGAACCGTATATGGCTGCCTCCAGAATATAGGCCGGCTCATTCCGTCATGATCTCTCCGATGAGGATAGGCACCATCATTGGATCTGGAGTTGTGGTAATATATAGATTCGACGGTGAGCCTGGTCAAGAATTGTTGGACAAATCAGGTAGTTACACTTCTTATGGACTCATCGAGTGATGAGGCCTTGGCTTGTTTACCACGAATCTACAAATTTCTGACTGTGACTGCACTCAAATACTGCGAATGGTTCTTTCGCGACTGTGGCAATGGGAATAGTCGTGCGACGAACGTTGAATGTCCCGCGGTAGACCCTACGGAGGGCAGAGCCAAAAGGTGTTCTGCTTTAACTCGTTCGACACGATTACAGAGTGCCGATATTTCCAGCCCGCTACAATTTACATCTTCTTTTAGTGAAGAATGTTCTAGACGCTTTTCCGAACCTCGCTCGTTTGGCCGCACAGTTGCGGTCGTCCAGCCAGGCCAGTGTTGTCGCACACAACATGCGTCCAACACTACGCCATGACCGAGTCGACAATGGACACCCCATGACCGAGTCGACAATGGACACCTCTGAAGCTAACGATAAACCCACTCCGTTCCCGAAAATCGAGGACGAGGCCATAGGTCCAAAGAACGAGCCAAAAGATGGGGGAATGACTCAACACCGCGAATTCGCTTCATGCTTAGCAGAAATCTAATACCAAACCGACAGAGAAGGAAGGTTGGCTCACTATCCGCGACGATGCCGTTACTCCGTAAAGTATGTATACATATATCTACTGACCCTTTTTCATCTGAACTTTAGGTTAGTGGGCCGCGTGGTAAGGCTGTCTGACCACCGTACCTTATCGCGCCGAGCGGGCGGTGAGTTTTCGACGCCTACGTTTTCCAGTATAGCGTAAGTAGAACTAGATGATCGACATTACGGTTGTCGGTAATATCGTGAATACCATCCACTATGAGGCAACTACGTCGACCGCTAGTGTAACGATGGTGGTTGAAATAACGGGTGCCGTACGGTATGGCTTGTCGTCAAGATCATTGAAAACTTTCACCGTTGCACATGTGTCCGACTCTCAACTTGTACAGACTTCGCACAGCCACGCACCCACCATCACGAAATAGCCGACTTTGGCGCACCGCACTGCACCGCAAGTACAATCACCCTGGTGGGTTCGAGGAAAGGCGCTATCGTAATCGATATCAGCGGGGCTCTTGCCCGTGTTTCTCACGGCGACGTACAAGATCGGAGAGCATCATGGTTCTCAGAATGGGGGCCGTATTCGTCGACGAGCACATCCAGTCCGGTGAACACTGCAGCAACGTATTCGATGGTGGCAGTTGCGAGATTTACCGATCGAGTCTCGTAACGGGGATCACGGCCCAGCTTCTCGGGATATCGAGATCTACTGACGACAGTATGCCTACGGTCGAACAATTCGACACACACACACACGCACACATGTGAGCCGCCGAATCCTGCTGGGCCAAGCACCCCAACTTTCAATGGAGTCTTCCCGTGCCTGGCCATACTGAGTTGTCTTCCACGCCCAGCTACGCCCAGCGGTGTTTCAACAATCTGCCTCAAAGATCTGAGACATATTCACGTGTATTTCAAATGGACGAAGCTTTGGGGTTGTCCTAGCAATGTTTTCCCAGTTTGTACAATGTGGGGGAATGTGCCCAAGACCCGAGCAAGACAATTTGTGGATGTTTTTCAACGGCTAATAGCTGAATACGATGGTCAGTTACAGCAAAGGGCGATACTACTAGTCTGGGGGGGTCTGATTCTGGGATCCCGCACTTTGTCGACCACTCCGTGGGGAAGTGGTGGGTTGATTGCGTCCTCAGGGATACATCCTACAGACTTTCATACTGCAAGCTGTGGAAGTATTGGTGAGTTATTCTGGCAAGACTGGGGTTCGCTTACCATGGTCTCCATTAGGCATTCATAATATCGCAAGCTCCATCGCTCTAGCACCCGCCTTGAAAGAACTTCAAACAACTCGTGTACGCAGTCCCTTGCGGGCCAGAGTCTCAGGCTCGAGAAAGAACACCGGGAGATCCTTGTTGCAAATGCCGAGACTATCGAGCATGCGCCGGCTGCTGTTCTGATCTACAAACAACAGTACCGCTTGAAAGTCAAGATCGGGATCAACAACATGTCTGGCGACCGAAACATACTTGGCTAGCGAGGGATGTTTATTGTAGGGATCCTCTTGCATCACGCTCAGGAGGCAAAGGCAGTTTGAAGACTGTTATTCAAATATTTTACCTAGTGGTCGCCGTGGCAGTCAAGCGCCATGCAGCGGTCGCGGTAATGGTGGTGGTGTCGTCGTTGTGATAGAACGGTGGCAGCCAAGATCGTCCGTCGGAAGCCCTAGAAAATTGACTGGTCAATTGGCTGCAGCAAAATCGAAGGGCTCTGCGGGGTCGTCATGGATGTGCTAATGAAAGTTGAGATGGGCTCAGATGGATCCTCGACATGCTTTCGACAGCGCAGCGCGAAGTTGTGATCACGTGGCTTGGCGTGATTTCCCCGCTGCTGCTTTGCTCGCAGTTACGCGGTACGCGACGCCTTCGTGGATTTCGATTCTTCAACATCTCTTCGGCTTTTCCATTTTGCTGGCTCATAGCACCCAAAAGACGTATCTATTTTTGGCAACTAGGAGGTCACAGATTTCTTCATGATCCGTGGTATATTTAATACCCTTACCTGCTGCACATCGACCGTCTTCCGCTCCCTCAAAGCAGCTCCGTCATTCAGTCTTTACCGTCGCAACGTCCGACTAGCCCCTCCGATATCCTCAGCTGTGTGAATCAGGATGGCTATACCGCTGCGTGACGCACCCTCCCTCCATTTGTCTTCTTCGCGAGCATCGGTCGCGGATAGCAGCGCCCCAAATTGGAAAGAGATCGAGGAAGAGGATGACAATATGCTGGTCAAATTACAACGACCCCGCCTGAGGGAAGAGTTCTTCGACTACCTCCCATCTCATGCATCCGATGTTTGTGGTTTCGTGTCGCACCATCTGGCGTTGAGCAAGAGTCAACAGTGCAAAGTCTCAGACAGGTCAGAATGGTTACATGGCGATTTCAACGCTTGCGTCCCAATCACTGTTAGCAACTGCCGAGAACAGCGAGTTTTACTGAGATGTCCATTTCCACACATGCTCGGTGGTCCATCTGGGTTAGACGAAAAGATTCGGTGCGAAGCCGCCACCTTTGCCTCGGTATCAAACAACTGCCCGCAAGTTCCAATTCCTAGCATATAGGAGTTTAGGCTTCAAAACGGCCTAAGTGTACAACTTAGATATAATATATTAGACCAGTAGCTTACTTGCTTCCAGTTCATGCCTACTAGACGTTTGCCCTGGTATCGACGAACTGTTGAATTTATTAAGAGTTACTGTCTGGCCTGGTTTTTTCGAAGACCATACGATGCTCCGTATGTTCCGACACATTCCCAGTACTCATTAAAGTCAGGCTACCTACTTGTGGATTTTGTTGAAAAGCAACAAGGAACTATGCTGTCTAATATCTGGCCACCGGATACAGAAGAACAAAAGCTGAACTTTTACCGGAGTTTGTCGAAAGTCATGCTTGATCTGGCACGCTGCCCTTTACCGAAGATCGGCTCATTCACTATCCGTGACTCCGGTGAAATGATCCTTAGCAATCGCCCTTTGACGGCTCGGCTTCCTCTACTTGAATGTGAGGGCATTGCCACTGATATCCCACGAGATCGATGTTACTCTACAACCGACTCATACATTCGCGACCTCTTGCACTGCCATGACATGAAGCTGATGTATCAGCCTAACGCGGTGCGCAACCAGTACGACGCGGAGGCCCAAATGGCAGTCCTCACCATGGTGCGGGCTTTGCCCTCTCACTTTAGCCTGAATAATTTCCAACATGGACCATTCTATTATGTTTGGACGGACCCTCATGCGAGCAACATTTTTGTGAACCAACAGTACGATATCACTTCCCTTCCCGACCTTGAGTGGTTCTGCGCTTTAACGATCGATCGAAACACAATGTCCACCTTTTTGGCTGAGTGGGCATGTAGTTGATGAGCTTAGAGACGAGAACGAGAATGACTATGATGAGATGTGTAGGGAATTTCTGGCGGTATTTGAGCGAGAGGATAATCAGGATTCTGTGCTGAATGCTGGGTTTACCACCAAGGCCATGAAAAGTGTCCTTGAAAAGAACATACAGTGGTTTTGGGCTAGTATAAACCACCCTCGCGCAACATACAATTTGTTTCTGGACCATCTGCAGCCTCGTTTCGCGCCGACACACTTAGATGAAGAGGAGTCGATCCAATTTCAACGCATTGTGGCCCCATATTGGATCGAAGATGCAACCGGATTCATCAACCAAAAGCCGCTTGACCGGAGAGTCTACCTGGAACACTTGAGGTCGCAATATAACGCGACATGCTGAGTCGATTGGAGCTCTCTAGCAGTCCTTCACTTTTGCTTTGCCTCAGCTTCGGCTCGATTTCCGCGCATTTTCTGTTTGGCTGATTCGGCGGATGAGATTATACACTCTCCTTCGATCCTTTTGGTGACCTTTTGCTCAATGGCAGTGGCAAGCGAGTCGCCGTTACCAAAATATCAATGACGTGAAACCCTTGAGAAAGCAGGTCTCCTGAACATCTTTCCCCCAATAATTGAGAGGCGTCGCTGGTGCCGTCGTCGCCCTATCGGAATCAAGGAGAGCTATTCTCGAATGGGTCCAGCAAGTCTGTGTCGATATGGCTAATTGTTCGAGCGGGCAACTCCTTCTCAAGTATTTGTAAGATCAAAGTTTTAAGGGTGTCTCTGGGCGGGTCAAAACGTAGTGGTCGACTGTCTGCATACAGACACTGTCGACAAATCGCCCCCTGGCCACTCCCGCGTCGGAAGCCCATCATCGTGAATCTCTTCTGCAGGTATTATCTCAAGTCGGGAGTTATGCTGATGAAGCTTGATGACCGGTTGGGAACAAGTGCATGATGCTGGAGACAGCTTGTTATCCTTGCTTTTAGGCGTTATCCCGGGCGCGAACCACCGATAGGCCGGAGAAACAATTTGATGTACCGAGGATTTAGATCCGTGACACGCATGGGAGCGGCCTGACAGAATCCGGGGGTTGCGCCAGGGTATTTTGGATACCGAGATCTGCGCCCTTTTCCAGGAGGAAACGGAAGATTCGATGATTGTCTTTGCTCAAGGGGCTTCCGAGTCCCAGCTCTTTGAAGTGGTAGAAAGAGGGCAGATGCTCTTGAAACATAATCTGACTATCGGAGCTCCTTTGTCGATGAAGAATTAGAGGATATCATTTGGCCATTCACTGCGTACAGCGTAATGCAGAGACTGTCCAAAGTGCACCGAAGCACCGAAGGCGAAGGGAAGCTGGATAACTTCGAGGGAGGCTCGCTCAGCCGCGATTGACAGAGGGGTGATGTCGAAGTGGCAGCGGGCATTTGCGTCTGCCCCTCTCTTGAGCAACCATATGGGTAACTCCATGTCGGAGAATGCGACTCTAGCTCTGATGAGCTCCATGTTCGTTTCAACTTGGTGCTGACTTACGCAAGAGGTGGAGGATAGCTGGTTCCCAGTGGTTCATTGATATCATAGCCATAAACCAGAAAGAGTTCGGGGATGGCGTAAGACTTCTGTTCCACAGCTTGCTCAAACTCGTACTTGGTTGGCTTGACATTCTAGTTCAGGAGATCGACAAAGGCATGTATATTCTCCTCCCTGACTGCAGTTTCCATAGGCCTCGGAGCCATTATCGGGACACTGTAAATCATTGCACTCGCCTGGTGGGAGAGTCCGTCTAGTCTCTAGATTATAGAGGAAAAGCAAAGTCATGATGTTGGGGACCGAATGCATCTTGGTTGCGGGGGAAAGCAGTCGGGCTTCGCGCGACCGCATGGCCAAGGGATTGGCCCCCTTGTCTTCTCCAGTCTTTGCAATTCCAGACACAACCCTACATTGACCCATTGCCAGACCGATACGATATCGAATCTGACAACGTTGACCAAGTCACCGCTCCCGGGGAAGAGCGATTCCTCGCCCAAAGCGCGCGATCTCTGGAAGCATTGCCCCGAGGTGTTCATCCTCCTCGCGCTAGCGGTTGCTCCTGGGAGACTGGGATCTTTGCGTGCCGCAAAGTATTGGCAGCCGATCATCGATTGGTGGTTTTCAGCGCCGCTCGCGTCGACCTTTCTTTCGTGATGGTCGCTGCATAATTAAGCGAGGACACTATACAATATTCCGTAGGGCATAAACGCCCTAAGTCACCTGCGAGTAGAGCAGCAGGTACTCGGCTTCTTCTGCAGGTACGGACAACCTTTGCACGTGACTGCATCACGTGCGTATGCATATTGTGCACCAATAGAAACAGTTGCCAAGATGTTAGCGTGGAACTTTTGTCTGTAATACCCTAACGCTCCGCAGGATTAGCCAATGAGGCCCAGCCACATGCGTCTCACCTTCAACCCAACCGTCCCGATCGTGAGCTGTCAAGGGTTGCAATGATTTTTCTTCAGCGAACTCTTTGCTCACCCGGACAATCTGGGAGACGTGATGAAAAGTAGAGAAATTCTGGACTACCAAGTCAAGACGGTCGAAGCGCTCGGACATACAAAGAATCGGCGTTCGAAAACTCTGGACGCTAACACGCTTGCAAAGTGCCGTGTGGTAGTGAACCACAACCTGATGGGGTCCCATCATCCATTTCAGTAGTCGAGGGAAGAGCTGGCGAAGGAGGCCTCCTTCATTGCACGGCAAGAGCTGCTTGCGAGGAACGCCGTGGTCAAGAAGCACCGTGTTGTCTCGGTTGAGGTGTAGAGCTGTTCTGATCTTCTACACTGTCGTCGGCCAGTTTGATTGTACTTCGTTCTCTAATACAATTTGGGAGATGCGCAATGTGGACGGATGGCGTCCAGAAGAGAACGAGAGTCCCGATATCGGTACAGTACGGTACCGTGACAGTCATGGTATCATTTGTCATGTTTTTGAGCGGCCTGTCAAGGGTGTTCGTCACCCGATGCTAAGATATAACCATTGAGTCAAACTCGATAACCCTTGCCAGTGGGATGGCCGATGCGTTCCTTCAGGCGATGACGATTTCACGTAAAATTCCGGTTTAGTCCTCGTGCAGGTACGTTGGTTGCATTGTCTGGCCTGGATGGGCTCTACATGCCCTGTGATGGATTGGGGGGGGGGGGGGGGGGGGGGCAGAGGCTGAACCGGGGCGTCGAAACAGATCTCGAACGGATGCACACAACAAGAACAGCAGTTCGGGAAATCCGGATAGATAGGTCAAAGAAAAGTTCCTGTGATTTCCAACACGTGGCACGTTGTCAAAGGTGCTGGAACATGTTTCAAGCCGAAAACACCCCCCGCAGCTTCTGGGCGCTTGCTGTACAGAGCCAATCGGGGGCCCAATTGGCGTCGTCCCTTGTACACCACTGCTGGTACAAGCCCAATTGCGGCTGAGTCGAGATAAATCAATTTATCTACCATCTGGCAAGGCAGGCTGGTAAACTCTTCAGTCCCTGGCTCTGGCTATCTCAAAAAAACCAGGATGGATCATTTCGCCATTCCCAAAGGTGCCAAGCACATGAAGGTGCCTTACAACGGGGCTGGCCCAAGGTATTCCACCGGCCAGGGCGGCTTTGACGGCTACCCGGCTCGGTGCGGCTGGACGGCCGAGCACTGCAAGGGCCAGGACGACTACGGCGGAAGAACCCCTGAACAAGTTGAGGCCTTCTTCCAGTCCTGGCTCTACTTTGGCGTTCTCATCGAAGTGCTTGCCGTTGCCGGGGTCGCCGTCGAGACCGACGACTTCCTCGACCATTCCACGCACTTCATCTCGACGAAAGAGCTCCCCTCGAAGCTCCGAAAATGGAATCGTGCCAGTTCAAGAGCCTCGACGTCGCGCAAAGCTAAATGGAAGGCAGAGGCCTCCAATATTGTCGCCGAACAATCGAGGCTGCTCCTCTACCATTGCGGCTCGGGGAGCGAGTCCAGCGGCCGGAGCCCTCCCTTCTCCGACGAGGTGGCCACGTCGATGATCGTGTTGGCCCATACCGTGGGCCTGGCCTTGGATATCGTGCAGCCGCTGCCGACCTCGCAACTCATACGACGCCGCCTTCGGGATGCTGGTTGGTGTCCGATGGGCATCGGCAGGGCTCTACAAGACTTGGGAATCGACGGGCACTACTACATGGCAGCACGCTCCGAGCCAATAGAACCAACGGCCCAATCTCACAAAGAATGCACGGAGGTGTTGTGCTTGGCCGGTCTGGTGGACGAGGCCGACTACGTCAACCGGCATGCTCCTGAATGCAGCCTCAGAGACCCGAAGCCCGGCGACGAGCATGTCGCAATCAACATCGGCTCTGTCGTCCAAACCTTGGACGCCGGAGGCTTCCCGGTGATTGCCTGGAACGCATCGGCAAATCGAATCGACGTGGAGGAGTTCAATGCTGAGACAAACAAGGAGCCGGTCTTCGTCGCCATCTCGCACGTGTAAGTCACCTCAACTCTAGTTCTTCTCTCTAGAATGGTAAACTGACCCAATGGATGAGTAAGATGGGCCGACGGCATGGGCAATCCCCATAGCAACTCCTTACCGCGATGCCAGCTCGAGAGACTCCAACGGCTCGTCAATGAACTGGCCGGGGATATCAAATGCAACGAACTGCCGGTCCGATTCTGGATGGACACTCTGTGTGTCCCCGTCGCAGATAACCTCAAGAAGTTTCGCAACTTGTCCATCCGGCGTATGAAGGACATCTACAAACACGCTTCCGCCGTCCTCGTCGTCGACGCGCTGATCAGCAGAGTCCGCTGGGCGGATCCCGAGTACGAAAAGAGCCTGCATATCTACTTCTCCAGCTGGAACCGACGGCTGTGGACGTTCCAGGAAGGCTTCATGGCCAAGAACCTGATGCTGCAATTCGCCGACAAGGCCGTCCAGCACCGAGAGCACATCAATTTCTGGGATGAGCACTTGGAATCCATCAAAAAGGGCCATTGCGTGACGTTTCCCATGAAGGCAACGACCTCAGTCATGTCGGAGTTTGTGATCCTGCAGGATTTCATCAATCTGGGCATCTTCGGGAACGACGATTTCCAAGCCCTCCCCATCGTCATCCAGATGATCCAGCACCGGACAACCAGCAAGATGGGCGACCAGACCATCTGCACCGCGACGATCATGGGCAAGGACCCGGGCTATCTCCTTCGCGCGGGGAAAGGGGAGAACGGCGTCGAGCTCAAAGACGAAGCGCTGGAGGACTGCCGCATGGAAGTCTTCTTGGAAAGCGTCGGTAAATTCGTCCCACGTTTTGTGTTCAACGCCTGCCCGCGGCTGAAGCGAGACGGCTTTCGCTGGGCCCCGCGGACAATCCTGGGCGTTCCCAAGGATGCCTTCGTCAGAGGTGTCGAAGGCGAGGTGGGCGTGCTGATCGCGGGCCAGGGCCTCTCGATCCCGTTGCCAGGCTTGCTCGTTGGCCGACCCATGAACCACCGCACCCTCGTCCAAGCGACATTTGTGCTCCCTCAACCAGCCGGCAACGCGGTTCGGGTCAGGTTCGAGGTCCACCACCTCGACCCGAGGCTCCTTCAGGAGATCGACGTCGATCGCGAGGAACAGTTCGCCGTCATCTTCAGCAACCCACTGGAGGACATTGTGAAAACGCCAACCAACGGTTCCGGGGTGGCGATTCTGCCTCGAGAGCGTGTTGTGCTCGGCACGGTCCAAGGCGTGGGCGAACAGATCCAAGTGCGACACCACTGCATCGCCGACATGGTCGTTCTCAACCCATCGGCGTCGTCATCGAACCACAGTGTTGCTGGCGAGGGACACAAGGAGGCGGACGATATTCCATGCGAGAACCTGGGCGCTCAAACTCGTTGGCTCATTAGATAGTCCATATAGTCCAGCACTACGGCATTCTGGTGCAGATATAACAGTGTTACAGTTGCGCGATCATCCTGACCCTGCAGATTCCGCCTTGCGTCCTTAAGAGTCCATGAAAGCCACGTCTCAACAACCACAGCGGCCCCCGCCGTAATAGCCGCCGTAGCCGCCGTACGGTTGAGGGCGAACGCCAGGATAGCCCATTCCCTGGACTATGCGGTTGTACTGGCCCGTGGGGATGTAGCCCAGTCTGGCCCATTGGGCTGGACCGCTGGACCGGTGCCTCTGCCTCTGCCGCTCCCGCTCCTGCCTCTCCTCCTCCTCCTCCTTCTTTTCTCTCTCTCTCCTCTCCTCTTCCTCTTTCTGTTCCCTCTCTCTCCTCTCCCTTTCCCTTTTCTCTCTCTCTTTCCTCTCCTTCTCCTTCTTCTCCTTTTCCTTCTGCTTGTTAAATTCTCGCGCCAGCTCCTGTTTCTTGGTCTTCAGCTGCGGCTCCGTCAGGTTTTTCGGCACCTTGATGAGATGCCACAATTGACTCGCGCCGCCTTTGCGCTTGGAGCCGACCGCGCGCTTCCCGGCCCCGCCGACGCCGTCGAGAAATGCCCCAGTCTTGACATTTCTCAAGCGCACAAAGCCGCTATGATCACAGGACGGGAAAAATCGTGTCAGCTCTCTCACACACTCATATCTGAAGTGAAGTGACACGAGCTCGAGAACGACAAATGACAGTGACAATGAACAAACCTACCTATACAATCCTGTCCCATCCGGCACGACCGTCCACTGACGCCACCTCGGTTCACTCGCCGGATCGTCTCGATCGTCTTCGAAATTGATCGGCGACCCGTCCGCGGTGTGGCCGAGCGCAGCGGGACCTCCGATGTCTTGGAAGGAGACCGTCAGCGGGGTGTTTTTCTGCTGGAACGCCGCGAACACCTCGCCGGCCGCTTCGGGGTTGCGTGAGAAGACATTCCCCTTAGGCAAGCGCTTGTGGTTGAATTCGAGGAAGGCGCCGCTGCTCGCATTCAGAAGAACGTAGTGGCCGCCATTGGTGATTGAGGGGCCCATTGTAAGAGGGAGAGAGAGATATAGATCAAATCTCCTTGGCTTATCGGAGCGGTGCTATTGTAACGATGTGGTGTGGTGGGTGCGTTTGTCTTCGAGTAAAACATAATCCAAAAGGCGAGTCCACTTGGCCACCAACGTACCGTAGATGATGGGTCTTAAAAATAATCAATAGAGAGCGAGAGTGAGTGAGTCCGTTCGTGATGCCGACGAAAGTACACAGCGTAGCATAGCAGAGCATGGCATAGAATAGCATAGCATAGTATAGTCGGTGACTATACCTGCCCGTTTCGACATGCATGCATGCATCCTCGAGCACGCAAGGTAATAGGTCCCCCCAGGCGTTGTGAAGGGTGGTCATGTACGTATAACCTGCAAAGCGAGTCGCCTCACTTGTTAAGTGGTGAGGTACTAGGTACCAGGGTAGTTTAGATCGGGCTCGAATGTTGTGAGGCTGAGGCTGGAGATTGATGACGTTGCCTCGAAACTACCTCAGGTAGGCTGGGGCACCTGCAGGCTCTCGCGCCTCATGCCTACTAGGCATGGACGCATGCACCTCGCCTCGTTGGGTACCAGGACTCGCACAGTGCAAGTACTTGTATAATTACATCTGTCTGTCCCAGTGGCTGAGGAGAGGTGCGTTGTCACTCGAAAGTTCGGTGGATTGATACACCGTGCACGAAACTATTTTCGGAATCTGCTATTGCCGTCTTGCTAGTCCGTATTACATCAAGAAGTTCTTCAACAGTCTTGTTTTCCTTCCATGTACACAGGCAGATTTGCCAGATGAAGCCATTGTGTAACTGAAGTTTGGCAAGGAATGCATGTTAGCCGAGAGGATCGAAAGTTGCCAGGCAGCAGGCTCGGCTGAAACCAATGAGGGGTGAGGGTTAAAGCTGCTGCGCAACTGTACGAGGTAGCCGAGGCCCAAAGAGGACTCCCTGTGGCTCGTCCGAGTGCTCGGGCGCGCTCCCCCGTGCTCTGCTGTGGCTCCCACGACGCCTCCGCGAACGGCGCACCGCTGACAGCGCGGGCTTCTAGAACACGGCATCACCAATAAAATCGGCAGTGATTGTCATGACTGATCTACCGTGGAGATGCCGCTGGTGGAGGACGCCTCGCGAGAGCACTGTCTTTGCCCGGGTATGGGAGCGGGCTGAGGTGTCCTGATACGAGAGAACATAGGTGGGAATCATGCTCGAAACCGGCCAGGCGGGTGGTGGCGACTGGGCAACTTGCTTCCCACATTCTTTCAAGGTGGGCGAGCTCAATGAGCCCATATGGCGGCGCTTTACTTCCTGTTCTGTCACTCTTGGGTCCTTACTGCTGTGCTGAAGGGGGGGCCGTCTTATGGAGATATGGGCGACCCAGGCCCATTTATTTTCTCCCTAAGAGCCTTGAAAAGTCCTTCCAACTAAGTGCGGGCGAGCCTCTCTACCGGCTCGTAACGGAAATATTAAGTTCCCGGACATCATGTAACCTGGGGCCTTGAGGCAGCAGACTTCCCCCTCCATGACCCTGTGTCAATTCACGCTCTGCCGCTCCGAGTCGATAGCCATTTATCGTGCGGTTCCGTGAACAGGTTCGTACCTCGAGGGTGTGGCGCGTCACACGGGCAACCTCTGCCATGCCAGTAGTCAGGCCCGTAATCGATCGTGATTTCCTCGCCATGCCGAATATCTTCCTTGGCTTCGATCATCAACCTACACCTTCCAGAGACTGCTCGTGGTTGGCATCTCGCGTTTGGGCTACAATGATGGTTCAGGAGCCTGGTGAAGTTACCCCTGTCTTTGGCGTAGATTTGACAGACAGGATCTTCGAAAGGGAAATCTCTCCCTACCCTCCACATATCCAGAGCCCAGCCATCACGTTTGGTGCCCAAGGGCACAAGCTCCCCGGTATACTGCCCGATAATATCGCCCTTTTTATACGCGACCTGTCCGGGTCCCTCTGCCACGGCTTGAAGGCCTCGCTTCTTCTCCCCCCTGTAATCCTTGATTCGTGGCATGGCTCTCTGAACGGTGTTGACACAGCTACAGGTGGCCTCGGAGCACAGCTCGCATTGTCTTTCGTTGGGGTTCAGCGACGTCGGATCAATAGGCCACTCCCACTCCTTAGGCCAACCGTTGGGCCTGGGCCAATCGGGATACCTATCCTTCTCGTAGGTATTTTCGGCCGTCGACGGATATAATTGGAGAGATGCGAGCAATTTCTCCTCCGAGAGTGTGTGGACAGGCACGCTGCTCCCTTCCCAGAGAAAATCCGCATCGGTCGCCGCGCAATCTAGAGCGTCCTGGAACGCCTTTCCGGCTGAGCAAATCGCCGTGGTGTAGTCGTTCTTCAATAGCTGATGGAACATGTTGAGATCATCGTTTGTCATATTGATGAACATGTCCGGGGATATGTTGAGTGAGTTTTTCGTGTCAAGGAAAATAAAGCATAGGAGACCATCATAGTCACCACAAATGCGGCTCCAAACACGGCCCTTGTCGCGGTGATATCTCAGTGTGGGGTATTTCCAATTAGCCCTTGTCAAAATCCTCTTCAGTGTGTTACCGTCCATCCTCGTGCGGCCACCATCTGAGTCATCGAGCTCTTCTGCCAGACGGAGCTGGTGAAGTCGAAGTCTGAATGTCCCAAGCATCGGTTGTCGCTGGGCGATATCGATACCTCGGATGTGCTGCTCGACGCGTGCAGCTTGATCTCTATAGACTTTCACTGGCATCGAAAGGTCCCTCGTACTCTTAACAAGGGAACAGAACTGCTCAATGGCCGGCCGGCTCCAAATCGCTGCCACCGCGGTGAATACTGCCAGGCTCGGTGGGTCACTATTGAACGAAGGAAACTTGCACAGTTTGTCGATGCTGCGTATTTGCTGCTTCACTGCGTCTAGGTCTTGTGCGTCTTGGGCAAGCATTACCTGCCACTTCGTTTTCTTCGTTTTCGTCTGTGGTGGCAAAGTTTCGCCGGTTTTCGGTCGTTTTCTAGTGGGCATTCGTGCGCTCCCCGATGAACCGGCTGCACTACGCACATTGGTGTCCACTGTCATGGAATTAGTGTTGACATCCGTTTTGCTGGCTTTGGAACGGATATTCAACTCGGTCACATTGATTGGCTCGTAGAGTACCTTTCGAATACCCTTGAGCTTTAGCGGATATAGCCCGCATTGAGGGCACATGTTCGTGGCCCGAGGTACGATCGGCTCACTTGGAGGTAAGAAATTGATCGCCAACGCGAAGCTGTCCGTCATATTGACGACCATATGGTAGCTTCTTGGGCGTGTAACTTTGAGCTCCCCAGGTCCTTGGAGGTCGATTTTGAGCTTGATACCATTCCTTCTGAGTATTTCGGGGCTAATTACCACAGAAATGTGGCGAACGAACTGATCGCAGTTATTCGTCGGCCAATTTTCCCTGACAAAAGCTTCGAATGAGGCGGTGTCACTTTCTGGGATTTCAATCCAGAGCTTCCAGCCAAAACCGCAAAGATTAAAAGAACCCAGGTCTATGTCCTCATGATGCCATGGTGTTCCTGACCCTTTGGGGCCACAATGCCAGTATACTCCGTTCAGACCCTGAACGGGACCGATTTGTAAGAGATCCTGACCTGGATGAAGTATGGAATTCAACACTGACACCGAAAGTCCATCATCGAGCGGTGGTCCCACGTAATAAGGAATCGGGTCCTTCGGAGGATCGTTGATCAGCTGATCAACGTAGTTTAGGGATTCCTCCAGCGATGGTGGTTCAATCCCTTGCGAAAAGTCTGGGAAGCCCGGGAAGGAGTAGGGTCCCGGAGTTATATGTAAATTGGCAGCTCCTTCCACTTGGGATTGAGACCAGGTAACCCCGATAAGATCATAGTCCTCTGAGGGTCGTGGAATCGATGCCGCAAGATCGGTCCAGTTCACGTTTGGGAGATCCATGATTGAGATTTTGCCAGAGAATGCCGGATCGGTGGAAAATTGCATCACATTTTGGATCAGTTTGTCTCCCATCTCAGCCACTGACAGGCTGAAATTGGGTCTTTCCGGGTGGAGGGCCGGTGGAATCGAAGGGTGTGGCTCTGGAGTAGTTTCTGCAGTGCTCTCATGACTAGCTGTAGCAGATCCAGCCTCATCGGATTCTTGCAAAGATGGTGTCCTGGCTTGAGAGCTCTGTGGCAACATTGCAGAAATCTCGAGCTGTGATGTTGTCGAGCGACTAGCTTCAAGATCCTTTTCGCTATCCGAGGCGTCGGTTTGCGGACTTGCGTCCGTTGGTTGGCAAGTCCGGGCACTTGCGGTAGTCGGCGTACTCTCAGGCAGCTGTTCTCTATCTGATGGCTGCTTTGATATGGTGGGCAGATCCGGCGCCGGCGTTTGGCGTTGAGGTTCGTGAGGCGCTTGGTCGTCGGCTCCTCCGGTAGAGCCATGACTGCCTGGGCCTTTCTGGACCACTTCTTTGATACGCTGGACCTCTGTTGACACCAAATCCAACTTCGACGTAATCGCTGTTGCCCAGGCAGGCACTTCCTGTGCTTGCCGAGTCTGTCGGTGAGTCCCATTCCCGGTGGTGGAGACACCGTGTGGACGCGGCAGAACTTGACTTAGAACCCTCCTGATCTCATCGAGAGACGTCTCCAAGGTTTGGATTCTCACGATAAGGTCCGACATTGTGAATGTACCGAAGTTCGAGGCAGTGGGGGTTTACAGAAGTGAAAGAGAGGTCAGCCCAATGGCCCAAGTAGAATCAACTGCTTTGGGTAAGATTGCCGAGTCCAGGACCTGGCGTGCACGGGCCACAATTGCAGTCAACTGCAATTGTGGCCCGTGCACGCCAGCTGGAAAGGGACTAGACAGGTCAGGTGACCAAGGCACGTGATACCTCGTTACTACAGCGGAGAAGCTACGTTCCCTGTTCAGAGATCATCTTAGCTCAATGGCTCGATAGTCGACCCGGACCCTTTGAATCCGTCATGTCATCCGAATTAAGCCACAGTCATAGGGATTACCTAGCTGCGGACTGAGAGAGTCTAATTGATAGTCCTCCCTATTTGCCAGCGCTGCGCCCTCGAAGTTCACCAAGGTGAATCATGATTCAAACCAAATATCCTCCGGTTCAATAGATATTGTTCATTTCTCTGATGCGAGTTGTGTTCTGTGTCACGATACGATAGCCTCACTAGATGAAGCCCAATTGCGTAAGTAAGTTGAGCATTTCTCAGTGCTATTTGTCACTGATGTCCACGGCTTGCAGTTGATCGCAGCGTCCGCAGAATTGAAGTAATTCAATACCCTCCGATTTGTCTCCTCTGTACACAATCGCCACGGACCAGAACCTGGTGCCATTTTTCCTGCTTAAGCATCCTTGCCTGGAGCTTCCGCGACGATAATGCACCCAATCACGGTGACCTCTCTTATGGAACTCTCACCATACCCAGATGGAAAGAGCGGCAGCTGGCAATATACAATGGTGAAAATTCCATCGATCAATCCGTCGACCAGTGTTCGTCAGTTCACCGGAAAATATTTTCGTTTGAGATGGTCGACCGGATGCCACTGGATATTGTTTTGGGAGTCGTGAAGCTATCAGGACCTGCCTGTCTCTCGGCTATGCCCAACGGCGTAAAATCCACTATGTTTCAATGGAGCTGTTCGGCACACATGTGGAATCAGAGGGCCAATATCGAGTCGTCATTCAAACAAATGGGGTTTGCAAGGTGCATCAGACCGGGCCCATTTCTAAGTTACTTGGATCTGATATGGGCGGATTAGTCATGGTCAGCTCCGCACACAAGGGAGAAAACAGGAAATTCTTCTCACAAGGGTTTTTGAAAGATTCATAACAGCGTTCTAGTCTAGCAGCATGCGCTGTGCTGTTCATTTGTTACGTCGCCCTTCTGTAGTATTTCACGCAGACACTGTCCCGCCTGCAATGTGATTGCTCTGTCTTGAACATCGAGCAATTCCACCACATTTGGGTGCTTGCCTAGTCGTTGCAACAGAGCGCATTTCTCGTGTAAAATGCTCGGCATTACCCGCTGTATGTTTCGGTAGCACGATTGCCGTTGATGGTTATCCCGGCAGTTGATCCTTGAACCGACATATCTCAGATGCACAATGAGTTAATCTGGTGGTCCTGACGTGGTGAACCAGCCCAATGCATGCGTACGGAGAAAGTTTCGGAACTTCAACTTGGCGCGCACTTCGGGTAAACCTTTCCTGGACTTCTGGTACTGCCACACTTGAACTCGTGTCAAGAGTGAAGAGCGACTGGCCAGAACGCCGAATCTCAGGAGCTCATAAGGCTGAAGGACAAGGCTGAGTTTTGTTACACCTCCACACAAAACAGCGACGGCGAGAATGAGTTGCCATACAAAATGATGCCAAGACAATAATTAGCCGAAGTTGGCGCGGGACGAATGTGGCGCCGAGTCTTGGCGCCCGCATGCGTCCTGATGGGGGACCCAGCAGGGAGCCCTGAACCTGTCAGTCATGGACTCATCTTCTGCCTCGTCCTTTTCCCTCCGGCTTCTGGAATGCGACGGAATACTGACGCTGCGACCCAACAATGAATGTCACCAGGAATGTTAGGATAATTCCGCCACACGCTGGACTTCTTTGTTCGAGTTCCAGAGTTATAATAAGTAGCTCACCGAGAGCGTCCTTTGTCCTTCTACTCCTGTCTTACCCTTCTCACCCCATCTCCGAGCTTCCCTTTTGTCTCTTCTCTCTCTCTCGCGTCCGAGGGTGAAACTTGTCTCTTTGTCTCTTGTCTCCTGTTTGGAAGACGAGACTTGAGTTTACCACCGCATCCTCCGGTTTCATTCAATTTCCAAAACATGGATTCAGAAGACAGTGCGAATAGTTTGAGCTCGCCTGTATCTCAGCAGCATGGTCAGAATACTTCACCTTGTTCCATTCCCGTCGTTAACAACTTTCAGATTATCCTTCCATTTCCCGACCTGAGCAGAGCGCACCGGCTACACAACGGTCTCCAACTGGAATTGAACAAGCGCGTACATATCTACAGCAATTGTACAACCCGCGATTCAGAACCAGAGACTACGACCCTGAGCAGCTCTTGACCTGTAGGATATCTGAGCGCGAGTGGTTAAGTCTGTGTGAGGAGTTCGATCTCGACGGTCCGAGGTCTGAAAGGTACGTTCATATTCTCATTCTTCTCTACGTTCTGGCGTCCTTTATTTAAGGATATTCTACTAAGTGCTACTCATAGGTGGCCTAGATTTTCATACAATTCCGGCACATCAACTCTCAAAATCTACACTATGACTTCCTGGCTACACGAAACCACTATCAACTTTCTGAATAAACGCTTTACTGTCCTATTCGATCGAGCCCTTCCTGAACGTATCCACAACAGGATTCAGATTTGTACAAACCTAAAAGTAAAAGTGTTTGACGCAGAATATCAGGATTCCACCAAAGTCCCGGACCTAGGAATTTTTATGAGAAGAACTGATGATACTCAAAAAAAAGAGCTTAAATGGGCTCTTGAGGTTGGCGTCTCTGGAAAATATGCCGACCTTCAAGACGACCTTCGACTCTGGCTTATCGGTCGACCGACATGTTCTATGGCCGTTCTCATCAACATCACGGAAAGTCCAATATACCGATGCCCGCTTGATTTCGACTTGGATCTTTGTGACGAACTCCATATGCCTCGGAATGCGTCTGAGATTGAGGAGGAAGATTTTACTCTCCGGGGAGAATATGGCCCAGTAGAGTTCAAAGGACATCAGTGGGTAGGACAAATCTCAGAAGTATTTCTAGAGGTTTGGACTCGCCACCCGAGAACTGGGCAACCACGGCGACAAGGAAGTCGAATGTCTATTGTTCCACCGACAAATGTGTCTCCTCAATTCCAACTCGCCGACTTTCTCTTCGTTGACGATCCTCAAATGACATCCTTCAATTGGGACGAACTCCGAACGAACCTAAAAGGCTGCCTTCGATCCGAAGCTGTCGTGAGGTACCAGGAGTGGCTTCGCAGAAGCAAAGAACGTGCAGGGTTGATAGGCGACAAATCTCAGAGGTATCAGTAACAGGGTCTCAGCCGATGCCGGTATGGTTGTGATAGAAGCGAGAGTGTTATGGTGGGCGGAAAGAGTCTTGTGATGGGTTGATCGAGTCTTTTGATGCAGACATGATTGTAGTGACGCCAGGTGTTTTGGAGGTTCCCAATCTGCCCACGGCAATCCATCGTATACGGCAAAACGCCAAGATCCGCACGCAATCTATGGCTCTAGGGTTTTTCTGGTAAGGGCAAGCTCCGGGTCAGAGTAGCACCTATATCAAAAGTATACTTGGCATTTATACTTGTGTGTATGCGGAATGGTTATGTATTGTAGTTCCTGTACGTCTATCTTGTTCAGAGAGGCTTTCTCAGATATATGTACTTGTACAGATGGCTGGTTGCGGAAGATGATACTTGAATGAATACCTGATCTTCTGAACATCGCTTATCCCGATCCTTCGTATGTGTACGGGTAGGTCTGTGCTCGCATTCCAACGACGGGTCTGTAGGATAATAACGAAGTTGACGACAGACAGCTCAACAGTAGGCGTACGGCACGACTATATACCTTTCCCCCCCTCTGAATGTGGCCACGATCGTAGTCAAATATAGCGAGCCCAGGTAGCTCATGAGATGGACAAGACGCAGACTTATCTTGGGCAGAAGTCCAGGACTTGGCGTGCACGGGCCACAATTGCAGTTGACTGCAATTGTGGCCCGTGCTCTTAACATTCAACGAAACTCACAAAGCATACTCGCACACCCAGTTCCGAATCTCGGCCGGCAGCGGGAACCACGGTGGCAGTGATGAAGACTTTCTGAGCAGCCTGTAACGATGCTCTCAATCCTTTTCACGAATCACTCCCTCTGTGCAGGTAGAGTCACCACAGAATCATGAGCTGGAGACCGACCCGACATGTACAAGCGGCGTCGCCTTCCGAATTGTGATGTCGGAGCGTCCCTGATGACTGGGATTGGATTGCCATCTGAAGAAATGATCGTGATGAATCCTTGGTTGGCAGTTACTCTCTGTGGTGTCTTCACAATCGCCTCGCTTGACCTGCCATGCTGAATGTGATGCGGAATATAAATATGTGCGCCATCGCGACCTTTGTAGTTAACCTTGTTCACACACACTCACACTCTCTCACCCAAAGGCTGAGGTTTTGTGCGCGCTCAACACGAAATCCTTTGTATCCCCAACCCAAAATGGCTTTCCGCGACCATGGTAGTGACCTTCCCCGGTCACGTACACCAACGACACCAGCCATTAAACCGGAGCCTGTTCAGCTGGGCAGTGCCGCCGCGCAAGTCGGTCACAATTTTCCATATTCACTACATGCGCAACCTGCACAACTAGATAAAGCTCAAGCTCAAAACTCTCTCATTCAAACCTCTGACTCTCCACACGCGTACACGCAACCAGATCGGCAAGACTCTCTCACTCAGGTCTCAACTCAGCCCTCAGCTCAATTCCAAACCTCCGAGCCTCCTTACACGTCTACACAACCAGATCAACGAGACTCTTTCATTCAGAACGACCGCATCTACACGGTTATCAACAGGTTCTGTGAGATCGGCCAAGGCATCAACTTAGTCGAAGACTGGGCGGAATATCACACCCTAACACTATCTGAGTGGCGCGAACTTCAAATCCTCGCTGGAGCGATCCTGGAAGAATACAACCACATCAGAATCGATTACGATCCTGATCGTCAGAAGTTAGGAATCAGAATGCCTACTTCGAGGTATCACAACAGAGCAGGCTTGTTCGTGACCGATCTCATTCTCAAATACCTCCGCAATCATATCAGTGACGCCGAGAATGTGGAATTCTATGCATATCCAGCTGAACAGCAAAAATACCCGAACGGCGCTGAAAAATATCCCGATATCGCTGTCTACGACAAAGAAGACTCGGAACACCCCAAGCTTGTACTTGAGGTGGGATACTCTAATAAATCAACCCCTCAGTTAGCTGAGGACTACCTCCGATTGTCCAGAGGACATATTCGAACTGTTGTAGCAGTTAACTTACATTACGGTAACAGTGCTATCAAACAGCACTCAATTATCGTCCACCGTCTGACAATATCTACCCGCACCTACGAATTGCAACCACCGGCAACGTATATTCTGCGGGAATACGGTAAAGACGAAAAATATACGAACTATGACGGATCGGTGGAATTCTTTCCATCCGATTTTGGTATGGCCAACGAGAACCCGTTCGGCATTTCGTTCAAAGAGATACTAGACGCCATCGACAGGGCCGAAGTCCCCAACAATAGGCGTTCTCCTTCCCCACTACGGGGTAAAACGTGGGTTCCAGTGTGTTTCGGAGCGGCTTTAACTGTAAACTAACGAGGAAAGCAGTGAGAAACGAAGCGTAGCTCCAGACCCTACTCCAAGCCCGGCGCCAAGCCCGACACCAAGCCCGACTCGATCGCGGGATCAGGCATACAAGCCATCTTGTAAGGTGGACACCCAGAAATGCCACCCAATGACGACGCGGAGCAAGGCAAAATGAGACAATCGGTGAAGGCTATTGAGGCAGCCAGGGAGGCAGACAAGAAGATAGACAGGCAGACATACAGACTGTCATGAATGATCGGCCACAGAAGCTTCGGTAGAGAAGCAGGCACTTGCATAAGAGAAGTATCCTTCTCTCGAATGAGCATATCTTCTTCGACGATTGAGACCGTGATGGGTGGACGTGCGGTCCCTTTGTCATGTTGATTCTTCAGGCCGCAGCAGGTTAACCAGGAGGCGTTGTGACGTCTTGACAGGAAGGCACGTGCATCGCCATCTATCTTGCAGCCAGGCAGCTCAGTCCATAGTTTCAATACACAGATCTGCCCCCCACGTTACTACCGCCCGTGACACACGATTGGGGCCCTCGGCGAAGCTTCGGCTCCATGAACTCCTCCTGGCGTTTCGTGATTGGTTGAGACACAGTGAAGTAGTTGACGGCCGTCGGTTTCCTGCCCGGAAGGCGAGGACCACGTTTCCTGTCACGAAGCAGTCAAACTGGAAAGCCTTCTGAAAGAGCGAGGACGCGCCTCAGGGACACCAAGAGGACCTTTGGTTTACAGAAAGGAGAGGTCACCATCAAGCATCGGAGTACCATCTATTGACACGGGTGACACTCGTTTCCGAATTCTCATCTACACAGGTGCCAACCACGTCCGAATTCTCGTCGGAAGAGTCACCCCGAAGAACTACCGGAAAACGCCTCATCTTCCGACCTCACACATTTTGACAACACAGAAACCACACAACAGGGGGCAATTCCCTGGCATCGAAGAGCAGGATCGAGCACTGTCTCCGACAAGGAAGATCTGTGAGCCCTGCAAGAAGAAGGAAATACACATCATCATCGGCTACACGGGGTTGGTTGGAGTCTGGTGAACGTTGGCTCAAGATCAGCCGGTTCAGATTGAGTCGACGGAATCGGATAGACGTATCGACACACCCTTCTCTCCCTCATTGAACAGCCACACCAGCTGTAACAACGGGTCCTTCTTCACGGGAGAGGAGGGGTCCGTGGTGAACAATTATCCAAATCACGAGAGTCTGTTCACCGTTCTGGCAACAGTGGCGGGAGAGATTCGCACCGAGGGTCCCGTGCTTTCAGGTTGAAGGACGACCGCCCGAGGCAGGAGAAACAGGCCACAGCTTGAGAGGGTGCGATGCCGAATTACATGCAGTCTCAGGGGGAGGGAAACACTGTCACAGGGTCAACGTCATGATGCCTCCAAGGGTGGATAGTACGTCAGCTCTATCATGGTCTGATAAATCTCCGGCTCCCCCGCCCGGAATACCCAAGGCACTCAAAGAATGCCCGAGGCATCTGGTTTGGACAAAGAGTGCCTGAATACCGAAGGCACCTAGCTTGGACAAAGAGTACCCAAAGAATGTGAGTGGCTCCGGCTTCGACAAAGAGTACCCGAGGCACACGGCTTGGACAAAGAACTACGAGTGCACACATCTTGGACAAAGAGTATCCGAGGCAACCGACTTGGACAAAGAGTGCACTCCCAACACTGGACTCGCCGGCTAGACAAGGCACGGTGGGCACATATTCCGACACGCTCGTCCTTTGTTTCCCCTGGTATAAAAAGGCGTCGAAGACACACCTTTTTGCGTGGAACCAGGGTGTCTTCCCCTGTCTCATCAAGACACCCTGGTTTCACACAAACACCCCTGTGGGATCTATATATATATATTTACGCCTTTGTTCAGTCGAGATGCCTAGTGATCGGGAAAGTCATACACTCAGTGAAGCTGAGGCTTTGACTTCACCTTCAAGGCAGCTCGCCGCTTCGGCACCAGCGGGCTGCCTGGAGACCCTTTATCAATCTCGTCCACCAGCACTCACCACCGTCCTCCATCTCCCAGAGACTTCTCAGGCCTCAAAAGTCAACAACTGGCTCGAAGCTTTCCACCAGGGCCGACGGCACCACCACCATCCCATATCTGATTTCGAGCCAGAAATACCCCAGAGACCTACTTCACCAGACCTTTCAGACAGTATGAACACAAGTTCTCTCGTCGGACAGCCTGGGTACCGGCGACGCAACCTCCCATATAATGGCATCCATCTCCGCCATAGGTGGGAGCAGATACCTACCCACATTCAGAGCGTTGCGGATGATATGTTCAAAGGACGCCAATCGCCAGAACCAGCATTTGAGGATATTCAGAAGGACACCAATTTAGAACTCCTGAGCTATAATAATAGCTCGGAGCGACAAGTGACTGATCATTTTCAACGCCATATTTTCGAAGATCCTCAATATTCGAATCGACTTGAAGGCTTAGATAACACTAAGCAAGACTTCCCTATACGTCAAGAACATGTTCCTAGCTTAAACAGTCTTCCAGTCAGCCAGCCAAAGCCAGATATCGTTTACGGCTATACCTGGGAAGCCTTCACATCAGCGCAGCAAGAATTTATGGCCGTGAACGAAACTGAATATACTGCCAACAGTCAAGAACTTATCTATCCCTTTTTTGTCATCGAATTCAAAGGGCATAGTGGGAACCTCTGGGTGGCTACCAATCAATGCCTAGGAGGCGTCGCAGCCTGTGTTAATATGGTTGAAAAGCTTAACCAATCTATTACCGAGGTCTCAACTGTTTCACCCGTGGACACCATAGTCTTCAGCATCGCCATGAACGGAATACACGCCTGCCTCTATATCTCCTGGAAGGAAAGTGGTGGATACTACACACAGCAAATTAGGGAGCTCCTAGTGCAAGAACCTGAACACTACATCCTACTCCGCCGCTTTGTCCGCAATGTGCTTGAGTGGGGGCGAGACCATCGCCGACGGCAAATTGGGGTTGTTCTCGACGCTCTTCGAGCAGAGACTCAGCGGGAGAAAGCCCTCGACGCTGCCAACTCTCAAGACACCACTCTGCGTCGTTCTAGACGTGTGAGGGGATTATCGGCGTGTTGAGATGAGTTTGTAGAAGTTAATCTACTCGTCTAGTTGGCTTTCCTTTCCTCTCTCTAGTTTAGTCTCTTCGTATTGAGTGATCTATACTATGCCCTATTGATCTTTCCTAATGTGACCTGTGCGTGTGCGTTGAGCGAGAAGAAAAACATGTTCGAAGGTATGCCGGTACGGAGAGCCACAACACCATGGTAGCCACAACAGTCACAACAGCCACGGCAGCCACCAAACCTCGCCAGGCACGGTTCCCGAGATCCTTCGGGATGTTGTGGTTGCGGATCCACGCAAGGCGCCAGACTTGTGCTCGCAGATGATGCGACTTGACGCATGCAGCCAATTGATTCTTGCATAACCTATTCCGGCACCTGAATGCAACTCGCAACCCGATTTCTGCACAATCCACTGCATGTAACCACTGTCGTTGTTGTGCCTTCATGCTGAGCCTTCCATCACGCACGCAGCTACATACAAAGGCCCGCAATGCCGCCGCAGACCAGATAGTGCACGGGACAAAAACCGGTGCGAACTCCGTGAAAGGGCCGATCTCGTTAAACCTTCTTCCATAGAGCGATCCATACGTATATCAGAGTCCCCTCTGGGTCATTCCCGTGCCGCGTCGCCACAGGTGACGCGGCTGGACACCGCGGCAGACTAGGGTGGCTGGTCAGTGATGGACAATCTTTCGCGAAGGTGGGAAAGTTTCAAGTACAGAGCTTCCGTGGAGCGGTCCCCAAACAGAGGCATCCACGACCACTGGTGCAGAGAGCCAAAACGCAACGCGACGGCCCCCTCCGCGAATTGCTTGTTGTCCTCGAAGACGGTAGGCGCTGCGCAGATAGACGCAAGTACAAGTACAGCCTCCGCGGATGAGGCATCCTGACAGGATTACGTCCGTATGGTACCCATGCAGGAGTGGATGGACAAGGAAGGTCACACATTTTTCCTGTTGTAATGTTACACGGATGAGAGCGCCCGACAGAAGAGGACCAGGTAGATAATAACAAACCCATGGGGTGAACCATTCCAAGGAGCAAGGAGAGACCTCTGCATATCTGCCAATCCATTGCACACACCCACCCGAGAGACATATTTCAAAAACCCCAGACAAGAGGGGGACAGGCAGGCTGCCTAAGGCTATGTCACCATGCTTGGCTCAGATCGCTTGTCAGCAACAAGCTTTCCACTGCCGTAACATTCCCCACCACACCACACTTGTAGTCCCCAGGGTCTTTCCGGAACAACATCCCCGACGATCGCCGTGCGCACACCGAACCAACGACGGTCGGGCACTTTTTTTTGGGGTTGAGCGGGTGACCTTGACTCTCCCCCAAACAACGTCCCTGTCCTCGTTTCCGTTCCCGTTCGCGTTGCCTTTCCGCAAGGAGGTTTGAACCGTCGCAAATCCTCCACATCGCCGCGATCACGTGACGGACGAGATCGGCCAAGACCGTCTGAGATGTCCGATAAGCGAGCGGGCGGGGGAGCGAGGCGACCCTCGGCACCCCGACCCGAAGTTCAATCACCAGATCGATAAGCGAGACTCGATACCCGCGGGACCCGAAACTCAATTACCCACCCGGTCTTCTTGTCGTCCCAAGTCCACGTGGGCAGATTCGGAAAACCATATTGTATCCGCAGAGTTGGATTGTCGGTCCGGAACACCATACCCAGGCTCCTGCAGACTCATGCAGTCAGCACCCACACAGGATTGCCATTGCGTCTTCATGCAGGCTGTCTACCTCAGAGGTGTACCGAGCAGCGGAGGCTTGGGAAGAAATGGAGTGATGTGGCGCAGGGAAGAGAGCCGCCTCGTCCTGGCCCAGGGACGTGAAGGTGGGGGGCCTTGGTTGTCGCAGTTGACGCGGCTGCTACTCTCTCTGGATGATGCCTGGGGTGGTTGGTTGCAAGGAGAAGTGGAAACCAAAATGGTGTGATGGTTGCGGATGCGGGCTGCTCGACAAGCCTCGCAGGGTCTTCTGATTAATGTATTTGAGGGCTGGCGAAGAGAGACTAGCTCTCAGTTATCCAGAGCAGGCAACCCGCTGAGGCCGTACTTTCCATGGCAAGAAAGGAAACAGGGAGAAACACAAAAAGAAACCGCACACCCCGGTATTGTGGCGCATAACCACTGTTTCTCTGTTGAGTTGACGTTGAAGCGATGCCCTGACACTGCGATTGAGGCACCATTTGTTGGTGAGGCCAAACTTCCTCCAAGCACAGGCACCGAGAAGACCGTCGACCACTCATCCCTTATGTTCTTGTCGCTGAATTTCAAACTCCCGACCGACGCCTCCATCGTGCTTCGCGTGTCTCGTTGGCCTGCTGACGATTCTCCTGTGCTTGGTTCTTCTGGACGGCGATTGATGCTGCACGCTCTCTGCGTTCTGTGACATATCCCACATAATGCTTCATCCGGGCATACGCCTGATCGCGGGCTTTGTAGGTTAGAATCTTCATCCAAAGCTTTTGAATGTCCGCTGGCTTGATTGTCACAGCGTTGACACTTGAACCAACCGAAGCTGGGATGTCAAAGAATGGTAAATGCGTTTCATGGTCGTCAGGACGGAGAATTGTTTTGAACACAGGCATTGCCGGTTCTTCACGGTCCCAAACTTCCCATGAAATCGTCATTTGACCCACCCACTGAACACCTTCGTACCAAATTGTGCCCTTTTCCGCGTCATGCTCGAACTTTGAACGGTCGATATCCCGTAATTTATCGACGTCCAAGTTCTTAGGGCTTTGGTATCGAGGGGTCTCGATAATATCGATAAGCACGACTCGAGAGACTTCAGGGGAGCCTCTGAGGTAAAGGTCCTTGGCACGAAGTAGGCTCTCAGTAGACTGAGAGACACCAACTTCAAAAACAGTGTGGAGCTCGGTCAAATCAGTATCATGACGCCATCCAATACCAAAGTCTGGATATTTTCTTGTGTGTTTCCATTCATCTTGGAAGCACCGGTATTCGTCCTCATATTGGATCTCAATTTTTTGTTCCGTTGGCAAGTCGAAGGTCTGTTTTTCCAGAAGTGCGCGTTCAATGAGCCAGTGCTGGACAGCGCGGTGGACTGGGCCAGCCATCGGGTAGATACTGAGTTGTGAGGAGGACGCGTCGTAAGCGAACTTGACTCTGAGCCTGCATGTGAGGTAAGTATGTGGCTCAGTAAGATCATTGAGAAGCTTACTTTTCTTTGCATGAATTGATAATACTGGCCAGCCCAAACCAGGAATTCAGAGGTACGTAGTAATCTCGGCGCTGGTCAGGGAGTGCGCACCGGCGGGCCAACAGGGCTCTGAGATATGTCCGTACTTCGTCTGCTTGGTCTAGAGGCACATTTGGCTCATCGAGTAGAGGAATATCCTCGTGTTGAGGCGGTGTAGTTGTCTGGGTAAGGTCGTGGATCTTGAGGTCTTGGATGGGAACGTTGACAGAGGTTGGTTGATTGACAGGGCAGTCGAGAATGGAGGCTTCGTCCGCAGGTGCGCAAGTAGAAGCTTCTGAGGCAGCCATCTTAACTCTTCGGCTTTGTCTTCACTTGTCTTCACTTGTCTTCACAGCAATGACCAACAAGATGAGGTCGCGGTCGCGACGGTGGGACCAGCAATATCGTGCAGCCAAGACGATCTGATCGCGGCTTTCAGGACACGCGATGTTTCAAGGGCAATTCAGATGGTATGGATTGAGCTTGGATTGTTCTGCCTATTGTGAACCTGCTGAGAGGAGGAGGTGTGGTAGTTGTGATGAATGGGAGACTTATATACCAGCTTTTGCGCGGGTTGGCATGACGTCATGTTCACTCCGGCCGTGCAGTTCACAAAGAGAGGTTCACCAGAGCCTCACAGCCCATTCACAACACGACACGACACGACACGACACTGTCAAATGTGACTGCATGCCACCACGACTGCTGCAGACGTTTCAGCACGGTGCCAGCGTTCAGATCCGCGAGTCGTACGACACATGAATGGTCGTCATTTCTCAAGACAGACTAACGGTGCTCGACGACGACGACTGCCTGCTAGTTAACTGGCCCCGACGCTACTGCCTCTGACGATGACGGGAAGGCTCGGAAGTGACCGGCGCGAAAATCTGTCCGAGTCAGTCCTCTGCAGCGTGAAATGTGCAACACACAGGTCGAGGGACAAGGACAACGATGCCATGGGTGGCCAGGACCGCGCACACCTGTCTTGGCCGTAGATTTACATTGCACCCCACAGAGCTACAGCAGACATGCTGATCCTCACTGCCAGAGCTCGACTGGTTTGACCAACACACCGCTTCAAAATAACTTGACTACCATGTAGCTGATCTCGGTCTTCCTCCAATCTGGTTAAGAAGTTGGATGCGTTGGTGCCCGAGGTGCTCCTGACGATGCGGGCCAAGTCGTCAGGAGCACCTCGTGCCCGAAGATGATCGTGAGCCGCGAGTTGGATATCCATCAGACCACGCGGATGTGGTTCATGGCGTACTTGGTTGCGAGGCTGTTGCCATATTTCTCCGTCCACTCGACCTAGCAGAAGCGACAGGTACAGATCATGAACGTGCTGTTCCACATGATGAACGTTCTCATCTACCCGCTCAGCTTGAAGGTTTTGATCAAGTGACGCGTGCGGTCACCACCACACGGACGTTAAGGTACACCAGCATGTGCAGGTACACCGAGGTGTGTTATGACCTCTACGAGAGGGAATCACGGGAGGGTAATCGAGTTTTACGGCGAGAGGAACACTCGCACCAAGTGCAAGAACGTGACGAAGCGTGAACCGACCGGGGGCTGATCGGCAAGAGTTGTGTGGACAAAGCGACGGGAATGGATGAAATGGAGCAGACTAGTATCAGGAATCGTTCCACGTGAGTAGATGCGCTGGGCAAGAGTTTTCCTCGAGGGGAGAGCCTAAGGTGAGGAAGCGTACGCGGTCACTTGCAACGGCGTATCTGAAAGGTAGCGATCGGAGTATAACTGTGAATCTGTGATTGACAGTGTTGGTATCGAAGTGGGCTACGGCCACGACCATACACCCCCATCGCGGTTCCTAAAGTAGTTAACCGCGAGGGTGTGTTGGTGTGTTGATATGCGACCATACCAGCGTCTATCTCAGCATATCAGTCCCTTCCTCTTTGGGAAGTCACGTCGCAGCACGTGACTACAGCCCACCCGCCAACGAGGCTGATCCCTTCGTCACACTTTCCCGCCCTTACATGCAGACGATTGTGAACGTGTTCATCGTGATGGCCATGCCGCACACACGCGAAGCGCGACAGAAACCGTGCCACACTGGTAGCAGTCGTGTTGCTGTACCAATTGGAGTTCGCTGCGCTGGGATCAGCGCCGTTTTATGCACGCGGCCAGCCCGTGCCGATGACTGTGAGCGGCCTTTCGAACCTGCTCCTGCCCCGTGTCCGTGGCCATGCTCCCGTCCGCGACACCTCCTCGGTCACGTATATCGTAGGGGCTATGGTCTCGTTCGTGCGCGTGCCGGTGTGCGTCCGTATGACGATGTGCACGGTCGCATTGCCAGAGAATGCTGATGATGGGGCCCGCGGCTGCCTCCGGATAACGTACAACGACACCACACGGAGCACAGACGACGTGTTCGCATCCGTCTACGAGCACTTGACTCGTGGCATAAAGGATCGCAATTATGTCCCTGAGCCGCAACCTGGGCAGCCACGGCTACGTCTTGGTGCTCATCCTCACGACCCCTGAGATGAGGACGTTCCGGTCATAGGAGCAACGGCCTAGGCCCGGAAACGAGGCTATCGAGTGATCTCTACTTGGTACCAGCTTCGAAACAGACCCTGCAAGATACCGAGGTACGAAATGGCCACGATGATGGGGAAGACCAGCATACCGATCGGCTTCAATCGTCGTGCGTCTTGGCCAGAAGGGTAAGACGGTAGGTGCTCAGCGGCGATACAGCGCCTGGCATTGGGAACCGTTTGGGGCCGTAGCCTGCCGCTTTCCCACGCATCAGGTCACATTGCATATGAAATGCTCCGCAGCTGAATGGTGATGCCTCGAACGATCCTGATGTTGACGGGTCCTTGCGCAGAATAGCATGATTGATTGAGCAGTCTCTAGCTGCAGGCCCCGTCAGATGGTGGAAAAGGTGTCGTTCTAAATGCCGATGGTTAAGCGATTGTGATTGACTGGAAAGATCATTTGAGGCAAACTGCCTGCGCTCAGTGTTCGGATCGCCCAAAGGTGTAAGCTCGCGTTCGAGGTGCTCTCGGATAGATGGAGACGCCCCTGTAGGACAGGGATGCTCACCGTTCTAGCTGTGTGGGGGCGGGAACGACAGTGTGGAGATGTGAACGGTTGTTGGCGCCCGCTCAGGTTGAAGAAATGCACTCTGGGCGGTGGTCTCCGGGAAGCTCGGTCTTGCATCGTGTGTCGGAATAACCAAAGGGTTGTCGGTAATATAGCGCGGTGTCCTTGTTGAGTGTGATTCCCCTTGGACTCCGCTGATAACCTTCTGTCTCTGAAGTGACCGTGCGGCCGCATCTCCACATGTCCCGACGAACTGTCTGTCGTTTTTGCTCCATTGCCGTAAGAGCATTCCTCGATGAGAGGATATTGGGACGGCTGCAGAGAAAATCCCACGTGGTTCTCATAGTGCAAGGTATTCCCCCTCGGTAGAGAACGGTCTGACGGGGAGCATCTCTCGGAGGGCTTTCAGCTCCACCGCGGTCATGGCAGCTGGTTTTTCGATGACAACAACCGCTGGACAATGGGAGAGCTCTGGTAATGCGGGACAGCAACGTTGGCGCAACCAATGGTCTTCGAAGAGGTCATCGAGGAGAATGAGACGTCTCCACAAGAATAGACATGGGATATGCAAGGAGGTGTGCGCTTGGACCTCAGTCCGTGGTCGTGGTCATGGTCGTGGTCGTGGTCGTGGTCGTGGACGTGGTCGTGGACGTGGTCGTGGTCGTGGTCGTGGTCGTGGTCATCACTACTGTGCTGTGTCGTTCAAGCTCTCCTTCAGTCCCTCTTGAACCTCAACAGAGTAGTAATAGGCCGGTTCGCGACGAAAGAGTCCAAGTTGATATGCTGCAGGGGGCAGGAGTCACTCCACATGAACATTAGCTGCGGATACAGCTCGGTACAGTCAGCGGCTTCGCAACCTATTTCCCGAAGACAACGTGTTGCGCAGGGTGAGGACACAAGGTCCGGCTTTCCGAGCTCATATGGAAGACACTCCTTCAACAGCACCGTGGAGAGGACGTGCTACCTGCAGGTAGCTGGCGGGAGGTCGCAGTGACCTATGGACGCCGTTTGGAGAGGTTGGGAGCTCGACGGACCGCAACAGTGAGATGTACCACCGGCAGCCTTGCTGGCGGTGTTGAGAGCATTGGCAGCTGCCCTTCTTGGGCTTGTGGAGCGTAATCTTTGGCTGTCTCTTGTTCAGCACCAGCATTGTCCCGAGTACTCTTCCTGGTGTTGGAAGCGGTCCCTTCGACGGTCTTCGAGGCACCGGACAGAGCTTTTTGCGTAGGGGTCTTGTCGGAGAGCTCCTGAATTGCCGACTTGGACGTATAGTCAGTCACCATTCGAAGAACATATCAATGAGTTACCTCTTCATCCGCCCAAGCAATACAGGTCGGCGTGATGCATGCTCACTGGATTTCTCGGGGATGATGCGTCTCGCATCCTTCGGTTCCTGACTCGCTTGACCGATATCTAGTGCCACGTTTGTAACTTCCATGCAATTGAAGGATGGGCCGATCGCGAGACTGACATCTTGGGATGCACCAAATGAGATCTTTGCTCCGAGCAGACGTCTTCTAGCCTGGATGGATCTCCACTGAGGATGCTGACGAAAGACCGCGTACCGTTTTGCGTGCTGCCAACCTTCTTCCCCTCCAATGGCCTGTGATTTCAAGCCATGGGATGGAGCAATGACGAAAGCTTCAATTGTTGCCACGGAAGTCGCCATTAAGTGGAGCTCTGTTTTGGTCAGTTGCATTTGGCTTATCACGCGTCTCTTCTCGTCTCTTCTCTCTCTTCTCTAATACTAACTACAATTAGTATTGACGATGGTTTTGTTCGTCACAAATTACTTGATAGGTTTACTTGGCCTTTTGGCCACCCTCCTCTCCGGTTTCCTCCCTGCCTGGGTCCAGCGGCTGGCTGGCCACCTGCAAAACGTGCCATAGTTTGGTACGTTTCTGCGCCTGGTTGCCCCTCAGGCACCAGCGCAGCCCCCTCCACCTCCCCTTCCCGACCCTGTCCGAGTTTCCCTCCGGCAGGAGGATATGGATCTCTTGGTTGCCGCGATCAGAGACGCCGTGGATGATAGCAATGAGGCGTCTGTTGCCAATACAGAGGAGGTGTGTAAACTTCTGCGAGTGCAGAACACACTTATCCGCAGGTTCATCGAACTTGAAGAACAGCGTCCTGCTTACACGTACGATCTGGTCCGGCGCCGAGTCCCTCGTCCTCCTGCTGATTCTGGTCCTTCCTCTGCTGCTCCTGGTCCTTCCTCTGGCTGATTGGCTTTAGCTTCCCCTGGTAACCCTTCCGAAAGGCACCTCCTGCCCGGGTTACCAGGGGCGTCCCCATTCTTCGGCGATGATCCAACTCGCCGGGGGTGGGGGCGCACCAGCGACGGGCTCGCACTTCTACGCAGTGCTGGTGACTAGTAGCTCAAAGAGTGAAGCTAGGACGAGCCCAAAACACAAGTTATTGACTGCACTGAGGTGAGTTTTCAAAGTGACGTGGCGGGCGGACAAAGCTAACACAATGCACGTCGCAGACAACCTTGCCGCGGGCGCCACACGGTCTTGCATACTACCACGCTGCAAGTACTAGCACCATAATCCTCTGGCACATTGGCGAACACCATCAGCATACAGCACCGTCAGCCCGAACCAGGACAAAAACGGCACCTCTTCGGCTGCGTCAAGCTGTGCATCCTCGACCTCTCCGTCTTGCACCAATGTTCCTGACGAAGGGGCACCCCAAGAAGGCATGAGGTATTGGAGAATACGTGTCGGTGTCTCTCGGGACCCCAGTCTGTACTGGTCCTGTTAGGGCCTTCCCGGCGACCTCGATGACAAGAGATTGGACACCGACAATGGCCGTCAAACAGATGCACCACATGAAAAGCTATGCCCAAAGTTTTGCCGCAATCGCTTCCAGTCCATGGAAAATTATCCTTTCAATCAGGGCCGGTGTAGCCGCAAGCATACGGAGTGTCTTCACCCGTAAGGAGGAACCAGTCCCACCAATGTAGCCATCTGTGCCGTTGTTGCAGCCCGTTGGTAAGACTGCCACCGTCACCGAGGCTCTCATTGTATAGTAGCTCGAGATTTCGGCTTATAGGAGCAAGTTCGTAGAGTTGCGGCTCCTCCTTCTTGTGCATGCGAGCAAAACCATAGCCGAACATCATCTGGACTGTTCCGTCTTCTTGATCGATGTCACGCCCTCCGTAGCATTGCCACGTGGTTATCTGCGCTACTAACTGATCATTTTCTGGAGCTAGGACCGCAACGCGCAGATCTGTCGCACATAGTGAGCAATTGATATAATCGGAACACCGTGGTGCTTTGGAAGGACTACCGAGGTGATCGATAGCGTCCATAACGAGACCAGGAAGATTGCTAGGAGAATGACTACAGCCAATGAATGTCAGCTGGTCGAGCTGGGGTGCCAGAGGTTGCCGCAAGGACACTTGCAGACTGTAGGATATCCGAAGCAGTAGCTTCCCATTGACGACCCGCGCCGCCGTATCTCTCGATACACCTGGGGTAAAGTGGTGCCGAGGCAGTGTGGGATCGCATTTATGGTGAAGTTCTTCCAGTTGTGGGCCGTAGGCAGGGCCTCGCTCGTATCCCCTCAAGAAGGCAGCGACGGTCCCGAGGGGTAGCTTATGAGGATAATGCTCTGGGCAGTAATATTGCCCGTCTGTGTGTACCTCGTTCGCCCTACGGACCAATCGTCGAGGACACTCATACCGTGGCCATGGCCAAGGCAGCTTCCAACGATAGAGTAAATCACAGCAGTAACAGGCGATATACTCCGGCAGATCCACCTCAAGGAGGCGAAGAAAGCGCTTTTTGCCAGGCCCGTCACTGAGGCCAGGAAGAGCATACTGCTTCAAAGCCATGTAGTGATATTTCGAAATCAGGGCAATCGCGGCAGCTGACTCGACGGGTAGATACAGCATGATCTGTAGAAGTATTTCCAGTGGCAGCCGTGCTAGACCCGGCACCGCCACCACCGCCACCTCTTCTGGATCGACAGCCGTGGAGGAGGCATCTTCGAAAGATGGGCTGTCGGATGACGCAGATGATGGCGCATGACGGCGGATGAGGATGTGCCTCAGGCGAGCAAAAAGGTCGATCATGACTGACGCACGACGGCCAATCTCGCCTTGGGCCATCCGGATCCTCGTGCTGTGGAGGAGTGGTTGGTCACCTGGTTCGAGCCTTGCTGCGTATTGACAATAGCGAACGCTTAGGGTATGGTCGAAAGAGGGTGTGTGATTCTAATGATAGAGTAGGGTGGAGGAATCGATAAGACCTCTCTAGTATTTGTTGTGAGAAAGCTCAAAAGGCGAAAAGTGCGGTGGCTGGCTTGCCGAGTGAGGGACAAAGTTAAAGGTGGTACGGTGGAGCAATTTATGTGTCCGTGATCGATATGTCGATCGCGAATATCGCCAACAGATACCCCAGCCCCGTTCGTGTGACATCGCGCGTTACTTCCCGGAAGCGGATCATAACTCGATCTTGGTGATCACCTGACTAGGCGCTCTGGAGCAACGGGGGACGGCGAGCAAGAAGCTGCAGAAATACGGTTATAGACACAGAATAAAGATCAGTAGTGTTGGTCGGAGAGCCAGTCACATTAAATTCATACACTATTTGTTAGCTTTTACGTAGCACTGTCTAGATCAAGAACCGGACAGGCATCGTTATCAAACGAACAACGGATCAGTCTGTCGGAAGCATTGATGGCGAGATCGAAGTGTCATGAATCTCCCCTGCTCTTATAGGGTTCAGCTAGACCGGCTGAGTCCTCAACCTTTCACAGGGACCAAAGACAATTTACACCCTCACCTCCCTTGCAGCCTTCTCAAGTGCTTCCTTCACATCACTTTTGCTCCCACCCTTTTTTACAAATGCAGTTGTCATAACAGCATGTGTACCCCCATTCTTCCTTTTCCATTCTTCAAATGAAGGCGGGACTTTCCCTGCATTTGGCTGCATCTGGAATTTGTGATAGTTTCCACTTGGTTGTGCCACCTCTCCGTGGTAGTCCCACCGAACTCCATATTTGTGACCAGATGAGTTTATGTGGATTCCCAGCATGTGTATACTCTGAGAAGTTGCGGTTTGTTGCTTCCGGCGCCTAACTGGCGTGCACGGGCCACAATTGCAGTCGACTGCAATTGTGGCCCGTGCACGCCAAGTCCTGGACTTGAACCCGGCGAGCGTGCCAAGAGAAAAAGGACGCGTTGTACTCCGGGCCATTCATCGCGCGTACCTCCGAGTAGACTTCAACCTGCATTTGCTCACACCTACCCCCAATGAGTTGGAAGTAAATATATGGCCTCCTTTTTTCTACATTTTGCTGCGTCACCCAACGCAGCACTTGCTCATGCTTTCAAGGGTCGGGGTTCTACGCAATGTAACACGGCAATTGAGCCGGTCTTCGTTTGCACAGGCCGCGTCTGAATTCACCATTCTTCGTGTCGTGCCTCAATGGAATCAAACGATCTGTTCGATTACTCGTCTGGACGATGGATGTACGTCATTTGATATTGTCACAGTATGCTCAAGCTGAGGTCTCAGTTACAATGAACCTCTGCGCATGTCCGAACGCCACTTGCGCTTCAACGTGGAGGAAATGAAACGCCTCACAGCACAATGCGTCAATAAAACAAACAAAGACGTTATTCAGTTCAGGAAACTGGCTGAAGGAGGCTTCAACCGAGTATTCCAGGCTTCTCTGTCCGATGGCTCCCAGCTCGTTGCTCGTATTCCTTACCCTACCACGGTTCCAAAACACTATGCAGTCGCGAGCGAGGTTGCAACAATGGACTTTCTTCGATTTCACGACATTCCAATTCCAAAGGTGTATGGGTACTCAGCCACGTCCGACAATTCGGTCGGAACAGAATATATAATCATGGAGATGTTTGAGGGTAGGCCTGTGGGAGATAACTGGTATTCGATGACAGAAGAGGAAAGAATAAAAATCATATTTCAAATCGCAGAGATCGAAGCAAAGCTCTTCTCCATTCAGCTGCCTGCAAGCGGCAGCATATACTGCGTGGATAATTTGGACGCTCAAACCCAGGGAGTCGATCTTCCAGACCCAAACGAAACAGGCCGGTTTGCATAGGTCCCGCTACAAGCTTGAACCTGTGGTATGGAGAACGATCACAGCTCAGCATTGATCGAGGTCCTTGTAAGTAGTAGGAATCCACAACATGAACGTGCATGAAGGTTCTTGATACTCCACAGTTACTACTTCCACGGGCGCTTTCAAAGCCGGCGCGATAAAAGAGAAAACCTACTTGACCAAGTACGGACGTGATCGACACCCTCGCAACCGCCTGTGCAGAAGAAGTCTTTGGCTACCAAAAGCAGTCACTGGGTGCCTATCTACAAGCCCTGGATGACTTTTTGAGCATTGCTAATTATATCACCCAACAGAAGGATAGCTCCTTCAACCGACCAACTATCCGTCATTCTGATCTCAATCCCAACAACATATTCGTCTCCAACTCATTCGACATCGTGGGCTTGATCGATTGGCAACATTGTTCCATTTTTGCCACTTTTCTTGAAGAGCGGAATCCCTTCCTATTTCCAGAACTATGGAGATGACGTGTCAGAGTCTGTTACTAAACCTGAGCTTCCCGTAAACTTGAACGAATGGGATGAACGGCAACAAGCAGTAGCGCTCAAAACTTTTTGAAGACGCCAATTGCACTACTACTACCTGGCGGCCACTGTCAAATACAACAGCTATCACTTTGATGCAATTTAGGATGAGTCTGTAACGTTGAAGGAAAGACTTTTCAGCCATTCCAGCAGCCCCTGGGAAGGCGAAAACGTGACATTGAAGGCGGATCTGATAGAAACTGCCGCAAATTGGCCGAAGGTCGCTACTGCAGTAGCAACTGGTGCTATACCACCATGTCCTTTGTCTTATCCGCAGGCAGAAGTGGAAGAGTGCCTAAGCCTCAATGGCAGGGTGAGATAGATGGAAGAGCAGCTGGAAACAACGATGGAAAGTCTCGGTATAGCCGCCGAGGGCTGGGTACCTAACGAGCGATATGAAGTCTCCAAGGCGCTCGAGGCAAAGATGAAAGAGATCGCCCTCGCAATGGCGGAATCAGATTTGGAGAGACAAATGCTTGAAAGGCATTGGCCTTTTGATGACCAAGACGAACAAAAGTGAAGCATTCTGCAAGACAGCCGGAATGAAGGAGTAACCCACGAAGTTTTTGCAAGTTTTGATTATCCGACACGAAAGCGGAAAGCGAGATCGTCAGACCTACCATCGGAACCGCAATTGACCAAGAGAGCTCGACCGCTCTCAAATCCTAAGATGACTCTGGTTGCTAAAAGCCCACAACTGGTCATGGGAGTCCAGCACGGCAACTTTCATCCCGGACATTATCGGAAGGTTCCCCAATCTCCGGGTCTTCAAGAAGACGACCGGATGTCTCCCCCTTCGAGTCGACAAGATGACCTCGATTTGACCGGTGGACTTTCTGCAGTCCAAAGAAAGGAGCGGGCGTCCCGAGACAGCGTTATTAGATCTTGTCCAGATCTTTACGGCATCGAAGCGCGCTGTTTCGAAGCTGTCAGTGGTGCACATGGACTTAAGGTTGCCAAACATGTTATGGAACGACGAGGTGCAGCGAGTGCTTGTGATCGACTTTGAACGGGCCCACATACGGCAACAGGAACAGAGGGAAAGGTAATCACTCCGACCCTACGATGGGAAGCCCGAAGAGGTGCAATTGGCTGCTCGGCAGTCTCTCCAGATCCAGGTGGGCAGGAGTCGCTGGGACGACGCGGAGAGTCGCTCAACGGTTTCCAAGCCAGGCTCAGAACGGCACAGCCACAGTTCAGCATGGCTTTGCCACGACTCAGGTCAAATGGCGGGGAATGCTCGGGTCTGGAAACGGAAATGGACCTTGGAGAGGTCAAGATTCGCCTGCTGAATAGCGTTAGTTTCCAGCAGATTCCCAGTCCAATACACAGGGTGCTTGGCAGTCGAGCCAGAGGATGTTCCGAGGAAATAGATCTAAGTGGCATACCACTAATTCCAGGTCTTGAAAAGAGACTTTCCGCGTCGGATCACAGAGCCGGCCGGATGTTGACCCAGGTCTCCATAGCTTCGGTCGATTCGAATCTCGGAGTGTCTGAATCACCGAACAGGAAGGAGCAAGAAGGCCCGCCAGCAAGAGGCCCAGGTCTTTGTGATTTGATAGAGTTGAAATGGTCCAGGATCCGCGACATCTGTTGAATCTGAGGATTCTCCGCCACCGAATGCTGGATTCCGCCTTCCATGAAATCCATGACCACGTAGCCCCATCCGTTTGAGTCTTGAAAATAGCTGTACACTCTCGGTACGCGTACAATACTTGGATCGAGGATCTCATAGGCCCTGTGCTGGTTTCGTGCTTCATTCTCACTCGGCTGATATCCAAATTTCACCACTAGCTCGTCACTGAGTTTCACGACCTGGTTCCCGATCTTGGATCCGCCTAGGATAAGGTCGGGCGTGGCTTATCTGCAGCGTTAGATGATCTCGGCCTCCGAAAGGGACATTGTATGGCCGGAAAGGCGTTGTTGCAAACGCTGAAAGATTAATGTGACCATGCCTGCGCTCGGCGTTCGGGTCGGGTAATCTATTTGTCCGGACCTAAGGCCCGGCATCGCAATAACATATATCCGTGGCACCGGGTCGGGTTTTGCATTGATCCGGACCAGGGCTCGGCAACTCCAACAAATCACCCGGTCGGCTTCCGCAAGATTTGAACGGGCGGGCGCTCAACATGACGGTGATTATGGCCACCATCTCTATCGGCACGGTTATGATCAAAGTGTCGACCATCATATCCCTGTTAGATCGGCTCGTGTGTTTACCTTATACGGCGCTGCGCTCGATCCGTATCTATGTTGGAAATTTTGGTCGAGTCGCTTACCATTGTGAGGCGGATTTTGGAATGTGGTTTGTCAGCCGCGTGAGTGGTAGGGTGAAGGAATCAAACGATTCACACTCTCCTAGGATGCGCAGTCAAGGACGTACACTGTGGTGGAATGCGATTCTGTACTGAAAGATTGAAACGAGATGAGATTGTCGCACCTTGGGGCTACGAATAACTTCCCCCAGCTAAAAATCTACCGCACGCGGAATGCAGGCTCGAAACACACGCGTGCAGATCTCAATCAATCAGGGCCTTGGTGCATAGCTCGGAGGGTTGGCGCTTCCTGGCCCTGTTCTATCAGTAAGAAGAATCACTATCAGTAAGAGGAAAGGTCCTCGTTTCAAGCAATGTGTGCGTCCCAGAGACGATCCAGAAGCCACGATACCGTGTATTTCCGTGGTGATATGCAAGGAGGAAGGTACAAGGCCCAGTCGTTCGTTGATGACATAGTCGAAAGGGAATTTGTTGCCTTGATGCCTTCCCACCACTCCGGATACCAGCCACTCTTTTCCCAATCTATCAGGCCAGAAACTCGATAGGAACCATTGTCGGCGGACTGCACCAGGATATTCATAGGCTGAAAGTCTCCGTGGGTGAAGACGATGGAGCTTCGCTGGTCTGTCCACATATCCCGCAGGAGACGAGTGTACACTTCCCCTCCGAAGTGTGGGTTGGAAAAGAAGAAGCCAATGAACTGGGGAATGTTGGACAGTTTCGTCTCGCAGATGCGGGTATGGCGCCTGGTATCCTTGCAGCCTTCGCCGTCCACACCTCCAAGGGTTGTTCCCGGCGGGGCATGCTGTCGCATTTTCTCAAGAATGACCTCTAGTTCGGCCATAATGCTGTGCTTTTGCGTCTGATCCAGCTGGGGCCAGATCAAGTCCAGCCGAGTGCCAGGTATGTACGTCATGAATATGCAAGTACGGAAGTGGGACGAAACTATTCCGAGAAGGCGTGGTGCTGGAATCTCTGACATCCTGTCCTGGAGAAATTGCATGGTCTTGGCTTCAGTGTGATCTGACGTGACGGGATGACCTTGAGAACGATGTCGTTGGTGCACTTTACGACAACAAGATCAGAAGAGGCTTGCGAGTGCCAAAGGATCTCACCCAGCCGTATCACATCTTGAAGTCTGCGTTCCATGGCATCTTGATCATTGCATTCACAGTTCAGTAATTGTTCCACGTTCGTTGCAAGTGCAAATGAAATCTCAGAGCTGTTCCGTGATCGCGAGGCATTATCGGCGATTGTGGCAATCGTTTGGTCGAGCTCCTTGATGGGGGAGCTTTCGGAAATAGCGAAGTTGGGTTCCGCATATTCAGTCGCCATCTCTTGGAGACTATCAAGTTTCCTTCGTTCTTCAAGACGCTCAGAATATGCCGACGGAAAGACGCTAAGAAGGTCCGCTGCCGGATTTTCCAAGAGCGTCCTTTTTATCTTCTTGAGAACCCTCTGATTGAGCTCGGCGGCAGAGCTCAGCGGTTCCTCATGTTTCTGGACTTTCTCTTTCTGCTCGAGTTCAAGCGTGTCAATGCCATCGTCCTTGATAGACCGAAGCTGTTGGCCTGTGGTCATGATGGTTGGACTTGCCTTCCAATGCGATCAGTAAGAACAACGAGTATGCAGGCGGCACCTCAACCGGAAAAATGCCATGCTGCTTTCTGATTGGTTGACGTTTTCACACAAGGCTGTGTGCTTCCTTACTTTCCTTTCCTTTCGCGCCAGCACACATAGATAATCAATCGAACTACTATGTATGCGATCGAAGGAAATAAGGTCCCGCTTCGTTGTTACTCGATGATTTCTTGTTTGTTCAAAACATTGCGAAACAGAGTTCCCGATAGCAACCACTAAAACGTGGAAGTCTACTCAACGACCCTGACATTGTGGCCACTCTTGAAGGTATATACTGTCCGCAATCCACATATCCGCGACTCACCAACCATCGCCATTAACCCGGCCTCAGTCCTTCTGGCGTCGAAGGTACTTACCGACGCTACTTGCGAGGGACAAACCGTTGAGGCTGAAGCCTGGATGAACAAATGCGATTGGACCGAGGATCAAGAAGAGTGTTTTCCAGATATCACCGCCGGGCGATGGCAACTGAGGTGCGGGTCATGAGGTCTACAATTCAGAGGTCCGGCAATGCAAGTTTCCACCTTTACTAGCTTTTGCTTTGGCTGGAAGAGCGCTCGTAGCGGCTGTGCTTGGCGGCGGAGTTTTACCCGAATCCATCGCGATCAGAATCATCGGCAATGCGTCCCCTGCTCTGGAATTGTATGGCTACTTGAGGTCAGATATCACTTGGAAGTTTTTGAATAGAAGGCCTGCCGTCAAGAAAACATAAGTCGCGAACTCCTGCCGATGATCTCCGATTGCCGGATGGAGTAAACCAAGCCAGTAGTTGTGCTCTCACCGTTGAGAGATGTTGTCAAGGCTCGATAGAGATATCGCTTTTCGCCTCCAGTGTTACGCCTGACTCCTGGATCATGATGGACCATGTACCCTGAGCCAACTGATTCCTTCCATATCTTCGACCTGCCGTGTCTTTGACCACCGCTCAGGGTCCATCTTCGCTGGGTTGCAACCGCAACTGGAATCAATCTGTTCGTCTTGGACGAGGCGTTTGGTATATAAACGCTGCAGTTTTGCAGCAATGCACTGCCATCCTCGCCCTGGAGATGCTCCTGAATCCTAATGATGCAGCCAGATCGTGAACTTCAGCCTTCCTACTTCAGTTTCGTCGACACCCGTGACGACGCTGTGATGCTGATCCAGGCTTGCCACCGAGGCAGACTGCCATTCGTCGCACAAAGCGGACATGTCTTCAGTCCACCGCCGCGATCAGTCAGCATAAGTCGATCATGCCCTGCGAGCGGTACGGTAGATCAGCGTGCGGTTTTAGGGAAAGAGAATCGATTGCTGGTTGACCAGAATAAGAAGAAAGTGACAAGTACGATTGGACAGGATCATTACGGTACTACGAGGTACGATTTCTGCTCTTACCGTTCGTCATTCGAACGTGGCTGACTGCTTCGCCGTAGCAGTCATCTATCTACACGCCCGCGCGACGCCACTACCGCCACAATGGCTGAGGCGGTGCAACCCTCTATGCGCCACACCTAGTCACCGTGATGCTACCTGCCATTCGCCCTGTACGCGCCCGCTACCTCGCTTAGACCAGATGCGCTGTCGAGAGTTTACATTCAGCCTGATCGAGTGCCCTTCACAATGCTGTGCGCAGACACCTTCGAGCGCAGGCATCAGCCTCAGATGCGCTGTCTACCTGTCTTCCTTCTTTACTCTATCTTTCAACTAGTCTACCATTCCATATATCCCAGCGTGGGCCGAACTCATGCAGCAAGCGGTCTCTGCCGAAGCAGCGACAGGGGCCCCGCCCAACCCCGTCGACCAGACCGGGCTCTGTCTGCTGTCGCTTGACGGTGGGGGAGTGCGTGGTCTATCGACCCTTCATATCCTCAAGAGCCTCATGACCCAGCTAAATCACGAACGCCAGAAGACCGGGGCTCCGGCGCTCAAGCCATGCGAGTTGTTCGATCTTATCGGCGGGACCAGCACCGGAGGGTACGTGGTACACGCTCCCTCGCTTATCATGGCTCTCATGCTAATACTCAATGCGATAGCTTGATCGCTATCATGCTCGGTCGGCTCGAGATGGACGTGGACGAGTGTATTGCCGCCTATAACCGACTGGCCAAGGCTGTGTTTGAAGAGAGGGCGCACCGGACACGGTTCAGCTGGTCAGGACAAGTTCAAGCACGATTCGACAGTAAGAAACTCAAGGCCGTCATCGACGACGTCATCACACGCCAGGGTTACTCTCCGACGGAACCATTTAATGACGGGAAACCCCGCGGATGTAAAGTGTACGATATAAGCGTAAGGAAGACTGATCATACTGTATGCTCAACGGTTATTTAGGTTCGTCTGTACCGCGGCGAAGGACTTATACGGAATCACACGCCTCCGAAGCTATAACCTGCCGCAGAAACCGAGTGTGTCGGCCACCATCTGTGAAGCCGCCCTGGCCACATCGGCCGCCACCGGCTTCTTCAATCCCGTCTCGATTGGAGCCCGACAGTTTGTGGATGGCGCGTTGGGCGTGAACAACCCGGTGGAAGAGGTGGAAGGAGAAGCGGCCGACATTTGGTGTGCTGAATCCGGCGACGTCCAACCGCTGGTGAAGTGCTTCATCTCGATCGGGACGGGGAAGCCAGGTAAGAAGGCGATTGAAGATAATTTGCTCAAGTTCTTGTCGAAGACGTTGGTTCAAATCACGACGGAGACCGAGGAGACGGCCAAAAAGTTTGTGGGCCGGTGGAGGCAGCACTTGGCCCAGAATCGATATTTCCGTCTCAATGTCGAGCAGGGACTCCAGGACGTCAGTTTGGCGGAGTACAAAGAGCAAGGTCGTATCGAGGCGGCGACGCACCAGTACCTAGACGACCAACATCAGATCTCCATCGTGCGGCACTGTGTGGCGAACTTGAAGCAGAAGCAAAGTGTGTACCTAGAAGATTTCGCGTAGCTAGCGGCCGTTCTACAGCTAACTCTTCGTGCCAGGAAAGACCGAGGAGTCCTTAGTTGGCGAAATGCAAGTGAGTCGAATCTTGCTAGTGGGGAGTGAATGCTAAGTCTAGCGAGAAATACGATATTGACCAGAACCAACGTCAGTCCGGTATAAAGGCCTGTCTTGCATGGAATCAACCCGCGCTCACGCTCAGATCTAGGTCGTACGGCCCTTCCCTGCTATTATATCCCCCTCCCCCAGAACGAACGGTTCGTGGGTCGGGAGGAGGTGGTAAGCGCGCTACGGCAACAGTTATTCGCATCCGATGATGGCTACAAAGTCTCGCTTGTGGGATTAGGTGGCGTGGGAAAAACTCAGGTGGCTTCCCACATCGCCCACTCGACGAAAGAGCACAAGCCGGACCATTCCGTGTTCTGGGTATCGGCCATGAGCGGCGCGAGCTTTGAACAGGCCTACACCGAGATATCGAAGAAGCTGGCGGTGCGAAGGAGCTCGGACGACGAAGATGTCCGGGAATCTGTCCGACGGTGGCTCGAGTCCGACGAAAGTGGAAAGTGGCTGCTCGTGGTGGACAATGCGGATGATATAGACGTCTTGTTTGGCTCGTCTGAGTACCCCGACGGCATCTTTCAATACCTGCCAGAGAGCGACAACGGCCGGATCCTGTTTACGACGCGTTTTAGGAGGGTAGCCGCGGCCGTCGGAGGCAACATAGTCGGGCTAGCAGAGATGAGTACCGGCGAGGCGGAGCGCTTACTAGGGAAGTGGATATTTCGAAAAGACCTCCTCAGCGATAAGGAGGGAGTGGCGGACTTACTCCGCGAGCTAACCTATCTCCCACTGGCGATTACGCAGTCAGCAGCATATATCAACACCACCGGGGTACCCATTAGGAAATACGTGGAACTGCTCGGCAAGACTGATCAGGACGTGGTCGGATTGATGAGTCGAGAGTTCCACGATTCCACTCGACCTAGAGGTTCACGACATGCCGTGGCTACCACATGGCTAGTAACGTTCCAGCAGATCCGACAATCCGACCCCGCGGCCGCCGACCTGTTGATGTTCCTCTCGTGTATGGACCCGAAGGCCGTTCCACAGTCAATTCTGCCTCCGTTCCCGTCAGAAGAGGCAATGGTGTTTGCCCTCGGAACGTTGGATGCATACGCATTCGTGGTCTGGCGGGGAAACACAGACACGTTCGACATGCACAGCCTTGTGCACTTGGCGACGCGGCTCTGGGTGCGAGGAGACGGGGTCGCGGCTCGGGTGGAGGAGCGTGCCATTCAGCATGTGACGAGCGTGTTCCCGTGGAGTGACTACAGCGAGCGAGATCGATGGCGTGCATACCTGCCGCACGCGCTTTGTCTCCTCCGGCGTGACGATACGATCAACATGGAGGTCAGATATGATCTATGTATAAAGGTGGGACGGTGTTTACGAGTTGATGGTCGCATTAAGGAAGCGGTCCGATGTTTCCAAGAGTGCTATGATTGGGGGAGGGAGCACCTTGATGAGCATCATTCCGGTCGACTGGCGTCGCAGCACGAGCTGGCAGTCGCATATCACGTCAATGGACAGGTAAAGGAGGCAGTGACACTACTGGAGAAAGTAGTACAAATTAAAGAGCAGACACTGGCGGAGGATCATCCCTCTCGACTAGCGTCGCAGCACGCACTGGCAACAGTATACCGTGCGAATGGACAGGTGAAGGAGGCAGTGACACTACTAGAGGAAGTAGTGCGGATTGAAGGCCAGACACTAGCGGAGGATCATCCCTCTCGACTAGCGTCACAGCATGAGCTAGCAAGAGTATATGAGGCGAATGGGCAGGTAAAGAAGGCAGTACAGCTACTAGAGGAGGTGGTGCGGATTCGGGGCCAGACACTAGCAGAGGATCATCCTGATCGACTAGCGTCACAGCATGAGCTAGCAAGAGTATATTCAGTGAATGGACAGGTAAAGAAGGCAGTACAGCTACTAGAGGAGGTAGTGCGGATTCACAGGCAGACACTAGCGGAGGATCATCCCTCTCGATTAGCGTCACAGCATGAGCTAGCAAGAGTATATGAGGCGAATGGGCAGGTAAAGAAGGCAGTACAGCTACTAGAGGAGGTGGTGCGGATTCGGGGCCAGACACTAGCAGAGGATCATCCTGATCGACTAGCGTCACAGCACGAGCTAGCAAGAGTATATTCAGTGAATGGACAGGTAAAGAAGGCAGTACAGCTACTAGAGGAGGTAGTGCGGATTCACAAGCAGACACTAGCGGAGGATCATCCCTCTCGATTAGCGTCACAGCATGAGCTAGCAAGAGTATATGAGGCGAATAGGCAGGTAAAGAAGGCAGTACAGCTACTGGAGGAGGTGGTGCGGATTCGGGGCCAGACACTAGCAGAGGATCATCCTGATCGACTAGCGTCACAGCACGTACTAGCAACAGTATACCGGGCGAATGGACAGGTAAAGAAGGCAGTGACACTACTAGAGAAGGTAGTGCGGATTAAAGGCCAGACACTAGCGGAGGATCATCCCTCACAACTGGTGTCGCAGCATAATCTGGCCATTTTCTTCTGGGACCTTGGCCAGTATCCCGCAGCTTTAGAGATGATGAGGCACGTTGCAGCGATCCATAAACGGACGCTGGACCTTGATCATCCTGCTCGCGTGGCTTCTGAAGAGTGGTTAGAACTTTTCGAGAGGGGCCCGCCTAGTTCTTAATACGCAGTTACTGGCAGACAATGTGGCTCTATGACGCGGCACGAAGACAACGAAGACATTCTTTCGTTATGGGAAAAGCGTACACCTGTCTGCTCTGATCATTGACAACCCTCAAGACAACTAGAAAGGGTCAATCATGGTGGAAAATATAAAACAGAACAAAATTTCGCGGATCCCAAGGCCTATATTGCCTGCCATCCTTGTCCGTCTCCGTGACTGTGGTCTCGGTTCTCGCAATCAATCTCTTCTGCAGATGATTTTTGGGAAGACTTCACGGCGGCTGCTTCTGCTTCTGCTTTCTACTACTCTGCCTATCACACCTCTGTTGACGGAGCAGCTGACCCAGGAGAAAGTCGTTTCCAAGTTCCTGCGGGTATGTCTGAGGGGAAGATGTGCCTGGTATAGGTTTCCCAGTCCGCATCGTCCAAAGCGCTGAAGCATTTCACGTACTCTCAATATTCTGGATCCCAGCCGGCGTTCTCCCAGTCCAGGACAGCACGGCGGCAATCCGGCGGTTGCGAACGATGATGTTGATATCGCCATGGGTGAGCAGAATCTTGTGAGTCGACGCCATAATTTCGGGGGAGGGGGGGGTCGAGGAGAAACCTGCGCCGTGCAGCTTTAATCATATCGGGCCGGGGGAAGTCGTTAAATTGCTCTTTACTCGTAGAAGGGGATCCGCCACGAGGTAGAAGGGTGGTTCTGTGAGAGTCGACCGCAACACTGTTGCCGATCCCTCCAATCTACAGGAATGGCCTCGCTTCCCGTGTAGATTTTCCAGTATCTGTCGGAGCTGTCCGCTGATTTCCAGCTTGTCCTCCTGTAAGAAGGGTCGACCATAATGCCACCGGGATAGTGGTTCGCCCTCGATATACTCCATGCCAATGACGTGGGTACCGTCGGATTCAGGATTGTCGCGGTATACCTTTGGCACTGGGACCGACGTGTTGTGGCGAACAAAACGAAGAGCATCCTCCGCCTCCTCCCGTCTGACGTTGGATCCGGATGTGATGACTACGTTCCCTCGGCGCAGGACTGTGCGGCGCGAAGCGGAAAGGAACACCGTGGTGTCAGAGCCAGTCATCACACTATGGTCGAATGATGGCGAGCTTTTTCTGTGTGTGATCCTTCCATCTTTGACATCCGGGCGAAAAATATGTTGACCTGTCCGACGCTCCTTCGCGATCATGTCGCCTTGTCAGAACTGTTTTCTGTGTTCGCACGTGACTGTCACCCACACGTCTAAAGACTATTTAATGACATGGAACTCTCCTGGTGTGCCGGTCTCAACGAATCGGCACTCGGTACAGAACTCTCTCGAGAGTGACACAACTCTATGGGTCCCTATGCCTACTTAGAGGTCCTCCGAGTATATATACCTCTATCCTACATGTCGCACGGGTTATGCCGAGATATGGGAGGAAGGTCGAGCAAGCTGCCGACAATCATAGGCCTGAACCAAGGCTGGGTTTCGCAACGTCAGGTGTGGATGGATGGATGTTGCGGCACCGGTTGTCTTGATATTGTACCAGCGGCGAGCTTGGACCTGAGCAAGCAAGCACGCCGCCGCATTGGACAATTCAGAGGAAGATATGATCGGATGTCACGTCCAATGCTTGCTCCGCCACGTGGAAGACCAAAGAAAAGGGCAGCCAGCACGTGTCGCGGATCGAATGGTGCCCGCATCCGGTTAGCGTCGCATATGTAAATGACGGTGTTGTTGCGCCTTAGCAGGAAGGTGCTCCGAGCTGCATTTATCTTACAGTACTCAATACTACACATTACCGCCCCCAACGTAACAGTTACCATACGTGACTACGGTGTAGTCCAGTTGCGTAATGGTCCGCCCCGGGGTTTCCAAGCCGCTTGCCACATCAAGTTAGTCGCCGTGGAAGCGCGAACCTACACTTATCCACCGCGCATGCACCCTGTACTCGTTGATTGACCGGGTGTTCAAGTTCGCAGTATCAAATCAAATCAAATCAGCATATCGTCCTTTTGCCAAGGATCAATCGAGGCCGTGCCGTGCCGTGCCGTGATAGCACGACCATAGAGTGGGAGTGGTGCGGCATGCGAGATTTTGTCAAGCGCACCTGTCACATGACGGCGCTAAACCTGATCGGTAACTGCCACTGCCACTGCCATAGCCACGAGCCCTTACGACTCTCTCTTCCTTGCCCAGCTCGATGGAGGACAGCCCGGCGACTCCTCCTCCACGGGACGAATTGGACACACGAAAGGCTTACGGGAGAGTACCACGGCTTGCCAGGAGGCTACCCCAGAAGCCAAGCGCATGAGATATTAGACATCCCCGCCATCGCCGCTGGAGATTGGATGAAACACGAAAGAGAAGCCGGATCGGTGTCATGATTCATGATTCAGGGCACGTTGCGGCCTTCGATGATTAGCTCCGACCTTGACGGAGGATCCGAGTTTGCGGCCGATCTCTCTCGGTGGCCTCCTCCTCGTCCACTTCCTCAGCGTCGTACCAAAACAACCCTACAACCCTCCATCCCCAGGTATCGGTGGTTCGGAATCTTCAGCCTGGGCACGCGCGAGGCCTTTGTCGGATACTGATTAGGTGAAGCGACAGGTCGTCCAGGCCAATATGTCACACCAGACCACGAGCGAGGAGGTGTACCAGGCTGACGTGCGCATTGCGAGGTAGGACAGAAAAGTTAAAACCTTAGGCCGGCGAGATACTCTATACAAAGCCAAGATCTACCCGGCGTTCCCTGATCCTCGGAATTCAGCGTGTTAAGTAGCGGAGAGAATGTACTTCCGTTTCCTCTTCCCTTATCCAAGTCAAAATCCGACGACGTGCCCATCTTCTCTGACGACGAGACACATATCAGCGGATTCGTCGAGACTCGTTGTCCGAAGAGTTCCGCGGCATTCGTAGGTACTCTTTGGACCGAGCAAGCATTTTTAGGGCTAGCCAGCCAGCCAGCCGGTTTCCATGCGTTGTGACCTCTCACATACTATAGGATGACAACGATTTGGACCCGCTGTTTGGCTGTTTCCGACACACTTGCTCGTTTTCCGTGGAAAGGCCGGCGTGTGCTGCACGTGGCTCGTCTTGTGTTCATCAGAACGGGCCGTCTGTAGCCTTCGAGTTGAAGGCGCTCCGCGGGTCATGTGGTGGCTGGGCGTCCTCGTCGAACCCAGCCAGTCGAATCCTTTTTTCCCTGTGCCATGGTGGGAGCGTCCAGGACCATTTCGATACGGTCCAGCCACAGCTCACCGTATCATAGCAGCGTGTTCTAGATTTCTGACCGGTTCCAGACAGAGCATCTGCCGAGACCACCCGACCAAGCAGTGATGGTCGTCGCGCAAACATCTTCCCGTTGGACCGGACCGGACCGAACCACGCGGGACATATTCCCACCGCTGCACATCTTGTGAAGATATGACCGTAGATGGCGACGGGAGCGGGTCAAGGTGTTGTCGTTGGTGGTGGTGGTGGTGGTGGTGGTAGTGCGTGCTAGTAAGAAAAACGCTACTGTACCCACCAGAATCCACATGACCATCACAAGGGTATGACTTCTTCGAGCCTTTTGGTATCGACAACGTCTCTCCGTCAAGGTAAGCGCCATGACCTCCCATCTACCCTTCCCCGTCGTCCCTTTCAACGAGCCTCGTGAAATGACATCTCATGATATGCTGCTTGAGCGCGGCTTTGTGCCGGTGCCTCAACATGCCCATGACGCCGCCGTCGATCACCTGGCCTTGATCGTCCCTCATCCTTCTTGTCGTGTCCGTCCTCCGCTGAACGTGAGCTTTCGTGCCGTGCGCACGGTGACGACCCCGCTCGGCCATGCCCACGCCGATCGTCGAATGTGGAAATGACGACCGAAGTCCTGGGCCCTCGTACACGATGCTGTGGTCGTTCGGTCGCAACTCCACGACCTCGCATCTCACCAGGCTAATGCACACGACGGTGGCCACGGAGATGTTGATCAAGCTGAGCCTGTCAGTGCGCTTGAAGATGTGAGCGGTTGGCATGTTGACCTCGCAGTACTTCTTCCACTCCTCCAACACCGCCTTCACGTCCTTCTCATGCACACGGAGCAGAGCCCCGTGCACCTCATCGAGGCACGGGCATCTGTCGCAGAACCCGTGGAAATTCCCGTTGATTGTCTCATGCACCACCACCTTCGTGTCGTTGAGCAGGTAGTCGTCCACCATTCTGTAGCCGCCGCACGTACAGCACATCCACCCCACGGACATGGGCTTGCACCCCCCTGTTGTAGAAGTCCGCGCCCCTTGCAAACGCTGATGATCTCGTTGTTCGAGTCGTTCGTGCTTCTGAAGCACACATCTCGTTGCTTTTCGGGTCGTTGTCGTATCTCCACCGCAGTGCCTGTACGTGTAGGTTCTTATGCACGCGCACCTGTCCGTGATAATGTCCGTGATGTAGCCCATCGTGATGGTCATCCTCGTACAGGCGTAGTTGGGTAGCTGGTCCGTTTTAACCCCGTTTAGCAACTTGTTCGCGTAGATTTACACCCCCCTGTTGGGGTGGATGACCGGGAGCGCGAACGCCTCAGCGAGGTCGGGGCCCCACGATGTTGCGCTCGGGACTGGGATAGCCGATGCAGAGCTTGATCGTCTTCTCGGTCTTGATTGGGACCTTCTCGAAGTCCACGGACACGCTCTACGGGTCCATGCTGGGTTGATGTACCAGGTGACATCCCTGCTCGGGGTGATGTGGACGTACAGGTGTCCCAGCAGGCCTGTGCCGGGGTTGCTGCCTGTATCCCCCGGTCCATGTCCACCCGTCCGTAGCTGTGCAGAGTCGTGCCCCAGGATATGGTGTCGTAACCGGTCTGGACAGTGCACTACGGCCCGATTATGCGCTCGTCCGGGTTCATTGACAGGGCAGTGGTTATGCTCTTCATCATCTCCCAGCCTGGACCACGTCGCTTTCGGAATCAGCATCGTGGTCGGCTTGATCGGAGCCATCCACAGCACAAGCGGCCCGTTAATGTCGCACCTCTTCGCGTAGCTCATCGGGTTTATGATCCTGTTCCTAAGATAGGGTGTGTCCTTTCCCATAAGCATCACCAACCGGACCTCAGTGATCGCGGTACTGGCCCATACCTCGTGCTCGGGCATGTCTCTCCGCGGATGCAGCTACCTCTTCATCATTCTCTCCGACATCGTGACTCTGCCCCAGAGGATCTATTCGCTCATCGAGATGTGCGTTCCCACGCCGGGAAGCGGTAATATGCTCGCCATAAGGCTCCCAGGGAAGTCGCAGGCGGTGTTCACGGAGGTACTACCTCCCGTCGTCGCGTACAGATACGAGCGCCAGCTCGAGTTGGGGTGTAGTTAAGCAAGATGATGTTGTTGACCGTCTGTGTCGCGTAGACGGTCCCTTCCGTGTTATTTGTGCCCACCACGTACGTGTGGATGTACATGTGGCCAAACCAGGCAGCGGCCGCCCTCCGAAATTCGGTAATTGAGATCGCCGCAGACTATTACGTCCAGCTAGCCATGATCCGAAATGGGAGTACTCACGCTCGCTGATTCGAGAATCTTGTGTTCAAGTTGGCAAGCGCACCATTGCCCGATTTCTAGCTCCACATGGCATCAAGACGTGGATTGCACTGCACGAAGGACACCCCTTTTGAAAGAGGAGCATGTTGCTACACGGGTTACGCTTGGTGACACATACAAAGGACTCGGGACCCGTCTCGTGGGTGGAGGGTTGATTGCTGAACTTCACTTCACTTCGTAGGTACGAAGGACTCGGACTTGCCCTCGCCGGTGGAAGGAGGGTTCATGGCATCGCTCACTCACTGTTTGGCTGATAATCAAGGTTACGCACGCCCGACAGAATGCGCCTTTGTCTAATTCCCGATATTCGGGGTGGTACTGTAGCCAGCCAATCCACGACGGCGACAATCTTGCAAAAAAGAAACTTTGCTGTTGCGGGACGAAGGGATCTTCAATACCGGTAAAGAGATGGGCCGGCCCATACACACGCGTCTCCATCCTCTACGCCGGCAACATCCTCGCGTGGTCTTGCTCGTGGGCCGGCCGGTGAACTTTCGAGACCAGGGCCTGTCTGTCTGTGTCTGGTAAAGGATCGAGTCAAAGATGCTGCCGTAGACGTGGGTGAGGGATCGAGTTAAAGACGCTGCCTCTGGCAGGCTTCTCATGACGAGAGTGCAGAGTGAGTTGATGCGTGCACGCCCTCTGTCTACTTCCATCACGATCTACCTATCTGACCAACCATTGTACAAGGCCGTACCTTTGGTATCATGAAGCCGGATCCAGGGGAAGTAGCAATCAAGCTCACGCACGAATCAAGACGGAACAACCACATTAAGCATGTGCACCAACCGGGTGCCACGTCCTGATATCACGTTTTGGCGCATCGTCGACTGCTGTCACCACCGGCATTTTCTATCGGTTTTCTATCGGCGCAACTCCAACTACCACTTTTCTGTCTTCGAAGCTCCATCACAGCTTGTTCCGGTCTTCGCGACGGCTTGCAGCCGGTGTTATGCTGACTCATGCGGTGCAGGGCAGCGTAGCGCAGCGTGGTTTTTCACGACCACTCCAATTTTGTAGGTTTTCCACAACCACAACAACAACAACTACCACTTCCACTGGTCGATTTGCCACCACTCCGAACACCAGCACACCTCGGTGCTGCACTCCAATTTCTAGTCTCTCTTCCGTGGCGTATCTATCTCCTAAGACCTGAGCACTTTCTTCAGACGTTGAGAACGACGCAGATTAGTCTCCTGAGAGTCGAGCGCTCTCTTCCGCGAAGTCTTTTCCTGATCCTCGATCGCTCTCTTCTGCGAAGTCTCTTCCTCATGCAGCGCGTTGAGAACAGCTCCAATCTGCTCTCGGTGATGACCTTTCCCCCACTCGAGTATATTACGGACAGTACGGCGGAACTGGAGGTACTGTTCAGGGTCTTGTAGTAGGAGCCCCTTAATTTTCTGGGTATAGTATCCCTCGCCTTCCTTCCATGATATGAAGAGGCGGGCTTCGCTTCCGTTCATGGCGATACCAAACACCATATTGTCCACAGGTGGAGTCGATATTGGGAGTAGCTGGTTAAGCTTTTCAACCATGTTGAGACAGGTTGCGGCGCCGCCGAGACATTGATTTTCAGCTACCGAAAGGCCCGCCCGCGGTAGAATCGTTCCCTTTGAACTCAATAACGAAGAAGGGAAGGATTAGTCCATTATTGCTAGTGGTCAATTCCTTCCAGTGAGTGAGGATATATTCGTGCTGTGCTGAGGTGAAGGATCCCAACTCATAGCCGTAGAAGAGATCTGGCTTTGGCCGGCTAACTGTAATTGCAGGATTCTTTGACAAAGTTAGGGACATGTTGTTGACGGATCAGGTAGACCTGGTCTCTGACCCCGAGACCCTGAAGTGGTTCGTCAGAATATTGAGGATCTTCAAAAATATGTTGTTGAAAGTATTTAATGACGCCCTTCTTGTCAACCCGACAAAGGTTTTCCAGATTGGTGTCGTTCTTGACAGCTTCGATGGCTGGTTCAGGTGATTGTCGTCCTTGAAACATCTTATCCGTAAGGCCCTGAATATGTGGAGGTAGCTTCTCCTTCTGAGCGCGGAGATAGACTTTATTCAAGGCGAGGTGGCCCTGGAGGTATGCAGGGTGTCCCACGCGGAAACTGGTTGCCCGGCTGTCCATACTGATATCTGAACAGACGTCTGAAGGTCGGTTAGAAGGAAGGTCTGAAGGTGAAGCAGGCTGCTGTTGCTGTTCGTCCTGCTCTTGGTCAAAAGACACGAGCCAACTGTAGACTTTTGAGGCTCGAGAAGTCTCGAGGATGCTGGCGAGTGCTGGCGAACGACGTTGGACAGTCTCCAGGCAGCCCGCTGGTACTAAAGCGGTGGGCTCGCGGAGAGGGTCAGAGGTCTCACTGAGAGAGTCTTGCCAGTCTGGTTGTGTGGGCGGTGAATATGGAGGGTGTTGAGCGACTTGCGCGGTAGCGCCAAGCGGAACAGGTAGAGGCGACCTGGTGTCGCGGAAAGCCATGTCGGATTGAGAACGAAGAGAATTGCGCCTTGTACAGCTTTTTTGAGCGCGTGTGTGAGTGCGTGAGTGCGTGAGTGTGTCAGTGTGTGAGTGCATGAGTGCGTGAGTGCGAGAGAGTGCGAGAGAATAAAAGTCGCGATGAAAAGAAGACGCACAGATGTATATTTCGCCGCACATTCAGCAAGGCAGGTCAAGCGACCAACTGCGCCTGGTGCACAACCATGGACACCACAAGACCGTGGCACAAGGGATGCATCACGATGATCACGGTCTGACATGTCTCGACCAGATCCGTATTGTAGTCCAGTGTGGATCGGCAAGGATCGAACCTCTGCCAAAGCGTGCTAGAACAGTAAGTTGCGCTTGTCACACTGGCTGTGTGTAGCTTGCTTCCATTTTGGTTCCCAGTGCAAGTCGGTGTGACAGGAACTTTTCTGTACGCTTGACCTTTTTCTTGATCTTGACGCTTCCATCTGCACCTATCACTTCGATCTCTTCGCGCTCGTCGCCCTTGACAGCGGATCGTGGGCGTGTGATATCACGGAATGGCCTCCTTGCCAATGACGGGGTAATAGGGTGCCAGTCCCAGGTAATCGCCATCGAGATTGGGGTCGCAGTCTCGATTGGGGTCTACTCTACAGTAGATCGATCATGCGAGATCCTACTTCCTCCGAGCCAAAAGTCAAATTGATGGTCGACTATCTGTCCCTTCCATCTGTGTGTCGTCGTTCCAGGCACTGTGAGCAGTTACAGAAGGTGGAATTCTTCAATGATGGTGAGCAGAGGTTGAGCTGCTGCTGTTCTCCGTTGGGCATAACTGCGTGTTGTTGACCAGAGCGGATGGTGTAAGTCAGACCACCGTGTAATGCCCGGGCATGGGCCGCAAAGATAGTAACGATTGCCGTGGCGGTCGCCATATATATGAAAGACGATGCAGAGGCTTGCCAGTGAGGACTTTTTCAATGCTTCAGACGTGAACTGGGCCTCTTTATCTCTCTATTGGTCTTCTCCCAGGCCCCTTGGCGCTGAAGTGCTCGATCTTGAGCCTCTTTGACTTCAGCTATTGAAGCAAAGGCATGGTTCGAGTCGATGTTAACCCGGGTATGCTTGGCGTTTTCCTGGGGTCTAGCTGTCCCGATAGTTGTTGAATTTGGAGTGCCTGTTGCGCGACTGTAATATAAGCTGGCCGATCTTACTGGCGGCCTTGCGCCTACGTAACTGGGAGTGCCCTTTTGGGCTGCAATATCCGGAATGTTATTTGAGGCTCGTGCTTAAAGATAATGTCCGTTATACAGGGTAATAGTAAGAGGCTCTTGAGAAGGGTTTGCGCTTGTGACCCTGTGGTGGTGTCTTCGGCCTTTGCACTAGTTGTAATGATTGAAGGACTTTGCGCGGGTTGTAGGGGTATGAACCAGTGGCCTGCAATCCAGCTCTTATATATTGTGGTGTCAGGGTAATAGCTCTAGCTATGGTATAGAACTTGATAAACTCAAGGCGCCGTACTGGTAGGGTTTCGACGAATCCTTACAGGTCAGTAATGCTTTTACGGTAGTTGCGCTTCAAACCAAAAACAACACCACTATCAAGAGACTGAAGGACGTGTGATGAATGCGCAGGCATAAAAAAGTAGCTGACATCATAGGATGACACTCAACCACGCATAGCACTGTGCAATGAGACCCGTGGTGGCCACAAAGGAGTAGTCGAGTTGCGCTGCCACAGCTAGTCTGGGGAAGTGACTGGTCCACCGCGATGTTGTTTGTAAAGGCATTATCTGTACACTTGTAATGCCGGTTTGGGGGTGCGTCGTGCGGGAACCATGTTGACTAAAGGTCTTTGCCTTTCGACAGCACCAAAGGGCCCCCCGCCGAGCAGACCTCGATAATTGTAACCCAGTCGCGATTCTCTGGTGTTTGGTAGTATGAATGTCTCTTGCTGGTTGCTCCTGTAATCCTCTAGCCGAGGTTGCGTAGACCTGGTGGATGGTGGTCTCTGTTATGAATCGCTCCACGTGAGGTGATGCTGCGGTCCAATTGGTTTACTAGCGGTGGAGCAGTGGGTAGGTGCTAGTCCGAGGTAAAGGTACGCGGTCACTTGCAACGGCGTATAGTGGAACAATACTCCTGTGTCCAATGGTAGGGGTCAGAGTATAACTGAGGTTGACTACGGACCGTCTCCCAAGAGGGTCGGTCCGTTCGCTATATAGCCCCGTAGTGGGACGTGGCTCTGTATGGCCCCCATGGGGGGTCCACAGATCCTAACAGAGCCATCTCCGTGTCACGTGACTCCCGCAGCAGCCTTGTGTGACAAAAGGGCCCACGTGACACGTCACGTGGGTGTAATGACGCGCAGGAAGGCCTGTAAGGCCTCGTACCGCGGTTCTGCCCCCTCTTGATAGTATATAGTCTGACGGTCCCCCGGACCCTCTCGAATATGACCATGTCCTCCAATTGAGTCGCACTTGCCAACGAGGCTGCTGTCCTTCGCACAACCTTCCTTTCCTGCCTACCCCGCCGGTTGTGCATAAGGTCAGTTCGTAACAGTCTCGAAGGACATTGGTGCAACGAATATCGTCTGCGATGGACAAACCAGGTCCCACACAGAGTGAATGACGGGCACGCATGTATCCACCGAACAAACCGATCCGCAATCTGGTTCGGCATATCGAGGAGGTCGGATGGGTATCAAGGCCTCGGTCGGGGATACGGTGTCGATGGGCCGCCACCGAGATCTCCTGTCCATCCGGGTTAGCAACGCCGCCGCGCGTCGTTTTCCTGGACCGCCGAGGAAGGGCAACAGCCTGCCCCCATGGCCATGTAGGATTAACCGCTCCAATGTACCCTGATCCATTGGCGTCAAGCGACAAGCTTCTCAGGATCGACGTGACCATGTTGCTGCCATATTTCACCCCTATAGCTGGTCCGGATTCATCGAAGTTCCATATATTGGCTGGTGTAATCTTGTGACGGGTGACAATAGCGCGGCAGGAGGTCAAAGAAGGCCTGAAGGGGTGTCTGGACGGGTGTTCTGAACACGGAGATATTCAATCTTCCTGCCCACCTTTGATTTTTACCTCCAGATGGCGTGCAAGGAGGTAGGCGGGTTGTCCAGTTCACACCGACTGGAGACGGGCTATTCGAGGCCTTTGAGATGAGTGCTGGCTGCAAATTCGCGAATCTTGGCAAAGGTAGGAGGTGCGCTAGTGTAAGCAAGTTCGATGATCCATCGAATCGAAAGGTCTTCTTATGTCTGTTGTTCCTCTCTTGCTACCTGTCGAGTTCGGCCTCCTCTTCATCGACGGGCCAAGGTGTCGCAACTGAGTCGATATGCCGCCGCTGCGGCGCCAATCGAGGGGTGGTCACCGCGTTCGAAGGCGCGAATTGTCCTCCTGGAGGGTCTGTTCCCTATCAGAGGCCACATTAACGAGGTATGAGCGAGAAGAGAGAGGTGGTGGTGGTGTGCTAGTGTGAGATAAGAGAGACGTGGAAGTTGCAAAGAACGTGTCCGAACGCGTCAATGGGGCAGCGCATTACACGGTGGTCTGACTTGGTTGTGGTTTGTAGCGATAGAAAAGGTCGGTGGTGGTTGCGAAGACCAGAACAAGCTGCTGTGTAGTTGCGAAGACAGAAAAGTGGTTGTGGGTGGTTGCGCAGACAGAGGAGATGGACTACCGCCGCGAGGCCCCTCGGGCCTGTAACGTCTCAAAACCTCAAAGGGCCATTTTGCGTTGCTTCTATCATCACACCTTCAAGGTTCGAGACGCTGAAGAGCTCGGGAGAGATGGGTTCAAATCGCGTTTAGGAAGTAGCGCTGGAAAAAAACCATGAATCATTACACCTGTGTCCGTGCTGCACCTCTGCCTGTGATGTGCTGCACTCCAATTTCTCTAATTTTCCTGGTGCACCACCACAACAACTGCCACTTGCCTGGTCGTCTTCCGTGTGTTGCTCGAGAATTAGAAATAATGACCTCAGCTTGAAAATGCACTCTCTACACGCCTGTCCTGGAAGTTTGAGCCCCCCAGCGGCGTGATTCCTGATGGAAAGGCGGCAGCCTAACTGTCGGTGTCGGTCCCCGATAGGTGCCCAATGCCAATGCCCAACGCCCAACACCTAACGCCCAACACCTAACGCCCAACACCTAACGTCTTTGTTTCAGACGTTTGGAACGACGCAGATTAGTCTCCTGAGAGTCGAGTGCTCTCTTTCGTGAAGCCTTTTCTCGAGCCTCGGTCGCTCTCTTCTGTAGAGCCTCTTCCTCCTCATGTAGCGCCTCGAGAACAGCTCCGATCTGCTCTCGGCGAGGACCGCTCCCCCATTGGAGCACATTGCGTACAAACCGGCGGAGCCGGAGGTAGTGTTTCGGTCTGTATGTCAAAAGACCCTCAATTTGCTGCGTGTGGTATTTACCACTTTCCATCCATGAGATAAAGATGCGGGCTTCGGTTCCGTTTATGGCGATACTGAAGGCCACAGTATCGATAGGTGAGACAGTTTGCTTGTTAAGTGATTGGTTAAGCTTACTGACAATGTTGATACAGGTGGCGGCACCACTGAGACATTGATTGGTGGCTGCTTGGAGACTCCCCGCGTCTCCTTTAAACTCGATAACAAAGAAGGGAAGGAGAAGTCCACAACTGTTACCCATAAGTGTGTTACAGTGAAGGCGTATATAGTCTTGCTGTGTTGAGGTAAAAGCTCTCCGGTGATAGCCATATAGGAGGTCGGGTTTTGGCTGGGTAACTGAAAGGCTCTTTGATATGCTAGGTACATGTTCTTGACAGACCGGGCAGAATTGCGTAGTGGTACGGAGGTCTTGAAATGGCTCTGAAGGTTCTTCGAAAATATGGGATCGAAAATATACAGTCACTGCTCCCTCACTGTCGTCAATTTGCACAAGTTCAATGAGTTTAGTATCGTTCGCAATATCGTTAATAGCTGGTTCAGGGGATTGGCGTCGTTGGAACATTGTATCTGTAAGGCTCTGTACATGTAGAGGTAGCTGCTCGTTTCTAGGGCGGAGATGGATACCATTCATGGCGAGGTTGTTTTCGCGGTATAGATGGGCAGCTGCGCCTAATCTGTGGGCGTGGGTGTCCATACTGATGTCTGAACAGACGTCTGAAGGTTGGTTAGAAGGAAGGTCTGAAGGTGAAGTGTGCTGCTGTTGCTGTTGGTCCTCCTCCTGCTCCTGGTCGAAAGACGAGAGCCAACTGTGGACTTTTAAGGCTTGAGAAGTCTCTAGGAGACCAGGGATGCTGGCGAATGCTGGCGAACGAGGTTGGATAGTCTCCGGGCAGCCCCTTGGTGCCGAAGCGGTGGGCTCGCGGAAATAGTCAGAGGTTTGACTCAGACCGCCTTGCTGGTCTGGTTGTGTGGGTGTGTGCAGAGGGCCAGAGATCTCACTGAGAGCCTCTTGCTGATCTGGCTGCGTGGGCGCATGAAGAGAGTCAGAGGTTTGACTGGGAGAGCCTTGCCGATCTTGTTGTGTGGGTGTGTGCAGAGGGTCAGAGGTTTGATTGAGAGAGTCTCGCTGATCTCTTGTGGGTATGTGCAGAGGGTCAGAGTTTTGACTGAGAGAGCCTTGCTGTGTGTGCGCGTGCAGAGAGTCAGAGGTTTGACTGCGAGAGCCTTGCCGATCTGGTTGTGTGGGCAGTGAATATGGCGCATCGTGAGCAACTTGCGCGGTAGCGCCAAGCGGAATTTTAGGTGACCTGGTGCCGCGGAAAGCCATGTTGGATTGAGAACAGAGATAATTGCGTCTTGCACAGCTTTTTTTGAGTGTGTGAATCTGTGTGAGAAGGTGTCCATATCTGTGAGAGAACAAAGGCGCGATGAAAGGAAGACGCACAGATTTATACATCGCTACACATCCACGCACGGCAAGTCAAGCGAGCAGGACCACTACACGACAGTGGCACAAGGGACGTGCCCCGATCCTGACAACCTCGAGTCTCAACCTGCTAGACGCGCGAGAAGGGGAAGACTCGAAAGAGAAGGATGTGAAGAGAGAGGAGAACAAGCTTGGGTAGAGAGAACATCGTCCGCGAGCGCTGCCGGTGTGGGCGCGCGTAGCAGGACAGTTCGAGCAAGACTCGGTCGGCCTAGGGGGTGAGAGCCTGACAGGCAACGCGAAACGGGCACACCTCACATTCTGTGGACTCGTTACTCGAGGCGTGGTGCTCAGAGATGACTGCGAATCCTGGGGTAGATCCACGACGTGCTTCTGAGAGATATCCTCGGCGTCCTACGACCGCAGACGCGATGCGCAGGCGTCTCAGTTTGACAACGACGAGTTCCAGGCATGGATACTTGTTCCGAGGTGGCTCAAGACACGGCAGTGGCAGGGACAGACCTGTGGCCTTACTGCGGCCCTGCTCGGTACAACGCGATCTGCTTCGAAGAGATATAAGCTGGTACCATCAAGGGTCCAGCAGAAAGACTATCGTCTGGGAACTGGATCGAGAGACCTTTGAGCAGCCCGAGAGCACGGGTGCGCGTGTCGGTGCTACAGCAAGAAGCAGGAGACAGAGGACCTCACTCACTCGCACTGGGGGCCCGTGGGGAATGTGAGCGAAGTGGTGTGGTGTCTTCTCAGCGTGTCTCAGCGCGTCCGCCTCACTCGCACCGAGAACCTGAGCGCACAGGCACTACCTGTGTGTTGTCATACTACTCTGTTGGCCTGCTGCGCGAGTGCTGATGGAGCGAACTGTGGGATTCCTGAGCGCTCAAGAGGTCCGCCTTCGCCTTGGACGCGTGGGAGCGTGTGCCAAACACGTGGAAACCCCAGTGAGTGTGTGTTTTACTCGGAACTATGGCCTGGCAATCTATGTAGTGAGTGGGCTTAACTAGAAACTATGGCATGGCTGGCACTCTGTGTATTTTTAACTAACTCCGTAATAGGTAGCTTAGAATATCCGAACTTCACCGTCAGAGCAGAGGCCGATCCGGGTACTGGGAGTCTGGCTCGGCTCTCCTGGACTGAGCATATCGCGCAGGGCCTGGCAGCCTCCGGCGGACCAAGACTCGCAACATCAATAGGGAGCAACACATGCCTCCTTTGCACAGCGACAGTGAGGCCAGCGCAGCGTGGTTTTGCCACCACTCCTACCACCAGCACACCTCTGTTACCACCACACCTATATACTACACTCCTCTGTCCACCACTCCTATATGCTTGTTTCGGTCTGCGCAACCACCTACTAACCACCTGTCTGTCTGCGCAACTACACCGACAGTCATACGAAGAGCGTTCTCACCAGCAACGAGATGCTGAGGTTTGGCCCTTGTTCGATCGAACGAACCTCAGTCGCCGAGTCTCGATCCTGCGAATTCATCTTGATGGCGACGCGGCGGTTTGATATGGAATGAGTCCAATGCGCGAAGCACCAACAAATGCGACAAGCTGGAGTGTGGACGAGATTACTTTGCACCGGGTGTACGAGTAACACAGATTGGTCTCCGAAGACCCTACATCGCCCAGGTCTGTGTACATCTGTCAGACACGATCCGTCCACTTCGTTCAGACTCGCGCTGCTTCTTCAGCTCCGCGACTCGCTTCTTCTTGTCTCGGCTGAAGATCTTCTGGTCCATCTCAGCGCCAAACTTGCGAGCTTGTGAACTGGTTCACCCAAGTCTTGATCGAACAGCGGTTGCCAACCTGAACATAGGCGAGTCCTGGGTAGTCAACCATATTTTGTCCAGAGGCCTACACATTGCGGACCAAGAGAGCCTAGCGTCCATTACCACCCTGATAGACAAGCTGGAACAAGTACGCCTCGCATACCTGTTCCACTCGACCGAACGGAGTCACAGTCCGAAGCCGAACATGCGCAAGAGCCGGCCGTTACCGACGACGTGGTGGACTAAGCCTCCGTGGAACAGTGTGGGCTCGAGACATTCGAAAGATGTCTCGATGCGATGGACGGTCGCTGACCTCGCTTCCGTGGTTATTACTCAGGTCGTCGTCATCTACTTTGCTACATTGCTCGCCGTCTTTACGTGTGTCATTGTTGGTCACAAGACTCTCGTCCGCGGACGAGAAGCTCCAGATCAGAACACGACCTGTTTAGCAGGCACGCGCAGATGGAAACTCGGTGGATGCGATGCGGCATGGAAGCCACTTCCGCGTCTCGATGTGAAACGACTCATTTCTCCCGCTCGTTCAGGAACCGTGGCCCATCATCGCCACGTCCTCCAAGATCCCAAGCTACTCTATCGAGAATATCAGAGCGGTCCGCCAGATACTGCGTGAGAACAGAGCGGCGGCCACGAGGTAGAGGAAGCAAGTGCTTGCGATGAGGAACATTTGCAGAGGAGCTTGGCTGCCGCCCTCGTAGATGAGGAAGCCGACTGCACAGCCCGCCCGTAGACCGCAGAACGTTGGTGGGGGTTTCATTTTAACAATACGTACTCGAACAATACGTACTCGTACTCGGTAGTCTGAGGATACGGTTCGACAATCTTATCTCGACCACAAAGACAAGATCCCCCTCGCCAGTTAACTATTGTTGCGGAGGGCGGTCTCAATGTCGCCCAAGGACGATGTTGATTGCTAAAACTAGCGACGTGGAGAATGAATCAAAAGAACTCCAAATGCCTTGGGCTCGAGGGCCTGCTCCACACGATCATCGAGGAGCGGCAGATCTTGCGCGAGCCTCGTCAAGCTCTGCTCTGCATTATGACGGCCATGGTGTGAGCCACTGGGATGCCCTCCCGCTTAGGCAGCATTGCGTCTCGAGCAAGGACCGCGACGTTCCGAAGAGGTCAGATGCTGCTTCTCGCCACCGCCATCTCGATCATGGAACTTTCGGAAGTCAGATGTCCTGATGGGATCTCCTATATCTGGAAACATGCATTACTTCTGCGCTGGGAGTACCACTGCTCCAAAGCCAGCGGAGTGGTGTGCAATCTCTGCGTGCACGGGCATTGACGCGCACAGGCAAGCCTCCCCCGGCTCGCCGGAACCTGGGTGCGCCATTCCCATCTCCACCCCCACAGTCAGGAGAGGAGACGCGGATATCGAGGCCAGGACCCGGATGTTCCGGCGCCGGCGGAACGTCTCCAGGCGCGCACAACCGTTCGTCCCGCCACCCACCCGGTCTGCTGCCCATTTTCGGGCTTTCCCCAGCCACTAAGAATCCACGGTCCTGACACAGAACTGGATTTCCTGCACGAGGCACGCTCCTTGTCCTCGGCCCCACCACTGACTGACATTCGACCTCGATCTCGTCCACCGTTTGCTGGCATCCACCGGCAGGGTGAGTGGGTGGAACTCGCACGAGTCGTCCCCAGCATTCAAGCCGAGCCACTTGGCAGGCAGGCATTGATTGAAGTGCAGGCCTGCGGGATGTTTCTATCTACGTGCGTGCACTACATGACGGCTTGTTCTGGTCTGCGCAACTACACAGCATCTTGTTCTGGTCTTTGCCACGGGGTTGCAGCCGGTGTTGTGTTGACTCACGCGGTGCAGTGCAGTTTCTCGCCACCACTCTAATTTTCCTGGTGCATCAGCACACCTATGCGCTGCCCTCCCCTGTCCACCACTCTCATCTTCAAGTTGTCCACCCCCACTCCTCTGTGCTGCCCACCAACCACTTGTCTGTCTGCGCAGTGAACTACACAACAGCTTGTTCTGGTCGCCTTCCCGTCATGCATCAGGAGCATGGACGTTCCCAGTGCACTCTTCATCCAAGCCGAGCGGGAAGTCATCGCAATGTGTGATTACAGCGTCTCTTCTAGCTAGCTGGTGTTGGCCACTCTCGTGTGCAACGATCTCCTTGTCTTGCGCCTTCCGGATAGTCTCTCTGCTGACTCCGCCTTGAAGGGGTTATAGAAGCGCGCGCGCATTGGCGTTTATCTTTGAGGTCTGACCAGCATAGCATACCTCCTATCATATTGGGCTCTGACGACTTCGCTGGCCAACTACTTAGGCCCTCCAGTCTGAAACGGTTCGTATACCACATCTCGTGCGGTAAGTCTGCCTCAATATTCGCTGCCTTTGTGTCCGCCTCTCAATTATCCAGATCTCGCGGAATTCGCTGCCTCTCTGTGTGTGTGTGTGGACAACCATTGTCCTCAATAGGATTATCCAGATCTCAGCATCCGGTCTGGGTACGTTGCCTGCATTGCGAAGCAGAAGGATCAGGCTTGGACTCGTCGTCATACGCCTTGTCGATGGCTGTCGATGGCGATACCAGTCGACGCTGTGGCTTTTTCGCTCGATTACCATACGTTCGAGGTCTAAGACCTTCTCAACAACAGGCCTGTACTCTCGGGCGGAGAGTGTCAACGAGTCGCCCATTGCCCGAACATTCCTCAAAAACCCACGCATTTACCATGCTTGACGAAGCCACCACTGCTTTGTCCAGCGCAGTCGGGCTTCCTTCTCCCTGCTCACCAAGTGGCGCAGTACGCAGGAGCAGAGCTTCCTTTCGACGTGGTCACCTTGCTCGTTGACCTCGGTGGACCGTTCGATCAGCACCATGGATGGCATCCCACACGAAACAGAAGAAAAAGTGGGGCCCTCATTCTTGGCATGACGGACGGTGTCCTGATCGGGTAAGCCTGACTGTGGAGACCCACCGCGCGTAGAGGGGCTTGATTGTCCGTGTTGAGGAAGGAAAGCTGTGAGTGCACCTCAGACAATCACAGACACCACGCAGCCGATGGACCCCGATGAGCATGAACCGCCTCCAGCCGAAGCGATCAATATATAATGCCCGTCCAGGTGTTCCCGATCAGGGTGAAGGTGGGTCCAGCAGGCCCTGAGCAGGGTGGAACCAAGCCGGCGCGAACAGGAAAGCTTGTTTCCGAGAAGCGTTAGTCTTGGAGAGAAGGACTTGCGATATCGTTGCTGCGCGTCAGAAAGCTCGAGGAGGCTATGAGACCGTTTTGGGCTCAAACTCCACGAACCAAGAATCCAATACCAGTTGAAATACTTCCAGCGACAGCTGCGCTCGTGGGAGAAGACCATGGCGACCTCGGTCCGACGTCCCGTTCATGAGCCGCCCGCCTGAGAAGCATAAGAAAGTCGCCTGCGAAACCCATGGCTTTTCAAGGAATCTATTGGCCAGTCTAACCGACGACGGTTCGTTTCGTTTGCCCATCCTCCACACCGTCCTACGCACAAGCAGCAGCAGAGCCATCGTGCGATCGAGGAGGGATGCGTGGAAGGAAAGCCAGCACTCGACGCAGTTTCTTTGTTAGTCCTGCCTGCGCCACAATCAACCACGGCCCCTGCTGGGGGAAAGGCTCAGCCTCGCATTGCTTACAGCCGACTTCGGGGTCCCCTAGCGCTGCCGCTGCCATAAGGGAGGTGTGTGACCTCCAGGCCGCAGAAATGGCAAGGCTGCTCTGCTCGCGGCGAGTTCCCTCGGTGACTCCCGGGAGGAGCATTGCCGGGAATGTTGATAATAAGGGCTGATTATGCTTTCCAGCGGGTTGACGGCATGCGGACGACTACACTACGTAAGACGAGACAACGGACCTGGAAACTTTCCTATTTCCTGCCAGGGTCTGACCCGTCTGACCCAGAAGACCATCGAAAGCACACACAGCGAAACCGAAGAGGCTTCAGAAGGTGATCGGATCGATATGAAAGGAAAGGTCAGGTAGTAGGCTATGGGTGCATGTTGATTATATTCAAATCACTGCGCAAAGAAGCAAGAAGCAGGAGAGATATGCAAGACGTTGGTGGTGCTGGTGCTGTTACAGCGCAGGCCGAGGTTTGGTGGGGTGGCTGGTCACCGGCGGTTGTTTTGGTCACACCGTGCGTGGTTAGTTGGTTGCCTACTGGGGCAGAAGTTCGAATAGGAATTGGAGTCGCGTGGTGCATGGGTCGTGTTGGGGTGACGCGTGCCGAAAATGGGGTGTTGGGGTGTGCGGGCACAGAAATTGGAGCCGCGTGGGCGCAGGTCGTGCTGGGTGCAGCGTGTGGCAAATTAGAGTTTCGGCGTGGTGTCGCGTGCAGCGTACGTGTCACCAATTACGGTGGCGGGAGTTTCAAACTCAAGCTCCGGCCGGATTCAGCTGGCCTGCGTTTGGTGGGAAATCCGAACCGAACGCAGACATGCAGCCAATTTCGTGCTTTGATCTATTTCTACTCTACGGTGCCGCTCTCTATTTCTCCTCCCGCTTCCTGACTGACTGATTCGGAACATTCACTTCAACAATAGTAGACAGGTACTCCTCCGACTGGTTTGACGTCCACTCCCCTCCCAGTCCTCCGCGCCTTGTTCCAATGCCTTTGATCGCGGCTCTTTTCGATGTTCGGTATGTGATCAGATCGACTTTGGTGGCGCTTCGAAGCGATGCCCTGCTAACTGGACTATCTTGCCTAGTACAAGGCCATGCCTATTGAAAGTGCCGCACGCACCCAATGAGACCATAAGACCTCGTCTCTCCTTTCTCGCCTTTCCAGTCTCCCCACCTCTACTCTCCTCTCTCGACTTGCTTGATTTCCCACTGCCATCCGATCCGATCCGATCTGCCCTACAAACACGCGGGTCCTCGGATGGGACAAGGTCTGGTCTCACGGGAGCTGTTGGGCCATTACGGCATATTCCCGAGCCGGACCGAACCGAACCGAACCTAGAACCCGAACTGGATCTGGCGGCTGCGGGTGAGATGGAGATAGTCGCCATGGGCACTCACTCTACCTGTTGAACCGAAGTGCTATTTTAGGTCATACACATATGTGCGCAACTCGAGCACTGCTGTTGTGCTTGTTTACAGAGGCCTTCAGCCCTCTTTATATATCTCAGAAGGCGCCTCAGCTGATGCATCACACCACAATGGAGGGTACCAGGAGACCACGGTGGCGAGGTGCTTCGGAGACCCCGAATAACGCCTGTTGCTACCGGGGACTTACCTGCCACAAGGCCTTCACACCAATGCCTCTATTGCAACCCACCTTGAGGCTGCACGAGGCTGACTTTGGGGTATAGAGGCTGCCGGGGTGCCTCGTTTGGTGCCTGGATCAACACTACCTAGATGACGATTTTGGTGGAGGCGGAGCGCTCACTTTCGACATGCTCTATTACGACTCAACGTTCTCCATCACACGGCAGGCTAGCATGGATAGGCAGGTAAAACTGTCATGGAACCCGACTCGAGGGGGTAGGCATGTCGGTTCGTTGAGATAGATCCCTGGCCATCATCCATCATGCTGATTGATTGTTCCAGGTTGAAGCGAAAGCTCTCTGCGAAACGGATCCGGATCGCAGTATTTCAGGACTGGCCAACACCAACGCTTACGAAAACTCGATTCTTTCTTCTACCAGTGCTACCTATCTACCTGACTGCCTGACTGACCGACCCAGATCCGAACATCCCAATCCCAATCCCAATCCTATGGTTCGAACCATTTTTCGATGCCAGTCAGTCACCCGGGCGATTGACGCCTGTCGGGCCGGGTCAGGTCGGGTCGGGTTGGTTCGTTGCAGCGGAGCCGAAGAAATCGACGAGACGAGACGAGACGAGACTGCCGCCAAGTTGACACCTGAAAGCTGACGACAACGCTCCTGGATGAAGGAGACAGATCAGATCAGATCAGGTCCGAGCCTTGGTACCCAACCAACTCAACCAAAACAAATTTAGCTCAGAGGATCAATTGAGCACCCGTGGAGTTTGGACGATCCCGGTACGGGTAACGTACGTATGGGCGATGAGGATTGGAAGGGAAGGGAAGGATCGGGGAGTGACCAGAGAACTTCTCGGGCTAAACAGGGCTAGACAAGGCGCGACGATGGAGGATGTGTGTGTGGATTTGGTGGTTCCGGCCGGCGTTTTGGGCAACGATGGAGGAAAGTGTGGATTTGGTGTGTTTTCCGGCGTTCCGGGCAACGTTGTATAGTACAGTACAATACAAGCCCTGCACGAGTTATCAAGCCAAGGTCAGGGCGGTGACCTTGGGCGGAATCTGGCGGAATGGAAGGTACGTGTAGGTGGAAGTCTTTCCTGGCACTGTCTACTGTCAATTACATCAATGGTCGACCGAACATCTCAGATCTCAGTCCACAGGCATCTCGAGATTTCACGGCGGAGTGTACGAGTGGTCGTGGTGACACTGGCGGAAATGAAAGGGTCCGGGCGCGGGATCCCTTTCGAACGATATGAGGATGACGCAACAATGGAACAATGATAGTGTTAAAGACATGGATACGAACTTGTATGACTTGGAACCGCAGCAATGAACACATCTGCGGACCTTATCGAAGGCGTACATACTTAGCAGATATAGCGCGCGTTGTCCAACTCTGGTAGCCGAGCATATACTCGAGACCGCCAAACGGGCTGACCTCCGCTCCCCTCTGGTCGCAGATACACTCGTCTCTGGAACTACATGCGCAACTCCCACCGCGCAACCGACCTAAGCGCCCCGACGATCCATAGTAGGATCCCTCATTGCAGAAACTCGCCGATCATCGCCTCGCACGTTTAGAACGACGAAGAGGAAGCTCTTGAGAGATGGTGGTGTCGAGGTCCCTCTTGCTCTGAGACCCTTCTTCACTCTTATTAAGAGCGGCACTCTTCTGTTGAGATTCGTCTTGAGGAGTGTCGAGAAGAGCGTCGAGAACAGCTCCAATTTGCTGTCGGCGACGGTCCTTGCCCCACTCGAGGATATTGCGGCCGACACGGCGGAACTGAAGGAATTCTTCCGGTCGATGTATCACGAAGTCTCTGATTTGCTGAGTGTAGTATTTGCCACTTTCCTTCCATGAGACGAAGAGGTGGGCTAAGCTGCTATCCATGGCGATACTGAACACCAGATTGTCCACGGGTGGAGTCGACGACGTCGGAAGGAGTTGGTTGAGCTTTTCGACCATGTTGAGACAGGTCGAAGCGCCGCCGAGACATTGATTTTCAGCGACCCAAAGGCTCCCCTCGTCCCCTTGAAGTTCGATGACTAAAAAGGGATAGAGAATATCTTTGTTGTTTGCTGTATGTCGAGTTTCGCTGGTGGCCATGAATTGTTCCTGCGCTGATGTGAAGCCTTCCCAGACATACCCGTAAAGGATGTCCGGCTTTGGCTGGCTAACTCGAAGATCAATCTCCGAGTTAGGAACATGTTCTTGATACATAGGGTAAACCTGCGCTGTAACACCTAGACCTTGAAGTCTCTTTGATTCCTGAGGATCTTCAAAAATATAGTGTTTAAGGCATTTAGCTACTTTGTCTTCGCTGCCGTCAACATAAAGGAGGTTCTTCAAGTCAGCGTCTTGCTTGATGTCCTTGACTGTTGGTTCTGGCGATTGTCGTCCTCTGAACATGTCATCTGTAAGGCTTTGAACATGTGTAGGTAGCTGCTCGTCTATATCGCGGAGATGGATGTCATTATAGGCGAGGTTGTGTCGCCGGTACGCATGTTGTTTGACGAGAGAACTTGTAGCTTGGCTGGTGTCCGAAAGTAAGTCTGGTGAAGTGGGTCTCTTCGGCTCAAAGTCAGATATGGAGTGGTGGTACTGTCGGTCCTGGTTGAGCCAACTGTCGACTTTGGAGGCCTGATGAAGGCTCTCCAGGCAGCTTGCCTCAGCCTCAGCCTCACTGAGCGTATGGCTTTCCGAACCACTACGCATCTCGACTGAATCAAGAATATATATATAGGCAGTGGTGTTTAGGTTGAACCAGCTGGGGGTGGCTGGTTGAGGTAGAGGAAAGGGATGTATCTTTACCTCCCTTTAATGCCAGGGGAAACAAAGGACGAGTGAGTCAGAATATGTGCAGCCTAGCTTGGGAGTGAATCTTTGTCCAAGCCTCTCTGCCTTGGCCGTGTGCAATCACACTCTTTGTTCAAGCTGAGTGCCTTGGGCATTCTTCCAGAGCCTTGGGCAGTCTTCGAGTGCCTTTGACGTTCTTTCAGTGCCTTGAGTATGCTTCCGGTTGGACATTCTTTGAGCGCCTCGGGCATTCTTTATTCCAGCCTGTGCCTTGAACGCAACACACACTTCCGGAAGAGGTTAGAAGCACCGGACGCGGTCAAAAGAGGATGCTTTGCCGCAGGTCACGTGCAACCAATCAGGCTTTGGCTGTACATCGTGCAGACGGCGGACCGTGGCCACAACTGGGGAGAGCGGGCAGGACTGGCAGGAACTGTTCAGATGCGCACTGTCTCGGGATACAGGCCTGAAACTAGGGAAGGCTTCAGCATCAAACATCAGATCAGGAAAGGCCTTCCTTCAGTAGGAGCAGGAGGCTCGAGGCTGGAAGTATGAAGAGAGGCCCAAAGGCCTTCGAAAGACTGGCAGACTTCAGTCACATCTTGATACGACTCCTCCCTGTACCTTGCAATTGCAAATGTGATTTCTCTCCGTACCAACCCGTGACAGAGAACCACTGTGGTATTCGTTGGTACAATGGGAGCTATACTCTCTTGCGAGGTGTGAGAGATCGTACACTGTTAATGGCTGCCGCGTTACGCTTCGACTTCTGGCGTTGAGTGAGGCATCGGATTCCGACTGGAGGGCTTCAGACTTTGTCCTGTCGGTGAGTTAGATCAAGATCGGCAAGTTATATAGGATTGAGTACCTGTCTCTGGTCTCTCGCAGGGAGACCATACACTGTTTAATGGCTGCCTGGCGACGAGGCTGGTCACTCGGTGATGGGTGATGGGTGATACAGTTAATCGTGCTGTTCGTGCTGCTCCTGTGCGATTGCAAGTGCGAGTACGACCACGAGGACAGCTGGAAGAGACGATTATGGCCTGGGCGTTCCGCTGAAGAGGAGACAGTACGAGCTTTCGACTGAAGACAATATATGGGAAGGGACAGCTGGGAAATTTAGTGAGCCTCTTCAGTGTGAGTCGTGAATCGAAATAGAAGGTCGAGATTGCGGTATCTTCATCACATGCAGCCAATTAAGTTGTGCGCTAAACAGCCCGGGGTAGCTGAGAATCAATGTCTCGGCGGCGCCGCAACCTGTGTGAACATGGTCAGTAAGCTCAATCAATCCATCGACAAGCAGACAGTTTCACCTGTGAGCACTACAGTCTTCAGTATCGCCATGAATAATAAACTAGCCTACCTCTTTGTCTCATGGAACGAAAGTGGCAAATACTACACTCAACTAATCAGAGACTTCGTCATACACCGAAGGGAGGAGTTCATTCAATTCCGCCGTATTGTCCGCAATATACTCGACTGGGGGAAGGACCGTCGGGCCCAGATCGGGGCTGTCCTTGACGCTCTGATACAAGAAGAGTCTCAGAGAAAGAGAGCCGCTGATACCACTGTCACCTCTGAAGAGACTACCACCCTCCGTCGTTCTAAACGTCTAAGGCGATGATCGGTACAGTTGATATGAGTTCGGGTAAGTCAATCTGCTTGTCTACTTACTGATTATGACTAGTCGGTACATGAAATAATCAGAATGAAAGTATTTTACAATTCCAACGCTCCTCTGTAAAGGAGTACAAATTATGCTGAATTGGGTTAGCGCGAAAATTGGCTGAGCCGGTGACCGTCAGTAGACCTACTAGTATTACATGACTTCCTTTACCAGCCCTTGCCAGCGGGCTGATACCGTCGGTACGTACTTACTCGTTCCTTGTCAGGATTCCGTGGGTGGTCGCGTGAATCCGGCTACAGGGATCTCGACCACGCTCCCGCTACTGTGGCTACGGGGATCTGTACCACGCCACGCCACCACTGACTGCATGCGGTTGAACCCGACTTCTGTCTCTGCATCTCACCCATTTTCTGCCTCTCTGCATGCGGTTGAACCGATGCAAGTCGACGCATGCAGCCAAAATCGATTTCTTGCATCACCGTTTTCTGCATGCAACCTGCACCTGCATGCACGCACCACGAGACTTTCATTGTCGCCCAACTCCATGGAACTCGATGCAACCCGTCGGCCACTAATGCATCCATCCATCCAATCCGGACAAAGATTCTTGCCTGATGCATCCATTGGGTTCGGGCTGCTTGACCGACTGCCTGCATTGTGTGCTGCGGGTGCGGCATCTGGCTAGCGTCGGAGAAACCATGGACAAAGCAAAGCGACTGCCTGCACGAGTTCCAGGACGATACGAGTAATCGAAATTGCATATGCATCTGGATATCTTCCTTTGACACGGATCAATCCAGGCCGTGTCGGGGTCCATATTTACATACACACGGAACCCGACCGATGATCATGCATGAATGATGCAAGCAACCCAGTCGTACTGATTGCTGCATGCATGCAACCCGCGGGACTTCTGCTGCTTGCATGACCGATTTCTGCATTCTGCCAAGCGATTGGGCGAAGTTTCTGCAGATGACCTACCTTCATGCATGCAACACGAAACTCTGCTGCACCCTCTGCCCAACTCCGAGTTTCGACCACTCCGCACGCACGCACGCACCACCACTGTGACTGGCGCACATCTAGATGCCACAACCAATTGTTTGGTGGGACTGAGAGTCCGACTAAGTGACGCATCCAACCACCCACCACTCACAGTCGTCGGCACAAAAGGTTGACAGCCAGACTATCCTCGGCGTAATACGGTGTGCTGTTTATTATCTCTTTGGTAGTACTACAAGTTGGTGCCTCGTACGTAGCCTTTTAGTATTGTAGTCGCAATGTCTGAACGCCCTCGCCGCGCTGTGACGCCGTCGTTGCACTTCCGTAAGAGTACTCCCGGTGCAGGGCAGTAAGTGCACGCACCAAGAGCAAGTTCAGGCAGTGAGTGCGGGCAGTGAGTGCAGGCAGAAGTCGGGCTGTATGCATCCAGTGGCTGGTCTGGTTGGTTGCATGCACTGACTTCACGCAGTGGTTTGATTGCCAAAATCCGAGTTGGGTGGAAATCGGAGTCAAGGTTGTGCAGAGATTCGAGTTTTGCAAAACACTGGGATGGTGGCCAAGCCGACTGGCTGTAATGGCGCCGGAGCTTCCCTCCCGCACACGGACTGATTTCCCGAGCTCGCCTAGCAGTGCCTGTAAGAAAGACTGGAGTCGGGATACTACGGGCGCAGACAGCTGACGGGATTAACCTATTCCGAACTCCGTGGACACCCTGAAAGACCAATCTCGTTAAGCCTTCTTTAACGGTGTGCAGCCCAAAAGACACGCACATGCCGTTACTTCTCACTGTCCTGTCCTGCGCCCTGTCTCTTCTCCGTGAATGTTCGTACCGTCCCTTCTTGAATGGAATGCCATGATGCCCATAGTCGTCGTTTTCTTCACATTGTCTCTTTTGTTGATCGTCTCTTTCATCAACCCTCGTGGTCACACTCGCACTCGCACTCGCACAGGCGCACACCTATGAACCACCTCCCATCACAACCGCTGTGCTCAGACCCTCCTACTACGAATGACATGCCAGATCCAACTTTCTTACCTTGGTGAACAGCTTCGTGATGCCGCCCTCGGGGCCGTTCTGTGCCGGTGGTCTCCATGTACACCACGAGCGCTCTCGCCACCAACTCGACCATGTTGACCGTGTTCTCCCCCTCAGCGAAGATTGGATGCAGGCACAGGTCCGCGATTGTATCGTCGTGCAACTCCTCGAGCGTGCTTGTAACCATGTTCATGGCTGTGGAGTACAGCTTGTCCTTGATGTAGTTCGACTCCGCGTTGCTGACCGCATCTACGTTCGCATTCTCGTCGACGCTCTTGGCCGTGCCTCCGCTCGTGAACACACTTCTGCTCGTGGATTGAGCCGCCCTCGGGGCCATGTTTCTGTTCTCGTGCTCGTTCTCACTTCCCCTCATGTACACGTACATCCCTGCCTTCAAAGTTGTGCCGTCAGCGTTCCTCATGAGCGGTGCCGAGGGCTGGATCTCCTTCTCGATCAGGCCCTTCCTCCCCTCCCACATTGCCGACATGCACTTCATTGCGTCCAAAGCCTCCTGCATGTCTCTGATCTTGTTCGCAGTGAGCTCCTTGAACGCCTCCCTAACGTCAATGTAGTCCTCGTCCTAGTTCTTGGTCGAGTGTAGCATGGTGTCGACCTTCTCCCCTATGGTCTGCATCCTGAGTTCGTGGTTCTTCTCGTTCTCGATGATGTCTGTCATCTGCCTCATGATGCTCTCCACCGTGATGACAGTCTGTGACTTCGGCTCCCCCTTCGAGTCGGTGATCATCTGCATGATCGTGCTGTTGCGGTTGATCAGAAGCTGACCCGGGAACCTGCCTCCGCCCCCCTGCGCCCTGACGGCGTTGGCCTTGTTCTTGTTGCTCTCCGGGTCGCCGAACACGCTGTTGACCGGCTTCTTGGATGTATTCACGGTGCCAATGTCCTCCATGAACTCGTCCTCCGTCACGGGGTTGCGTGAGGCCATGGCCGTCATCTCCTCCGTATTCACCTTCAGAGGCCTGATGACGTTCGCGGGCCCGCTCGAGGGGTCACCGATGAAGCCGGGATACCTCTTCTCCAGGCTGTTGAAGACGGGTCCGAACGCAAACTTGGGCAAGCCTACGCGTGCGAAGTTCTGGCCGATCCTCCTTCCACTCTTGTTGCTGGCCTTGAGGTTCTTCGTGAGCACGGCCGGGTCCAGACCGTCGAGCACGCACAAGTCCGAGGGGTATCTTGACTTTCTTTTCCGAACTCTGACCCCACTGTTGCAACGCCTGTGCTTCCAGGAGTGGCGGGAAGAGCGTGGCCAGCAGAACACTGCACGAAGCACAGGTCCACGGGCAAGAAGCTGGAGAACGGGAAATACTGAAGTTGCAGACTGCAGTGCCGTGGTCAGTGTAGCAGCCGCCTGTCCAGAGGTGTTCTGTGCCACCAGTGAAGTGCAGATTGTTGGAGTCTTGAGAATCAAAGGTCACTGATATCAAGACTTTCAACAAGTCTTGTGGTGACTGTTGTCATGGCGCCGGAGCGGCTTCGGTCTCCTTGCTTCAGCGTCGGATGTGGTGGAAGCTGGGGGTGTATCCAGTCTGTCTTCACCGGAAGTGACCGACTGTTCTCCAGCCCAGCCATGGACAGCTGGCGTTTGGTCACGGCTCCTCGCAAGAGACCTGTACCCTCCGCAAAAGGTCCAGATGATACATGACTATCGCAGCCGGGAGTCTGACAGCAGCTTTGATGGATCAGGCCTTGCACTCAATGCTCGCAGCCTCGAAAGTCGCCACACAAGATAGCAAACCCCGAATCAAGAATACTCAGCGCCGAATCTTGACCTTCTTTCCGGATCTGAGCAGCTCGCCATTTATGACTGTGCAATCTATTCTGTGCAGTGGCTGTGCGATCCTGAGCACCGCTTAGAGAGTTCTGAGGCGTGCCTGAGTGCCGCTTGGCCTCCCCTCTTGCCCCGATTTTTCTTGCCACAATGCTTTCTGCAACCCTGATGAACCTGTTACGGATTGTCTCGAACAGACCGAGCAAGTTCGCGAAACAGATTGCCTGCGGTCGGTTAGGCTCATCGATTTTTCCTGATGTTTCATGACTGATCCCACTGTCTACAACTCACACAGCTTTCAGATCCCATTGCATCCGAAAATCCTACGCCTTTGGCACCATCGGCGCCAATTGCTGCGAGAGTGCGGCTGTATCTCTGTGTTCATCAACGCCATCTCGAAGACGTCAACCTCTTGGTCTCTTCTTGTCGCCGCTGATCGGGGCTTCCGACCGACCCGTCACTGCGTGGGCCACTCTTGAGACCGTCTCCGATGGCCTGAACGCACAGCGTAACTGGTGGTAACATGGAAAAGCAAGCTGCCAAAAATGAACAGAGGAGTGGATAGTCTGCGAAGTCGCATGAACAGTGGAATACACGGCGCCGCACTGCTGGCTGCCATCCAGGGTATTGAAGGTGGTAAGAATGGCTATCAGGCTCTCCGAGTCTTTGCAGTTCAAGAAATGGAAACAACCTGGTTTGCGTCTTCACTGAAACTCGATCTTGTGTCCAGCGGCAGACATCGCTTGAGAACCCGAACTGGCCGTCTCAGCGGAGCCCTCTCACGTTTGGTTTCCTGTGTTCTGCGCGACGTTTCGGGGCGCCCTTCAGGCGGGCGGGCCTGGCTCTCCCGTGACCATGATCGGGACAACTTCTGCAGCATGGCGTGATTATGTAACCGTGTCTCTCTCTTCCCACCGCAGTATGTTTGTGTCTGTTGAAAAGGGGGCAAGAAAGACGACGTCCTTCGATCGAAGAGCTGCTGGAGAAGGTCTCGTCTCGCCGGGGCAGAGATTTTGATACCCAAGACTTTGTCGCCTCACTCGGTCGGATTGGACGTCTGGGACATGGTATCGATCATCCTCCATCTCCTCGGTCATCCTTCTTCTTGCCTTGTCACATTTCCTTTGGCAATCTGTGTCCAGATCACCCCGATTTGTGCAGCCACTCAACCACTGCATGCAATCGGCTGACGTAGCTTCCATCTGGACTGATCCTGACTGATACATCCATTAGACTGATCCTGACTGGTGCATGCAACCACTACAGTCATCGGCAGTCAGCGCATGCTGGAATTTGACAGAGTGCGCGCACACCGACACAGCGTTTGGTAGCCTGCAGCCTGCACCCGAAACTCCCCGCACCCTTTAGTTTTAGTGAAATTTGTAGGCAGTGGAGAACCCCTAAAACAAAGGGAGCTGGCAGTTTCAGGGTCGCAGGCCACATAAATTCGTAGGCAGTGCCGAACCCCCAAAAGTAGCGGGTGCGGGGGAGTTTTGGGGTGCGGGCTGTAAATTCGCAGGCAGTGCAAGACTCTAACAGAGGGAACGACCAAGCGACGCGCCGCGTACGCAGCCGAAACATTTGGCATCGCGTCCCTTTCCAGAACAGGTTTGAAGGTCGCGACGTCCTCTTAGTGGATATCCATGCACCGTTCCAATTCCATCAGGAGAGGGCTAGTAGCGTCGGAGAGAGGCTGGATAATGGCCGCACTGTAGGATTGAAGGAGCGTCGCTCGATTATTCGAATGCCTGGAGCCCCCCGTCCCCGGTACAGTACGACGATCCCACCTCGCGTGACTGCCACCAAGACTTTGAAACGCCATATACTGTAAGCTGGCAACGCCAAGAACTCCAGGAGGGAGGGCGGGTGGTCGTGCTCATTGCATCGTTTGAGATCAGAAGGGCCAGACTGAGTGAGGGTGGACCGAACAAGAGATGCTGTCGCTCCTTCGCAAGGGATTTGGTTCGTAACTCGTGTACACAAACGTAGGGTCACAAATCTTCGTGGAACGGCTGTGCTCGTACGGATTCAAAATCAAGTGATCTATCTGGCGTGCAAGGGAGGGGCTGTTTCCACCTGGCAGGCACACCGACGACCCCTGGAGGGTCTCAAATCACAGCGCTCGGGCAGGTCACCTGTCTTTCCACATCCAACTGCGACAACCCTCACAGTCCAAAAAGAATCCTTCCTCAAACCGTGGAGCCATCATGTACTGTCATACCATCATGGTCGTCGCCATATCACAAAATCACAATACTCCCAATAGGAGTGCTTCCATCGCCGAATCTCATGATTGCCGCTTATTACGGGCAGCCGCGCTTCGTGTCCGGATAGGAGATCGATACACTTGCTGCACACGGTGAGCCCGACCAGATCCCTAATCTCCATCGGTCTTTTCTTCGTGTGCAGTAGCCATAGCCTCCAATCGTTCCTCGTCGTCGCTGCTCGATTCGTCTGAAGCTGAGCTCGCGGGCGCCGGAGGAAGGACAATATTAGAAGGTCTATCCCTGACTACCCCTCTCTTTGCAGCCCGCGTCTCCTGGAACCGTTCCGTCTCGTGAAGGTAGTGACAAAACTCTTTGGAGGAAATCACAATGGTCTTGTCGTGGAGGAATTCAGGAACCAAAGATTCAGGCGCGAGGTCTGTGATCGCGATCTCCAGCTGGGAACCTGGGATAGGCATTCCCTCCTGACTTCGAAATTCCTGTATGTAACACTTAGTAAAACATCGCACGGAGGGGACAGTGTATAGGCCTACCTGACTTTGATGCTCGATCGACAATCGAGAAGGCGCAGTACCGGACGAGTGCTCGAATTGTGGCCTCCAAATCTTCAAGACGATCTGCTTGGAGCGACGATAATCCTGATCGAACGCAACAACGAGGTTGGTGCCTCGAACACCTTCAGTAATGTAGGTCCGTGCCAGTTCTGGCAAGTCCCTGCTCTTCTGAGAGTATGCCACCTCTAGGATGACACCTGGGTACTGCGCCTCGACGTGTCTAAACTGGGCATCGGGGCTGTGGGTGCCGATCCTGCCTTCTTCTATCGGTGTGTGGCGTTCATTGCGGATCTTGTCCGCGAAATTCTCCGACGCCGGCTCTCCCGAACACAGCCGTCTCAACTCTCTTCTTAAAAGCTCGCAAAAGGCTTCTTCCACACTCTCGTGGTGAATGCTCGCAGACATACGGAGGACGAAGGTTGAGGTTCGCGGGAAATAATCGTACCTGTGGGTTAACATCAGTAGCTGTGCCGTGGAGCAATGTGTCAGTATCTCATACCGCAGTTTGTCTCCCCAGCGTGGTTTCGTACGAATCAGCCTCTCCAACGCGCCGAGGTCGCTGGGACTCAAATCATACCGCAGCCAAAGGTCGGCGCAGGGAGAGCGACCACGAACGTAGCGTTCAATCTCCTCGGCAATGAGCGGCAGGGCAGAGATCGATGTTGAGCTGCGGGGTTGATCGCGTGTTAACGGAGTGTCTGTGGTCGTGGAGACATGGTCTGAAGAGGAGTGATTTAAATTCACAGTGAGCGAGGAAACTGTCGCGGCACCAAGCGGGTCCGGACTTGCTTCCAGTTTCGGCATCGCCGCGGTGACACCTGGCTAGTATATAATCCTAAGCTTTTGGCGTGCACAGGAGTGCGAAATAACGCGACGAGATAATGACCAAGCCTGGTTGTGAAAAGATGTTGATGGAACGAAAACATCTTGTTGCGGGGACATAAATAAAGAGGAGAGATCGCTACGGTTAATCATAGAAGTGTATCTGTAATTTGCTACGGTCGATTATAGAGTGTATCTATAATTTACTACGGTCAATCATAGAGCGTATCCGTAATTTACTACGGTCGATTACAGAATGTATCTATAATTTAATACGGTCGATCACAGAGTGTATCTGTAATTTAATACGGTCGATCACAGAGTGTATCTGTAATTTAATACGGTCGATTACAGAGTGTATCTATAATTTAATACGGTCGATTACAGAGTGTATCTGTAATTTAATACGGTCGATTACAGAGTGTATCTATGATTTACTTACTACTTTTTAATTATAGAGTGTACTATAATTTACTACGGTCGATCATAGAGTGTCATAGAGTGTATCTATGAATTGATACAGTCAATCAATGGAAGTCCAGGACCATGTGCAGGACTTCTTGATCATTAAGGAGGATATATCTCGTCAGTTGACCGACGGAAAAAGTCATGTTCGTGTTAGTTGTTTCAACCACTCCTGCAGGAAGTGATCGAGGAAAATTTGCAGCGACAAGGTTGATTCCGCCCGATCCGAGGGCGAATTTTCCCGGGCCTGTCACGAACGGGAGAAGATGGTATACAGTTCTCTGACGCTTCCGGTGGTCCACTCGGAGTGCCAGCACTGGGTATACGATTTCCAAATCTCCAGAATGCGGATCTGAGGACCTACCTGCGGCAACATGATCAGGACATCTCCCTCGATTCTGGAGTACCATTGATGCAGCCGAAAGCATCGCCTTTATCCATGCTAGGGGTATCTTCCATGCGGATATTTGCGTCCAGAATTTCCGATTCCTTCACCTCTGCGAATTTCGCAGGGTCCGTCATCGGCGATCATACTGCGCTGGCGTCGGAAGAGACGCGATCACGGTCTGAGAGATCTCGCTGCTGGACTGCTTGTCTACCTGTCTGCTTGGCCTCGCTCTATCTTCATCTTTCTTCCCCACGCGACAGACAGCTTTCTCCCTACACGACACGATAGCACATCATCAATAGAAATAGGAAAGCGTTGAAAGCGACCTGCCTGGACGGTGGAAACACAGTTTGGCGGTGCCGGCGTAGGGGTAGGTGCAGGTTATATGCGAGAGTCGGGTGAGATGCGAAAATCAGTTACATGAATCGTGTCATGAGTCGCTCCACGTGAGGCGACGCTGCTGTCTGCGGTCTGAGGGTTAACTCGCTGCGGCGTAGGGGCAAGATGCTAGCTCGAGGTAAGGGTACGCGGTCACTTGTAGCGGCGTACGCTGGAACAACACTCTTGTATCCTAATAGAGGGTCAGAGTATAACTGTTATTGACTACCGACCAGTCCCCAGGACGGGATGATCCTTCTGCTCTACAGTAGTGTCCCTTTTATGGTAGTGGGATGTTGATGTGTGTTGGTATGGCTTCCGTACTAACATGTCAACATATTTTCCTTTTCGGACAGTCAAGTGACATCACGTGGCACCAAGCTTCGTCTTGGTCCGGCAAGCGGTGCGCAGCTATTTTCGGCGCTGACTAGTTTAGTATAACCGGTACCCTTCCTCATTGATGACCCTATCATCGAATGGGCCGAGAAAGCTGCCGTCTTCGCTTTGGGCCTGTTAGGTTGGGAACCTGGATGCAGATGTCGAGCAAATTCTTGCAAACAGTGTTCTCGGAATGATGTAATAAATCCGATTTTCGGTGCCGATCTCCTGTGTAGATCTCCCGTGTCGATCTCTCGGTACGGATAACGGCAGATCTTTTATGCAGATCACCCGTGCAGATCCGTGCAGATCTTCTCTGCAGATCTCCCATGTCGATCTCGGACTGCCGATCCCTCAGTCCTAAGAGACCCCGTCGCGAATAGGATGGTGGTAGGTGGGTGCATCGGAGAGGGCCATTCACACGAACCGCGCGCGGAGAAGCTTTTGACGAAATACAAGCTTGAACGCACCAGTTCCTAAGAAGAATTGTGCACATCGCCGCAAAGCTCTTGCAAGACAAAGGCAAAGGCAAGACGAGTCGGTCGCCACGGTGTGCTTCCGAAGCACAACCTGCCAGCCATAATGGCTAAGACCAAGCCGATGAAGGTAAGGTCTTACGAAGCCGTAGAAGTAAGTGGTGGAAGCAGCTGACATACATGCCAAAGCCCGCTCCGAGTGCTCGCAGACTGATATCGCGACATGGTACCAGAGAAGACAGACCTATCTATGAATCGCTCTCCGCGAGGTGATATGGCGGTCAAAATGTAAATTTACTACTCGCTGAGGAGGGGTAATGGGATGATGCTAGTTTGGGTAAAGGTCTTCTTGTACGCACGCGGTCAGTTCGCAACGGCGTAATGTGGAACAACACAGAGTCCTGTATCCAGTCAAAGGTAGGGAGGGGTCTGCAGCGATAGTGGGTTCCTCCTATAGTGACAGCTGAGCTACAGCTGCATACAATGACAGTGGCAGTGGCAGTGGCAGCGTGGTGGAGATGCTTCGGGCAGGGTGGCAACGTGCAACGTGCAACGTACAGCGTTCAACATACACTATGCAAGATACGCGAAGGAACAAGAACAAGAACAAGGACAAGAACAAGAACAAGAACAAGGGCAAAGGACTCCTGGAAAAATGATGTTTTCACGGCGTAAGGCCGTATCAGTCGCGCTGTTGCGCCAAGTAAGTCACCCCCTAGGAGGCTTTATTCTGCACCCACAACACCCGGGTGGTCTTTGGTTTGCAATTCTCTCCAACTCGTTCCCATTCCAATACCGATCCTGACACTCTTCTCTTGGGATGCCGATAGCTCTGAATTCGTCTTCATGATTAAGTAAGTATGTGTTTGTATCCGACATGACTGGAACTAGGTCCTCGCTCAACCCATATTATTGACGACTTGAGCTTAGGAAAGAGGGCCAGGCGTTCTGCAGCAATGCCCCAGATCCGATATCTTTATCTTCATCTGGTTTTGCAGCAATGTCCGAATGAGTGTCTTGGATTCCTCAGGCAGGTCGGTGGCTCGTATCTCATTCTCTACCGAAAGGACAACTGGATCCTCATCATCGGTGCTTGATGTACGCCGCAGTAGCCCACTCTCGTGTGATGACATGACTGAAGGTCTGTATGTACCGTTACATACAGTTGCTGCTCTCGAGTCGGCTCTTCGGATCGCTGTCAAGTGCGATGGTTTCGACTGCCCACTCGCCAAGGTCGTCGGGAAATAACATCGATGGACACCCTTTTAGAGAATTCATCAATGACTTCCTGAGGTCGGTGCTTGCGACACAAGCTTGGCGTGGTATCGAGCACGGCTGGTTGACCTGGGGTGGCGTATGGCTGCACAGATCACAGACATACGCCCAGGCGCGCCCAAACAGGACTGACAAGTTGACTTCGTCGACATCAATGGCCCGTGAACTGTTCTGAACACACGCGCCGCCAGAAGGTCCATCACCACACAATGTGCCTCGCCGTGTCCGAACTGAGCATCAGGGCTGTGTGTGCCGATCTTGCCTTCTGTTATAGGCGTGTGACACTCGTCAAAGATATGGTCGGCAAAATCCTCCATCGCGGGCTCTCCCGCACACAGCCGTCTCAGTTCTCTCGTTACAAACTTGCAGAAGGCTTCTTGCACGCTCTCGTGCTGGATACTCGTAGCCATACGGAAGACGAAGATCGAGCTGAAGCTCGTCAATCGCAGCTCCGATATGTCGATCGTAGGAGAGGTACATTGGGCCACCGTAGTCTGCATCGAGGCCAGCCAACCATTTAATTGTCGACATGGCGGCTGAGGAATGCCGGCGGCAGCAGTGACTGGGCGGAGGCCGGCGGCTGTGGTGGCAGTGGTGATTGGGGCGGCATGGGCGACATCACGTAGGTGGATTGCTGAACGAGTAGGAAGGGGCGGCCGGTTGCGCTGGCTGAGGTGTGCGTCCAGCGCTATGACCAGGCCAAACCTTCAACACGATCTTCTTAGACCGACCATAATCTTGATCGAGTGCCACAACGAGGTTGGTGCCTCGAAGACCTTCAGTGATGTAGATGTTGGCCAGTTTTGGCAAGTCCTTGCTCTTCTGGGAGTATGCCACCTCCAGGATGACGCCCTCGCGGTGTTCTTCGTGCGTCACAAAGTCCGCCGTGTCCGGTTCTTTCACCACTGCGTTTGCCGGATGGACGCCGTCAAAGTCGACTTTCCCGGAAGCTCCCGGAGAACTGGTGTCTTCTCCTTCCTGGCCGCCTCGATCGGGCTCGGTGCTGTTGATGTCTAATATATCATATATACGTGAATCTTTCCACGTATGTCATTGTTCTTCCGTCACGCGTAGACGTTCCATCGATTGCGGTAGCCTCAGACTGGTACGTGGCTTCCCCCAGAATCCTTGTCGAGAAGTTTCTGGGAACCGCTGGCATCCCGCGTAGAGGCTTGGGGATCAAGCGGCTCTCTCGACGATCGCCGTGTGGCCCACGGAGATACCTTGTCTTGTGAGTCGCGGTGGTCTCTTGCGCGTATCCGGGCAAGGACTGTTCGTGTCGTCGCACGAAAGGTAAATACCACCGCATATCCGCGAAGGGCTTTCGTGTCGTCGCATGATGCGTAGTCTTGTTGTTTGGGGACGTAAGGCTGTCCGGGAGGTACGCCCCAACGGCATGCATCGAGATCTGCAATGATGTCGACTTGGTCGGCGGCGTCGAGGAACTCTTTGATCCTCTTTCCTCTGCGAGTGGGTAACTTCGAATTCAGCCGTTTTTGGATTTCTTCGAAAACGCTGGTCGGTGATAAGATATTGGCACGTGGCTGACCAGTATTAGGCTTGAAAATTATATGGATTGTCCGTGCTTCCGTAGGGGTGGAGCATATGTCTGCATGCCAGACCCCACGGATGGAGATTTCAATCAACCTCTCTTTAGATATTGCACGATTGAAGATCGCATTGATCTGCAGTTGGATATCTGCAGGGGGTGTCGCACGGTGAATGAAGATTCTTGCACCTCTGAGAACCACGTAGCGATATCGATTTGGCGATGTTGATGATCTGGTCACCGTCGCAGACTCCGGGGCCGGACTCACCATCTGGAATTTATATATAGCACGGGTTGGGTTGTGGAGGTGGTGCTCGTGTCGTCGCACGAAGAGGTAATCATACCACCGGGCAGGGATTGTCGGTCAGCCGCCAGATGCTGTCCGGAACTTCCTTGTTCACGTCCACTTTCTTGGTGGCGTTGGCTTTGCCAAAGGGGCGATCCGGGTCCATCGCCAGATACCCGACGTCAGGGCAGGTGATCCACTCCGAAGGGTTGGGGTCGACCCGGACCAGGGATGTTGTCTTCCCTGCCCCCCTGTGAGGGTTCGTGTCGTCGCACGAAAAGCGGTGGAGACTGTCTCATTTTGCCTTGCTCCTCGTCGTCATTGGATGGCGCGCCTTGTCCACCTTGTAAGTGTATATATAATGAGTTGAGTCGTGGTAAATGCCACTGCGTATCCGGCCGTGCTCGCTTCTGCCGAATCATCCAACTGGCATCGACGGGCCGGTACCTGCTGTGAAGGCTTCCCAGACATAGCCATAGAGGAGATCTGGTTTTGGCTGGCTAACTCGAGAGGCAATCTCTGAGTTAGGAACATGTTCTTGACACATAGGGTAAACCTGCGCTGTATCACCTAGACCTTGAAGTCTCTTCGATTTCTGAGGATCTTCAAAAATATGGTGTCTGAGGTATTTGGTCACTTCGCCCTCGCTGCCATCAACCTGACAAAGGCCCCCCAGACCGGTGTCGTTCTCAATATCTTCGACAGATGGTTCTGGCGATTGGCGTCCTCTGTACAATATCTCATCCGCAAGACTTGAGAAATCTCTCCCAAGTATCTTGGAGAGGTTTTGTGTACTGTCCGAGGTATTCTCGGAAGAACTCGACGACGGACTCGTGGACTGGGAAGCCATTGTGAATCGAAACCAGGAGACAACTCTTCGGCCATGTCCCTTGCCATGCTGGAGACTTCAATCATCCTCTGTTTGGAAATGGCATGGTTGAAGATGGGGTTCATCTGCGGTAAGATCTCTTCTGGGGGTTTTCTGTTGTGAATGAAGAGTCCGGCACCGTTGAGAACCTCGTAGCGATAACGAGAGGCCGATGGTAATGCTCTGGTCACCGTCGTAGAGTCACCGTCTAAGATGTATATATATAATGAGTTGAGTCGTGGTGAATACCACTGCTCATTGTCGTGTCGTCGCACGATTGCCGCGGCGTATCCGGGGGGAAGACTTCTTGTGTCGCTGCGTTCTCGTCCTGTAGGACCACAATCGGGGCTAGATGAGCATTTCCCATTGTGGCCACAACAAAGGAGGCGACATAGACGAGGTAGCTGGGTTGGGGAGTTGCCATTACTGTATGCAATGCTGTGAAGGCGCTTGATGGTGCTGAAGAGATGGTTGGCCCCTCTGTGTCAACGTAGACTGCGTGGTGACCAGTGTGGCGAGCGAGTGTCGGGGTGCTGGTGCAGAACTTCGCAGGCGGTGCTGAACCCCCAACACTAAAGGGTGCGGGGAGGGTGCAGGCTGCGAAACTCAGACTCTTGCCGAGCGGCGTTTCGGGGCTGCAAAAATAGGGGCTGCACGCAGTCGGATGGTTGACTCCAGGGGCCGTGCGACACTGAAAACCCGTGATGCAGCCAGAAATTAGGCGTGCCCGGGAATTGGAGTTGGGCCAAAAATCGGAGTTGCTGCAGAATCTGCAAAATCAGCCGGGCACAGTCACCACCACCACCACATCCGAACCGGCCACACGAACAGGTCGGTTGGAGAGAAATGTGGAGGACAGGAGCGTGTCGACTGAAGAGGATTGTGGAAGCCTCCCAGTTTGATGGGGAGTACATACCCATGCAATTGAGAGTATTGTGGAGGCCTTCCAGTCCCGGGTGTCTTCGAGGGCGCCGGACCTGTGAGCAAGAGGTTAGCATGGCACACACACACACACAGAGGAAAAGAGCTGGGGTCGGGGAAACTCACCGTCGATATATATAGTGTGTGGCAGAAAGAGTCCACCTATCAGTGGATGGATGCCCGAAGGCTCGAATGTCGGAATGAACAAGTCCAAGTCCAACTTTGGTAGAGGGAGAAGGACCTACTTATAGACAAATTTGCGCGCATCCACTCAGATGCAGTGGCAGAGGCAGAGGCAGTCATACCAAAGGAGTCACTGAGACAAAGGCGCATCGAGGAGTCATAAAGGCACTTCAAGGGAGCCATTGGGACCAAAGAAGTCACTAGAACCAAAGAGTCACTCGGACAAAAGAACCTCAAGGAGTCATTAGGACTAAGGCACCTCAAGAAGTCACTGGGACAAAGGAGTCATTGGGACCTAAGAAGTCACACAAAAGAATAAAGATACCATTCACACCACAAGGCCTGCCTCGCAGTCATTCTTGCGCATTGTCACCATTGCACAATGGGCCCTGTTCACCCGTCCAGACCCGGATATTCAATCGCCTGCCCGCAGTCGATGTCATCTTGTAACCAATAGAAATACATACATGTGACGACCACCCGCGTCCCCGGAAAGATCAAAATCGATGGACAGACAGCCAAGCACACAAGCAGAGAAGCAGACAAGCAGCCCAGCTGACCAACCATTCACCTGTCGTATCAACAACACGCTGTCGATCATCGCCTCCTTGCATCTGGAAATGAAGTGGATCATCATCGCCTCCTTGCATCTGGAAATGAAGTGGATCATCATCGCCTCCTTGCACCTGGAAATGAAGTGGATCATCATCGCCTCGCTGCACGGAGAAACGACTGGCTCTGTTGGTCTCCGGAGACGTCACCCCCACCCCAATCAGCGCGTCGAGAACAGCCCCGAGCTGGGCCCGGCGCCGGTCTTGCCCCCACGCCAGCACATTGCGCACAAAGCGGCGGAGCAGGATGTGTTGTTCGGGTTCATGGACCAAGAGCCACTTGATTTGCTGCGTGTAATAGTCCCCACCGCGTTCCTTCCATGAGACGAAGAGGCGCGCCTCGCTCCCGTTCATGGCGACGCTGAAGACTGTAGTATCCATCGGTGAAATAGTCGGGTCTCGTTCGTTGAGTCTTTCCGCCATATTGATACACGCGACGGCGCCTCCCACACATTGATTCTCTGCCACCCAGAGGCTCCCCGCGGTCGGACCACAGCCGTCGCCTTTCACCTCGATGACGAAGAAGGGGTAGAAAACTCCTTCGTCGCTGGCGGTGTGTTCAGCGAACTTCCGTGAGAAAATTTGTTGCTGCGCTGGTGTGAAGGCTTCCTCGGGGTAGCCATACAGGATATCGGGTCTTGGCTGGCTGATGGGGATTTCAGGATCCAATAAGGGAGGAATGTGTTGTCGACGGATACAGTAGAGTTGCTGTTGGTCTGCTAGACCTTGGAAGTAATCTGAAGGTTTGAAAATATTCCTTCGAAGGTACTCAGTCACTTTGCCCTCACTGCTGTTGACGTTCCGAATGCGAGTAAGATTAGTGTCGCTCTTGATATCCTCAACAGTCGGTTCGGGCGATTGTACTAGAAACATCTCATCCACAAGGCTCTGAATATGCCAAGGGAGCTTCTCATGCATGTCGCGGAAATGGATACCATTTCCGCCGAGGTTTCCTCTTCGGTACGAAGGTAGTCCAACGAGGGGCATTGTAGCTTGGCTGTCGGCACTGGTGTCTGAAGGCCAGTCTGAAGGCAGGTCTGAATCTGAGGGTGACGAGGGCTCCTGGTCCTGGCCGAAAGATGCGAGCCAATGGTGGATTTTGACACTGGAGGCCTGAGGAGTCTCTTCTGGGAGACCGAGGGTGGTGTTGAATGGACGACGAGGTTGCAGTTGATGGGCCATCTCCTCCAGCCGGCGCGCCGGTGCCGGCCTTATAGCTGAAGCGTCACAAAGCGCATGGCTTCCCGAATAGCGAGACATCTTGATGAGACGGGAACAAGGGAAGGATGGGTATTGAACCAAGGTGTCTTGATGAGATAGGAAAGTGGTTGCGCTGAACCAGGTGTCTCAATGAGAGGGTGTGGCCGTGGGTGGCTGCAGTGGTGGTTGTGTTGAACCAAGGTGTCTTGATGAGACAGGGGAAAGTGGCTGTTGAGGCAGTCTTTCCTGGAGGGTGCGTCTTCGCCTTTTTGTACGAGCAGAAACAAAGGACCAGCGGTGGCCACCGTACCTTTGTCACGTCAGCGGGGAGGAAAGAGAAACAAAGGACGTGCGAAGAGGAACATGTGCTGTCGGAACATGTGCCTTGGTCTCGCCAGCTGCTGCTCAGCGATGTGCCGCTTTTGTCCAAGCTGGAACCACACCCTGTTTATTCTTGGACCAAGCCGTGTGCAGTCTTTGTGCTCGTGCAGCTGTCGTGCTGTTGCTGTCACGCTGAACCTTCCACCACGCAGTCACTGTCTCTGTCGCCGCAGACGGCGAAGAGGACACAACTGTTCCGAACTCTGTGAAGACCGACCTCGTTTCACCTTCTTCAATGGTGCAAGCGTGATCTTCGGATCGATCGATCGATCGCTCAGCTGGCTCGCTAATCTCCCTCGGCTGTGTTCATGCCTGCGGTGGCACGGCGTTCTGGCCGACAACCTTGCATTGTATTTGGGTTAGTGGTTGATACTGTTTGGCGCTGACTGACGTAGTTCCCGTTCACTACACGTCGTCTCGCAGTGAAAACAGCGCGTCCTTGCTCTCAGTCCTCCTAGCAACCTCTCGAGTTGCGAGCGCACTTTTCTTCGCTGCGGTGGCCAAACCCCCACAAGCCCAGGCTCGGAGACCGTACTTGTCATCCTGGGTCGTTGTTCTCGAGACGGTCGCCGTCAAAGCAAGTTGTTGATGGAGATTGAAGAAGACCAAAACTAAAGAGCGAGGACACGCAAGCACTCGGCAGTTGGACGTGGTGGACTTTGAAGGGGTGATCCCCCCGGGGAACGAACACGCGAGCCTGATGCCGCGGGTTTGGAATTTGGGGCCCAAGGTTGGTTCCCCGCACGCGGTCCTTTGGCGTCGCATCGCCCGCCATTTCTTGCCCAGGCATAGCCCACCGTTCCTTGTCTAGGCATTCTGCAGCTACCATTCCTTGGTAGGCATCACCCATCATTCTTTGCCCAGACATCACCCACCAGTCCTCTCCTAGGCATCCCGCACCCATCATTCCGTGCCTCGGTAGCCGCATGCATCAGCCAACATTCCTTGCCCAGGCATCCCGCACCCGCCATTCCATGCCCAGACATCACCCACCATTCCCTGCCTAGCAGCCATACGCTCTCCCTCTCTCTGTGCTGCACACGCGCGTTATCGGGCAAACCGCGAGGGCAGCGAGAAGTCGCGTGTTCCAACGAGACCACATCTCAGCGCAATTTCGGACCTTCTGCATTTCTCTTCCTCTTCTTCAGAGCGCCTTGCCGCCGTCTTTATTTCGGGCGACCCGGACCTGTTATCGCTCCTCAACTGTTGCGCGTGAGATGCATCTCTTCTTCCTCCCCTCAATTACGTGGACAGACACCACCGGATGGTCGTAACCACCGCACGACGCCCCCTTCTGCTGATTGCGCTGCACTTGAAAACTGGAACCCAACCGTGCTACGCACCGCCACTTCCGCGTATTTACCCGTCCACGAGAACTCGTTCTTGTTCTTGTTTCTGTATGTTGCGAGTTGCAGCACTCTGCAGTCGACACGGCGAATCTCTCTCCGCCAGCAGCGATGGCGAACACGACCGAATCCTTTGTTTGGCGGTGGAAAAGGCCCCTGCGCAGGCGTTCTTTGTTTGCCATCGCTGTTTGCAGAAGAGGTTGCAATTTCGTTGTCATCTCCTTTCTTCATTCCTTTCCCCAGGCAACATCAGTTTTTGCGGCCAACATTCTTTCCATCGTCACAATGGACTCATTTCGCGGCTTCGGCCGCGAACGTGATGGCGACGCTTATGGTTACATTCCGTCTCGTCCCTCGGCTAGTGGCTTTGTCACGAGCCCTCCACCCACGAGCCCTCCACCCATCCGTCCTACAAATAGGAAGACACCGTCCCCGGCGTCTCCAATCCACCCCGTTTCTCGCCCTCCAGTCACCTATCCCCCTACTCCTCTGTCCGCTCTCAAGACCCCTACACAGGAGATCAAGTCCGTCCCTCCACCGACCCCGACGATAATGCCGCGACCACGACGCGCTGACGAGCCGGTCGACGAACCGATGGCTGTTCCCAAGCAAGAGCAACACTCCCCATACGAGCAGGTCAAGGCGCTCATTCAAGACATCAAGGCTGAACAGGTTACGAAATACCTAATGGACCGACGTGTCTTCGAAATTCCACACGCAGACTGGCGTAAGCTGTGTAGAGAATTTGACCTCGACGAAGACGAGACCTTCCCTCGATGCGAATATGACACCTCACGATCGATCCTGACTTTCAAGGAAATGCCATCTGCAGTGCATGAAAGTGTGGTGGATTTCCTTTCTCGTTGCTTTGAGCGGAAGATCTCTAACGAAGATTCGATTGAAGTTACGAGGGAAGGTCAAAGTATGCTTGAGCAGGAGTATGAGGGGTCTGGAAAGATACCTGACCTTGCGATCCGAGAAACAAAGTCAAAAGCTGGTGTAACTAAATGGATTCTTGAAGTAGGCTTTTCTGAGGACTATCAACAGCTCCTACGAGATATGCGATTATGGCTGAGAGGAGACTCTAGGGTCGTTCAAGGTATCCTAGTGAATATCATCGAGGATCCTCAATATAAGTGCCCTTTGCCAAAGGATCTGACAGAAGAGGAGATTGAAGAGCAAGGATTGAAGCGCAAAATCGACGCAGAGGACTTTGATGGTGGGAAATACGGTCCGATCTTACATGTTGAGCATCAACATCAATGGGTGGGAGAGATCCGCGAAATATACCTGGAGGTATGGAAACTCGACGCCAACGATGGTGAACCGAAGCAGGTGGGCACAAGACGTGTTATTCACCCGATCCCGACCAACTCAACCCCAATCCGGCTGGACGACATTCTCCCAGACTCGATTCTCTCAGAGTTCTCCGAGCTATCGACCAGCGACGGATCCGCGTCCGGATCACTGTCAATTGACTGGATTGCCTTCGGACGGAGGTTGGAGAAGGGCGTCATTCGGTTGGCTTGTGAGCGGTATCGCCGTTGGTGGAAGGATTGGACCAAGGCTCGAGGAGAGTGTCGGAAGGATGACCCGGACTATATGGAGGAGGGCGAGGTGGCCAGTGAGGAGAGCAGCGAGGAGGATAGAAAGAAGAGGAGGACAAAGAGAAGGAAGCTGAACTGAAGCTGTCCAGTGCGTGTAACACGAGATTAGATCAGTAGCATATTTCAATACATCTAACGCGTTTCTCTCACTGGCAGTTTCTATCCCGTCCGGACCTGCCCTGCTCAAGGTAGGAGAGCAACAGAACAGCAGTCAACCAGACGCACATGCATCTGCGCAGCCGTATTTTGGACGCAGTCATCGTCCTGATCGCATGCAACCCATTCGAAATGGACGCCTCCTCATTGCATGGCATTTCTGATCCCCGTCGCAGCCGCTGGCAGCACCTGATGTGCTGGGTCCAGGAGGAATTCGAAGTTTTGTGCATATGAACATCTTGGGCAAGACCGCGTTTCTACAGCCCGGAAGCCAAGGCACCAGGAGTGGGTGAGGTGACGACGGCAGCAGCGGCGGCGAGGGGTAGCCCAAGGCTTAGAGGGTGGCGGTGGCGGCGGCGCGGGGAAGCCTAAGGCCTAAGTTGGAGGGTGGCGTTTTGACGGAAGGCACGAACGCTCTGCATGCATGCATGCACGCAGCAAGCCAGACCACACCACACCACACCACACCAGCCCAAGCGATTGAGCATTGCGAAGCCAGCATATATGCAGATTTGTGCCTTGGGATATGATACGGCTGCAGGCAGGCAGGCAGGCAGGCCATCAAGGTGCGACGACGTTTAGCGCTGCTGCTGCTGCGACACACAAAGGTGAGTGGGTGAGTGAGTGGGTGGATGGGTGGGTGGTGGTGGGTGAGCGAGCCAGAATTCTGCCAAACGGCGGGACAAATTGGTGGGTGGGTGGATGGGTGAGTGCGTGGCTGTGGATAAACTTGGGTATGTGGCATGAGGATCAGCATGGGCGTGAGAACCAAAAGCAAAGAATTCTGCTGATGAGGATGATGGGCAGCACCCCGCGCTGACGGTCACGGTGACCTCGTGGAGCGGCTTGATCACGATAACATTACGTATTTTGATACTTACATACATACATGCAGCCTTGCCTTGCCTGGGAGGAGGAGAATGCATCGAAGAAAATGCCGTCACGCACACGCGCACGCACACAGTACAAGTCATGTCAGCTGGAAGGCGGCGCCGACGACCGACCTAATTATTATTTCACCATTGGTGGGTGGGTGCGGAGGAGGTCACGCTGAATCCGAGAGCCCAGAGCCCAAGCTAAAGCTAAAGCCGAAGCCTAAACTGAAGCCCAAGCGCAACCTAAAGCCCAAGCCTAAGGTAAGGCCCAAGCCTAAGCCGAAGCCTAACCTGATGCCCAAGCCCAAACCCAAATTTGGCCGTAAAGTAGTTAGTTCAATGGCTCGGCCCGCGGGTGAAGCTGAAGCTGACCTGCCGTTCGAGCAAGGTGCTGTTGCACTCGTCTTCGTCGAAGAGTTGCGTCACTCACGGCCACTGCCACGGCCACTGCCACAATCTTGCAAGAAAAATCACGTCATGCACCTAGAGTGGCCGCGGGAGGAGCAATTCTGGCACCGAGGAGTTTGGTTTGGAGGATGAGCAGCCTCCATTCATTCATACGTCCGTTCTGATAGCAAAAGCAATCTCAAGTACAGGACCAGTTACTACAGGTCCTCAAGTCCTGTCTGTCTGTCTGTCTGTCTGCCTCTTAGTAGAGGTTGCCCTGGCCGATCCATGATTCGGCATCATGGCCATGGCCACGGCTATGGCTACTTCTGCTTCTGCGGCTACGGCTGCACCATCGCATCCCTCCGTCATCCCTGCGTATGCATGCAGTCGTTCGATTCCGTGTGCCCGTAGTGACTTCGTATCCTTGAATACTCAACAGCCTTCAACAACCTTCACTGGGTGCCTGGTTTCGCCTTGCTCCTCGTCGTGACTCCGACGATGTCCCCGCAGGTCAAATATGGATGTGGATGTGGATGTGGATATGGGCATGGATATGGGCATGGACATGGACAAGCTCGGCTGTATCTTCTCCTTCTTCGTCTTCTTCGTCTTCGCTTTCGGCTACGTTGTGCTTCTTTGCATTTTTCCCATCTTTCGCCCTTGGTACTGCGGTCGGTATTGATATCCTGATGGGCATTGGGTGAGGTTGGTTCGCGTCTTTCTTGAATGGTAAGATACTTTGATCGGAATACCCGTTGAGCCTTACGCAGTGAATGGATGAAGACGTTGTGCGTCCGAAAGTGAAGAGATCTGGACTGGACGAGCAATTTCCTGGACGACATGGAGAGACCTAGACTGGGCAAGCAATTCGTCTAGACTGGACGAGCAATTGCTGAACGACATCAAGACGGGAGGCAGAAAGATGCGTGAGTGAGGCTACGGGCAATTATGGAGGGAGATTCATTCATGGTGTTGTTGTGATTGACCTGTCGAAACTATACAATGAAAAGACCGGTCCGCGTAACACTGGCCCTGTGGCGTGTGTGCCTGTGCAAAGTGATTTCCAAACACATTTTCACTATTCTGTGTGCGTCCTTGCTATACGTTTTGCACTTCCAGCACCATTCCCCCAACGATACTCCGTATGCTCTCGACCTTCTAGTCATGCGAGAGACCCTCCCTTTCGGTGGTACAGAGCTCCATGGCACTGTCCAGGGGATTGCGTCGGAGTTCATTCACACCTGCAGGGGTGAAGACTATGATCTCATTGTAGCCTTGCTGGACACATTCGCCGCGAACTTAAGGACCTCGTTAGCTGATGTTGTGATTTGGTTGGCAAAATGAGACTTACACAATCCGATGACTTTGGCCTGGAAGACCCCTTCGTTGACCTTAAATTCGCAGGCCATCCCCCCTGAGCAACCCCAATAGCCGACGATGCTGCACTCTCTTCCGTGTGCGAGGTTGGAGGTCGATTGGGCCCCAAGGTCAAGGCGTACGGGCGACTCGATCTTTCCAAAAGCGACACTTCGAGTGTGCGGGGTGAATGTGTCCGAATAGCCCTAGACACCAAGTCAGAATCTATTGACCCAGCCGTGTTGCGTGGATCGAAAGTCTTACCAGGGGTTGTGAACTAGGGTCGGCTTGTTTGTTCTCCAAGCCGATCCATCTCCACGCATCATCAACACCGGCAGCCTCTGCCTTCTGCTTCCGGCCCTGGCTCATACTAGCCTGTTTCGCCGTGAGCTGCGACGAAGGATAGTAGACAGCGAACAGATTCTTGTACAAGATGGCCTTGTCCTCTGTCGCAGCGTCGGGGGTGCCTCCCGGGTAGATTGAACCAAGGTCTTTTCCATCCACAGAATGTGGTGGGTTGCCTTTCTTTTCGATCGTGGCGGCCATCAGGCCGAAAACCGCCAGGTCTGCCGAACGGTACAAGCTGAGAAGATGTACTGGCCATGATTCGTTCCCTGAAACGGGTTAGCACGCGATGGGGCACAGAAGGGCGGATGCCATGACTCACCGGCGTAACCTTGGTCGCACGCTCTCACCGCGGTGGAGACCCAAGCTCGAGGCGGGCTCGATGTCACGTCTTTGAGCAATTGCTCTGTAGTGGGGATATCGGTATCGGTGATGATATCAAGGAAATGAGCACAGGTTACAAACTTGTTCTTGTCCAACCAGAAACCGGACATGTACACCATTGAATCGGAATTGGAGGGATCGTTGCGCTTGACAGTGATGAAGACTTTGCCGGCGGCCAGTGCGAAGGTGCCAATATCTTCGAGAGTCTAGAATGATCAGATCAGCAGCTTCCAGAATATGTGCAGGAAATATACCGTATCGACTTGGTGAAGGTCTGTTCCCAGGTGCGCAACCTGGAGCGCATCACTGCGCCCTCCCAAAGGGATCTTCCCGGCCGACTCCACCACCAGTGGCTTCTTCCAGACCTCAGTGAGCGCATTGTAGATTGGGCCCCCGAAGAATCCTTCCATGTTGTATTGGACTTGACTTGGGAAGGAAGGTCCAAGAGCTGGGAAAATGCCACTTTCGTGGGTGTGCGGGCGTGGAGGAGGAGTTGCTGAACAAGAAGTCAGAAAGAGTTTGTGTGTAAAAGCAAGATGATTTATATATGTATGAGAACCGCGCTTTTTGTTTGAGAGGCAGTGACTGGAGCCTGAGTTTTCACTTACCCAAAGACTTCACCTTCGCCCTGCCTGCGTCTTCACCTACGTCTGGCACGCCTTCACGTCCATTGTTTGGTGCAATGCCAGCCATGACTGTGCAACGAGGCTGTACTGAAAGAACTGGTGAAGAAAGTCGTGCGAGGCTGAAAGAACTGATGAAGAAAGTCGTGCGAGGCTGAAAGAACTGATGAAGAAGGTCGTGTCTGAAAGAACTGAAGAAGAAAGTTGTGAGAGAGAGAACGGAAAGGAGCTCTTTATAGGAAACCGCTGCTGATTTCACGCATAAGCGCAACAGACGCGGACAATGACCAGCGACAGTCACAGCTGCAATACAATCACAATGGCAGCGACAGTCACCGGCGATTCCAGAACACGTTCCACTGCGCCATGATCGCGCACATTCCAAATCGCTTCATGTCGCGTCAGAGCCGAGGCCTCTCTCCCTCTCCCTCTCCCTCTCTCTCGCAGTCCGCCCATCCTCCGGCCTGGGGCGACCACAGTGGTCTTCTTTACGGCCGTGGCTGGCTGTGTTGGTCGATCACCTCCAGGCTCGTTTCGGCAGCGTCCTGGCTAGCTCTTCTCTTTCTCGATGCTCCCTTCTGAGTCAGACTCTACGCAATACCTCGAGGTTGGGACAAGGAGCTTCGTTGGGTCGACCCTTTCCGGGGAGACATCAGATGGTATGTATGAGAGAGCTATAAGAATTCTAACCACTTTTGACTATTACTACTGGTTGGTTGATGGCGACGGCCGTCTCTTTCTTCAAAGCGCTGCTCGATGGAGCCCAAGGCATCGCAGGCATTGCGGAGCGATCGACCTCCCCCAACCGCCATTCGAATGTGAGCTTCGTTAATCGTGCCTTCCGTACATTCCATGGTGTTGTTTGCAGGGAAACAGCCCTTCTGAGTTCACTCGCCGTAGTTCCTTCGTTAGCTCGGCGACCTGCCCCTCCTTTTGTTGAATCACTGCCAGAAACTCCCGTCGTTGCCGATCGAGCACCACCTGGAACCGTTGTTCTTGCTCGGCCAGTTCCCGCGTCCGTCGTTCTTCACTGATCTCCCGCGGTGTCAGCGATCCTGGACCCCTAACGGTTGCCTCGAAGGTTGGCGCGGGTGTGGACGGTGCGGGATCCTTCGCCATGAAGACAGGAGGTCGGGCTGAGCTGAAAACGTCGATTGGTGGCTCAGTTGTCTTCCACTGGTGAGTCGTCGGGGATGCAGGCGCCACCGCGGTAAGCATCGTCGCAGAGACGCTTACCTGGGCCGGTATATAGGATGGCGTCCGACTCTGGCTGGTGAAGTACCCCGGTCCCTGGCTCTGCGTCGTGAAGTGGGTTGTGTCTGTCTGAGGACGGAGGTTCGGACGAGGTTGAAAAACGTGTCGTGGCCCAAACGGCGTTGCCGTCATGCCTGGAATAGCCGGTGGTGCCTTCGGATGTGCCCAGTAGCTCGTCGCAGGTCTCAGATGCTCAGAGCGATTCTCTGCGGGGGTGAAGGATTGACGCTGGCCCGTGGAACCCGGCATCGCAGCCGCGGCGTTTCCAGGCTGACCGTCCATCTCGCTTGGTGGAGAGGGCTCGCAGCTTCTCTGCCTGCTGTATCCTCGTCGACGCGTGAGTCTGGAGGCTTCAAGGTTTGTTTCCGAGACGGTAGTGGTGGTGAGCTGAGCTAACAAACTGCCAGGCTCTAGGGCAGGGGGGGCTTGATGGTAGGGGCGTATTTATCAACAAATGGCTGGTTTTGTTGCCTCTTTGAAAAAGGTCCGCAGGAGCATGAGCGCGAATCAACTCGCGTAGTGTCGGCTCGTGCTGTAGAGGGTAAAGCATACTCCGTCGAGGCCGTTTCTCTCCTTGGTCTCTTGGCTGTATCGACCCAGCCATATGCCGATCAGTTATGTCCGCCGTCTCTTGTCATTGGAAACCCAAAAGCCCATCAAATTCGACAAGCTTCGGGAATGTCTGGTGGGCAATCAGTCAGCGAGCTGTTCATAATTAGGAGTTCCGGAAACGCCGATATCTTGCTCACCGGAAACGTTGTGGGAGATTAACTTTGGAAGGAAAATTTCGGCCGGACTTCAAGTCATCAGATTGGAGCAATTGACGGAACCGTAGCGGAAATCAGTGGTACAAGGAAATGGTGAGGTTGATCGTCCCCAGGACCCCCTTCATCTTACCTGCTCACAGCATCTTCATTTGTTGTGGTTGCAGAAACCGAAGTTTGGTTGCGGGCGCTGATTCTTGCATCTCAGCAATTTCTGCCTCTGCCAACCACCCGACTTTTGCATCTCACCAGCCACCGACCTTCTGTATTTGCATGCAACTGGTGCAATTCGCCTGGTGCACGCAGCTTGTTCCCGTCATAGTTCCGGACGTAGATCGCATCTTGTCCGTGTTCCTGCCGACGTTCATGCGTCTCGTCCAAGTCCGCGTCGATGCACCGGAGGTTACGCCCGGTCACGTACACGGTCGTTCATCTAGATCTGGCCGGGTTCGTCAACCCAAGGATGATCATGCGGCACGTCGCGGCCCATGAGACCGACGCCTGTTACGATGTGTAGGGCGACGATGGTCAGAACATGAATCCGTTGGGACAGGTGACGGTGCTTCTGGTCCGTATCTCGTCCTGGTCGAATCTCCTCGGGATCTGGCGGCTCCACATAGGATTGGCGTGGCGGGCTGGTATGGCCCGATCTCTGTGTGAGCAAGGAGCGCATGATTCCGAGGGGTGTGAGAGACTCTCTGGGAGAATTTATAGGGGTTGCGCTGTGTATTTTCTTTTTGGACGATGCGGCAGAGTGGAGTCTACCTCCCAGGCGGCATTGCGCTCTGTCCTTGCCAACCTCCCTCTTCTTCCTCTGCCAGGGAGACTATGACCTGCAAGGAGGATCTCCAGCATCCAGCAAATCCATTCAACTGTTCTCGTGGGCCCACTTCAGTGTCTCTGTGTGATTGACTTGATGGGTGCCAACCCAGGACACTTTCCACGAATGGACGCGTCATTCTTTTCAAACCGCCCGCTCCGTGGTGGTGTAGTCAATTCCGTTGGTGGCGTTCAAACTCTTCCCTGTGATCCCTACCACACATTGCCCTCTGCGATCTCGAAAGGCAAAAGTAGTGGCCCCAGTGGCGAAATGGGCCCTGATGCTGATTGAACGCCATACACCGCTTGACGGTGGATCAACACTGTGCTTGACGTGATTGAAAACCTGATCCTGTGAGCCAGTCCCGAGGAACTGCTGGAGTTCCAGCTTGGACCCTGAGGAGATCGGCCCGTTGCCGAATCCTGGGTTCATCCATTTTCGCGTTGATGCGTCTGTAATGTGACAGAGTTCATTCCTACATAGGAACCCGACCTCTTCCTGGCAGATCTGTCCCATTTCCGTCGTTGATGTAACATGCCATGCCGTATGCACGTCGTGTTGCCGTATTACGACATATATCCAACGCTGGTGAACGCAACTGCCTCCGCTGGAACCGGCAGGTGGAGTCCCCATTCATTCTCATTGAGATGGTCAAAACCATGAACGTTGTAGTCACGTATCGTAACAGTTGGGGGCGATAATGTGTAGTATTGAGTACTGTAAGATAAATGCCAGCTCGGAGCACCTTCCTGCCAAGGCGCAACAACGTCACAGTTCCCACGGGACGGACTATCGTCGTCGATCTGGTCGGTCACTGTGGCTCTTAGCGACTCCCGACCACGTATAGAGTCGTTCGTGCTGAAGGCCTGGCAGCGTCTTGTGACTCAACTGGAGGACATGATGGATTCAAAGGGGTCGGGGTCGACGCCTGACTATATAGTTACGAAGGCCTGCGGTAATCTTACAAGTGCGTCGTAAGTTAGGTACACCCTGTGACGCCTTGGCGCTGTCTTTACAGACCCTCGGGGAACCTTCCCAGTCACAGTCCCTGCCAAGGAGTATCACGTGGTACTGCCACGTGACCTCCGCCAGCCAAAAAAGAATTCATGAAGGTGTGCGTCGACGTGGATTGACTGGAAGGACATACGGCATGAACATGACAGCACCGCGAGACATGAGTCCCAAACGTAGCTTTAGCCACAACACACCATAGAGCGTCGGTATCAGGAATCAAGAATGAGAAATTAAAGAATGAATCTCACTCGAGACCCATTCATTCATGTAAGAAATTAGAACTCGATCAATTCACTTAGAACATACTGTAGCGAGAACTATGGTTCTCGGACACACTGAGGAAAAGTTGACGCATTTAGAGATATATTTTATTGAAGCACGATTTCTCTCGCAATCGACCATAGGATGTGGAAAACAGGGCTTCCCGTTCGCTCAGCCGTACTTAAGCCACATGCCGGTTCGTTAGTACTAAGGTGGGTGACCACTTGGGAATCCGGACTGTTGATTGTTTTTTGCTTTTTTGCTGAAACTCATAACGATAGAATCAAAGCGGCGGTGAGCTGAGCAACGAGATCATCGCGGCACTGAGGCTGGCCACCCATCATAGCTACACGTTTACCTGGACGGGAGGCAGAGCCTGGGCGGGAACTCGATTTTGATTGGCTTCAGTACGTTACGTCATCCACGGTCGCGGACCTGCACGTGATCGCCCACTCGACCATCAGTCTTGTATTGCTCCGAGAGCTCATTGAAGGCCGGCCCCAAGCACGGCAAATCGTTGAAGAATCAGACGCTGCCGCTGTGCCTGTGCACGCCCATGACTGCGGTCTCAGTTCTGTCGCCGTCCGCCGATACGACGGTCTCTCAGTCCGTGCCGCTCGTTATGGTCACGTGATACACAATAAACTCGCTGTAACGCTGCCCTCAAGGTAACGACGACTCGTGTTGTTCTAGAGGATATCGCATGACTACTGGGAGCTGCGCCAATGGTACCACTCGCCTCACCCTTCGTGCTGCTTCGTGTTGACCGGTAAGATCTTCCCCAGCGCCGAGCAGCTTATGACGTACGCCAAGGCCGACATCTCGGGGGACAGGGGATACCAGAACGACAGGCTCATCATGTCCGTCTGGATGAGTAGCGACAGGAGGATGCTGGCGGAGGCGAGTTAGTACGGCCATTCCTGCGGTTCACGAAGGAGGACCTAGTCGCAGTGGGGCGAGAACAGGCTGGCCAGGGCGTTGATGATCGTGAGGGCCATGGTCGTGCACAGGCCGGGCCATCTGCGTGAACCACCCGTTCACGGACACCTCCGTGTCAACGGACGTTTGCAGCAAGATGGACAGGGGGAATTCGAACTTCCACGGACATGTTGACGTAGACGGACATACCGAGAACGTGGACATGACTCTGCACACTTCCATGTAGGTCCTCATGGTTCCCGTCTCTTCAACATTGCGACAAACACGGTCCTGACTGGGTTGGCGGACATCTTCAGCGACAGGTCCGTGACCACCTACGCGTCCTCCGCTCAGCGACCAGGACATTCACGATGTCAGCAAGCTGAACGCCGTGATAGATATGGGCTGGGTCATTATTTCGCGCTGGATCGAGGACGACAAGGTGAGCATGAATTGGAACAACATCGTCACAACGCGTCGTTCAGGCTCGGGAAGGGGATCACGAGGATTGGCGTATCAATTGACATAGCACTGACGGCGGCGGGAGATACAATCATCAGCCTGGACCCGGAATACCCCGGAGCGCCGGAGATCATCGCCAACATGAAGCACTCGGCACAGAAGCTGAGGGGTGTGTCGATCTCGGGTTACAGCCCGCTCACGTGCAGAGGCCTGGAAATGGCGATACCTAGGACCCTGCCGAAGCTGTCGGCGTGATCAGCTTAGACATAGAGGTGAGCGCGAGGACGGCATGCCGCTGCCGCACGACCGCATCATCAGCAGCGTGACGACCAACGGACACTGGTACGACAAGGAGTTCGTCGATAAGTGCTCCGTCATCCACACGTTCGGAGTCGTGACCGGTATCCAGTGGCCGGACGGGCTCAAGTCTATATCGCCAAGGTGAGCAGGAACGAGGAGGCGACCAGAACCTCGTACGAGATCATCAACTCGCTCTACTTCAACAACATCCACAACGGCTTCGACTTCGACCTGAGCATGCTCGCGTGCTCCAGCGCGACCGACCCTGTTATCGGTTCCACGTTCGAGGAGAGGTGCTTGGGCAATGTCGGCATCGGGATCTTCTGGAGGTTGGACACCAGCACGATGGCGATCCCGATTAGGGATGGCTACGACATCAGCGAACATGCTCGTCGTCTCCCCACTTCATTCATTCATTCAGCTGCAATGAGAGTTCTGTACCGATTGTCGATCCACCGAGACCGGGCACACCGGGAGAGTCCCATGTCATTAAATGGTCTTTAGACGTGCGTGCGTGACAGTCACTTGCGAAAGCAGAAAACTTGAATACGAACGTTGGACACGAGGCTTCTTGACTTGCTGCACTTCTGTCTGTTACCTTATTACCTTATCCGGATCATGATTCTCTATCCAGCGGCGATTGGTCAGGCCCACGGTGGAGTCGAGTGGCGGGCGTTCCTACTAGTCCTCGTCGGTCGCGAACTAAACAAACAAGGTAGGTCCTCACCATCGTGATTCATATTCATCGCCCGTCCGCCATCATCGCCCTTCCACCATCATCGCCCGTCCACCATCATCGCCTGTCCACCATCGTCGCCCGCCCACTGCTATCGCCCGTCTACCATCATCGCCTATCCGCCATCATCACCTGTCCGCCATCATCGCCTGTCCGCCATCATCGCCTGTCCGCCATCATTATCTGTCCGCTATCATCGCCTGTCCGCTATCATCGCCCGTCCACTATCATTACCTGTCCGCCATCATCGCCCGTCCACTGTCATCACCTGTCCGCTATTATCGCCTATCCGCCATCATCGCCTGTCTACTATCATTATCTGTCCGCCATCATCGCCCGTCCACTATTATCGCCTGTCCACCATCGTCGCCCGCCCACTGCTATCGCCCGTCTACCATTATCGCCTGTCCGCCATCATCGCCTGTCCGCCATCATCGCCTGTCCGCCATCATCGCCTATCCGCTATCATTGTCTGTCCGCCATCATTACCTGTCCGCCATCATCGCCTGTCCACTATCATTACCTGTCCGCCATTATCGCCCGTCCACCGTCATCGCCTGTCCGCCATCATCGCCTGTCCGCCATCATCGCCTGTCCGCCATTATCGCCCGTCCACCATTATTGCCTGTCCGCTATCATCGCCCGTCCACTGTCATCGCCTGTCCGCTATCATCGCCCGTCCACTATTACCACCTGTCCGCCCTCGTTAGCTATCCACCGTGATCGCCCGTCCGCTATCGTCACCTGTCCACCGTGATCGCCTGTCCACCGTCATCGCCTGTCTGCCATCATCGCCTGTCTGCCATCATCGCCTGTCCGCCATCATCGCCTGTCCGCCATCATCGCCTGTCCGCCATCATCGCCTGTCCGCCATCATCGCCCGTCCACCGTCATCGCCCGTCCGCCATAGCCGAATCATCTAAGAATGTAGATAATAAATGTTCGAAGATGAGGCAGAGTCTGAGTTTAGCGTTCTGCGACCCAATCCAAGACTTCAAGACACTAGTAGCCATCCGGAAGATCAGCGAGACTATTGACAATAAGTCTGCAGAGCTTGAAGGGCGGATTCGGAAGATATCAGACTCCTCGGACGAGCCGATTGGTGATGAGCCTGAAACAACCGCGCTGTATATCAATCAACGACAAGAGCTAGTCGAAGATATTGAAAAGCATCGGAAAGAAGCTCGGATGATCGCTCGCGAAGCATGTACCAAGCTACCATTCGGCCCAGAACGCAATGAGTTGAAGAGAGCGCTATCAGAGCTCGACGCCATCGATAATCTCTTACTCAAAGAGAGGGCAGCCCTAGCCGCTGATCGCATTCGAATCCAGTATAGTGTACTTGGTCGTCGATCCAGTGCTAAGATGGGGGAAGCCTACATGATGGCTATAACGGATAACCTTCCTGAACCCGCGGGCTCATCATATAAAAAGAAGCACGGCCGGTCATCGGCAGATCAATGTTCGTTTCGAAACAGGCTTATTAAAGCCTACAATACCGAAGGATCGAAACTACTAGATACACCTGATGGTAGTGGCGACAATCAACACTACCTGCCAATTTGGTGTCCTATTTCTGGCAAGGAATATCCTGCAGGTATGACAAAGGCAGCTCATATCGTTCCCTACTCGATTGGGGAAGCGAACGCCGCATATCTGTTCGGATCCAAGCCGCACGAGGGGTACGATATCATCTGGTCGGAAAAAAATGGCCTTATGATGAACTCCGTCTTCGAGGCAAAATTTGACGATGGCCGATTAGTCATCATGCCGGATCCAACGGATGAGAACGAGTTTATCTCTATCGTTCTATGTCAAGACCTCCAGAAGGAGATGTGTGCGGCAATCAACGCGCCGTACCGCACTCTCCATCGGAAACGGCTACAGTTTCAGACCGCCGCAAGGCCCGGGAAACGATACTTGTATATGCACGCATTACTGACACTATTTCGACGGCGTCGATACAATGTATCTGGGTGGGAGAAGGACCGAGAACAAGTGTTCAGTGGTCAAATATGGGCAACACCGAAGAAATGGGCCCGTAAGAGTATCATGGAAGTCCTGGCGTTGGAAATCGGAGATAGCTGGGGAAGTATCGAAGGAGTAGGGGGTCTTGGAGAGTTCCCCGATACAGCGCCACCTGAGGAGGAGAAGAGGATGGCGACCCTAGTGAAGTATGCATGGGAGACACGAGCTCGTGGTGTGGAGGCCAAAGAAGAAGAAGAAGAAGATGAAGACGATGATTGAAGCTGGTCGACTTATCGAGTAGAGAGGTCCGGTGTTCCAAGTTCTCGAGAACCGGAGAGCTATGAGTAATGATTATTACAGTAGCTATTACAGAATAGCAAGGGTTCATACCTTGCGAAGAGTGTCTGCGATCGCATTAGGGAATGTCGATTTTTTGCAATACCCAATATCTGTAATCCCTCCTGACCAAGCCAACACGACTCATCATACTCTGGCGCGTTGATTGTTAAATTACTTACGCGTTCAAGAGTCCATAGCTCGACGCGGAAATGAGTCAATTTGAGGACCATGATCGCATTGTAACAAGTCTCGCATAGAATCACCGGATGGTTGATAGTGCTGCCTATGGGGTCTCTAACCATAGTACAGAGTAGGGGGGAAGAAAAGGTAAGAGAGGAAAGGAAGGGCTAGGAAGGAGCAAATTGTAATAGTCACTATCATAATCCCTGAAATAGTGACTGTAGCCGGCGCATATCAGTATTACACTAGTCTCAGGACCAGCTTCGAGCTCGTTGTGTTCTTGCCCACTGGTGTCCGGTTTGAGAAAAAAACCTGTTAACATCTATCTCGACTCAACTAACCAACGTAGAGATATAATGAGACAAGGTCGTAATTTCCGGAAGCTGTTACATTGACTCGTCGCATGACGAGCCCTGTAATAAACTCTATAGTAAGACGTCCGCCGCCGAAACCTTCTTTAGCTAAGGTCGGTGGCTAGGAGATTGTCTCATTCAATGCGCGCCTTCTCTTTACCAGTACCATGCGGGCCCAAGGCCTTGCGCCTCTCGGAACGCTTCGCGCGACGCGCTGCCCGTGCCGCTTTCAGCGCTGGCCGCTGCTTGCTGATACGTGCTTGAAATTTCCTATAAGCCTGTTATCTCACTACCGGGAGCCCTGCAATCTCGCTGGGTTGAAGCTCGAAGTAGAGTTTGGTAGGTTGGTCAACATCAGTGCGGCGTTGTACCGGGTGGCTTTGCGGCAAGTGGTACCGGAATTGAACAAGTTTCGGGCACAAGGAGAAGGGGGCGGTATCAACAACCTTCTCACCTCTCACCCTCATCAACCCACTTACTCTTATCAACCACTTATCCACATCACACTCCCCCTTCGGACAAGCATAGAATATATAAAGCACTCTGCTAAGTGGTATAAAATAGCAACACAGAATCAGCCTTGGCACGGAGTCGATGGCGATAATGGCTCCGGAATAGAGGAAAGCCAGAGTGCGGGAACAGGTTCACCACATCAAGTTGTTAAGGCTACGTCAGTTAATTATTCCAAGTCAACGGATTTCCTGGGAAGCTGATATTGAGCAGGAAGTATTTGACCTACATTGCGACTTGTGGCCATCATGGATGATCCTGGTGGAAATCGCCACGCAGGGAGTGACGGAACGTTCGGAGTAGACAATACGACTCGCAGACAACCCTCCATTCCTATCAGGCCATCTACGAAACCTGGTGTTCCGACATCTATCAGTAGTACCGCATCATGCGAGCAAGGTGTCATGGCCAGTGCCTCGGTGGCAGATTCGGAGTCCTCGGACACAGTACCAGGATGGGTGGCAGAGCCAAGTGGCCAGCTTCAACCGCTGAACGCAGACAAGGGGTAATTGCCAAAATTCATGAGGGAATTGGAGCGAATGGAATCGAAATCTCAGGATCGCATCGGCCGGGCCATGAAGAGTGGAAGCGAACGATTGAATAAGCAGACACGAAGGGCCAAAGTCGTAGTGAGGGGAGCCGCTTTGGAAAACTGACTATGGAGAAGCCGGCGTCTCCTGATACTCGGTCGGAAAGGGCGTAGCAAAGCGCAGATGGGGGCCTGTCCCGGGGAGATGAAGGAAAGTGCATGTAGTTGGTCACGAGGGCGGCTAAACTTCGGGCCAAGAGTTCGCGCGGCCCTAAGGCCATTCGGCCAACTTGCCTAAAATAGTCAAGCGCAACAACAATGTTCAACTCAACGACATCGCCTCCTCAACCTTCCAAGTTTCAATGCAAACACCCTTCCAAGATGTCGGACGTCATAGCAGAGATTCAAGCCATCAAAGACTCTGTGGCGGAGCTCTGCAGCAGGCTCAACATCGGTGCGCCGCGTGGAGGGAAGCGCAAGTCCGGCAGGAAGGTCTCTGGCCAAATCACATGGAGTCAGTGTAAGCTGGAGCTGGATAAAATCACAACCAGGCTCCAGAAGGTTGAGGAGATAGCCAGAACATCTACGACGAAGTCCGGCCAAATTAGCGGAGCTGATGCTCTACACGTCAGCTCTCGACTTCCAACACCAACGTCGGACACAACGCGAGATGAGGGATACAGGCCAGGTTCTGAATTGGAGGGCACCTCGGAAGATAATCCAAATCCTGGGCCAATCTACGCGCAGCAGAGCCTTCCAGAGGACCCCCAGCAGAGTTCTCCAGATGCCCAGAAAAGCCCTTCAGAGGACCCCCAGCAGAATCCTCCAGACCCGCAGAATCCTCCGATCTCACAGTCCCAGTCGAACAGCGACGCGAGCGTTCAAGTCGCCGCTATTGCTGATCAGTCTTACACCTCGTCCACCTCTCCTTTACTGCCCGACAGTTCTGCACAGATCGTTCCCCGAAAGCCCGATATCGCCATCCCTCATCGACTGGAGGACGGTGTTATTGTGCTCATGCCAACAAAGGAACAGAGTCGCGACCTGCCACTTCTTCTCTCTGTTGCTACAGAACTCGGTGCGGGCAACACTGGAGTCTTTAAATATGTGTTACCAGACGATCTTGTGGCAGACTTGCCGCCGATAACCCAAGATACTTTGCCTGTATCTAGATTCACGTCTCATCGTGGTCCGAAGGATATCTGTTATCGCATTTCTCGAACTACCCACGACGAGGCGTTAGATACCGGCGCTGGTGATTTCACACCTACTCCACTTGACGAATTCGTTAAGACCTTAGAGAGCCGTGTCGGCGACCCTGATGCCATCAGCAAGATGCGATACTATACGGATGCTCCAGCTCGGACTGCTGGAGATCGACGACGGATAGGCTTACCACCACTGTCCCTAATTTGGCCTCTGAAGGATAATCAATTGGATCGCACCAAAGTTCTTGTCCCCGGCATTCACACTCCGTATGCATATGTATCAGGACCTTACGGATCCCTCTTTACTATGCATAATGAGGATTATCATATCCCATCTCTTAATCACCTGCACGACAAAGAGAAGCTCTGGTATGTTGTCGCTGAAAAAGATGGTCATCTCATCGAACGGGCTATCCAAAGCGGAAAATGTGCACAGGGGGTAAGACATGCCTCTCGTTGGTTTTATGGGTCGGAGCTCAACGCCATTGGTGCATCTTTTGTCAAATTTATTCAGCATGCGAACGAAATCGTGGTGATATCGGGAACTTCATACCATCAGGGTGGTACGCTTGGCCGATCGCGGGCGGAAGCGATCAATTATGCCCCTCCAGGCTGGCGTATTGAGGGTGACTCCCAGTGCAGCGCCAGGTGTTCTGAATTTCCTATTCCCAAAGCATATTTGGAGTTCCGTGCCCTGGATGAACCTCAGCTTGAGCAAGACGACGAGGGCTCACCAGAACTTGACATAGCACGATCTAGACGCTGTCGGGCCACCAACACAGCAGACATGACCTCTCGAAAGAGGGCAGGCTCATCACCTACCCGAAAGCCAGGCGGTAAAAAGCGTCGGACTTCAAACACCGCTACAAAGACCATTGCGGAAAAGGATGCCTGGAATGCCACAATCGAAAAATTGGCGAAGTCCATCTACAGTACAGACGCGATTAAGCAGTTTTTCAGTATCGTCCGGGGCCGTCGACTCCTTACTCCTACGGCATTACGAATGAGTTCAGCTAGTCCTACTCAAACCGCTATAGACGCTTTAGGGATTATCCATTCATTCTCGGACCAAGGACATTTCAACCAATTTATTGTCCGATTAGCCCAAGTCCATCTTGCTCCGATCGAGAAGCTTCCGAGAGGGGAGATTCAAAAGCTCTTCAAGAAACGAGGAATGTACAAAAGCCAGTATTATTTTCACCGAAACAAAGGCTTGAATTGGCGGCGGTATAGCAATGCGTTCCCCGGCATCCTTGGATTTCTTCTCTTTCAGACCAAGGCGTTTGGGTTTTCTTCAACGGACTGGCATGATCTCAGTACCGATGACTTTGACGCTCTTGTTTCTCATCTCGAGGCCAAGGGCATTTCTGAGATCTGCTCCGCGGGCGAGCGATTCGAATCCTCACTGGACCTCAGTGCTGATGACGTGGAGTTTGTAGGGGAGACTCGATCGCTGGATAATCTCCGAGAGGAAGATCTGATCTCCCTTCTCAGACCTGTTGAGACGACCGAGGAGATTGTGCATGTGATGCCGGGTTGGGATAGACCGGAGTATTGGCCTGATCACTTGGATTGGCCCGTCGACCCTACATTTGTGCCCCCCGGCGAACAGCAATGCGTATATTGCGATGAAAGTGAGTGCGATTGCGCTCGCCGGCGTCCTGAGCTCCAGCCTCGCATTCGAATCTACGAAAAGAAGGGTCGAGGTCTACAAGCTGTTGCGAGGGAAGCCGGCCATATTGCCTACCGCGAGGGTACACGGCTTGGGTGGTTTGTTGGAACGCCAGTGCCTCCCAATACGAAACCTAACGACTGGTGCTACCAGCTTCGCCGGGATGATCTTGAAGGGCAGCCTGTGGTTGCCCTACTGGACTGCACTGAGACCAAGAATCTCTTCTCGTTGATGAACCATGACTGCAAACCAAGTGTCCACCTCGTGGGCAAGAGGGTGTCCGGTCAGTATAGGGTGGAAGTTCAGGCCAAGAGGGATATCCGGGATGGGGAGGAGCTGACCATGGATTACGGCCGGGACTATTGGCCGGGTGGATGTCCATGCCCGAATCACGTGACATAAGTACAGTCGTTGTACTTTTGTCACGTGATCTGGCGAGCTGTGGCGCACCACGAGCGAGACTTACTACACAGCACATCAGCTCAATGTTCATGTACCCTCGTATCTCACCCTCCAGACCAAAACCTCTCTACTTATTCGTTCCTTTGTACGCGTCTCAAGACTATCGCAATCCTCCGGCACACTAACCATGACCATTCATTCTTTCTCGTTCTGTTCACTTCACCGTTACTCCAGACGTGAAAAGTTTCCTTCTTACGATCCTCCTGAACATCGAGTGCGGTGCTGAGGAGTTTGCAGTTTGTAAGACGAGCTTGCTGTGAGCGCCGAGGTGATCGCGGAGTTGAAGAAGGCTTATTCAAAGAAGCTGCCGAGAGTAGAGACGCAGAAGAAACGTCAAGTGGGATCCGAGAAGCTGTAAGTTGTTGGTCCAGAGGGAGGAGGGAGTAGGCTCGCGGTCCAAATGGCAAACTTCCAACAGCGAATGTTCTATCCATAGGAGGATGTATCCTTCAGCAACTCCCCGGACGAATGGAATAGAAGTGCATCAAGGCGGTCGCTGAACCAAAATTATTTTCATCTCTTCCACCACTCTCAACCAGGGCGACGAAATCTCTCTGCATATTTCTTCTGTGCGCTGTTAATTTCGACAAGGTCGGGGCTTCATCGTCGATACCTATCAATGACACCTGTCTGCGTCGTCTACTGGTCCTCATCGCCGTTCGCGTTCTACGTCTCTCCCAAAAGCGCTCTGTCCTCCGACTTCATCCTTGGATTTGCATCAAGTATGGCGCTTCTCGGCACCTCACAGAAGCGAGGACCATCCAGTTCATTCCAAAACATACATCGATCCCAACCCCGAAGGTTTATTGCTCTTTCCAAAGGAAAGGAGTCACATATATCGTGATGGAAAAACTTCGCGGAAAGAGCCTCGCACTTATCTGGAGTACTCTATCAGATTCGTCCAAAGAAAAGATACTTCTCCGCCTGCGAGAGTATATCCACAAGATGTGACCTATACTAGCACCGGGGAATGAGATAGCCAGCGTGGACAGGGGCAAACTTTAGGATTGTAGGCTACCATGCGGATCAGAGCGTTTTGGTCTGTTCGCCAATACCCATGATTTCCACCACTTCCTTCGCGACGGAGTCGACGACGCGCCATCTGGACACCCTGAGATCAAGGAAATGATCAGACTACAAAATCGGGATTGGGGTCCGCCTGTTTTCACTTATGGAGACCTCAGCAGCTTGAACATCCTGGTGCATGCAGAGACCATAGTGGGTATTATTGATTGGGAAACTGCTGGCTGGTTGCCACCGTACTGGGAGTACACTGCTGCCAGCCAAATGAACGAGAGGAATCCGTTTTGGTGTGAATACATTGACAAGTTCTTGGATCCTTGGCCTGAAGCTCTTCAAATCGAGAAAGTGAGGCAGAGATGGTGGGGTGCATTCTGAATGCTGATGTGCGATTCCCCTCTCAAGAGGTTATCTCCTTGCGCTCAAACGTCGGGACCTTCTCTGGATCATATTTTACTGAGAACCGTCCATCCGCTTTCTTTTGTTGGCAGTACTCCATGGCCGTCTTCCGAACTGTATTCCAGTCGATCACACTAGTTCCAGGAGCCTTTTTGTCTTTTCCAAAGAGCTCCAGCGCATCCTTCAGCCAGACAACGCAATTCCAGTCCTTTGTTCCGTCTTTCACAGGGGCTTGTCAAGACGGGCCGAGTCCTGAACCTTGCCAATCAGAACCCGCACTAACAACATAGTTATTGGTCGAAGTGACACGGCTCTCTTCTCGAACTCCCAATGCATGCCGTCCGAAGTGACTTTTCTTTGGCATGGTATGGGGGCAGTCGACCAGTGCCGCCACAGGAATTTTTGCAGATAACTGCTCATATTGGACTTCCCGGTCAACAGTGTGAACGGAAGCAGCGAAGGAGCATCTCGAGGCGTAATACCACGTCACACAGGCTTCTGCAAGGCAAACAGGTTCGCACCTTGGTTGAATTAGACTCAGAAGGCATTGGCCCAGATAACATGATCATAAAAGGCTTGAGGTGACGCCGACTGAAATTGCTAGACTACAGTTTCCTGAATCACTTTGTCGGCGCCGTCACGTGCCGCGGCGAAAGGCCTATGGTAATCTTACAAGTGCGTCGTAAGTTCGGGTACACCCTGTGACGCCTTGGCGTTGTCTTTACAGACCCTCGGGGAACCTTCCCAGTCACAAAAGCATACCCCAGGTTTCACGTGATAATGTAAACAATGCCAAGCTTCTCGGCATAGTTTCTCCGCAATCACTTAAGCTCTGCATCTGTACCGATTCCGACCAGCCATGGCAGTAAGTCGACGTGTCGGTGATGAGGAGTTATCCTACGAGGAGGCAAAGGACAGAGAAATCAACATTCTTCATAGGCTGGGCTATGTCGACAAGCAGAGGAGACTTTTCAGTCATCTATACAGGCGCCAAGGTCTCATTGCGAAGCGTGTAGCGCACCACCTTGGCTTGAAGTCTCCGTCCCTTTGTCGTGTTGAGGAACCAAAATTTTGGCTCAAAGGAAGCTTCAATGTCTGCGTTCCAGTCTCCATCGGCGACTCTACGCGCGTTCTTATGAGGTTCCCGCTGGGTTACCGCGTTGGCGATGAATTCCGGCCGGGAAATGGTGACGAAAAGGTTCGTTGTGAGGCTGGGTCATATGCCTGGATCCAACGAGAATGTCCTGACATACCAATTCCTGATCTCTATGGGTTTTCTCTATCATCGGGACAATGCGTAAGCGGCCTCAATCAACCGGTCCATCTACTGACTGTCGCAGTTCACTACCGTCGCCTCCCTCTCCCCTTTCCGACGCATATTGGATTGCCTTCGACGTCTACTCCTTTCAATCCTTGGCCGTCCTCTTCCCTCTTCGCTCGTTCCTCATGAGTGCCCTCTCTCGACCGAACTGGGACCTTACCTACTTCTCGAATATGTCAAAGATGGAGAAATGCTGTCGACAACCTTGAAAGACCATTACTACGAGGATGAAATGCGACGGACCAATATATTTCGCGGCATCTCACGGGTTATTCTCACGCTCTCTCGAACCCCTCTACCTGTGATCGGATCTTTCATTGTGGATGATGATGGCTTTTTACGACTTGCAAATCGACCCTTAACCATGCAACTTCATGAGTTGGAGAATGAAGGTATTCCTCTGAACATTCCAAGAGATCAAACATACCCGACCGTCGACTCATACGTGAATGCACTACTCTCAAACCATGATGCCCGCCTCAGACACGAACCAAACGCAGTCAACGATGAACCCGATTGTATGAGGCAGCTTTCGGCCCTCGTCATTGCCAGGTCTGTGGCATCTCAGTTCTTCGACAGCAAGTTGAATACTGGTCCGTTCTTGTTTAGTCTTACCGACCTCCATCCAAGCAATATTATCGTGGACGATACCTGGACCATTCTGCGTATTCTTGACATGGAATGGGCGTCGTCCCTACCCCTTCAATTCGTGCGACCTCCTTCTTGGCTTACAATGCAAGCACACGATGTGATTGATCCCAAGACTTACAACGTCTATCGAGACGAATTCATGAAAATTTTCCAAGATGAAGAGTTGAAATTGTACCCAGACAGGAAACCGGTCTATACGACCACTATGCAGGAGAGCTGGCGTCGTGGAACATTCTGGTATACCCTCGCTCTGGAAAGTGTCACATGCCTCAATACGCTCTTCTACAAAAGAATTCAGCCCATGTTCTCGACAAGTCACTTGGAGGATGAAAACTTCTACCTAATTACCCATCGGTATTGGTCATTGAGAGTTGAAGAATTTATCGAAACAAAGCTCAGAGAAAAGGAGAACTATGATAAAGATCTCAAGGATGCCTACGGGGGTACACCGTAAGACATCATCGGTCATTTTCCTTCAGTCTTATTGGCCCCTTGGCTATCAGCATTCCCTTCCTGTTTGAATATTTCTTTGTCCTTGGCCTGCTGGACTGCCTGTGCAAGAGCGGTTTGTGCGCCTTGGAGCCTCTTCTGTTGTGCAGCTGTTCCGGAAGAGGAAAGTTGATTCCGCGTTTTGGGATCGACCGTGATTGCTTCTTCGACAACAGCATCAATGTAGTCTTCGGAGGAGACGGAGTTTCTGTTTGCCATTGCGGTGCTGTTGATAGAACTGGAGAGACTGTTACAAAGATGTACTTCCCAGGGCATAGTACATACATAGACCACTGGCGTTCTGTTGACTGAGAGTTGATTGTCAGATGTCGATGGTGTGAGAGGAAGATTGAGGACGAGAGTCAAGGGCTTCGACTCAAGGCTTTCTCGCATTCATGTAGTATCCTCGCTCACCTGTCGCATTCCCTCAAATCTGGCACCCTTGCAAGCAGTTGCATTGGGAAATGCGACGCGAGACAGCACATGCTACACTAGTTTGGAGGGGTAATGTTGGGGCGGGATGCCTACTCATCCGAGAATGTCCAGCCTGCAGGTCATGGAGCTCAACTCAGTGCTTGCAATACCTCAGCCTGATTATTCAGACACCTGCCGGCCAGGATGTCGGCTCCAGCTACAGATTCTCATTGTTTCGAGTCATACTAGACAGAGTCTGCCTTGCAAGTGGGGTGAATTACACGTGACACTGTTATGTATTGTCCACTTTGTCCATGTTGTCCTTTCCCCTCTGCATCAAGGATTCGATCGAGAAGGCCTCCTTTGGGGTGGAGGGCTCGGTCGACGGGATTTCCCGCTCATAGTCTGATTCCGTATCCATATCCACTCCCTCCTCCCTCTCGATGGTGTTGAATCACCACTTCAGGATCTGGGACCTTTGACCTTTCGTCTGTATATGAACAGACCGCAGTGTGGACACGATTTCAGTTCCACGAATTGTCTTGGCACGGATGAAACGAGTGATTGGTATGAGTATCTGCCAGAGCTGCTTTCACCTGTAACTTGGGGCCAGAGATGATTGTTAGATTACGTGCTAGGTCGGCTCCTGGAGTGACTAAATAAACCCTGTCCTCGCCGGTAGTCTCATTAGACATTGGCACCACCCTTCCTCCTCAGAGTCTTCCGGGCTTCCTTATAGTCCTCGTCGTCCTCGTCCAATATCAACTCCTCTTGAAGCTTGATGAGTGGCAGATCCGGCTCTGCAACGGGGTTCGACGTTACCCTCTGCCACTTTAGTATCCAGTCACGCACGAGGGTGATACTAGTCCCCGCCATTCTCAATAATCCTAGGTGGAATCGAAGAGTCGATCGAACTTGGTCTTGTAGAGGGTCTCAACATCTATGGAGTCCCCTGTTCGGGTGCTGGAGTTGGTCGGCAAGAGCATCAGGCTCTCCGATGCCCTTGTTGATAAAGCCAACCCCCCACATGTTGACATACCCAAAGAGACAAATCGATTTAATAGTGCTACTTCTTGAAAACGAGGATGAGATTCTCCACATTGTTGCACGACATCTCAATGTCTCAACAAATGCCTGCAAGCTTTCACAAGTCACCGAGTGGATGCAAGGAAGTTTCAATCTATATATTCCAGTGTACGTCAGTCGGAATTGACACAACCGAGTTATATTCTGTGTTCCTCTCGCGTACAAAATTAAGGAGGCGTTTTTCCCCCGGAAACGTTGATGAGAAAACTCGATGCGAAGCAGCTTCTTATATCTATTCTTAACAATACTGTCTAGATGTTCCTATACCTATGCTACTGGGCTTTGGCCTCCCTACTAGGCTAAGTGCAAGTATAGTACTCTGAGCTAGTCATTGTTCATCAGGTCTAAAAAGGAGTAGTTTATACCTCTCGCGAGTGCTCCCTGGTGGTGTCGGCTCCGACGATGGTTCGCGAACCGACTTCGTATATTAACTCATTGTGCATCTGAGACATGTCGGGGCATATTCAAGGATCAACCGCCAGGACCGCCATCGACGGCAATCGTGCTACGAAAATATACAGCGGTAATGCCGAGCATTTTAAAAATGTCTAGAGGGCTCCTGATTTTGCAAAGGTTCGCATGCGTTGACAACTTCAGTGAACACACGGATCGCCTCTTGTCGCTCCTGAGGGTTGAATGGCGTGATCACTGGGAATAGGTTCAAAACATCCTTGAGGGAGGTTTGATGGCGAAAGATGGAGCGTGGGTGTTTGACGCTGATATAAGCAGATTTTCAGGAAGGTCTACCGAAGCAGCGTCGTCAAACATTGCAAAATGTGCAAACACTGCAAACTGGAACTTTGCCGACTCCCTGATCAGTCGCTTTTGTGACAAGCATACTATCGACCTGCAACAATTCTTTCGTTCGAACGCTATGACGACAGCGCTTCGGGTCGTCTCTTGAAGCAATACCTCACTTCTGAGTACATTATCGACACCTCGACCGTCGCCTGATTTTCAATATGGAGATGCTGAGCCACCTCCGCATAGTTCCGACTTCTCAGCGCTGATCGTAGATTTCTCTGAGGTGGACGAGGAGTGTCAGTCTTGAGACTGAGGCTTGATACGACCGCTGTCAAAGGATTGTCTTCGGGATCCGAGAAGTCAGGGAGGTCACTAACAACAGCATCCAATTCCATTGCTTTTTCGTAGCACGCGATCTGCCCCAATTTCCAGAGTGGATTCTATAGAGTCGGGAAACTTTCCCCATATGAATCCTTGGTACCATCCCTTTTGTTCGATCTACCTGCGCTCATGCTCGCATGTGCACTTTGACTCCAGAACTCCTCGTCAAACGCTTCGTGTTCTCCTGGATTAACCCTTCAGCAGACTCTCTCGTCGATTTCCTGCTATCGTCTACATTTCTGTGGAACGACTCCCACTTCGAGGTTGAAAATCCCGGCTGGGGCCGTCGCGCATTGGGCGTCATGAGAAGACCTGGATAAGAGATGGGCAAGCGACACAGAAGACATGCTGAGCTGATGGGAGATGACATCATTGGCATATACCTCTCGAGCGAGCGGCTGTGCGACTCAAATCAGGACATGGAAGATGATGAACCGAAACTGCGGCGCTTCATCCACGACCAAGAAGACTTGTAAAGCCCCCATCTGATCGGTGCTAGATTACACGGCATCGTGATTTCAGCAGTTATTAAAGGAGTCGAATATGCCTTGAAAATCGTGAGTGAGATGTCGCTGATCGCTCCCTCGTCTAATGTGGTCCAGTTTAAGGATTGGAAGCAACCCGGCCCTGTCTTCTACCCTCATGATAGTGCTATGTACATCACACCGCTTATGTGTGAGTGTAGGGCCTTTATAAGACTGGATTCACGTCGCGAAAACGGAACATAGGCTGCTCGATGCTATGGATGGATGAAATTGACAGATACCCAATTCAAGGCGCTCGGGGATGTTGTGGACACCCATAGCTTGAGCCGATGGGTGGTCGTCAAAGAACTTGTGCCTCAGCCAACAGACCCATCACACATCTGGACAATCTTTAAGAATTTCGAAATCTTAAAACAAGCACGAATTCTTCCCCAGGATATTCGAATCGACAACTACAGAGGATCAAAGATTGTCGACCTTTCAAGCACTTTAACAGCGCCATGTCCGGAATGGGTGAACTTCTGGTTTGATCACTTTTACGAGAACACTATATTCAGTGTGTTCGATTGGTTTCCAGCCGAACACACCAGCTGTCACAATCAAAATCATCTTCTCGCCGGGCCTTTGCCTTTAGGTTTTCCCGAGCCAGACTCAGATGGCGTGTTCAAATGAAGTGAATGATCAGTGTGGATGACTCCTGTGATATCTGATATCGAAACTAGCCAGCACATAGCACCTGCTTGTGCTTGGCCAAGCGTTGCGAGGTGACGAATGATAGCAAGATCCTGAGACCCTCTCATCAGAAGCCTCAGGAGGGTACGGGCCGTCACCCGCTGGCCCCACAGAACTTGTCCTTCCGAGGCCTTTCGCCCGCACGGGTGGTGGCGCAATTTGGCATTGTACTCGTACTCGTACACACTAGGTCAACTCACCCCACTGGACAAGCTTTCTCTCGATCTCAGCCCAACCAACATTGGGAGGTAGGCGGAATCAGCCGGGCGGTGGGAGTGACTGAGGCAGTTGGGCAACGTGTTTCAGACAAATGCAATCTTTTCCGAGCAGACATACAGCAACTTTCTTTGCCAGATGTCGGTTCGGCAAATCTCACCACGTAAGACCGAGGTCGCAAGACGCCAGCGCACGAAACCCACTGGCCTCATCGGTAAGCTCACATAACAGGCTGTCGCTGGCTGATGTAGTATGTGCGTCAAGAATATGACCACACGAACCGGACGTTCCTCCTTCAATCGAGGCCTTTCAGTCAAGGCCATGGACGATACTGTAACAAACACTGACGCCGCGTCTTAGGGTACAGTACACCCACCGAATGAACAAGAATTGCCGGTCATTAGCCTACAGACCAATGAATGCTGGCTTCATGAAATAGGCTGCATCTTTGGCGCTTCGCCTAACGAACGAGTCTGGACAACCCCGCAGCTGAATTGCTCCCATGAGTGATCAGGCCGCCTGCCTCCGTAAAGGCGGGCGTCGTATAACTGTCCTTGCAATGCTGACTCTAGTATGCGATATAAGCATCTCTCCATGATTGTCGGCCTGGGAGGGAAATCTTAACAACAAGCGCGGAGAAAATACAGCGTGATTGTAAGCTATCGACCCCAGTCTACGTGCATCAGCTGAGGAGGTAGACTTTCGGCCATGGAAGCACGTTTGAGCATTGTCGTCTTCAGAGGCGACCCGGTTGACATCCAAAGTACCCGCCATACGGCCCTGTACGTAGAGATGAAGGACGGGTCCACGCTCATGGTCCACCTCATCGGTACCGTTGGTTTGTTCACCAGGGAGGTGAAGGAGAATGTGCAACCAACCCAAAGTCAAAGGTTCCTGAAGAAGATCCATGTTGCGACCATCACTGGGAGAAACATGGGGCAGATTCGAACCGTGCTGAATGGCACACCCATCAAGAGTAGCCGCGATTGGAATTGTCAGAATTGGGTTGGTGACACTCTCAAAAGAATCTCGGACCAGGGCTGGATCTCTGCTCCGGTTCGATCCGATGCCATCAACAATATGGTTGACATCGTGATGGAGGCACCTGAGGAATGATGTGACACAGGGCTCGAGTTGAGGACCATCGGTTCGAGAACATAGCCCCAGACGCTCCTACCACATCTTGCGCGTCCGAAGCGTGTCTTCCGCTAATGGCGAAGTAGATGGCCAAGGAACTGGTCGTTCATGAACTCTTGCCTGTACATTTGAGGGAAGATATTGTCCGCATAATTGTGCCAGTCCAAAGAAAAGTCCAAGGCTCGAAAGAACGTTACAAATTCCCAGTACTCTGGATACCATCCGGCGTTCTCCCAGTCCAAAATCGCGACGATTTGATTGTCCTTGACGATGATATTGCGCGGATTCAGATCGCCGTGGGTCAGGACAATCCTGTGATCATCTCTCATAGACCCTTCTACCATCCGATGATATATTTCAGGAGCTGCTGGCATGATGTCGGACCGAAGAAATTTGTTGAAATCTTGCTCGTTCTGAAAAGGCCCGCCCTCAAGCTTGTATTTGCGGTTGTCCACGGCAGGAGATCCACCAACACCGCCTATCTCAGAGCCCTGATGCTGCCGCATACATTCAAGGATGCTGCGAAGCTGTCCAGCAATGTCCATCTTGTCTTTTGGAGACATTTGGGGCCAGAGCGTTGCAAGATCTCTTCCCTCGATGTACTCCATTATAATGACGACAGTGCCATCGGGATGAATCTCATCATACAAGACCTTGGGGACCGGAACTGTCGTATTCTGACGGATATATCGAAGGGTGCTCGCCTCAAAGCGACTCACATCCGGGCCAAATTTTGTAACCACACCGCCCGTGCGAAACACCTTCCGCCTCAGCGTGTCAAGAAAGACGGACTTGGACGACTCGAAATTTCGGTTGAGGAACGGTAGATCAACCTCGATCCCCGAAGGCCAGGGCACTTCGCTCATGCCTTGGAGGTTGTCCGACCAAAGATCTGTTTGAACGTAGATCGAAGCTCGCAGGTAACCTTCAGAAAAGAGTGTCACTGATGGAAGTTACCTGCCGCTGCATGTGACGGAGATCACACTCGCGCGTGATAGGGGTGAGCACAGGGCGGCATCATCCTAGTCTGGAAGAGGGGTGAGGTGGCCGTGAATTTACCTCCTCTTGGCATGTTGGGAGGGCACCTAGGGGTTGTCAGAATTCGTTGGCCACCTCAACCAGGAAAGTCAACCGGCTCCCTAACAAAATGCCCTCCTCACACATAGAAAACTATGCTTCTGTAGGCTTTCTTTGTGTATTTACATAATAATTAGGCTGAACTATATAAATCTATTACCACCATTATGCTCGCCAGAAGCAGGGCTATTCATACATCTTAGACTTATATTACTACGATGTTGATGTGTGTAGTAAACCAGAGAAAGACCTCAAAACACACCTAAAATCGGGTTGGGTGGCCAAGTAATTCTGACCCCGACTAGGTGGAGGGTCTCGTGGTGAGTTGATTATCTAATCGTTCATTTGTAGCTTGGCGCGGCGGGGAGCCCGGCGTTTAATGAGATGCTCGGGGCTTGCGATAATATCGTCACACCTGGCGGCTATGTAATCAGCCTGGATCCTCTTCCACTTCTACCTCGCCATGGCTAAGCGCCAAGTGTCTGCAAGCCCTCAGAGAGGACTGCGACCTTCTCCCCCTCACAGGATAAGTACGTCCTGTTCAAAAGCTAGTGACGGCAGTTCGCTGACCCTGTGTGCAGAGACGCAGACTACCACCTCGAAACCACACGGAGTCCGCAGCAGTGCGTGCCTGAAAGCTGTAGCACAACTTGAGAGTAGCAGCAGAGAGAAGCAACCGAAAACTGGCTTATCGTCCGCCGGTGAAGATTCGCGGGATCAAGTGGTAGGTATCTCTCTGGCTCTGCTGGCTATCTGCTGATCACGGCCACACTCTAGCAACCTAGTACTTCCTACAAACCTTCCTTGAAACGAAAAAGAGGCCAGCAGGCTCCTGGTTCCTCCCTTCCAGCGCAAGATCCGCTACCTTCGAAGCGACCTCGAACATCGACTCCATACATGGCAGTGGGACAAGGGATTGAAAAGCACACCAGCGCAACTGCTGCCGACCCCGTCCGAAGCTGGGTGCTGAACGAGACGTGGCCCGCTGAATACTTCGAACCAGACGACCAAGAGCCTCTGGAGCGCGATAGCTGGTTAGAAGAGATGATGGCACTGCCACCTATTCCCGTTGTACAATATGCCGAAATGAATGGATTTAGATACCCGCTGCCTGTCAAAAAGATTCCTACATCGCTTCGCCGAAAGCAATCAGACTCAAGCCTGGATGATTCCAGCAACCAGAAGAGCAGAGACAGCAAGAGTACTCTCTACCGAAATCCCCGCTACAAAACATTGCTCGAGGCTAAGGGAAGTTTTTTACGCGATTTTGGTGACCACGATCCTCCGACCACGATCACGAACCCGGGTAGGGACTTGCTCAGTGCAGAACAAGCCGTGCCACAGAACTCGCTGTTCCGTGACGATATATTCAGGAGATTCTGCCGAGAGATAGAGGATAGAAACGAAGCTATGGTTGTTCAAGATGTATCTCGCTTACTCGTTCCATCAGCAAAGGATCTGGCCATATATGGTGACCGACATCTTGATGTCCTAATCGAGAATGTCAACGAAGCCTGGACAGAGAGTATCCCAGTAGAAGGCCCTCGACCGCAGCCGGATTATTCTGTTGGGTTCAGAAGATCGGCCTTCACCGATGAGCAGCTACACAAGCTTGGCCCTCTTGTTGGCAGCGTCTTCGATACCTCATTTTTTGTTGCAACCTACCGGATGTATTTTCCATTTCTCACCTGCGAAGTCAAGTGCGGCGATGCAGCACTTGATATTGCCGACCGACAGAATGCCCACAGTATGACGATTGCTGTGAGGAGTGTCGTCGAGCTCTATAGAGCCGTGAAGCGAGAAAAAGAGCTCGATCGAGTGATCCTCGCCTTTTCTGTCTCGCACGATCACCGATCAGTTCGTATCTACGGTCACTATCCTGTCATCAATGGAGACAGTGTCACGTTCTACCGGCATGCAATTCGTGAATTCAGTTTCGTTGAAATGAATGGAAGAGAGAAATGGACAACGTACAAGTTCACCAAAAACATCTACGATATTTGGATGCCGACACATCTCAAACGAATCTGCTCGGCTGTCGACCAACTACCATCGAGTCTTGACTTTCACGTTTCTGACGAGCCGGGAGCGCAACCCGAGGAAGCAACTGGTCTATCACAAGACATGGGGAGTCTTCTTTCAGGCCCAGAGAACATCGACCTTGCTTCACAGGAAGATGAGCCGGTTCCGATCCCGCAAACAGCCACCCCAGACACCTCGGTTTCCAAAGGAGTAGGCCAAGGGGCAGCAAAGAGGGCGAAGACAACTCGCGTTCCAAAAGAGCCGACAGTCAGGCGAAAGGAGTGACGAGGCTTCGAATAAGTAATGGAAGCCGGTTGAGTAAGACTGCATTTGTTGTATCGATGTCGTATCTAAACAGCTACAAACTAGTCAAATCGCTCACACCTACCTCTGTCAGATAGTGCTCTTGCTGAACTCTCTCCAATAGCCTGTTTAGTTCATCCTGCTCTACATGGTCTTATCGAACACTGTCCTTCCATGCATGTTGTTGCCCATGGACACCTGTGCGTTCCTGCCGATCCGAGTATGAGTATCTGTGTAGGCATGGTATGCTATCGAAACGGGCCCAGAATATTCCGCGCTGACAGAGTCACCCATCTGGACTGCTGAATCGTCCCCAATCTCCGTATTGCTAAAGCTGTGGCCTAAGCGGGCTTGCTCCACGACCAGTCCAAAGACAGGATCGACATCCCTCGCGCTGTCCTCCACGAGTCCCATCTCCTTCGCATATTTACTTTGGACTTCCTCGGCATCTTCAATCTGCATTTGCCGCAGCATAGGTTTCAGTTCAGCTACTGATAACAGCGCCTCAAGATCATCAACTTGGGTCCTCGGATTGACAATCGGTGTAACAAATTCCTCTCTCTTGCTGTATTATATGAAGAAGTATTATTACGTTTAAGGAAAATCCTTAGAGAAGATCATCGAGACACGATCCATGCGACGATCCTTCTAGCAACAATAATGTCGAATCAAGGTAGGCTGCAAGAGGCAGCGTTGATGCTCGGGGCCAAAGTCAACCTTCCAACTCCGGTGGGCTGCACGATATATTGTGGCAGCTGCGCGGTTCTGAAAAAGTGTTCGACCGTACTCACTGTGCCCTTGAAACCGTTGACGCGAAGGATTCTACTAGCACCACCGTAGCAACACTGTCTGTCTACGGAGTAGCACTGTCCCGATAGCGCATATGCCGACGTCATTAACCACCCGGCTGTGGAGAACTTGGCGGGTAACTGGAACAGGCAAGGTTAACTCGAGTCTCCATAACCATCGGCCACGGAGCTCGTTTATGTCATACTTCAACATCACGCAGCGCGCCGCAGGTCCCTCGCACGCCGGGAACTTGATTTTCCATTAACATGTCAACACACTCTTCTGAACGAAAAATTTCATTCCTCTCGCCGCAAGAACCCCTAGGTAAAAAGGCTGCGCTCCTCGATCACCGGCCGTGGGAGGAGGAATTTTTTGATGGCACTGATATCCGTAGCGAAACATACAGAGCTTGGATCTCAAATAAAGACGCAGCTCCTCTACGATTTCAATCTAAGTTGAGGTTGACCCGTCCCTTGTATTATCCACCTGTAGGCGCACCGGCGCAAGTATGGCTTGCAGAGTCGGATCTTGGGCCAGTTGCCGTCAAACTGGTTAGTAGCCCTTTTCTTCTGTGGGAAAGGTGTTCCATTACTAAACATCACTACAGTTCAAGCCGTATACAGATGAAGACGCAGCAGCACAGGCAGAACGCCTCCCCGATCCGAAGCCAAGCTTACAAAAAATTCGGCATGATTCTAGTCCATACGTGTTAGAAACGAGGGCTTACGAGCGCATCCACAAGTTCTGTCCGCCTTCTCAGCGATTTTTTTTCCTGCAGTATCACGGAACACTCGACAACGCTACTCTTCCTCTTTCAAAACGGCGGCGAGCCTCGCTTTGTGGTCGAGAAGAAGGCATTGTGCTGGAGTACTTTACACCAGGGCAACGAAGCGGACGGCTATATACGAATAACCGTTCTAATAGTGCACGAACATATATGGAGTCGCTACAGGCTGAATTGGCGTGTCTCGACCTCTCTGAAATCGAGAAGAGATGGTATCTCAGCGTCCTGGGTGAGCGAGAACGAATGATAACAGCTTTGCATGGACTTGGGATATCTCACGGCGATGTGAAGCCTGACTGTTTTCATCCGCCAGGGTCGACCCACGACATCGCTCTGTACGATTTCAGTCGCTCTTACACCTTTAGTCCAGATCGTCCCTGTCTTACCAATGGCATCCTCCGCCTACGAACGCTAAAGCGTGCGGAGGAAGTCGATTGTCGCAACGTTTATAAGACCGTCCTGGAGATGTGAGAAGGATATTCTGCGTGGTATATCACGCCCAAGGCTAACTAGTGATCAGGGCCAAGTCGGGTCATTTATTCCATCACTTCAAGCAACTACTGGGCATGACCGAAGAGGATACACGCAAGGCGCTGCGCTTTACTGTTCCTCGGGATTCGTTGGCGACAGAGCTCTCACTCATTATCCTTTCCGGGCTTCTTGAGGACGACGGTTTGTATTTCATTAGCGTTCACATTACAGCATTAACGAAATCGTCACAGACCCGTTCTTCCCCTCGATTTCTTCGATCCTGCCATTCTTAGAGCCAGCAGAGTCTAGGCGACCAGCTACTTGGACAGTGACCGTGGCAAACCATCTCGACGATTTTGTCGCGGCATCTTGTTCCGAGGTAAAAGTCAGCACTGTTGCTTCCATGGGTGTCAGGGTCGCGTCTCTTGTCTCTTCCGCTGGCGTCGTGATTGAGCAGCTTAGCCTACTTTGCCCAGAGCAGTCAGCGATACACTCTGCCAGAAGTTCCACGATTGCACTACTACCTAGGATCTGGCTGCCATTTCTGGATACGAGACGGTTTTTCTGGGCCCTTTACTCCTCGCCGTTGCTCGCGGGGAATGGCAAGCCAGTGACATTACTTGATAGACAGCAACTCTACGCTGCAATGGAAAGGTGACCGATGGTATTTCTGATCCTGCCTGCTATCTGGACCCCGACTGCCTGGAAACTAGGACCCCGTATGTTACGCCGCTATTACCTTCTTCGACTGTCCCAATACTTGTCTGGAAGACATCCCACCCCAGCTTTGTGTCTCCGCAGACAAGCGCGTGACACACTCCGATCGGATGTGTGTACTGAAGGTCAATACTACCGGCGCCCCAATCTGGACGTACGTAAGGCATGGCAATGATTCGTGAACCGGCAGCAAGGAATAACGGTGCGGGTAGCGAGCGCGATACTATACTGATATTTGTGTACTTAAGGCTGCCTCATCGTGAATGATGTTGTGGCTGGCGTCCTCGGCGGCTCTCACAGTGCTGAAGAGACTCTCATCTGCTTTCTGCGACAAGATGCTCCTTGTACCGCTTGTAGAGGCTTGTGAAGTTGAGGTCCTCCCATTGTTGAATAGCCTCGACTGGAGCCCATTCGTCGCGGTGACCGATTGCGTGTACGCCTCCATAACGCCTTGGCTACGTCGTTCCAAGCCGCGGGGTCAACCTTCCCACTCGCACTTTCACCGCGATTAATCAGCGACTTGAGAATGGAGGCTTGCGGGCGCGTCCGGATGCCTGACTTGGTTAACAGGCGGAGCCAAGCGTGGCGGGATTGCCTAAAACCAGACTACTGGCCTGATGGTTGGCCTTGACCCGTCGACCCGATATATATGCCTCCAGGTGATAAACAGTGCGACATGTGCGATTAAAGCCAGTGTAATTACGCTACTTGGCGTCCTGATATACAACCACGTATCCGGATACGGTGGATGTCCATGCCCGAATCACGTGACAGAAGTACAGTCGTTGTACTTTTGTCACGTGATCTGGCAAGCTGTGGCGCACTAATCACCTGACCACCAGCTCTTCGGTACTTTTGTCACGTGATCTAGCGAGCTGCGGCGTGTGACTGGGAAGGTTCCCCGAGGGCCTGTAAAGACAATGCCAAGGCGTCACAAGGCGTACCCGAACTTACGACGCACGTGTAAGATTACCGTAGACCTTCGTAACTATCCCCTTCGAATCCATCATGTCCTCAATTGAGTCACAGAGCTGGCAACGGCCACAGGCATCCCACTAATATAAGTCGAGGAACGGGCCGAACACACTCAGCGGTAATGGTCAGGCATATGCAGGTGGATGCTTACATCACGGAATACACATACTTGCTGTTGCTACCTTTACACCCTCAATGTTCCATGACGACACTCTCCTCCCACCCTTTCCGTTCCCTTCATTCAGTGGCTCGCAAGTGCTCTAGCGGGAGGACCATGTCGCTGCTACAAGCAAAACGTAGAATGCGATCAACATCGCACCTTCCACCCTGCGATTTGTCAGTCGCAACGAGTTCATGGGGAGACGCGGAGTACCGATGCCATCATCACCATGATCCATCGGCAAAACCTCCTCCCGGACTGCTCTGCAGATCAAATTCTCAAGTTTATCCAACACGCCGATGAGGGAGGGTCGCGTTTTGCAATGATTGAGAACGAGGTGGGCGAAGGCACCATCTTACGTCTCAGTGGATTCCTTTTTGTGTAGTAAGTGATGCCGGAGACGTCTACCGGAAGATTCATATTGACTAATCAACGCAGCTGGACTCAACACTTCCCTAAAAGCGGAAAAGAACATGATAATGCCATTCGCCACTTGAAAGAGATTGTGATGACGGAAGGTGATCCAAGGTACTCTGAGCTGTCACAGGTCGTGAAGCGCCGTGCCATAGAGCTATTTATTCTGAAACCCACGCCCGGGCTCCCCCACCAGCGGGCGGACTTTTCGATTCAGAACATAGTTCCTAGGCGGATTCGTGGATTTCGGCTTGGCCTAGAGCTGGCGTGGCGACGGGCGAGACGTCCCCATAGCTGAAAATGAGACAGACCACTGCTCCATCCCCGGACGACCTTAGTACTGACCCAGGGGGGAAAAAAAGGCTTGTCCCTTCCTCGATGTTATTCCACTGTAGGTGTGTCTGGAATTGCTGAGTGTCGTAGTCCAGCACGGTAGTTCCAAGATTGCCTACCACCGCACAGAAGGTGGCGACAATCAACTTCGTCTTTTGGTCGCCAACGGCAAGCGCGAACCCCTCTGGCGTAGCGGCCTGCAGGAGGGTGAGCAAGGGCCCGCCGTTAGGAATCTCGGTCCTCACGTCAAAGCCTAGCTCGGCGACGAAGGCGTCGTCTAGAGTAGAAAACTTAGGCGAGAATGGTAAGCGAGGGCCGCGTATGTCAGGGGTGCCGACGGGGGGTGCACGTACCATGGCACCGTACGCCTCGAACCAGGGCACCCATTTCTCCTCCTCCTCGCCTACATTAAGCACGCTAAAATTGATCCGGGTGGTCTGGGGGTTTTCCAGGCGAATCTCCGACTGTAGGCTGTTTACCAGCGCGCGCAGACGGTCGGTAGGAGCCAATGATTTCATTTTCTTCTCTCTGGTGAATTTGTTGTTTGCTCTTGCTGAACGCTGGCGGTGTGGCCGCACCCCTCCACTGGTGCCCCGCGATCTGCGCACCTGTGACTCAATTGGAGGACATGATGGATTTGAAGGGGTCGGGGTCGACGCCTGACTATTTACGAAGGTCTACGGTAATCTTACAAGTGCGTCGTAAGTTCGGGTACACCCTGTGACGCCTTGGCGTTGTCTTTACAGACCCTCGGGGAACCTTCCCAGTCACACGACGCGTCATTACACCGCACGTGACAACTCACGCGGGCCCTTCTGTCACATGCAATCCGCTGTTTTAGTCACGTGACATTGGGGATACACATCATTGGTCCAAATCTCGGCCTGTAAATAAACGACCGCTCCCGAATCTCTCATCATTATGTGCTGTACATTCATGCTAAAGAAGACATACGTGAATAATCACAGCCTACCGTCAACTTTAACTATAGAGGGACTAGATTGTATCGCCGTAGGAAAATCAGGCAATGTGTACGCCCTCGATGCGCGACGAGTGGTGAAAAGATACGAGGGCGACAATGATGCTGAGATTCGTGCCGAGCGAGAAGTTTATGAGCGTCTGGGCCACCATCCCAGCATTGCGGAATTTCTAGGTGCTCTGGATGATGGTTCCATCGTCCTCGAGCGCGGACAAGTACTTCGAGATCGACTCTCTGAGCAAACGAGTGCTCGTTCCATTCCCTTGCGCACAAAATATCGCTGGGTCAAACAGGCGGCTACGGGGTTACAATACCTACACGACCACAACATCATCCAGGCCGATGTGGGATGTCGAAATATGATCATCGCTCACAGCAATTTGAAACTCATCGACTTCGAAGGCTGCAGCATTGATGGGGAAGGGCCGACGTCCTCGTATGAGTGGTTTAGCTACAAGCCATCCACGCCGCGCGCCACGGTGCAGACCGATATCTTTGCCCTGGGTTGTGCAATCTACGAAATTATGACCGGCAGCCCCCCACACCATGAGTTAAAGGGAACGAAAAACGCACGAGAGCGGGTCGAGCGTCTCTACGAAAGCAATCAATTTCCGGATGTGGCCGATCTGCCCATGGGAGCCTTAATGCTAGATTGCTGGCATGGGAAATTTAAGTCTATGCGCGAGGTTGTCGAGAGGATTGAACTGCTCAGGCAATCTACCACCAGGTCACGATATGTTACAAGCTGGTGGAGAATGATGGCCGTGCAATGCCAGCCAAAGTGGCGGTCACAACCCAGCGAAGATGGACCCTGACCGATGGTCAAAGACACGGTCGGTCGAAGACATGGAAGGAATCGGTTACCTCAGGGTACATGGTACACAACCCCGAAGTGGCCTGTATATCAAGGCAATGTAAACCATGTAGATTCATCGGACGCGACGATTGGAGTGCAAATAATGAAGGATTCTGATGGAAGGCGACGAGAGGTGAGGGAAGAATCGTCCCTGTAGTTCGAACGATGTTAGTATCATCTGCGCGTAGCATGATCGGACAGTGCCTTTTTGGATGCTGATGAGTACAGGTCTGCAAGCCTCGTTCTCTTCGCAGTATTGATCGAAAGCATTTCTCGCCAATTCTTGCATCAAGATGGTATTGGGCATGAATAGAGGTCCATTGAAGGCTGGAGAACTGTCAGTACGCGAGTAAACTGTGTCGTCGATACTGAGTGGCATGGCATGGCGGTGGCTCCATTCTCGGCTACGGATCCCTCGACTGCAGGGGGCGAAGAGATGCCTCTCAAGAGATGGTCTGCTCAGCGCGTGGCGTTGAGATAGGGACGCGTCGTGCAGTTTACACTCGAGCTCTGCGGTTCTGCATTAGCTCAGAGGCGATCGCTAAGCGGGAATCTGCAGGCTGACAAGTGAGGCGAACCGACTTACCAGGAGCAGCGAGAACAGGGAAGAAGCAAAGAGGGGTTGGAAGGTGAGGGGGTCAGTCGACAAGGGTCGCCCTTCACCCCCCTCTGCAGTGATGGCGAGCGTTCTGCGAGTTAGGTCTGTCACGGCGACGGCGAAGGAGTGTGGGTGGCCTTGTACAGCGTTGATGGTCAAGCAAGCAGCGCGGGACCGTCTTCTGGTTGCAGTGTTTCTTTTGAACTGAGCAGTGCCGATGCCTGCTACGCAAGAGTATTGCGACCCAGCATCGAGCGTCCGGGAACACGAGATTTGCTGGTGCTGGACAGTGGGCCGCGTTGGGAAACACAGCTACGCTCTTCTAACTTGGAACAGAGCCGTGCAGATCCGATGGCTGAACTCGCTCGGCAGGGGGTCTCTACCTGGTGTCCCCAGGTACGCCGTAGGCTGAAGGGGGCAGTGACGAACGCTATGCGATGAGAAGGGATAGATTAGTCCGGATTCACGAATTGGACACCGGCCTGCCATGGAGAACTGTTATCGGAACAGCCGGATATGGTTGATGTAGACAGAGTCAACGGTTCAGAGGACTCGAGATCTCGCATTTGAGTGACTTCGAGTCGTTGTGTCACGCAGATGGGCATTAGGCCGACGAACCTAATGGTGGACATTGACGATGGCCCGCCCTCGACTCGGACATGAAACCGGTGGGACGAGGCCCAGATCGTTCGGCGTATACACGGTAGCCAAGCTGGTGAAGTATCTGTATCTCTCTCAGCACTCTGTGGTACTATGTGATTGGTTATGTAGCCTAACATACCTCGATCATGAGTCGAAAAAGTATCAACAGGAGACAGTTAAGACAGGTCAATGAGTTTCTTTCTCCCACAAGACAGCTGGTCAACCTCAATTGTCGAGATTAAGAGCTTTTTGTACACAGCTATCCGCTCCGTTAAACATAGAGGTCTCGAACGACGGAAGGAAATAAGGTCCCGCCTCGATCATGTTACTCTATGATTTCTTGTTAGTTCAAAACATCGCGAAACAGAATACCTGCTAGCAGCCACGAATAGCTAGAAGTATACTTGACGACCCTGACTTGTTAGCCACACTTGAAGACATAATCCATACATCCGATTATCTGCATACGACTCACCAAACATGGCCGTTAATCCACCTCAGTCCTTCTCGCTTCGAAGCAGGTTTTTACACAAAACCTCGCTTGGCGACCGCTTGTCGTTGGACGCAACGGATGCGCTTTTCCGTTAAATCGAGGCGGGAATATGATGGTGATTTTTGTGGATTTCGGCGGGCCGCCTGCCTCTGGTATCTCTGATTTTGGGGTCGGCGCCATGTTCGAGAAGCAGTTGGACCAGCTTGTGGTTCCCAACACTGTAGGCAACGTGTAGCGGTGTTCCGACCCCGGTGACGGAGTCAGCGTACGCCTGAGGTTGCCCTTCGAACGCGATGGTGTTGGGCGACGCACCACTATTTAAAAGCAGCTCGATGATCTCTTGTTCGCGGTTGTTCCAGACAGCCGAATGTAGAGGGTAGCCATGTTGGACTGATGCACCAAGCTCGAGAAGTAGTTCAATGGTCTCGAGAGAAGCACATTGAACAGCGATGAAGAAAGGTGTAAGGCCATACATGTAGGGGGCGTTGGGATCGGCACCGTGTTCGACGAGCCACCGGACGAGCTCTAAATCAGAGAAGGCATCCCTACTTGAAGTCGGACAACCGTTGAAGTTGATTGTGGGGGAGAACCAACCGCCAAAATGGAGGATACTCGTCTCGGTAGGCTGCGTTAATATCAAAGCCCTTCTCCAACATGAGCTCGAGGATCGGGTACGAGAGGTTCTTCACCGCAGTGCAGAAGTCGAATCCGGAAGGCTTGACGCCTTTCGAGAGGAGGAGAGATACAATCCACACATAGTCCTTCTCTACCGCAGTGCGCATTGTGTAGAATTGGTCCGTCAAATCATAGATGCCGTTGGCCGCAGGGTCGTCGAGGAGGCTTTCGACTTTCTTAACATCACCAGAGGCAACAGCTTGGGTCAGGGGAGTTGGCTGGGTGGACCACATTCCTTCAAGCGCACCAGGGAAGTATCGAAAAGATTTTGGGAGGATAAATCAAGGATGAAGATGAACAGGAGGAAGTATTACTTGGAGCGAGTTGGCGGGGTAACGCCTTACCTTAGTTTGCAGAGAGAGACACCAAAAACACCCCAAAACACCCATTTAATCCTGAAGTCACATGAAATCGTTTGGCGCCGAAAACGAGGCATGCTACCTCATTCATTAATATCATGTCTCCGCCAGGATCTTGCAGAGCTACCCAGACCTCCCTACGTTTCTTCAAACGCGGGCCGGAGCGGACAAGGAACAGACGACGGACAAAAGCCCTGCAAGCCATACGCAATGTACCTCGAGGCGTGAGCGTGTTTAAAAGCGGCGCCGGCTGGGTGAGGGGCGAGGTGAGGTTGGCGTCGATGGAACTCCTCTTGACCCGCCAAGAACCGTACTCGGCACACTTCCCTAATCTCAACTCACGAACTGCGCAAAGTGGATCGCGTCAAGTTGATCGCGCAGCTCAGTTCAACCTTGTTTGTCAGCAACGTTCTCAGCATGCTCGGCAGATTCTCACTCTGCGCGCCAATGCGGCATTCTCTGGTTTCCTCAAAAACTGGCAACCTGCGGAGGCTTTCGAATGTTTCTCTCCATTCCAAACTTCCTAGGACAGTGTATCGGCTACAGCTCCTCCCCAAATCAAATCTTTCAGCCTTCAAAAAGGATGAGGACTCGGACATTGACGAGCGGGTTTTAGTATCCGATGATGGTCTGGTATATCCTAGAGTATCGGACAAATTCCCGGGTGCGCACTCTTGAAACATCGTTTTGGAAAGTACTGATAGTTTTTGGGGCAGAAACGAACGGACCTATTTTCATGCCTAACACTATCCTGATGCAAGATTTGACGAGGCTTGCATTCGACCGGTACCTAGAAGAGGATGAAACGAGAAAGCCAGTCTTGATCAGCCTAAAGAAGGGTATATGCTTCAAACATACTCCTGCGGCCACTGCTTACATCGCTACATAGGGACGCTTTTGCCTGCGCCGCTGATCGCCTTTTCTTTCGATCCTTCCAAGTTCTCACTCCAATCACTGCACCCGCTAGAATTGTCCAGTGAGCCTTTAATATTCAATTTTACGGTTCACGGCTTACTCATTCTGCAGAACTGAACAGTGTGCTCGATGAGCTTTATTCGACAGAGGCAACCATCTTTGATGCTGAAGAGTGGTTTGACCAAAATCCATTCCACGATGCTGCCCCAGATACCTATGGTATATAGGGGGAGACCTACACTCAAGTTTGGATGTGCAATGATTGCAGTCTCCAGTACTGGCAAGATGTTTGATAGAGCAGTGCCATACCCGGCATAAGATCCTCAGACAAATCAAAAGAAATTTGAATTCAACTGCAGTGTACATTGTTTCCACCCGTCCCTTCTGTACCCAAAACCTACCAGTGAACCAAGACAATCACGATATTTTGACGAAGTGAACCGCATGCTATCACTGCAAAGCCCATCAGCATCATCACCATGTTGGAGAAAACACGCATCGCCACTTCTTCCTCGAGGGTATTTGGACTCCACGGTCATTGGATCGGCATTGTTTGCAATGATTTCGGTGAATACGTGCTTGAGAACTTCACGACTCACTCCCTGGAACTTGAACGCGTCAGGTTCTTCCGCCGCAGTTCTCGGTTCAGGTGCTATATAGTAGAAGATAAGTAAATGCCATAATCGGCTTCTCATTCAAGTTTGACCTTACCTTCATGTAGCGGCATATCAACCTTGCTGCTTTCGTTGGCTTTGACCGCTGCCCCCAAAATTTGACCAAAAATGCTCTCTTCGCATCCTGTCAAGAGGAACTTGATTCGTGTGAAGATCTCAGAACGAAGGAGACATCTGATGTTCTGATTCTCGACATACTTCCTGATATCGCAGGCCTTGAACAAGTCGGACACTTGTTTAAGCTGCTTTTCTGCGAAACAGATTGTAGGGAAAGCCAACTCATTCAAGCTGAAGTTTCGAGACTTCCGAACTAAATCCGCTGGTAGTGCCGAGTTTATCGACCTTGCGTATGAACACCCGGCACTTTGCAAGCGTATTGGCGTCCAACGTTGTAGTCTTCGAAAGCCGGGCCTTTGCATGTTCGAGCACATTGATCATCCTGATTTGGTAGTCCAAAACGTCTCTCATCTTCTTCGCATAAGCCAAATTAGTCGGGTGAAGAAACAAATCGTGACCGAAAACCATTGTAGCTCAGATTGACGTTAGTGAGAGTGGGAGTTGGGGTTGGTGGGAGCGGGTTTCATTCGGTGTGCAGATACATGAATAAGCCAGTCAAGCCGCTTCTGTCTAGGATGCTCCACGACCTACCAAGGAAGGCAGCCACCTCTGGTTCCATCTGGTGTTAGCCTGTCAAACAACATGTGGGTCCAAGAGACGATCTAGTGACCACTGGACAGGGTATTGTTGAGGTGAGATACAAGCGGGAAGGAAGAAAGCCCAGTCATCCTCGGACTCCATAGGCAATAGTGAGTTTGTTGCTTTGTTCGCCTCTACCCAGTCTGGGTATCTTCCACTCCTCTCCCAGTCCACGATGGCAGACACTTTGTACGAGTCATCATCCCCCCGCTGGACTAAGATATTCTGAGGGCAGAGATCTCCGTGCGTGAACACAATTGACGCATTCTGTCTCTTCCACCAGTCTTTCAGAAAATCGAGATAGACTTTTCCGCCATAATGTGGATTCGAAAACAGAAAGTCGATAAACTCGGCGTTGGTAAAGATTGGGGTCTTGCATGTCCTGACATGGCGTCGAGCGTCTTGAACACCTTCCCCGCCAACTCCGCCGAGGGGCAGCCCCGGTGGGATTTCCATCCGTAGTTTCTGAAGAATTGTTTTCAAATTCTCGGAAATCTCCATCTTTTGAGTGCTATTGAGTTGGGTCCAAACAGTGTCAAGTCCAATGCCGGGCATGTATGTCATGAATATGTACGTGTAGAGGGAATCTGACAGCATTCCAAGAGCCCTCGGTGCTGGGATATCGGGTATGTTCTTCTCGAGATACTTCATGCTCGTGAATTCGGTGGAATTGGACGTCCGTGGAATGATTTTAAGGACAATGTCTTTGTTGCACTTGATCACAGCCAGATTGGGGGAGATTTCAGACTGCCAGAGTACTTCCCCGTCTTGTCTGACCTTCTGGATCTGCCGGATCGCAGAAACTCCAGATTCGGATTGTAAGAAGCGTTGAAGAGCAGGGGCCAACTCAAATGTGGTAAGGGTCTGACTGGGGGCAGGCTCAGGAACGTCTCCGATCGCGCGCTCTGCAGACTGAGTGGTGTGGGTGACAATGGTAGCCTCAGATATGTCTGCTGTCGAACGCTCTTCAAGCTGACGACCGTCAAACTCTCGTTTCTCGGCAAGACGTTTGGAATAGTTGCTCGGAAACCGAGTAGTGAGATCAATTGTAGGGTCATCGGAAAACGCAGTCGTCAGCAGTTGAAGGACTTTGCGGTTGAAATCTTCAGAGGCTGAAGGGGTATTACTTGCAATGTTCCTTCTCTTTCCGTGGTGGAGCGCTTCGTCCGCACTCATGGTTGTAATGAGAAGAGGGTATTTATCACGGGCACGGCGACTTATGGATCTATGCCAAAGAAGATATGCTGATTTGATACTGTAAACTTGAACAAAGAGAGGCTAACTAACTATGGAGGTGCGTGTGGGACCGATAAGTGCGTTGTGCGCACTTCCGCGCAGCGCTAACCCGATCCGGCGAAGCCTTGGCGGACTGGCTGGACAATAGTACAGGCAGTCCACTCGACGTTTATCCGATGTGCCAGTCACGTGTGGGTAGCACGTACAGGTAGTATCTAAACTATGATACTACTAGATCTAAATACCCTTTTTCTACTATAACTACTAGGCCCTATAGAGTGCGAAGTAGTTATATTTCCGAAGCACACGATCCACGAAGACCTAGGTGTAGCCGGCCATTAATTGTATGCAACATACGATATGCTCTGTGCTGTGGTCATATGTATTCTAGCAGGAACGGATGATGAGATTACTGGCAGGTGCATGAGGGCACCCCCGACGCGTCCTCGCGAGGACCTCCTTCAGCGATGGGAAACAGCGCGCCTTGACGTCTAATACCTTCCACGTGGATAACGAGACGTCAGGACCAGTGACTAATCGGGAGGCACGATGCTTAACTGGGGAGGTGGATTTCTATTTGTGAGCTGGAGGGATGAACTATTAAGGGGAGAGTTTGTCGAAGGCACGGAAGGATGGAGAGTGGAGAGACACTCGACATAACCGAAGCCAATAGGAGGTCACGATCGAGGTTGCAGTAGGATCTTGCGGTGTGGAGTGCTTGCATTAGCTGGAAATAGAAGAATCGGTCATTCGAAAGAGGCTATTCCCAGGCTTGGGGACGACTCACAGAGCTCGTCACTCACCGGTGATCGCCGGATCAGCTACATGGTAGGGAAATGCCCGAGCCCTCCCCCAAAGAAACGAATACAATAACACAATCACATATGGAACTCCATCACGCCAGTCATATGTCCCATGTGCGGCCTCCATCAGCCGCTGTTCCCTCCGCCTTCCTCACATCTCTCAGCCTTCGGTGTTTTCTCCGCGCCGCGCGCGCTTCGAACTCCTCGTAGGCGCAGTGCTGTTTGCCCCCTTGCCCCGCGGGCGTTTTGGTCGCGAGTGTGGCTGGGTTTCGTCAGGAGTTTGGGTAGTGCACTTGTCGATCCTGATCAGGTCGAGCGCCATGAGCGTGTCGTACTTGTCGCCGAGTACTCGTTTCAGCTCATTCTTTGGCAGCTTTTGGAGTTTCTCTTGTGTGGCTTTGACATCCGACTCCCAGTTGCGTTGACGTTTTTCCCACTCTTTCAACGTCTTCGTATAGCGGACTTCACCCTCACCACTGCCGCTCCCAGTCTCGAGAAAACCGAAGTGATATCTTACGTGTCTTTGCTCGTCAGCGGTCAGGGCGATCGTTTTTTCCTTCGCTTCAGGGTCCTTTAGGAAGGCGTTCAGCTCTGAACACGCCTTACACTGGGAAGAATAGCATTTGGACACTTCCGCCGGGCGAGCCCAGTCTTCTGGCTTTGACGGCTCTTTGTCCACGATCTTGGTGATGTAAGCTTCCACGAGCGACTGGAAGCAAGTCTGCACCTCTTGGGAATCTGTATTCACCGATGGAAGCAGTTCCTTCATCATCGGCCATAGAACTCCTATCACTGTATCCTTCTTGGCATTGGAAGCCTGTTTTGAAAGCTGCCGCAACAGATTGGAAGCTGAGTCCTCGTCGTGCGCCAATGCCCGCGTGTAGAAATCTCGAATGAGTCCGTCGGTGTTGATGTGGTATAGACGCTTTACGTATGCGTAGTAGCGGTCGAAGTCGAACGTCGAGATTGCGAATTCTGAAATGACACCAAATAGGTCGAGGAGGAATCCCTTCCGGGCATTTTCCGGATTCGATAGTTCGAGGAGGAGCTCGACATTCAGCGCATTCACGAACGCCTTGCCTTCTGTGAAGCCATTAACAAAACTCATGACTGCTTCGTCTATCTTCTTTCTATATAAGTGGTTAGTTATAGAAATTCGATTTGTGGCTGGAAACTCGGAGGGACTCGGATTCTCTTACCTCTGTTCTGGGGTGTATTGGATTTCGAGGTCCAAGACAATTTCCTTGATTGTGGCAGCGTCTTGTTCTTCCGTGCAACTCTCGCACATATCAAGCGTCTTAATCAGCTTGTCGCTGTACCACTGCTTCCAGTACTCCGCCTTCGCCGGGTCTTTTCGGCCAATGTTGTTTCTACAAAACCCCTTGTAGAAATGGGTTAGACCCTTGTAGACACCACAGAAAGTGCCATATTTTGTCAAGGATTTGAAGATGCTAGAGAGGGCGCGCATGTTAGCGGTGCTATTCATCAAGCAGTTCAGCGATATTGGGGCGAGTCTTACTCGTCTACCTCAATTGCGGCATCCTGGAGATCAATCAGTGCACCGAGTGCAGACCAGGAGTTATAATCCCAGGCCTCGAGAGTTCTCTTCCGCGCTTCCTCGAAGAGAGGCCAGTCACCGAGAGACGCGGCGGTAACTGCAGCATAACCGAGGTACACATCGTTCGCCGCTTCGGCGGCAAACCCTCGATCCAAGATTATGCGGCAAAGGCGAACAAGTATCTTTTGCAGCGTCGTCTTGGTGTTGTCGTTGATACCTGCCAGTAAATCGCTCATAACTCTGTCTACCTCTTTCGGAGATTTCGGGTTGAAGAGGGGAGCCTCCAGGGAGTCTGCCCTGACAATAACAAGCACCTGACATTAGACAAACATTGTTAGCATCGTCATGCTTGTGATGTTACGTTGCTTCGATTTCAGAAAGCTTACCATATCCGAGTAGGTTTCCTCTATGTCTCCATGTTGATTTCCCATGTATCCTCCCCCGGCGCGAAAGTCCGGGTCTCTCTGATAGTTGATGGAGACCAAAAGCGAGGTTTCGTCGATGTCCACCTTAAATGGAGATAGCTTGAAGCCCTCGAGGCTACAGACGTGGTGCAAATATGTCCGGCGAATCATGTCGTATTCACCGCCCTCGTCGTTTGCCCAGCACTTGTACTTGTCGAGCTGGGCAAGGAGCAGATAGAATTTGCCGTGCCGGTCACAGCTGTCGGCAAGGCAGCGAGCGTGTTGGTAATCGAGGCCTTTCAGGCTGGAAAGACGCAAGTTTCTCTGTGTGTACTGATGATCGAGAGGATAGACAAGAAAGTCTGGCGGATCTTGTAGCGTTTCCCACGATGACAGGGACTCTACCAGACTTTGGATCTGAGAATCTAGCACCGAGGCTGATGGGCGAGGGCTCTCGTAGCTCTCGTAATCGATGATGAGGTTATACGCAAGGGCCCACCGGTATCCTGTCTGAACTGGCTTGATCTTTGTACCAATGAGTACTGGGTCGCCTTAGAGAGCCAAGAAGATAACCTACCTCGTGGGTGACGTCTGCATACCAAGCAAGGTAGTAGGAATCATACGCTGACGTTTCAGCGGTAGATAGTTCCAATGAATCTTCCCCATGCTGCAAGCATACCGCACCGCCCGTATGTTTGGAAGGAAGGCAGATAACTAGGGTTCCAAACATGCCCGGACTCTTCTCAGTACTATCCAAGACTGTCAGCCCTCCGTTACGAAGCTATGTTCCGAGACGCAACTTGACCTACTCTTTGTGAGGCTTGAACATGGCTCCTGGTTCGTAGAGAAGGTGCTTGTATAGCTCCGCACGAACATTGCTCCCCTTAGGAGCAGGCTGTACTCCGAGCTCATCAACGACACGCTGAACAAGTCCGTTGACAAAACCGTCCCATTGTGGGTTCTGGAAGCTGATTCTCTCTGCGCTAATCTGCAGCGTCTTTCTCACCGTCTCGTCCACTAGCGTTTCTCTGCGCGTTTTGCTGTGCTTGCCAAAGGGTGCCTTGTCACTTTTGCTGGCGAGGTTTTGAGCTGCTTCTTCTGACAGCGGCAGGGCGATAGGCTCGCCGCCATCCACGCAGATGCCTGGGATCGGGAAGGAATCAAGGACATTGCCAGTTGCAAAGGATCCTGTCGCTCGGATTTCGCCGATGCGCTCGAGGAGAGTTTGTCGGAAGTCAGCTTCGTCTTTGCTTAGTTCTTCGTAATCGCAGAGCGAACTATCCTCCGAATACCTCCCCATTTTGGCACCTGAGTTCGAGTTGCAGTCTTGTCTGAGTGTCTGAGGATTCTTTGTCGACGGTAGGAAAGCTAGTTGTGTGGAAGGAAAAGAATTAGAGAAGAAAACAAAGTGTCTCGTCACTTAGCCTGCGGAGAGGAAGAGAATGAGGAAGCCTTGGATATCACGGGCACGGCGACTTATGGCTGATCTGATACTGTAAACTTGAACAAAGAGAGGCTAACTAACTATCGCTAACCCGATCCGGCGAAGCCTTGGCGGACTGGCTGGACAATAGTACAGGCAGTCTGCCCGACGTTTATCCGATGCGCCGGTCACGTGTAGGCAGCACGTGCAGGTAGTATCTAAACTGTGACAACGGTGGACGTCCATGCCCGAATCACGTGATAAACGTACAGTCATTGTACTTTTGTCACGTGATCTGGCGAGCTGTGGCGTGTGACAAAAGGACCCACGTGATGTGTCACGTGGAGTGTAATGACTCAAAAGAGGAAACTCTTCAGGAGGAGTCTGCCTTGATCTCACTTCTGCCTGCGGTCACGCTTTCCTGTATCTCCCGTATGCGCGCACGAAGCTCAGCATTGTCCTCCATGGCTCACATCATGTGTGTCGAATCCGTGTGTCTCGGCAACTTAGTTGCCCGGATACACCGTGCGCTGCACCGCACCCACGCCGCGCGACAAATGCACACCATCACTCTAATTTCTGCATCCAGCCACTGCTACACATGGCTGGACGGAGTGTGAGTGCACACAATTCAACAGAGAGTGCACTCTCAAGCCAAGCTGCACTCAAGGGCCATGTCGATATCAACGAAATCCCCACATTCCTTTCGGTTTCATGGTGCGCGAAAAGGAGTCACTGTCCCTGCCGTCCGCCAGTCTAGATATCATGTCCTGGAGCTAACCTTCAGAGTGTCGATGAACTGCCATACTGATGCAACATCGTCGTCGCACACGTAGAGGAAATTGGATTCCCTGAACATATACCCATGTATAACACTTGCAGGAATGTGGGCCTCGAAAACCTTGTGACCTTCCCTTAAGGGCGCTTCTGTACTGCGGCTTTTATCTCACTGTTTGAACTCACCTGTTCTAGGGCTGTTGTGTTTAGGCTCAGTTGCCCAGTACGGGGCCGCAGCTCTTCTGAACTCGTTGTTACTCTGGCAGGGGCATCCTCCAAAAGTGGTTCCATAGCGTGTGTTTGTGTCGCTCGGCGTACAGTCACATCCCCTCTTTTCAAAAGTGCCCTTTTCAAGATGCGTGTGCTGTTGACTGGAATCCTAGGGGGAGTGTGCGTTGCGGTGGCTGTAGTAAGCTCTCTCAAAGTCCTAGAGCTGCGAGGCTATTACTTGCAACGTCCGCTTTCACCGCTGTAGGCTCAACCTTGGGTCCGCCTCTCGGGATCTTCTGTGGCATTTGCACATCCTGGTCTATCTCAGCCAGGAAGCCTCGCTGGAGCTCGACTGCGATACACTAGAGAGTGGTCTTCATCATGGGGGGGAACGACAAGGGCAAGGTTGTCTTGAAGGGCAAGACGAACTTTGCATTACGGCTACCCGTGATTCATATGCAACTTCGAGATGCGGCTCTCTCCAAAGACCCTGTGAGACCCCCCCGGACTATGAATGCCGAAGAGGCATTCAAAGCGACCGGTAACTTCTTCATTGCAGAGACGAGAGCTCGTTCTGTTGACGAAAAAGGCGAGGTGGTCGCGTTCGATAAGTAGACTATTGAACAACACGGTACACAATGGCATGCTCGACAGTTAGAGCGATTCGAGAATTGGGAGGTCATCGACAGCAAGGCATTTGGTATTATATACAACCATTGCAACGACACTTCGAAAGCTATGAGAAGACGGCCAAAGGAAAGTTCTTACCGAAGCATACCAACAATCCGGTATACAGGCACTGTTCGACCAAGTCGTGAAGCTTGGCCAGCTTAAGATGAAGAGCTGTAATACTCTTGAAGAGGACGTCAATAAAGTCAAGGCATGCAGAATGAGTCTCGATGCACTGGGACAGAAGATCTCTGAGGACTTCTGGATCGCGCTATTTGCTGCTGGTCTGGGAGAGGGCTTCGATATTTCATGCAATGGGCGGTTAAAGAGTCAACACTCGATGATCTTATCAGCTATGCCTTCTCTGAAGAGGCAAGACGCAAGAACAACGCTGCCTCGAATGGTAATCAACAGCAATCGAATGCTTTTCGAGCACAAGGCCAGCGATAAGGTGGTGGTCGCAATACCAACCAGTCTGGCCAAAACAACAACAATTCTTCGAATAACAACAACCAGTCCTCTACTAATGACGGCGAGACTAACTGGGCCTGTCGCACATATAAGACGAATAAGCATGCATGGAAGAACTGTTATCACAACCTAAAGAACGCAAAGAAGAAGGAGGGCAACAAGACCTCTTCTCAACAGCAAAATGGTGGTGCAAATGCAGCCATAATCGATTAACTCACTCTGGAGGTGTTACACTAACTGCAGGTTATAAGAGAGGGTAGAGAGTCTGGGGGGGTGTCTGGTAATGCCTCCTCACCACTATACAGTCAATACGCCATGCACATCAATGTCGACGTGAGTTGCTGGTCCAGATGATAAGGACAATGGCTGGTTGATTGATAGCGGTGCATCCCATCATGATAAGCGTCATTATCTCAATTACACGGTCTCGAATATGTCTGCAACACTCGCAGATGGCAGGACTATTGAAGCAGAGGGGTTTGGCGACGTTATTCTTGAGTGCCTTCGCAAAGGTGTTGTTGTTCAACAACGTCTGGTTCTTTCCAGACCTCAACGTCAATCTTCTCTCTGTGAGGGCACTGGCCGACTAAGGAATGACTCCAGTCTTCCTCAAGCTTGAAGGGATTGAAGGGATGAAGGGCTGTGTGAGATTGTCCGATATTGATTCCAAAGGACGAAAATATCTCCTCTCGACTACAGGGGTAACCTCATCAATACTCGATACCGAAAGAGAGGCAACAGCCTTTGCAATTACTAGAAAGCATTCGGCAAAGCTGTGGCATCGCCGTATGGGTCATCTCTCTATCGATTATCTCAAGAAGCTTCGCAGGTGCGCAACTGGCGTAAAATTCGACGACAAAGGCCATAGCAGCTGTGAGGACTGCATTTTGGCGAACCAAACTCGATCACCACGCAATGGTCGCACCGGTGGTATTTCGACCGCAAGAGGACAGCTTCTTCATACTGATGTTGCTGGTCCCATTGAACCTCAATCGCTGCAAGGCAACAAATACTTCTTAACGGTCACAGATGACTACGCAAAGGCTGCTTCGGTTGATTTCCTCAAGGAGAAGTCTGACGCTGTGGGCTTCATGAAAGCCTATCTCAACGGCGGGTCGATGAAAGGCTTTCCGGTTCAGAAGGCTCGTCTTGACAACGGAGGCGAATACGACGGCTCGGAACTGAAGGCGTTCTTGTTGCAATCGGGTCTGTATGAAGAAGGAGACTGTTGCATATTCGCCTGAGTCAAACGGCGTTGCGGAACGACTGAATCGCAAAGTTCGAGCTATGAAGAGAGATGCTGGCCTTCCCGACTTTCGATGGGAGGTATTGACAGCTATTACAGCCTGTCATCTCCCCAACCGAAGCCCCAATCGCTCTATTGGGTTCAAGACGCCTTATGAAATGCTTCATGGCGTGAAACCGGATCTCTCGCATCTTCGCATCGTTGGAAGTAAGGCATATGCCCTTTATTCCTAAAGAGAGACGCCAGGGTAAGCTGGCAGACCGATCCAGGCTGACTATCTTGGTCGGGTACACAGAATCACCCTCTATTTACTTGGTATAGGACTCACAAGCCCGCCGAGTAGTGAGAACGAAAGACCTTATAATAGAGGAGGATGAGGATCACGTCTTTATACCACAGCGTGAGGAACTCGAAGAGGACAGCGAGGACGACATTTTTGAAGCTCCTCTAGTATACCCGCGCGAAGAACCTCTCGACTTCCATCTTCCTCAAACACGACCGGGCCTTAATGTTCAGGAACCTCCTTTACCTCAAGAGGAACAATTACGGGATGAGACTGAACCTCCGCAATACCAGGACGATACAGAGGTTCTGGGGGGGGGGCAAGAGCAGCCTCAACCGCAGCCGCAGCTGAGACGTTCAACAAGAGCTATTCGGCCAACTGAAAAGGTTCGAGAGAACCAACGATAACGTGATGAAGGCATTGCGGCGTCTGTTGTGCAGATGAATATGAACGCAGCTGCTGTTACAGGTCACAAGGTGTTGACTTACAAACAAGCCGTTGAGGGTCCAGATAAAGCTCGCTGGCACCACACAATCAAGATGCAATGCGAGGCATATGTTGACAATGGCACATGGGAGGTTGTCAAGAGAGACAACAGTATGAACGTTCTTATAGGCGAGAAACCAGACCGTCTGAAGGCAAGATGGGTCGTTCACGGCAATAAACAGATTAAAGGCCTCGACTACAATGAGGTCTGTGCAACGACAGCGAGATCTGGCTCTATTCGACTATTGCTAGCAATACAGTGCCTCGAGAGGCTCGAATCCGTATAACTGGACGTCGTTGACGCCTTCCTCAATGCCAAACTGGTAGAGGTTGTGTATATGCAGCATCCAAAGGGTTTTGAGAGACCAGGAACGTGCTGCCGACTGCTGAAGGCCTTGTTTGGTCTCTGTCAGTCTCCAAGAGAACGGTACCATCATATCTCACAAAAACTCGCCCAGATGGGCTTCAAACAGTGCAAAGGAGGATGCATCTGTCTTCATAAACTGAACCAACAGGGTGTAATAATCATCTTGTACGTCGATGATTTGGCCTTGTTCGGCGACAACAGAGAGAAGATCCTCCACGCAAAGCAACAACTACAAGCTGAGAGATCTTGGCCAACTGGAGGGCATTTGTCGGTATTCAAGTCTTGCGTCTGCCAGGAAAGGCCTTCATTCATCAGACAGAGTACTGTGCCAGCAGCATTCTTGAGAAGTTCGGTCTCATCAGCCATCAGAGCTGTTTCGACACCATGGAACGACAAGCTGGTGCTGTTACCAAGAGAGGAGGGCATTCCTCAACCAGTTCTGGCTTGACAAGGAGCCGAAGACAGTGGTATCGTTACCTTGCTCGGATCCGACCTAAGGCACGCCCTCGATATCAGTCCTGCACGGAAGGAGGAGATACTGTAAGTAAGCGTCAGCACAAGATGCGTCAGTCACCATGGAAATAACCCACAATCCTGAAGATGACGGTATCCTCAACCTCAATTTCGGAGCGCCCGAAGGGTATTATAGAAAAGAGAAGCTGTTCGACTAATAGAACTTCGAATCATGTGTCCATCAAGGACAACGCCCCCAGCAAGCCACTCTCCTCAAGACAATGCAGGCCTTAAAGGCACGCAAGACATCCTCATTCAGAACTCCCGCCGCTCGGACAAGCCGGGCGACGGATGTTCCACTGGCGGGGTGTGAAATTGACACCCCCCGGGACTCGACGACCTCTCACGCCCGGGGGTAGTCAGAACAGTCATCTTAGTCGCCTACCTCCTCACACCAAACGAGGTCGACAAACAGACTACAGAAGAGAGCCTCAAACGGGGGTGGCCCGCTGCACCCGAGGAACACGGCTTGGACAAAGAGTGTGAGTGCAAGTGCACACGGTTCAACAGAGAGTGCCCACGGCCCACGGCTTGGACAAAGAGTGCGAGTAGACACGGCTGGACAGAGGGTGCCCACGGCCTACGGCCCACGGCTCGAACAAAGATTACCTTCCTAGACTAGGCTGCACCAGGCCTACAGCTAGACAGAGGCGGGCCCAGCGCCTCCGGCTCGAACAAAGAGTGCACCCCCTAGCCAGGCTGCACAACGCCCACGGCCACGGCTTGGACAAAGAGTGCGAGTAGGCACAGAGGATTCCCAAGGCCCAAGGCCCACGGCTTGAACAAAGATTGCACTCCTAGAAGAGGCTGCACAGGGCCTGGCTTGAGAGTGCACTCTCGGTTGAATCGTGTGCACTTGCACTCTTTGTCCAAGCCGGTCTGCCTGGTGCTCTCTTTTAACACTCTCTGTCCAGTCGTGTGCCTTGGGCACTCTAAACCCTTTATGCATTCCGAAAGGTCTTTGTAATCAAACCTCTCTATTCGCTCTCTGTTCGGTCTCCGTCCCTCAAAACTCGACCGCGTCAACCCCTATTATTAATAACAGGGGTGAGGGTAAAAGGAGGCGCGTTCTGACTCAAAAAGGGTCAGAACTCAATCTCCGGAGATCCGCCCTCAGCGCATCAGACCTCGAGAACAGATCACTCACCGAAGACTCGGAGAGGGCCATAGCCGAAGAGGGATACGATATATCAATCCCGTCAAACTCAGATATGACCTCTGAGGAAGGCGCAGGACTCAATAGAGGGTATGATGATGGAGAAGCCTTATTCATGAACACCCCTCTACTAGCCACTACAGCCACCCAGAAGTTATCAGTACTCAATGGAAGAAAGGCCTAGCGATCCTCAGCGCCAACCTCCGCAAAGAAGACGGATGCTCAGTCAGCTCTTAAGCACGACGTTTTCGCCATTCAGGAACCGGATCGACAATACCACCTTCCCGGACCTGATCAGCCAAAGCTAACTTCACCCTCGTCTCGCCCAGAACAGACCCGACAGGGGAAGGCTAGGGCATATACATCGCGGTGAACAAGCAAATCCCCCAGAGGCTCGGGAACACTGAACTGTTATATGTCGAGAGACGTATGCGCGGTCAGCATCGCTATCACCGATAGAGCCCCCTCGTGAGCCGCTTGTACAATGCTGGTGCTCGTCGATGGCAGCTTCAGCGAGCCTGCCAGGGTAGAGTTGTGGGGGTGCCTGGACACCTTCGAGGATGCTATCGCCCATGACTCGCCCAGATCCGAAAGACCTTGCGGTATATCTCCTCGTCTGAGTAGCCGTGGCTCTTTTCGTTCTCAAAGACCAGCTGCGCAATGGTCAGGTTGTGCTTGTGGCATAAATGTAACAAGCTGGCAGCGTTGCGGAAGCCCACCACCTGGTGGTCTGGAGCATCTACAACGAAAACGTCGCGGAAGGTAGTCTAGCGGCGAGCACACTCCTTCAAGCTATCCCTGCAACCAAAGGCCACTGCGAACATCTAGTGGTAGGCGACTTTAACCTCTATCACCCCATATGGAGAGGGGGAGGCCCGGAGGTTACACCCAACACCGAACAAAGACTCAATTGACCCTCTCGTGGAACTGATGGCAACCACCCCGATGACGAGTATGCTGGAACCAGGCACAATCACATGGTAACAGGGGCTTATCGACCTCGCACTGGGCACCGCGGGGGTCGAAGAAAGAATGGTCCGGTGCATCATCACAAGGGAGAACCCACCTTATGGGAGCAGATAAAGGAGTGGAAGATCCAGAGTGATGTCGATTCAAGTCTGTGAGACGGAGGCCGTGGAGATTAACCCCCTCCCTCCCCCTGGCAGGCTACGGCAATCGTCCATATTGGATATCTCGGCGAGGTCGAAGAATTGAGGTTGGGAGCGTTGAACGAGCGGGGCTAACTTCACTTCGGCAGTCGAGCACGCTACTCGCTCCTAATGAAGCGTTGCACGGCTAAGCAGGAGTGTCCGGGTGGCTTTCTCGTTCTTCAGGTACCCAAGCTTGTACAACACTGGGCGATTTGACGAGCTTCCACTTTCCAAGACCTTGAAGCAAGCTTGGAGCCGGTGTACACCATGGTTCGAACCATCAGCCTCCCAGGCAGGGTCCCTACTTCTCTATGATCAATTCCAGGACAATCCACCTTGCTCAGGACAAAATCTAGCCAGGACTACGTCACTGCACACATCAAGGTTCAGCTCGACATGCACGAATGTGGAGGAGACATCGACGACTCACAACTCAAAACGAAGCTTCTTCGGGGTCTCCCAGCATCATGGAATAGATTCATGGAGCAATTCCGCTATGAGCAGAGCTCTTCGTCCACCCACTTACAGGCTGTTGGACTCTAAGTCGGACCACCGTGTAATGCACCAACCGTGTAATGCAACGGCCCCGCATTTACGCGTGAGGCACGCGTTCTTGCAACTATCACTCTTTCATATTACACCAGCATACCACCACCCAGTCTCCTCTTGTTCATACTCGATTAATATGGCCTCTGACAGCGAACAGACCCTCCAAGAGGCCGTCAGCGCCTTTAAACGCGGCGATTACCATTCTATTCGCGCCACAGCGACGGCATACCGCGTTGACCATACCACCATGAGCCGTCGACTGAGAGGAGGGCAAACTCGACATTCAGCAAGAGAAGGCCAACAGTTACTATCCTCTACACAAGAGGACCTCCTTGTTCACTGGATTATCGATCTCGATCACGCTGGCGCCCCCCCAACCTTCTCTCAAGTACGCGAATTCGCAGGCCTCATCTCGAAGGCCTCAAATGGACCATCTTCAGTCGGCGTAAACTGGGTAACACGCTTCCTTACACGTCATCCAGATATAAAATCAAAGGTAGGAAGGAAGATTGAATACCTCCGTGTTGAGAACACTAGTCCAGATGCCCTCCAAGCCTTCTTTACCTTCTTCCGCGCTGTTATTACTCGGCACCAAATTAAACCAGCCAATATATGGAACTTCGATGAATCCGGACTGGCTATGGGGGTCTGCGCCAACCAGAGGGTTATTGGTGCAACCAATAAGAGACGTTCATATCGCAAGACGCCTGAAAATCGCGACTGGGTTACAATAATCGAGGCCTGCTCGGCGGAGGGCCATTTTATCGATCCGCTGGTGCTATTTAAAGGCAAAGACCTTTAGTCAACATGGTTCCCGCATAACTCACCCTCGAATTGGCATTATAAATGCACAGAGAACGCCTTTACAACAAACGAAGTCGGATTGAGCTGGTTACAAGAGATATTCCTCCCCCAGACCGTAAACGGCACCGCAACCCGATTACTCCTTTGCGACAACCACAGCTCTCATATTACTGTTGCGTTTATGTTCGAATGCTTTACCCATAATGTCCAGCTGGTATATATGCCTTCGCATTCATCACACGTCCTTCAGCCCCTTGATGTTGGTGTCTTTTCAGTCCTTAAGCGCAATTATCGCAAGAGTATTACTAATCTCTCAAGATTCGTCGAAACAACCCCCGTCCAACGCCTTGAATTTATCGAATTCTATAAATCAGCTCGAGCAATCACTCTTACGCCTCAATATATTGAAGCTGGATGGAAGGGTTCTGGACTATACCCATATAACCCTCGGAAAGTCCTCCGATCCTCACAGCTAGTACAAACCCCCGAAACCCTCACAATAGCACCACAAACACCACGATCTCACAAGCGCAAAGCATCTGGAGAGGTTCTTACAGTCACACCGCATAACGGGCGTCATTTACAAGCACAGGCGATAAACCTTATTCCGGATATTGCGGCTCAAAAGGGCACCCGGTTATTTGTGCGCAAGGCGGCCAGCAAGATCGACCAGCTTATATTGCAGTCAGCGCAACAGTCCCTCCAAATTCAGCAATTATCGGTTCAAATAGCCCAAAAGACGACCACCAAGCGTGTACGGGTTAACTGATATCGACTCGAACAAGGCCTTTGCTTCAATAGTTGAGATAAAAGAGGCACAAGACCGAGCCCTGGCGCGCCAGGAGGCATGGGACAGGGTCGATAGAGATAAAGAGGCCCAGTTAACCTCTGAGGCATTGCAACAGGCCGAGTTCACAAGCCTCTGCAACGTGTTCCATATATATATATGACGTTGCTGGCGCTGATAATTAACATATTGCGGTATGACTATGTGTGAGAGATGAATGCGGGGCTGTTGCATTACACGGTTGGTGCATTACACGGTGGTCCGACTTATAATCATGTTGCATTGTTTCTATGAACTATGAATCGTGCTGTCTTTGGTGTGGCCAATGTGCGCGCAATGCAGTACAGGTGATCGCGCTAAGCTTTGTACTCATACTTCGAGTCCTGTATCGACCAGATGTCAAGGGATAACCTAGTTGTGGAATACTGTTACTATCACTACGGTCTGCCTATCCTAATAGGCCGTCGACGCCTAACAGCAGTGCAAAATACCGTGAAGTTGCGAACATGCAAAATGAATTGCAAGTAGACCGAACTTCCCAAGGTAAGAAAAATGTGCTGCCACCTACATAGAACTTGCATTAGTTAGCGCTAAGTTTTTCATTAGACGACTTCAGGGGTAGGCCGTAGGAGTCCGACCGACGGCGCGCGCAGCTAACCTAATTAGGCATAATTCGTACTCCTTTACTAGGGGGGCCGTTAAGATTGTAAACGCGTTCATTTTTGATATTTTGTTATAGCTGAATTAAAGCTAACGGTGTACGACTAAATCAATCGATTAATCAATCATACACTCTGTGTTGGGAAACAGATACTGGCGTTCCGTTGTCGTAGAACGGGCCATCTGTTTCTGTCTACTACCGTGTGTGTCTCTCACAAACTCATCCACCCGCTCGTACCCGCCGCTGCTCCTGGCACGAAATAGTTTGCTGCCTGAGATCAGGCCTGACAAGATCATCACCCGTGCTTTCTTTCTTATCCACGCCACGTCCTCCTCGACCGTGCTTTCTTTCTTATCCACGCCACGTCCTCCTCGACTTGGATCCACAGCGAGCTTCAGCCTCCTGCTGACTCCCAGCTCGGCGCGGCCCACTCACTAGGAGGAACATGGCCTCGCATCTTTTTCCGATAGGTAAGTGTTTTTGCAATGCTTTCAAGTATTTCGGGAGACAAGACGATCGATCCTATCTCTAGACAGCGCGTACACCCTTTTCTAAACAGACCTGTGTGATGGGAATTCCTTACAGCCAAGCAAGCTTACTCATACTCTCCGCGAGTTGTTCCATCCTTTCTCGCGCGCAGTCGCGGTGCAGCGCCCGGGCAGGGCAACACACACGGACTCGACACGTACAATGTGAGTCATGGATGTCCGACAATGCTGAGCTTCGTGCACGCATACGGGAGGGGAGATACAGGAAAGCGTGGCCGCGGACAGAAGTGAGATCTTGCAAGGCAGATTCCTCCCGAAGAGTTAGTTTCCTCTTTCATTGGAGGCGAGACCGACCCCCTCTGCCATACTTTCCGACATAAGGGACCTTATGTGTCGGTCTGTGCGAGACACGTACAGGCGGGCAGAGGAGGCCGAAAAGAACGCTGCTTCTCGTCACAGAGAGGTGCCTGTGTATCCTCTTGTCGGGCGTGTCGGTTAGTCTTAGAAAGGGTCCTAGGAGAAGACAACTCAGGTGAAGACGTTTTCACAGCCCTCGAGCACGGCGGACACAGTGTACATGGACTTCAAGGACTGGCTGGCACAATTCCTACGCTCTAAACGCCGACAAGAATACAAAGTCGTACAAACCTGCGCGTACCGAAACCTTCCGGCGAGGACTTCCGGAATATAGTAAATATAGTAGCTAGCCGCGCCTCCGCGATAGGAAGGAGACCGACCTGCAGGATAGAAAACATCAAGGCTTTTTCCTTTTTTTTTCTTTTCTTTTTTTTTTCTCTACTCCTAGAAGCTACTTAAAGCTTATGTCGGGGATACTATCTAACTATTCTTAAGTAGGGAAAACCCTCACGGGGAATAAAACCTACTATCTACTATTCCCATGGGTTCCGCTTCGTACCGTGTGTCTGAGTACCTTTACAGGCAGCTCAGGATCATCGTAATATATAGACTTAGTCTATGGTTACGGGAGGTTACGTGTGGTACCTCCCCTTCCTAGTCCCTATCCTAGGGCCTTCAGGTTTCCGGGCTCGTCCTGTTACGACCGGTTCCGTATGGTTCCTTCCGTCCTTTGTATAGGGGTTACTATTAGTTGCGATTAGTTATAAGAGGTCCCTCCGCGCTAGGTGAGGCAAGGGTGAGGTGAGGTGAGAGTGAGGTGAGAGTAAGGTGAGGTGAAATTAATTGTGTTGAGATTTTTGCGGGCGAGTTGCGAAAGGTTACGGACAGTCTCGTTGGTGCCCCCGGGGTATATATGTCGGCCCTCCTGTCTTCTTTTCTTTCCTTCCTTCTTCTTATATACTATATTCTTCCTTAACATTAAGGCTTTGTTGTCGCAAGCGCCTGAGGCAATGAATTCACACTGTAGAGTGGCTCCGGGCGGCCATAGTAAGATGCAGAGGAGTGTTGAGCCCGGAGAGGGAGCACAGGCTTGCTTGCACACATAGGTCACCCATTCGTATCGTCCGACGGGGACCTAAACGTAGTGGACAAAGTGTTGCAGAAACTTCCGAGCAGGTCATACGTCAAGGCCCTAAAGGCTACGTCAAAGAAAGAGTACATGCGACACATTCTGGATGGTGGAAAGAAGCCCCATGGACTCGCTGAACATGGTCAACGGAACGTCAGGGCAGAAGAAGCGCACTTTTTAAAAGTCGCGTAGCCTTGCCCTTGACGAGCCTGTCGATAAGCTTTGGAAGGTTGGACTGTGTCCGTAACCCAAGGGACTTCTGCGCACTTACAGAATTGCTCCTGAGCTCGGAGGATGCAACGTCCACGATTAGGCCGACGTCGTTTGTTGTGGCCATGGCGGATCCGCTCCAGAGAGGACTGCACCTGTTGCAAAAGGGCGGACCCTTCCTGGGCGTACGAGCGAAGGTCCGAGAGGCCCTGTTGGGTGGTGAGCTTTGAGCCCGCCTGTGTACTGGTCTCGCCTGCGTCAACCGGCTGTTTCTTCTTTCGCCGCAACCTTCCGCACAACCTTCTTTTTCGGCGCGCAGGAGGCTCTTCCGTGTGGACCTCCGCGTCGGGGAGTGGAACCTCGTCGTCGTCTTCAAACTTTTGTGTCACCCGAAGGCTTCTGTTTGTTCCGGGACCCAAGTCATGCGAGTCGAACTGCCTCTGGAGGGGGGTGGCTTGCCCATGCTTTCTTGCTACCCCATTCCGTGGGATTTCCGATCCTCTGGTTCATCTGGCTCTCCCTCGAATACAGCGTGTATGAATCATGGTGTTCCTGAACATTGTGATAGCCTTGCAAAACTGTTCGGTGCACCCTCTCACTGTCGGGGCCTTGTCACACTGGACTTGAGATCCTCATATGCGCTTTCCACTGCCTCGGCAAGCCTGTTCGCAGAGTTTATCACAGCGTCAGTCTCGACATCTCGTGAGCATAGTCCACCGGTTCCAGTTTAACACAGGACCTAGACCTAATCACAGCGTCCGCTATCGCTCTGGAGGTTGCGGGACGGCCGAAGGTGAAGCCACGCGACGCTCCGTCGCCAAACATGCGAGAGGACACGGCTGGGTTTGGATACTGAAGTTTTGGCACACACATGCTTCTCAGCACGGAATCCGCCACTGGGTGAGCCCATTGGAATCACCACCACTTTCTGCCAGCCGTCTGTGAAGACTCGAGGAATGTGCGTCTTAAAAGCTCGCAAACCCTGTGTGCCTTGTTGAAACTGCCATCCGGGTATGTCCCTCTTGTTTATTTCTTCTGTCTGGTCCTGGTCGGTCGGAGAGGCTGTGACCTTGTAGCACCTCGTCGTGTCGTGGTACACCATAGCACAGCCTGGAGCCACGAAGCCCTGGTATATTTTGAGCGTGTTTAGGGACGGGTGTAGCCCGTAATGACATCGAAGAACCTAGACTTTAACGCGTTGCAGTATGTCCATGTTTCATGCCTGCCGAGGACACCACGTACGGAGACAGCCTTCCTGCCACTTGACACTTCTCCGACGAAGTTCTTATTCCAGCAGGGGACGGGTTATTCGGCCAGGACAGGAGCTTGGCCTGTGTTCGAGCTAACGATGACGGCATCTATGCGGTGGCGGTGGAGACCTCTGGCTGTAGAAAGCAAAGCCTGTACGAGCCTAAGACCACAGTGAAAACCTCTCTGCTCTCTGTGCACGTTTGCGAGGCACCGCCTGTCCGAGGGAACGTTATTTCGTCCAGTATGTCTACAGAAGACTTGGGCAGCTCCCGTTGGTGCACAAACACACGGAGTCGCATAGTATTTGCCTAGCGCTTTAGTCGCTCTGTCCTGCAGCCACTGTTTGTTTAGTGCTGTGCCTGAACATTTTTGGAAGTGCTGCACTGCGCTGAAAAGCTCGTGGTTCTGGCATGGCGCACCATACGCTCTTTCAGTAGGCTCCAGCTACTCCATCAGACGTAAGCGAGGAGGGGACAGTGCTGAAGTTCATGTGCTCTCGTCGTAGAGCTCCGACCTCATGGTATTAACACAACGGTACCCGGAGATCTGGTAGTCATAGTCCCACCCGAACGCAGTCTTCCGATTGCTGGCTTGTCCTGGTCTAGCCACGGGCACTCCTGGGTAGCGTACCACCTTACAGCGTTTGTCACCAAGGTATCTGACTCCTTCCGTTTTGTTCCGTGACGTTATGACGCCGACCTTGAAGCCGCGATTCTTGTACTTTTGTTTGCGACATGCCATGATGCGGCCAAGGTTTTCTTTCTCTCTAGGACCGTCGCACGCTATGAGTGATGTAGCGAGACGTGACACGGTGGTAAGGAGACACAGCGAAGAACCTAGTGGTCATGTCGAAGTTGCACAGTATTTGCACACAGGCAGTGGGGAAGCACGTTATCTTGGTAGTTGATCCTTGAATGTGAACCGACATGTCTCAGATGTATACAACAAGAAACCCGTACGCTTTACACTATCCATTGTTCACTTAACACTATACGCCGTTCGCGGTACGCCGTTCATGTCACCAACTTGGCCGATATACAGGGATTGCACTGAAAACCCACGTTGGTGCCGTTCTTCAACCAACAGTTAGCAGAGTTACTTGCATTACTCTGCGCCATCTGATACTGCCATGTCACGCCTTTACAGCCCCCGAAGCCATTATCCCACTGGTCGTCGAAGTGGATGGCGTTCGCACAGGCATACAGACAGTCTGTAATGCTGTAGGTAAACAGGCCGACCACGTCCGCGATCTGCAGGTACGAGTTCGTCTCGTCGGTAACGTGGTTGTGCATGTCGACGCCGCAGAAGAGGTCGAACGACGTGTCGTACTGTACGTCGATGCGGGATTTAGAGTCGGCGTATCCGGGGTTGAAGAGCGTGGAGACGTAGTAGGGTTCGCTGACGATATAGTTCTCCAGCGACGAGGGCAGAGGGAGGACCGAGTTAGTGGGGTCCGAGATGTCGGTCGCTGTGGCGGTCGAGGTCGAGGTGGTCGTCATGGTTACTATAGCGCTTATATTACTTCACGAGGATATAATCCGTCAGCGGGGTACCAAAATTAAGTATGGTAGATCGGGTCACGCTCATTCTCACTTACCTCGCTGAGGATTTCGAGTCGTTGCCTAACATGGCGCCTGCGACGCCTCCACCCACTGCCGCGCCGACTACCACGGCGGTGACTGCCGCTACGAGCAGCCCGAACGCAAGTGGTGATAGGCCCCAAGGGTTGCGTTAATCTGGTAATACTGGTGTGGTGTGGTGAACGAGCTTACGAAAAGGGACAAGGGCAAGCAGGCGCCAGCCAGCAAGGAGAAGATCAGTTTCAATCGAGGAATTAAGCTGGATGTCTTTCAAATCCAATTGCAGCAGCTCGAAAGGTTGTCCTATCTGACGGCAGGTTAAATCACGAAAGCTGATAGAGCAGCCGGAAGTAATGCCTCAGTCTCCGCAGCTCTGGCGTAGGCCCGTATGTTGGGACATGTGCTCGATAATGGAGGTCACTCGGTCCTCGATCGCAAATTGTACAAAATAGCGGACGTCCAGCTCTGAGCTCAATTTCCGTTGGTGTAGCTGTTCCCCGTCCTCTTCCAAAGTGTGCAGGGATGTAAAATGTCTTTCTGACATGAAATCTGACTCTATTACCGCATCCCACACTCGAGTCTGGTGTGCACTAAAGTTCTCCCAAGGAATGATACGATCGGGGCGGAGCTTTCGGTCGGCATTTGCTGGAGTTCCTTGAGTTCCCAGTAACTTGTTTTGGACGGTGACTCCCTGGTAAAGGTGCACATGGCATGCATTGAGGAATTCGGCCAAGGTCGTTTTGCGTGTTCTTTGCTCGTAATGCTCGTGATATTGCCTGGCTTCTGCGAGCTCCTGCTCGTGATATTGCCTGGCTTCTGCGAGCTCCTGGCGTAATTGATCAAGTTCGGAGGACATCTGGCGTGTTTCATCAACTTCGGAGGACATCTCCTATCTCTTGCATCACTATGTGTTTTCTAGAATAATTTGTGCAGACAATGTAACGGAATGAGAAACGCAAGGCTGTCCGTCTTTGTACGCGTAAGAAAAAGAAGCGCAGGCAGCAATTGTTTGGAGATTTCCTAATTCAGAAGCACCAACCAAACCAAGACAAACTTCACAAATGTGCCAAGAAGTCCTCAAAGCTTGAAGGCTGTTGGCAGATGTTCCCTTACGCCTTGATACCCTGTCTACGTCGCACCTGTTTTGTCACATCAGCAATCAAATGCTGCTTTGGAAATGCACATTTTCACCTGCATCCTACCAGTCTTCTCAGTGCTCCACCGGATCGGGACCAGGTCGCTGCAGGTCATGGAGCACAACCCAAGTGCATCTGCAGCTGCACTCTCCCGTTTCGAGCCGGTATCAGCATCGCTGTCACCAGAGGTGGCTGCCTGACGGAGCGGAGATGGCGTGTTGAAGGCAGTTTTCCTGAACAATGGGGCACAATAATGGGACGTGCACTCAGACCAAAATAAACGGGACGCCTCGGCTAAATTTCGCGCTTCGCGTCTATATGTTTTACTAGCACTACTAATAACTTGACCCTCTATTATCACTAATTATAGTTATATCGTATTGTAGTTATAAGGATGTAGCCTCTATTAGTAGCATTCGCCCTCGACGTGGTGCGAAGTGGGACATGGAATAGATCCGACAGTAAGGTTAACGTCGACGTGGTGCGAAGTGGCATGTAGAATGGATCTAACAGTAGCGTCAAGCTCATCGGAAGTGGGAGGTAGAATGGATCTAACAGCAAGGTCGACCTTATTGGAAGTGGGAGGTAGAATGGATCTAACGACAAGGTCAATGTTGACGTGGTGCGAAGTGGCATGTAGAATGGATCCAACAGCAAGCTCGACTGGATCCATTCCATGTCCCAAATATCTGTACGTCCATCGTCGTATCAGCGGGAACGCCACGCCGGCGTCACCCAGACATCCGCCACCGAGTGCTCGCTCCTAGCAGCGCCATCGAGTCCCGCGCCCGCCATGCCACAGTCACCGCATCCAGCCACCCGTCACGCAGGGAGGGATCGATCTGATGGACGAAGTCGGGGGGGGGGGAGATGGCGCCCAGGCATCAGGACAGCCAGAGACCACGGTGGCGAGCCAGCCGACACCCAAAGCCTAGGTCAGGGTGGCGGGTCGACGGTGCAACCACAATCGAGGTGGAAGGGTGGAAGAAGAAGGCCACCGTAGCCGGAGGGGGACATCGACATACAAGTACCGGTGCGCGACAAAGCGAAAGGGGGTGGGTGGTTACCCAGGTGACCACGCGAAACCCGATCGTCAAACACCGGGTCGCGTTGCCCCCCGCGACCGCGCGAAAACACATGCACCACATCACAGACACGCCACGGGGGCGCAGAGATCAGGAAGGAAGCGGGATGGGGAATCGATCGAGTCACCGGAGGTGGGTGTGCAAACGCAGCCAGAGGGGAGAACAACCGCGAACGACGCCACGGAATGGGATCGGCCATGGATCCAGGGGCACCAGAGACCGGAGTGCCCAAATGCCACACAACGACCGAGGAACAGCATCGGATCGAGAATGCATGCGGTCAAGTTCGCCGAGAGTGTGGACGAGAAGACGGAAGAAGGGGACCGAACACGGGTAGGAAGTGGGAGGTGGAATGGATCCAACAGCAAATTCGACTGGATCCATTCCATATCCCGACCATCACCCCGACACACGAGATCGAGGAAGACGAGACCATGCAGATGGCATACGAGAGGAGATACGGGTGGCGGGATCAGGAAGGCCGATCATGCGAGAATGCTCATTGTGCCTGTCTATTGATGGAGCAACTCAATGCGCAGAGGCATCTTTTCACCGTCAGCATGCCGGCAGTCGCGTGTTGCTACATTGCGTGGACTGATCACGATCCCGTTCATTGTCCCTGAAGCTCGATTTGCTGTTCATCCACGATCATAGTACCCCATCTGCTGAGAGCTGGCCATCGGGACAGAAATGTGGCGCGAGAAGGGGGTTTGCATGGAGGCACCATTGGGGTCCTTCAGGGGAAGTTGCAGGTTCAGATGACGCCAGTCCAGGCGCGAACAGCGGGAGCCACAGAGGAGCCGAATGTACTCCTCACATTGTCGACGATAGTGCATGTCCGAGTGAGCCCGGACGAGGTCGTGAGCCTCTTGTGGGCTCATGTCGCGGGCGGCGAGGAGCATCTGTTCTCGATCGTGCTTGGTGATCTGTTGCCGCTGGATGTTGGCTTCACCGGCCATCTGCGCGAGCATTTTCGCGGTGGCATTGGCAAAGATCCATTGGTCATAGGTCTGGCGCACGCAACACACCCAGATGTACTGCACAACCTCTTGGCCGATGCGATGGACGCGGCCGACGATTTGCAGAAAGGTGGACACGTTCTCCGGCATGTCGAGAACCACGATCTTGTGGCACGCCGCTTGGAGGTTCAAACCCAGCGAGGCGGATCGGCTGTTGAGGAGCAAGAACAGGACTTTGTCGTCGGGATCGTTCCATCGGCGCAGGATGACGGTCTTTTCCGCGGCATTCGTCCCCGGCCAGATGGTGAAATAGTCGAGACCAAGGTTATGCAGATATGCGTCCATCAGCCACTGTGTGTGGGGCCAATTGATATAGAACACGGTCTTGCCGGTAAACTGGCCATGACCGTCGCCCCATATGGACATATGGATGTGGTGCGCCGCGTATCGCAACTTCACGGATTCGCCGGTCAAGTAGCTGCAGACACCAATGCGATCCACGTAGTTGGGGATGGTCGGCGTGGGACGGGTCAGGTAGAAGTAATCGCCAAATCCGTGATCGAGCGCGTTGTCACTCCACTCTTGGGCCTGTGTGGCTCCGTGGGCTTTATTGGCGATGAGGGTGATGAGCCGAAGATCGAACGCACCCAGACTCAGGAGACGGTGGACAGCCATGTCCCGCTTGCCGGCCTGCTCGACAGATGGCTTCTTGCCGGCGACAGACGTGGTGCCGCCACCTTTGCCGAGGAACTTGGACATCGAAACCCAGATTTTGTCGTACTGGGCCTGCTCGTATGCGCTCATCTCCAGTTCGACGCCGGCGATGCGGTAGTGGGGGACGTTGATGCCCGGCTGGTAGTAATCGTTCCCAGCCAACCAGATCTTGGATGCCATGGTCCAGCGCAACTGAATGCGACCAAGGATGGCCCGGAGGACACGACTGGCCAACGTGCTGCTGTCAAACAACTTCTTGTTCACCAACGTCACAAACACGTGCGGATCGAGCTGGTAGAGTGGCCATCGCCCATACTTGGCGGTGTATCGGGGGCAGCTCTCGCGGACAGAGGCCAAGGTGTCGTCTGAAAAGACCGCGACGGGGTCGTGTGGCAGGCCATAGTCATCAAAGTCCTCGAGGTCAGACTTCCAGGCCGGCTGCCATAGCTGGTACAGGTACCCTAGCAGGTCGCCGACCCGATTGATTATAGGCGTCGCCGTCACAATCCACTTTTTGGGACAGTAGAGTTTCTGGATGGCAATGGCGTTCTGGGTCCGGCAATTTTTGAGCTTGTGTCCTTCATCACAAATCCAGCGTCGGAAGAGACCACCCCATTTCGAGCTGTGGACGGTGTAGTCCTCTTCCGCTTCACTGTCGTCGAGAACATCGTCGGCCGGGTCTTCGTCAGGTCGATGCACCGACTTCTTGAAGCGTGCAGCGTCGACCTTTTGGGCGACTTGACGCACACTGCGCAGCTCTCGGTCGGTTTCGAGCATCTCATGGGAATAGGGCATCAGGCTCCTGGCGCGGGCATGGCTGCGAGCTCCGGAGAGGTGACCACGTTGTTCATAGATAGGATCATCACCTGTGGATTGTGTCAGTACCAACATTCTCGACGTCATGCCTAGAACAGATCATATGGAACAGGATCGAGAAGGACATGAAATGGGACATGGAACGGATCCAGTGGGTGAGGGGAGGAGACACGATGGTCTATAGACTGGATCCAGCGAGGATGGAAATGTAATGGATCCGGTCTATGGACCATCACCGACAGATCAGACTCACCATGTGAGGTGGCACCGGCGGCCGCGGCAAATCTGTCCTCGTCGGACTTCTTGCTGCTCGTCAGGGTGCGCGCGGACATTGAATCGTAAGCAGTCCACACAAGCCCAAAGGCAGACCGGGGGTCGTCGGCCGGGAACTCGTGCTCGATTTGGGCTCGCGCCTTGTCGGCGTCGGCGTCGAGGAGCATCAATTTGACTCGTTCTTCCACGTCGCTGCTCAATGTGCGATCGGATCCGTAGAATATGCGCATGCGCAGCAGGGGAGAGCCGTCTGTCGCGGTCCAGAACCGTGAGATTTCATCGACCCAGGTGTGCATGGTCCCGGGAGGCGCGATCACGAGCGTCGGTCGGAAGTCGAACGTCTGGGAGGGAGGCGCGGGCTCGTTCCGGTGGGTGGCCAGTTCGCAAGCCTCCTTGTACGCGAGGTATCGCAGATTCTCCTTGATCGCGGCACAAAAAACCAACATGGCGCACTGATTCGTCTTGCCGAGACCACAGTCATTGCCGAGGATGCCACCGCCGATCGGTGAGTCCTCCATTTCCAGTTGCCAGGCGACGCCAATGACCTGGTGGTGTTTGGGCACGAAGATGGACTCTGTCTTGGTCTGTGGAGAGCGGAACCGGATCTCGTCGATCTTACTCGGGTCCGGTTCGAGGCCCAGTGACCGTGCCGCCTCTTCATAACCGGGCACCTCGGCGCAGACGGTGGCCAAGTTGGCTCGGAGTTCCCAGAACTTCTGCTGAGTGGCCAGGACCTGTTCGTCGGGAGAGAGATCGTTGGGGGCTCCCGGGTTGGCTCTTTCCGCGGCCGAGACGGTTTCACCTTGACTGATGGTGTTGTCCTTGTCGGGCGTGAGTTCATCGCAGAATGCATCGTGGACGATGTTACACGCTTTTGCTTGGGCCGCGAGTATCTGCTTCACGGTCTCCATGCTGATCGGTTCGCGTTGCACACCGTGCGTCTGTTTGCCCTTTCCCTGTAGAGTGGCGGTCAGCAGTGTGCGGTGCACCGAAACGGAGGCGAGGCCCGGTGAGGGAGGGACAGAATGGTCTTTGGAATGGATGCAATGGTTGGAAGGGCCAATGGATCCATTCTATACACCACTCTCCCTGTGCCAGCCCAACCATGGTGCTGAGAGAAAGCGTATGTTGGACGTACCTTGCTTTTGGATTGCCTGGATGTCAGAGCCTTGACGCGGGCGGTGATGAGGTCCTCGCCGTCGATCAGCGAGTCAATCTCTGTGTTCCGCAGTTTGTGTTCGACCAGGAGTTTTTCGGTGATGTCATTGGGTCCGCGGCCGGTATCGTCGAGGAAGATGGAAATGTCGCCTTTGAATTCGTTCATGGCTTCGGACTTGATCGTGACAGAGGCGCCCTGGAGAAGAAACTCGTACTCCTGGTCGGTGAGGTACCGCACGGGGGCTGCGTTTTTGTTGCCGAAGTTGGGGAGACGAGGTTTGTCGAAGCAGGCCATGGCAAATCGGGTCAGGATGAAGGCGCGGCGAAAATCTTCGGGGGTGGCGACCAGGGCCCAGCGAAGTTCGTCGGGTTCTCTGAACCGTGCCGACTCGGTGAACACTTCCGGACAACGCTTGACGACCTGGAGGACCTGTGCCACCCAGATCGCTTTGGGGAAGACGCCTTTGTTCTTTTTGGCAGTCTCGGCAAACTTGGAAAAGCACTCACTGTCGGCACTCAGGACGCCAGTGCGCTGAACGGTGCCGAGGTGCTTCCAGCTGTCGTTGGCATCGTCGCCTCTCGAAATTTCACGGACGATGGTGTCGAAACTGAAGGTCGATTGGTTTGTGACGTTGGGGACGTCGAATCCCCGTTTCTTCCAGGTCATGAAGGCGCGGAGGGACGTTTCCAGTTTCTTGACCAGCGCCTCCAGGTCTTTGGTGGTGTTCAGTCGGAGGTATCCCGCGATAAAGGCCTGGTTCCGTTCGAGGGACTTGGGTGGCTCGATGCAGCGTAGTCCCGGTTTGAAGAGCGGTTGAAATTGGTGGATGGCTTGATCTCGTTGCAGCAGGGCGTAATCCTCTTCGGTCTTGGCATCTTGCAGTTTCTTGTTTTTGCGCTCTTGGCGCAGTCGCTTTTTGTCGGCGCTGGTCAGTGTGGGAGGAGCAGACGCCGAGTCGAGGTCGTCGTCCTCGTCGGCCGAGGAGTCGACTATCACCGACGCGGACTTGGGCGGTGCCGCGGGCCGTTTCTTGCTAGGTGGGGGTTTCGACTTGGTGGTTGGCTGGGGTTCGCATTCTTCGACGGCAGTATCCGTCAGTAACGTATCTGCGTGTTCATCGATAGCAGGCTGATGTTTCTTGCGAGCGGGGAGTTGATGTGAGGGAGATTGAACACGTTCAGGACGCTTCCCTGCCACTTTGCTGGATGCGTGGGTGGTCTTGGCTTTCTTGGTGGGTGGCCGGACTTCGTCGTCGCTCTCGAAGCGAAGCGGTGATGGGGACCGATTTCGGCTGGCGGTGGCGGGTTTGGCATGGCGGTCACTGTTTTCGGCGTCGGAACTACTGCTGATCTTCAATGCTGAAAGCTCTTCGTCGTACTTCACCTTCCATTGATCGAGTTCCTGGATTTGCTTCTTGTATTTGGCGTAGGCAGCCTTCGCCTCGGCAAGTTGTGGAAGAGTTAATGGCTTTGTACTGCCTTCGCGTTGACCTTCGGTGTGAGCTTCTCGGGCACGATCTTTGCGTCGGACGGCCTTTGCTCGAAGGTCTTGGTATTGCTCCAGGGTCATGTCCGGCGTGACAATGGGCGGGGTGGCGGAACGGGCGCGCTTGCGGGGTGCCATGGTCACTGCCGTTCGGTTAGCTGAAGTGGCCTCTGGACTGGATCCAGTGGAGATTGTCGGGCGGCAGCTTGCAGGGGTGGAGTGGTGGGAGACTGGTCGATGGAATGGATCCACTGGGTTCGCCTGGCGATGGGGCCGGGGAGAGGAGGGAGGAAGTGGTCTATGGACTGGATCCATTGGTTCTGAGGTTGGTGGATCACTCACCTGTCGGTCAGATCTGCGGTGGTCGCGCGCGGCGGCGGCGCCAGGCAGACGAGAGAACAGGGCGCTGTCTGGTGCTTAATTCGTCTGTTAAGTTAGCGTTTTAGTGTCAGCTTTAGTGAAAACTTACAGGGTTTTGCGCGGTGCGATTGTCGATTTGTTTTGAGGTGAAAAGTTCGAGGAAGATGGAGAGTGAGAGAACAAGATTAAAGGCGAGTGAGAGAACAAGATTAAAGGCGAGTGAGAGAACAAGATTAAAGGCGAGTGAGAGAACAAGATTAAAGGCGAGTGAGAGAACAAGATTAAAGGCGGCGGTAGTGAAGTGCAGTGCAGTGAAGTGAAGTGAAGATCTCTGGACAGACACCTCGTTGGATCCATTCTAGAGACCACTTCATCTCTTGGTCTTCTTACGCTTGTTCCTGGTGAGATACCGATGGATCCAGTCTACAGACCACGGTCGAGTCATCTCGACGCATAGAGACGTTAGTATCCTACCTGTATAGTCTATGGCCATCGTGGTCAAGACCGATACGTCACTTACGACTACAGCAGTTGGCGCCGCGATGTCTCGTGGTGGTAGTTGTACAGGGGATAGACAGAGGGTTGAGTGATGTTGTTGTAAAGCTCCGAATGCGGAATAGGACCCTCCCGACTCGATCGCCGCAACGAGCTCAGCCAGTCGGAGATATGGGCTGTCGATAAGGTTTAGCGTTGTGCAACGTGGTGTTGCGCCTTGGCGGGGAGGTGCCCCGAGCTTGCATTGATCGCACAGTCCTGCAGTCCTCCATAGGACTCAAGACGACACATGACCGCCCCCAACGTCACAGTTCCACTACGTGACTACAATTGGCGCCCTGGGAGAGGCGGCGTAGGTGGTCTTCTTGATCTGGTTGGGCTGTCTCTTGGTGAAGGCAGTGGCGAACAACCGCAGCAGGTCGTCATCCGTCGTCTTGACCGTGACGTTCGCCTCCATCAGCGTCTGCCACTTCCGCACCAGCGATCGCAGCTTGTCGGATGAGACAACATATTTGAGGCAGGGGCCTCGTTTCCGGCACCCGTCTATACTTGCCAACATTCCGAGGAAACCTTCGAGTAGCAAAGCGCAGATGGAGGCCTGTCCCAGGGAGACGAAGAACACGGAATGCTAGGATTATCTTGGCTTGCTTATTCATGTCGGCGTCCTGATATACAACCACGTATCCGGCTACGGTGGATGTCCATGCCCGAATCACGTGACAAACGTACAGTCGTTGTACCTTTGTCACGTGATCTGGCGAGCTGTAGCGCACCACGAGCGAGACCTCCTTTCACCAGTGATATGGTAGCCGTCAAACCTTCGAATCCCAGCCACGAGCAACACAGTGAAATTGGCAGCCTGCAAACAAATTTTGCGTGTGCAGCAGCGAGACGTCGCAGCGAGAAGTTCTGCATCATTCACATGATTGCTGGAACTTTTCACCTTCGACCGACTCTCGGACAAACATGCTCCCGGTCAGGCGGCCGATTGGCGAAAGTCCAGATGTCGAGATTATTTGGAGAGTTCGAAATAATCTCGACATTTGGACTTTTGCCAAGAGAAGGTAAATCGACGCCCAGCTCACCCCCGTTGGGGATGAGGGTGATGCCGCCCTGTGCTCACCCCCGGTGAGCGATCACGCATGTCTCACCGCCCCCCGGCATCCTTCTCGCCCGGTGGGGACTGTTAATAGCGGCTATGATTGGCCCGATAAGTCCGCCCATCAAGGCACTGAGCATGCCCAATGAAAACGCGGGCTCCTTTAAAAACAGCGTCGCTGTGTCTACGCTTTAGGGCTGGCGCGACTCGACCCTCCTTGACCTGTACGGCTAAGGCACTATGAAGATCTCAGCTGGCATCGCCTATCATTCGCGCCAAGGGGAAAGGGTCAGCACATATATTGCGAGGAAGCCCTCTCGCTGCTTTCCGCAGCTGCAGTCGTCCTGTCGCCCTCCCTCTCTCAGCTTTCGCTGCGGTCGCTTGACTGCTCAGCAAATCGATACTCGAGTATTGACTTACCCCATGCAACCTTCTACGAGTCCGTCCTACCGACCGGGATCGTCGAACCAGTACTGCCACAAGAGTTTCCGGGTTTGTGATACTGTGTGCTCTGTCCTCTGCTTCGTATTCTGCTTGGGCGGGCCAAGTTGGCGCGGACTCATGGATTGAACATAACTGTCATCGAAAAGGCTGGACATGGTTGAGAGTCAACGGTTTAGAGGACCAGATATTTCGCATTTGAGTGGCTTCGAAGGTTAGAAAACCAAGGTAATCACGAACGCTGAGTCCTTGTTCATGCAGATGGGCATCAGGCTGACGAACTCAACAGTGGGAGTTGGCGATGGCTAGCCTCGAGTCAGGCATGAAACCGGTGTGACGAGGCTCAGATCGTTCGGGTTATGCACGGTAGCCAAGGTAGTGAAGTGTCTGGGTCTCAGCACTTTGCAGAACCAGGGTGATTGGTTATGCAGCCTAACATACACTAGAGAGTTGAAGGCGCAAGAAAGTCCGCTTCCGGTGGCGTTGTACCCCTACGACAAGCCTGCAGAAATGCAGGCTCCGTGTGTTGGGCAACATGACGGCAGTCCTTAAGGTAAGTGCTCTCGCTTAGATACAGATGGACTGCAGGACGTTTGGATCTCATACTGAATACCACGATATAAGGCCGCTCTTTCGTCATCATGTCCCCATTCATGCGAAACATTCACCGTGATAGGGATTGTAGATTTCCCGCTCTGGACAGAGGATATCGTGGACCAGCCACTGAACAACCCTCTCATCTTCTGTTCATAATGATGGTACGTACTCAACAACAGCCGGGGTATCAACCGGGTTTGCGAGGCACACACTGACAAAACGGCTAAGGAATGTCAAACGGAAGATGAGATTACACAACAGGAACTCGACAGGCCGACTTCCCTTCGCGGGATCTTCATACTACTTACGCCTCGGTCCGCCTGTCAAGATGTGCAAATCATTCCAGATAATGAGATGAACCGATGGGTGCCTCAACAATGCGAACCTTTCAAAATATTCTTGGAGTGCGACCCCGAGCAGCGTTTGAGGGAGATTTGGACAGCCGACAAGGAGCTCGCAGACGCGCTCGCTCGCAAGGTCTGCGACTGCAGGTCCTCAAGCTCTCATTTCGAGCCGACAAGTCCCCTATTTCGAGCTGGCAAGACGCCTCAAATGTCATGCCTTAGCACTGGAAACTGTGTTGAAGGCTGCGCACCTTATACTCCATGACTTGACCACCGAAGAGAAGCAAATGCTTGAAGGTCCGAAACGTCAGCAAAAGACCACAATGGAAACGCTGAAGGATCTTCAGTGCAGGCTATCGCCCGAAGAGAAGGGACAGCTCAAGCAAAAGGAGCAAACCCACAAATCAACATCTCCTGGTGCCGAGATCATCCTTCTGGGCATAGTTTGACGGCCACCAGAACAGGGAAGCAGCGAGCAATGTCAGGATTGGTAAATTTGTTTCAACGCGAGACAAAGGTATTTGGAACAGTGACTTATCCATCGACAGAGCCTTTCTCCTCCGTTCAAAAACATTGTCAACAATGTTCCTCCGGGCGCCAGAATTCATCTTTCCACCTTTGGTTCTCATTTTCGGACCTGTTGTCGGTATCTTCCTCCTACTCCTTGCCCTTTATCGAATTCTGGCTAGACTGTGCACGCTTTTCACGGCAAGGCGACATCAAGAGCACACCAAACTTGAATAAACCAACTTCAAAACGAGAAGGGCCAACTCCATCTTGACGCCGATACTACGACTGTGGAGGAAGCTGAGAACCCGATGTCTGCGATAGTCGGAATACAAGGCAAATCATCGGTGTTCTGAATGCCTTGCGGGGTGGCCGAAGACAAGGTGAAGGAAAAGAAAGGAGAGGAGAAATGATTGCTGCTGGATCGGTGGAGCACAATTCAGACTTGAACCCGACTTCGCTCAGGTTTTCTGTTGGCCAACTTAAGACATTGCCGGTTCATTCTCGACCAGGAGTCAGGCCACAGAGGAAGTTTGAGGGCCTCATCGGGGACAGTGATATATATCCCAAACGAATGAGAGACTCACCTACCTGTCCAAATGTGATCAAACCTCGCAAAGGAAATAGATCGGCCTAGCGGGCCGTTGAAGGTATGCACTGGGAGATGGGCGAACATGAGCTTGTGCAGCGTGCTAGAGGGACATTCTTTTCCGACCAGAGCCGTCCAAATGCACGTAGCGACGCACCAGCGCTTCCGGGTGTCGAAGCAATGTTGTCCGGCATCTCGTCAGCTTCGCCCCATCGCACCGTGTGAGACACCATGCGTAAACGAGGCAGTCGGGCATCCTGACAACCTCATCTTGATGGAAGAGCAAAGATAGGGCTCGTTGAAGGTATGGGTGTGACCAAATTTTGGTAGAGAGTTGGGCTCTACTCTACCGTTCCAGAAGTAGCCATTGCCTTGCGCTGGCCGAGACGGGCCGCGAACCATTTCCAAGGATATGCGCTGTTCGACAGACTTTGTAGAAGCGAGAACTATCCAACTCTCCAGCTCCGTCCATTCGCCCCTTCAATGTGACACTGACCGAGGTAGACAAACGGCGCCACAACTTGATCGTAGACCTGGCCAGTGACTTGAAAATACTTCATTCCCAGCTCTGCAGCTCGCTGACGTCCTTCTTCTGCCATCACCTCCAGTGGGCGCTTGGCCTGCTGTATCCCGACGAGGACAATATGACATTGCTTTCCATTGGCTGCCATAATGCATCTCTTAACAATCTTCAATAGAATCGAAGGTTTTCCTTTGGAAGAAAATAAACAAGTAAGAAGCCAGAGGCCTCTTAAGCAGAGCTAACATATGATGTAGCATGGAGGATACAATCCCTGGCGATAAACGGGAGATGGTCCGGAGTCAGATTCGAAGACTTGGGATACCTGAAGAGGTGTTAGACGACATCAAAACTGGACTACCGGCAGCGCTCCTCTTCCGCCAGAAAAGCCGACCTGGAGGGCATCCCGATCATGCTATTCGTCCCTCTGAAACGCAGCTACATAACGCCGACGGGGATCGAAATGCTAAGGAACAAAGGGAAGCTTCCCCCTGACACAGATCTAAACGCGAGCGAAGTATTTCTCCCTATTGGTTGGAAGGGACAATCTTGCACCGTCATACCAGATGATCTTTTCGTCGCAGACCGACTCCCAATAGTGCTCATGATCAGCAAAGATGCCGAGCTGCACGGCAAGATAGTCCGGAAGCGGTGCGAAAGCGAAGATGAGGATTGTTGTGCGATCTGCCTGGAAGATGTGGAGAAGGGAAACGATATTGTTATTCTTCCTTGTAGAGACATATCTTTCATTTTCCTTGCTTCCTTAAATGGAGCATGGAATCTGGCTCATGCCCCACCTGTCGAGCAGCGACTGTGCAGTGAAAATGGTGAAGAGGAATATTCGGCCAGTGGTCAGAGGGTCGGCGTCGACCGAAGTGGCAATTAGACCACAAAATCATGGACCATGTCGCTTCCTCCCTCAGTGTTAATGTGCCTGTTGTGTTGGTTTCCATTCGTGGGTTATCTCGCGTTTATCGTGTCATGAGTGCGATGTTTGCCCTCCAGGTACTCCTGAGCCGCGGATAAGGTGCGTACAGGCTTTCGTGACGCTATCCAATGACCCTTTTGATGAAGAGCAACTTCTGCGAGATCCAAGACACACCAAATGCATTGATGCGACCACGAACAAGGCCCAATCAGATTGCCAACTCTCGGCTCCACGGGAGCGACCGCCCGATGCAAGCCATCGTGACATCTTTCATCCCCCCACCGGAGACTTACAGAGATATCCACCCGTCACTTTCGGGAGTGCCTACGTCAGCTTCTGTTGCCGTAATATGAACAGAATCATGTGAATGCGTCGGAAGCTAGACGCCAGAGATCCTCTCCATTCCTATCGAGCCATCTACAAAACCTGGTGTTCCGACCTCTATCAGTGGCGCGGCAGGTGCCAGTCGTGCCGCATCACGCGAGTAAGGTGTCATGGCCAGTGCCTCGGTGGCATATTCGGAATCTTCTGACACAGTATCAGGAGGGGTGGCAGAAACAAGTGTCCAGGTTCAACCCTTGGACGCAGGTGAAGGGGTAATGCAAAAATATATGGCGGTATTGAAGCGAATGGAATCGAAATCTCGGGTTGATCACAGCCGTGCCATGAAGAGTCCGAGAAGTGTAAACGATTGAACAAGTGGGCACGAAGGCCTAAACCCATAGTGAGCAGAAGGGGAAAGAAGCCTCTCCTGATGCTAGGTCGGACACAAAATTTCCCGTACAAACAAAAGCTGTGGATATGCGCGTATCTCGGAAAGGGGGGGCCGGCAGAGTTGGGCGGCGCGAGATTCAGGCACCAGTAGGAGAGGAGATGAAGGAAAGTGTAGTGTGTCACGAGAGGAGCTCAACTTCGGGCAAAGTATTCGCGCGTCCCCGAGGCCATTCGGGCAACTTGCCTAAAATAATTAAGCTCAACAATGTTCAACTCAACTGTCCACCTCGTGGGCAAGAGGGTGTCCGGTCAGTATAGGGTGGAAGTTCAGGCCAAGGGGGATATCCGGGATGGGGGACGAGCTCACCATGGATTACGGTCGAGACTATTGGCCGGGTGGATGTCCATATCCAAATCACGTGACATAAGTACAGTCGTTGTACTTTTGTCATGTGATCTGGCGTGCTGTGGCGCCACGAGCAAGACTACACATCTCCACTAGGCTTGTGTGGTACAAAAGGACCATTTTCCTACGATCCTGAGCATGTTTGGTGTGACACGGGCTTACGTTACTTGTGCCACTGTTGGACAACATTACGGAGCTTGAATGGCGCGCTATTGACCAAAGATCCGGCAACCACAGTTATTTGAGTCGTCTGACGGCTGGAGGCACCCTTGGTTCTGCAAACTTTCGACCATTAAGCTGCTGGTGACGAGGGAATGTATTTGACCCGGATGCCCCTCGTCTTCCCGGATTACGGGAGCTTTATATCAACAACTTCCTTTTCGAGTATGATGCTAACAAGCTTGGAGTCTGCAATATTGCACGCTTGACTATCACACACGCTTTGGATCCGATAATGAGCCCTCTCGCGATAAGCACACTTCTCGGGGCCTGCAACAGTAATAGGAGAACTTGGACTTTGGAGCTGGGAGCGTGGTGATTATGCGGTTCCAAAGCTTATACTGGACTTCAATATCATAGATTCGCCGCCTTCGCTCCGACGCCTGGTCAGATATGAATCTCTCACCAACCATGGAGATAAAACTGGATCACGATTTGGCATTCGAAGATCTCCGGGCGGGGAGGGGTCGGGGGGCTGGCTTTGTCGTTGGCTTACTGCTCGACGTTTGAAGCTCGCTGAGGTGCTGGACTTTGGTTCTGTCCGAGAGATCATCTTAGATGGAGCCACGTCTCTGAATTTGACCTCATGCCTGAGAGATACTCGGAATCCAGAGTTAGTGGCTTTGTCTCAGACCCGAATGTCGACCAGGGCGATAATCTGCATCTGAACTTTGGTCATAGCCTGCCTGACCCAAGGCAGACCTTTGCTTGAGGACCAACCTAGTGTCTGATGCGACCATGATTTCCACTTGGTGGTTGAGTTGGTGTCCGACTCGGTGTTGATGCAGATATCTTGGCTCTATCAGGAGCTTCTCTGGGTCTACTGTTGTGTGCCTGTGACAGCTGGAGCGGCCGTCCTTTGGGTGTTGGGGACACGTCCCTTCATTGAATATAATCTTCCACTCGGTTGAAACTAACGTAGTCTCAAGTCCATTATGAACTCACAATGTTTCTTCGGCTGACTCTTCGAGGCTTCACACAGACCTCTTCTACTTATTCTAGATGTTCTAAAATTCGGCTACCGTTAACCTCTTATGCCAAAAATTCGGCAGCGTTGCTTGTTGGATAGACACAAGATCATATTATGACTTCGTGTTTCGAGTGGAGGCACCCAGTCGGTGTCAGAATTACCCGTCCACCCGAAATTTAGCCGCCTTTGTTTACCAACGCGTTCTTGAGGACCAGCACACTCTGTTATGCAACTATGGCACCAGCAACTCGAGCAAATTATCGTCCAAAGACGCCCCCGACTAAGACAGGCCCCAAGGAGGCTAATGCCATAAAAAAAACCCGGTTTTTTAGCGACTGGGCCAAGAGGCCAAAGGGTGAAAGTCAACGCGCCTTCTGCGACCGTACCAGGTACAAACGGGGCACCATTCGAGATTGGCTCGACCAACGAGCTGATATAGGCGATCTGGCTTATCGGCATACTTGAAAGCTATCTGACAGGCTTGGTAGGCCTTCTCGAATTCAAAAAAAGCATACCAAGATGCTGCTAGGGCCCTAAAAGAACCCCTATCGGGCAGAGCCACTAGCCGCCCAAATTGAGACATACGATCTGCGCATTTCGGTCCGCCAACTGCAACGACGCCTTCGGCAGCTTACCAGTAATGCTCGGATGTATAAGGCGAGCTATTACAAAGACGAACTAGCTGAGGAGACCGAGGTAGCACGTCGGGACCATGGTTGGCGGCATGAACACCATACTATTGAGAACTATTGGTAATGGGTATATTTTACGGATGAATTCCACTATGACCCGACCTCTCAACGTGCACCACGTATATTACGTGAACAAGGCACTAGATACCGACCAGACAACGTCATCCCGAGGCCTCCAAAGCAAGGAGTGGTTCTTCATGCTGCTGGTTGGGTTAATTGGTATACTAAGTGCCAACAGCTCATATTTTGGCATGATAAAGAGGCAGACAAGGTAGCTGAAGAGGTGCAACAAGCTGTAGAGACCGTTATTCATCAGACTAAACCAAAGAGGCCCTCGAAACCGCGCCGGTCAAAATACGAGAGTGATGAAGACTGGCAACTTCGCCTGACTAAATATGGCCAGGCGTTCGATGAATGGGAGGCCAACTCGCCACTAGAGCTAATTGTACAGCTAAAAGGAAACTCAATTACCTAAGGTTACTACATAGAGCATCTCCTCTCATTTTATATTGACGCCATCAAGCATGCCCGTCAAGTTCACGGTCATAAATTCCTCCTGGTAGAGGACGGCGATCCATCACACAGTCTTCGTAAGAGAGGCCTCGCACAACGCAAAAGAGAGGCCGCCGACGTCTTAAACCTCGTTCACCCGCCTCATTCACCAGATTTAAACCCTTCTGAGGCCGCCTAGAACATCTAGAAGCAACGAATGCGTACTGTTCGAGGCATTCAATACATGACCATTGAGCAGCTTATTGAGGTCGGCCAAAAGGTCTGGGCGGAAATATCGATGGACGAAGTACGCGCGCGGATTGCAGACATGCCTGAGAGATGCCATATACTCAGAAATAATGGTGGCAAGCGCATAAAGGGTCGGAAATGGTGATCGGTCTGTGTATATAGTCCATTTCTCAAACCGGCTAAATTTCGGGTGGACGGGTAATTCTGACACCGACTGGGTGCCATTCGCCCCTTGAAGGCGCTTAGTCAACGAAGCATAAGCAGGTGCAGTACGCTGGTGCTGTGCGCTGGCTAGCTTCGAACACCTCAAGTTATAGCGAAATATACCGTGGTGAAAACTGACCTCTTCAAGATCCGTTTCCATCTTCGAACCTGAGCATGTCGCTGCTTCAACCTGAGACAGCCTGAGCAAGCCTGACACGTGACTGATCTCGGCGGTTCTCGGCCTGAGCAACAGGCAACACCTGCCCATATTTGGGCCAGGGGCCTCGTTTCCGGCACCCGCCTATACTTGCCAACATTCCGCCTACATGTTTCGGCCAAGGCTGTCCCAAAACTCGGCTCTTCTTAATGTGGTAAAGGGAGGGGGCCAAAATTAGGCAGCCATCCTGGGCCCCCCTCCAAAGCCCGCGACAGATTGGTCGCCTGGCCGCCTACAGTATCTTTCGTCATTCCCTTGAGGCGGACTATGTCCTGTGGTGCGGCCCCTCGCAGAAGGGACGCGTGGATGATAAAGCAGGCCCCAAGGTTTCACGTGATAATGTAAACAATGCCAAGCTCCTCGGCATAGTTTCTCCGCAATCACTTAAGCTCTGCATCTGTACCGATTCCGACCAGACATGGCAGCAAGTCGACGTGTCGGTGATGAGGAGTTATACATGCGCCAAGGTCTCATTGCGAAGCGTGTAGCGCACCACCTCGGCTTGAAGTCTCCCTCCCTTTGTCGTGTTGAGGAACCAAAATTTTGGCTTAAAGGAAGTTTCAATGGACGACACCTTTGTCCTTAACAAGTCCTCGCTATCCAAGCCTATCAACAGTACACGTCTCCGTCGCGCCTTAATACTGTCCAGTATTTGGCTTTTCCGGCACTTCCAGAAAACCTCGGTGTTGAGACTGGGTCCATGGTTGTGCGTCAAGTCTGGGAGCTTCCGAGACCTGGCTGAAGCAAGCACAATACAGTTCTTAACATCCAAAACCTCCATCCCGATCCCCAAAATCTACTGCTCCTTTCGTCGAAACGGCATAACATATATTGCGATGAAAAGAATACGCGGCGAGACTTTGACAACAATTTGGCCGACACTCTCTCCAGAGTCAAGAGAAAGGATACTACTCCAGCTGAGACATTTTATCGAAGAGATGCGAAAATTGCCGGCACCTTCTGCGAGAATATCTAATGTGGACGGAGGGTCGTTGTGGGATTGCAGACTCTCGTCCGGCCTCAATCGTTGTGGCCCTTTCGAAGATACCAACGCCTTTCATCATTTTCTTCGTAAAGGACTAGATGATAAGAACGCGCCATTGGAGTATCCAGAGATTAAGGAGATGATTCAATCACAGAAGCTATATTGGGGTCACCCAGTTTTCACACATGGGGATCTTAGTAGTTTGAATATTCTAGTGCGAGGAGATACTATTGTTGGGATCGTGGACTGGGAGACCGCCGGATGGTGGCCGCCGTATTGGGAGTATACGACTGCGTCTCAAGTCAACCCTAGAAACGAATTCTGGGGAGAGTATATTGATGACTTCTTGGAACCTTGGCCCGAAGCCCTCAAAATGGAAAGAGTGAGGCAGAGATGGTGGGGAATAGTATGATGATATTCCTCTACGAGATGGTTTCCTTGCGTTCCAAAAGGTCATATGTCGGAACCTTCTCTGCGTTGAATTTCGGGGGTTTGAAGCGATCTTCTCCTTTCTTCTTTGCACAATATGTCATGGCTGCTGGTCGAACGACATCCCAATTTATGACATTGGTTCCAAGGGCTTTTCCATCTTTCTCAACAGCGGTTAGAGCTTCACGGACCCACGACACGCAATTCCAGTCCTTTTCGCTCCCTCTCACTGGTACTTGACGTAGGATAGAGTCAAGACGAGAAGTATCTTCAACCTTGCCGATCAGTACACGTACTAGTATCATCTGCGTAGGCTGTAACGACACTTCTTTTCTTTCGAAGATCCACTGTACACCTTGTGCGCTGACGCTTTCTTTTGCGTGATATCTTACGCCCAATTTCTCCTTGCCCTCAATCTTGGGGCCGACCAAAAATGCCCAATGGTACCTGAGCAGACGGATCAGCAATACTCCTGATTCTGCGTGTAGATAGAACGCACGTGTCTTCTGCTCCTGGCATCTTCGGTTGGCCTCCTCTGGCATACAAACACACGTAAAGGCGATCTTTGTTGGACATAGCTCTATATTTCTCGATAAACTGTTATGAGACCTCGCTGCTGGCAGCTATTATCTGGGAGGAGGAAATGAGCAACCTGAACTGGTATCAGTCTGCCTGCTCTACTTCTCGGGAACATCAAGCTTTTGAGATCGGTGCACTCAACTGGGAACGCCAATGCTGCGAGTTGTGGATTTCAGCTCTGGTGTCAGTGTCAAGTTCCAGGGTGTTTATAGAGGCAGTCTTCTAGGTCAGTGGTCCGAGCCAGGGAATAATATGAATCGTCTTGACTGAGCAACATAACGGAAATATATACGGAGCAACCAACATCTTTGACGTTCCCCATGCTGGTGTCAATGGTTGACAAGCGCTGTGGGCTTGCAAACAGCGAGGAGTCAGCACTGGATTGGGGTATGATGGTCGAGGGCACTGCACATCGACTCATCGGAAAACTTGTAGGTCGCTGCAGGTCATGGAGCACAACCCAAGTGCATCTGCAGCTGCACTCTCCCATTTCGAGCCGGTATCAGCATCGCTGTCACCAGAGGTGGCTGCCCGATGGAGCGGAGATGGCGTGTTGAAGGCAGTTTTCCTGAATAATGGGGCACAATAATGGGACGGTCCAAGATCCAGGATGCAGGCGGTGGAGCACAACTCAGAATGAACACGGAATGCTAGAATTATCTTGGCTTGCTTATTCATGTATCCGGTAGGGAATTCATTGGCGACACCTAATGTCCCTTCAACCTTCAAAACTCCCGACTCTGAACTCCCGACCTTTGAACTCCCGACTCTGGAACTCCCGACTCTGACCTCCCGACTCTGACCTCCCGACTCTGACCTCCATGGCATCCACTATTGAAACGCTGAATGCTTTGGCTCATCAAGTCGAAGATCTGACATGCAACATAACGGATCTTTCTGGCACTGGCGAACACCTCCAAGATCTTGAGAAGATTGCCGCAAGATTACATCGCACAGCCACGATAATCGCAAAGAGAGCGGGCTTGAAGCTTTCTAAGCAAAGCAAATCATGGGAAGCCAGAGTAAAGCAACGGGCCAAATCTCGGTCAAATCTTCAGGCGTTTCGAGATACTGGGAAAGTGAAGAACCGGACAGCGTTCATAAATAACATTTTGTTGATATTTCGTGGCCCACAGGACCCTGTTGTTGATTCCCAACCGATAGCGTTGAAGAGGAAAGCGACGCAACAAAGATGCGAGAAGATCCGGTCTCTGAACCCGGCGGGCATTCTTACCTGGGCAATTTCATATGCGCCTTCAACATGGAGCAGTGCAATGATGTCAAACGATGTGTTTGGCTCATTGTTGAAGGACGCTGGAAAACGAAACAACCAGGTCTGGCCGGACACCGTGCACGAAATTTTACAGCGTCTTAGAAACAGTGAAGGCCTTCGGGACTCCCCTGCCTATGAGGCTTTTGTGAACGGTGAGCACATCAAAGCCCAATTCCTGACCGTACTGACAGCTACTAGAGATTTTGAATCCAAATTGTAATGAAACCGAAATAGAAGAAGAAGAAGAGGAGGAGGAGGAGGAGGAGGAGGAGGAGGAAGAAGAAGAAGAAGAAGAAGAAGAAGAAGAAGAAGGCCACCCTCTACCGGGGCTAACTACTATTACACCTCAACAACCTCCAACTACAGAAAACAGAGGTATCCAAGTGATCTTGTTAACTATCGAAAGTACTGACATCTAATATAGAGATGAAAGACATGTTCACGAATGGACCTGCAAGAAATATATCCAGATTGCCACAGCTTTTCAGGAAAGCAGTGAAGAGTGGTGAATTGTGGAAGTGGGAAAGGAGTCAAGGTATTGAAACGACAACTTGTATATCTCTTTTGTTCCCCAAGGATCCGAAGCATGACATCTCTGTCACTATCTGGTGTGGCCAGGAGGAGGGATATCGGTTGAACGACATCTTTGGAATGGAACGCGCAAATGTTTGAGTCGAACGTGCAACGTTGTCCGACTAACTTGTGAAGTAACACGTACAAGGGCCCCTCACATAGGCGGTATAACCTCTGGGAACCTGAAATTTGACGCTTTCTGTAACCTCCTCTTTTAGTGTCCTTGTGTCCTTCGTCTTCTCATTGTGAATTGCGATATACCGTCCTACGAACTGTATAATTCTGTTTGTCTTCGGATCGGGAGGGAATCGGTGAGATGTAATGATATTCTCTGGAATGCCATTGAGAGCGTCGTCCCCTTTCTGCGTGGAATGTCAGTTAGCAATACTAGACAATGCAAAAGGCTCAGGATGACACGAACAGCCATAACAACAGTCTAGTCAAGACTTTCGCAGGATTGTTGCTAAGGCGCACGCCTGTCAAATCCGTCTGGAAAAAAGCAATGATGGTTAGCAATGAACCATCACAGGGACGAATATTTTCCTTTAGAAAAGCATACATCTCATCGTATGTGCTCTTTGCTGTTGTACTCCCTGGGTGCGAGCCAACGGACATGAAATTCTGGAGGCAGTGGATTCCCAAATCCGCTTGTGGTCGGGCATCAAAATCGTCACATGGCTCAACAATACTACGCCACAGCTCAGCCACATAGGCGGGACATTATACAAGTCGGCACTTCTAAAGTCGGCACTTCCAAAGTCGGCACTTCCAAAGTCGGCACTTCCAAAGTCGGCACTTCCAAAGTCGGCACTTCCAAGTTGGCACTCCTAAGCTGGCACCTAGCATCCATGGTTTCGTCTGCTTGAAATCTGACCTAACAGGCCATTTAACACGTATGGGAATATCATGGTTAGCGCGTTACGCTATCCTGAAAGCTTGAAGCCCAGACAACAGATACCTCATTCTGGAGTTCTGATAATCTGAAAGATCGTTGGCTTCCTTCAGAGGATGGGCACGAGTTGCAGATCCTCCAGACTGCCCGCGCGTTGGGCGAAATGCAATGCAAGCCAACTCGGAGTCGGGACATGGCAAACCGCAGTAGCCGGTGCCCATATAACCATTCAGGTACCAGAGTTGCTCGTGAGCATATATGACACCTGCCGTCATCGCTAGTCAAGAGGCACCACATGGCGTTTGAATGTGCAGCTGCCAAGATGATCCCCCAAATGTGGAATATCAACCGATCAAAGCAAGATTCATTCCGTGGATCCCAGTCAGCAAGGAGCTGAACGTCAAAAAAGCCCTTTTCATGCTTCTCATGCTTGCTGGCGCGCCAGGAGGCCCAAAGCTAGTACACGCCGATTACCCTCCACTAGATTCTTGGTGGCCGGAAGGAGGGGCCTTCCGTCACAACTCAACCGGCAGAGTCAGCAAGTGTCTTCCACCGAAAAGCCTTCTGCGTCATCCCTCCGGAAACGATGCTAATCCGAGCACGCTCGTCGATGAATCCAGAAGGCGCGGTGCGCATGAAGAGCGGGAGACGGAGGTTGCATCAGGGTCTGGGAATGAGCAGGGCCGTGGCAAACGCAGGAGATTCGAACCCAAGTAGAGTCAGACTATCGGTGGGTGATAAATATCGGTTCCGGTCATTCATTTGACTTCTGCTTGGAATTTGGATCGCAAGGTTTTGTGAGACTGAGCCATAATCTGCCATTTCCCTTGGAATGGTAAGGTCAAGACGTCACCACCATCCACAAGAATTCCTTCGCCCAACCAATTCCGCGGCTCGAACACGGTGAGGTCGTATCCTAGGTAGTTTGCTAGGTCCAACCACCGTAAGATTTTGTGATAGTCTAACGGGGCGCTAGAATCTACCAATTTCTTGACGATCCCAAATGGGTTGTCCTGAAAACCAGCGCCGTTCATTGTGAATCCCACATCAAGCTTCCATTTGCGTATAAGGTTGTTCATGTCTTCGTGGTTCAGCCTAATCCATCCCAAACTTCCGTCCATGTCGGATAGGATCTTGCGGACTTCAATATGATTTGCGCTCTCGTTATCTATATATTCTTTATTGTCCGTATTATGATCTGAAGAAAATGATCGTAGGAATTGAAGCATCTCATCGACGGAATAAGATTCTGGAGGAGGGCCTTCTGGTAAGGATTTGCCGGTCAACACACTCGCATTAACGGCTTCTGCTCTCGAGTAGAAGAGAGACTCTCTGAGAAGTGGCCAGATATGAGGGGGAGAGGGGCGATGGACTTGTTTGAACTGGTTACAATCCAAGTACATTAGCTTATCTGTATATTCATCATCGCATATAGAATATGACAGCTTACCACTTTCAGTGCGAACGGCCCATCACCGTCAATTTTGACCTTGAATACGTAACCTTCCATTCCATGGTCATCGATGAGGTCCTCCACACACACATTGTGACACGTTGGATATCGCCTAAGTCTCGGATGGTAAAGACTTTCTAAGGTCTGGGGCGCCGGAGGATGCACCTTCTCGTGCTCGGAGAGAAAGGAGAACTTCGGCAACTCGGACTGGAAGGCGTCGATGTTCAAGGGCCTGACATTCACAGGTCGTCTTTTACGTGGTAGTGAGTGCACCATGGAGCATCAAGCATAAAGTTTCGAGCGGACAACGAACGGACTCAACATCCACTGCGCTCTTAACAAGGAGGTACAATGGAATGATCGATCGCAGGCAGCGGTGGGATAGGGCGATTCGGCAAAGTTTCGATCACGTGCTTAGAGTCATGCCTCATGCCTTAAAGGGTCAAGACTAATTAACATCACGTGATAAGAACGGCTAATAGGTGTGACTGGGAAGGTTCCCCGAGGGTCTGTAAAGACAACGCCAAGGCGTCACAGGGTGTACCGAACTTACGGCGCACTTGTAAGATTACCGCAGGCCTTCGTAACTATATTAGTCAGGCCCCTTTGAATCCATCATGTCCTCCAATTGAGTCACACAGGCCACCTTGCGAGGGACCCACAGAATGACCTCGACGGGCCTTAGGTGCGGCTGATATATACCGATTTCTCCTGGAATTTGTCAAGGCTACGATCAAGGCCAGCACCATGATGCTGGGGTTTGGGCCGTACGGGACGTTTGCCGGCGACAAACTCGGCTACTGGCTGCTCGAGCAATGTCGAAGGCTTGTGCGACTGCTGACATCATACTTGTAAGTCTCCAATCACAGCTAAGGTACAACATGTTAGCTGCCACTAGGAGAGGTGGTAGTGGACCTGGCTTGTGAGACAGATGGCCGCCAATAGAGTCACAGAATGTACAGCATTTGCTAAGCATAACTATCCCGTAATCGGACAGACGCTGATGATCGGAAAAATGCCTCCCGGCGCCTCGAGTGGTCTTGCACGAATGTCGAGATTACCTAGGAAGTTCGACAGAATCTCGACATTCCCTATGTTGCCAAGCGGCACCGGGCCTGGGCAGCTGATCGGGAGCAGGTGTCTGAAGATTGGACAAAAGGTCCAGCCACGTGATCGAGGAAAGTGCCAGCCACAACGGACGCATACCAGTTGCGACCATCTTCCAACGTCCTTTGCACTCGCCTTTTCGTGCTAGCGTATTCGACTTTCCACTCCGGATATGCGCACGCCATCATCTCGCGGTAGGCGGCCTGATCCGGCTAGGGTTTGCCCAGGCCTTCCGGCGCGTCATTACACTTCACGTGACACATCACGTGGGCCCTTTTGTCACACGCCACAGCTCGCCAGATCACGTGACAAAAGTACAATGACTGTACGTTTGTCACGTGATTCGGGCATGGACATCCACCGTAGCCGGATACGTGGTTGTATATCAGGACGCCGACATGAATAAGCAAGCCAAGACAATTCTAGCATTCCGTGTTCTTCGTCTCCCTGGGGCAGGCCCTCATCTGCGCTTGGCTACTTGAAGGTTTCCTCGGAATGTTGGTAAGTATAGGCGGGTTTCGGAAATAAATAAAGGCACGTGTTATCTGTTGGTCAGGCCGAGAACCGCCGAGATTAGTCACGTGTCAGGCTTGATCAGGCTGTCTGAGGTTGAAGCAGTGACTTGCTCAGGTTCGACGATGGAAACGGATCTTAAAGAGGTCAGTTTTCACCACAGTATATGTGGCTATACATAGACTCCCCCTGAACCTCGTATTTATTAGAAGCTACTGTAAATAATTCTATGGAAGCGAGCTCGGGTAGACCGTGGACAGAGCTGACAAACTAAAACTACATCATCGTGCTTCGCACAATTGTCTCAATACCTCCTGCAGATGCTTCCGGGTCGTAACTCATGTGACGCTTTTTGGAAGCCTTGTGTCGCAACCTAGGCTCTGGCTGGTGATATTTTCTGTTCTCCTGCCTTTCGATGCGCGAACGCTCAAAATCAATCACCAATACCCGCCCAAGCTCTTCATTCCACAGCATGTTGGGCAGACGCCGATCATTGTGGACGACCGACAGTTGGGAAAGAGCACGATATGAACGACGCTTCTCCTCTTCCAAGACTGAGCACGAAACTGGGGTTGTTAGATCGGCCAGTGATGGCCCTCCCCAAGACAGCAAGAGCATATGGTAGACTTTGGTACCCCCTTCATAGTAATAAGGGCGGTCAAGGTCAATGTTGCCTAGGTAGACAGGAATCGCCGAGCCTTGCAGTGGAAACAGATGCCGATATACACTGCCCTCGTGAAGAAGGTCCGAGCGGTAGGTTTTGACTGTCCCTTTAGCAACAAAGACGTACCCGTGTGACGCAAGCGTGACTTTGAACATGACGCCTCGCGCACCCTGAAGATTCAACGGGTAGCAGTTGTGATCCATATCAGCGTTGAGTTGCATACGGACTCGATGTGCAAAGCCATCGAGGTCCAAGTCATGGTTTTGGCTTTGCGCAACTATTCGATGCTTGGGAAAATTCGGACACGCAGGATCGAGACCTCGTTGATATCGGATGCCGGCCAGACATTTCATTGTGCAATACCGATCTGTTTGACGGCTGTCAGATGTACCAGACCGTCCTGTACTTTGCTGAGAGGGTCCAGTCGAATCCCGTTTCCGTTTGCCAGCTGCACGCCGACTCGGAGTCTCGTGGGTATGTCCTTCGTCTTGGCTCTCAGATGAGCTATCCGACTCGAAGGACCCGAGGATTGGCTCGGCATGTGTACTATCCAACTGTCGTCGAAGGCGTGTCAGGTAAGGTGACCGCGGATCAACCGGATATCCCGGAGAAGAGTAGAGGGAGCCTTCCGGAGAATCCCTTCGATCTTTGTCAGAGATACTGCGGAGGACTTCCTCGTAATCCTCTATCCATACATTCAACCTCTCTGCTGCCGCATGTCGCCATGCTTGACTGCGTACGTCCGAATGCATGGCCATAAGAATGAAGCCGAACAGGCGTGAGACAGCGGTGAAGGGATATCGGAACCCAATATCATCACCATTCGCAACGTCCAGCTTTGGCTCTGTCAGATAGTAGTATACCGTTTCCGGATCTTCTTGCCGTACTCGCAGAAATACCTCAGCTGTGCCAGTCGCGATGCTGGCGTATTCAAGACCATTGTCAATCATGTACTCGAAGGTCTGCGTCACCGCCGCAGCCACCAACCGATCTGCATTATATCTCATCTTTTCTGCATGGTCGGTCGGAATGGTCATGCGCTGCACGACCTCGGCTTTGACATTCATGGGACGCAGTCCCGCTCGTAGATACTCGGAAGTAAGCTTATGAGGTGCCTTGTACTCGCGGACCAGTAGAAGCCTCCGCTCTGAACCGGTACGGCGGTAGATGTAGGCTTTATCGACCGCAGACAATCGTTCATTCTTCTCTTCTGAGGGTGTCTCGCTGAGGGCATTCAGATGATTCCGAATTTCGACTCCCTTGCAGTTATTCACCAAATCTTGAGCGAGATCCAAGCCGATCAGACTTCGCAGCAATAGCTTGACCTTCTCTTCCACCGCCACGCGGTCGTAGTATTCCAGATCTTTCTCACTCGTAAGCGGTTCCTCACACAGTGTTCGGCCCTCATATTCAAGGAAACTGCGGGGCGTGAAAGTGGCAGCCTCGCTTAACAGGGTGTACGCGGCATCAAAGTAGGAGATGTGCAATTGAGGAAAGTCGAGCCAAGGCCGGAGGTAGGTTGGGTGTTTTCTCCGTTTCGGGTTTGTGATGGATCCTTTGGTGGTGAGCCCGCGGTTAAGCTGGACGTGGAGAGGTACTGTGAAGTGGTTGTGACAGATTTCAAGAAACTCAGGAAGACTTGTTGGCTGGTTGAGGCGTTTTGAGGCCTCCGCGTCTCGTTTTGAGGCCTCCGCGTCTCGTTTTGAGGCCTCCGCGTCTCGTTTTGAGGCCTCCGCGTCTCGTTTTAAGGCCTCCGCGTCTCGTTTTGAGGCCTCCGCGCGTTGTTCTGCATCCGCAAGCTGTTTCCGTAGTCGCTCGTTCTCAGTAGTCTCAGTGTCAGATCTCAATGTGGTATGAGTATCCATTATTGATTGTAATGCTGTAGGCGGATACAGAGGGCGATTTATTTGGTGGCGGGGAGGCTCGACGCGGAGAGGTACTGTGAAGTGGTTGTGACAGATTTCAAGAAACTCAGGAAGACTTGTTGGCCCGCCGAGGGCGCGTAGTCGTCTTACATCGGCAAGCTCCTTCCGTAGTCGCTCGATCTCAGCAGTCTCAGTTTCAGATCTTAATGTGGTAGGAGCATCCATTATTGGGGAGTGGTGCGGAATGTAGTAATGCAACTGGGCAGCCTTGGCAGTTTCAAGGGCACGTGAGTACGGTCGAACACTTTTTCCGAACCGCGCAGCTGCCACAATATATCGTGCAGCCCACCGGAGTTGGAAGGACCTTCGTCTCTTCGTTGCTCTGAACGCTAGGCCTTGACTTTTATGACGGCACGGCACACCGATGAATAGAAATGCAGGGCAAACGCTGCTCAAAGGTGTGGGTTGCTAAACTAAAGAGGAAAGGAAAACTATGGAAATGTCGACTGCGCGCTGTCCTAGATATAGGCAGTCCTCCGCCAAGGTTGAGTAGTATGTGCGCCGCCTACCAAGAGTCTTTAGTCACGTGTAGCTAATTAGCCGGGGGAACGTGCGTAATAGAGAGAGTGGCTACGAGTAGTATCGGGACAATTACGTGATAGGCATGTAACCCCGGCAACGCCAAGACTTGACGCGTATTCAGTTTATCTACCGAACTGCGACGCGTCCCTGGTATAACGGTACGGCACACTAATAAAGAGAGATATAGGGCGAATGCTACTAATAGAGGCTGCATCCTTATAACTACAATACGATATAACTATAATTAGTGATAGTAGAGGGTCAAGTTATTAGTAGTGCTAGTAAAACGCGTGGACGCGAAGCGCGAAATTTAGCCAAGGCGTCCCGTTTATTTTGGTCTGAGTGCACGTCCTATTATTGTGCCCCATTGTTCAGGAAAACTGCCTTCAACACGCCATCTCCGCTCCGTCAGGCAGCCACCTCTGGTGACAGCGATGCTGATACCGGCTCGAAACGGGAGAGTGCAGCTGCAGATGCACTTGGGTTGTGCTCCATGACCTGCAGCGACCTACACGTTTTCCGATGAGTCGATGTGCAGTGCCCTCGACCATCATACCCCAATCCAGTGCTGACTCCTCGCTGTTTACAAGCTCACCGGAGTACTCCTACTCCGTCGTTAGGCAGACTTTTGTGACACACCAGTCTTTGTCTCTTGTATTCTTTCTGTGCGTCTTGCCTGTCTCTAGCCGCTCGTGACTTCCCAACTCTTAACGTAGGACGCTATGGCGCCACGTCTGTCTCAGCTATCTACGACTTTACAGCCCCGCCCACAAAACCAGCCTGACCTACCTAAGCAAGTCTATGCTCCTTTATAGAGGACGGGAAACCCATTTTTTCCCAGGGGTAAGGGACGCTCCCCCAGGCCTATGGACCTATTGACATGTGTTGACAGGATCCGATGCCTTCGCGTGCGCCTCCCTCTTCCCCCTGCGTGGAAATTCCGGAAATTCCTGCGCCTCTCTCTACCCGAACGATAAAGGTAGTTGTCTTCGGAGACCGAATAACTTTGCAACCTCGTTGGTCACTTGGCGGCTATGGTCCGGGTCTCAGGCCCAAATATCCCCGCAGCAAGACTTTGAAGAAGTGGACTTCGAGGTAGTCGAATCCGACAGGCTGCCGGTTTCCAGCGTCCAAGCCTTAATTATCGCGTTCAACACGTCGGAACCAGCGTCCTTTCATTCTACTACAGGGTTTGCGGACATGATCAAGAGAGGCGGTTTCGAGGGTCATCCTACAGCTTTGATTAGAATGCAGGAATCTAACCACCGGGGAGTGGTGACACCCGAAGAAGCGCAGGAGCGGGCCGTCCAGTTAGGTGTCCAGTATTTCTTTGTTCAGATGAACAATCCCGGTCTCGTTCAGGCACCGTTCACATTCCTCTATGAACGGGATGCTCAAAGGAGGGGCAAGGCGAGCGGGTACGGCTCGAAGCGAGAATCGAGCCCGACCTGGTGGTCTTGTTTCAAATCTGCAGAGGAGAAGCGGGCGAAGGAAGTCGATCAGCGGCGAGAAAGGTAGGTCGGAGTGAAAGGAGCGTGCCGGGACGACAGGGTGATCTCTGAGCGGAGGTCAAGGAGAACACAATGCGGTCCGTAGAGAGGAAAACGAGAGTGGTAGAGGGACTGAAGAGACGGACAGCACAAGGCGTCCGAGAGAAGGCCGCCCAAGGTGCGTGGAGGAATCGAGGGTACACGAATCGGGTGGTTCGTGGGAACGCCAGTGCGTCCCAATACGGGATCCCGCGGCTGGTGCTACTTGATGTGCCGGGACGATCTTGAAGGCGCAGCCTGAGGTTGCCGTACTGGACAGCACTAAGACCAGGAATCTCTTTTCATTAATGTACCATGACTGCGACCCATCAGCCTGCCTCGTGGCAGGATACGGTGGCAGGTCAGGCAAGGAGGGGTGGGGACAAGCGGCACAGCCTGTATCAAGTTTCAGCAGAGGCTCCGCAATCAATGCCGTCGCGTCATCAAGGAATGTGGTGAAGCCGTGGGTCTGTCGAGGAGGTAGACCAGTTTCTCTCTTGGATCCCGTATGCGTGAGACATGAAAGGTCCTGTTGAAACCACCAAGCAGGCATCAAAACCAGGATGATCTAAGCAGCCGGGGATGGTAACCTGCCTGGAAGCCACTCTTGTGTATGTAGGCTGACTCGCACTCAGCTACAGATGGATGAAGCCCTGCCTTCTGCCGACATTAGTGACTCTGTCCGTGGTGGGTACGACCTCAGGCGGTCTCCTCGGAATCTTTCCTTGCCGCAATAACCGAACAAGGTTGGGTATGGTGTATAAAGGTCCTCAGTTCCTTGCGGTATACCTGCATCTCTTCCGTCACCCACTGTCGGTCACCATCTTTCCCCTTACTTGACCAACGCCGACGACAATCGCACGACCTTTTAAAGATATACTATCATCCTCACCAGCGGCTAGAAGCTACCATGAGTTCAAAACGGAAGGGCCAGGCAGAACCAGACGATTTGCCCCCAGCTGACCAAACTACACCTTTCGACGTGCGAACGACAATTTATCGTCTCTGTGGATGTGGGGACGGAGCAAACGAAAATGGTCATGCAAGCAACCTCGACAAAGCTCCTTGATCAAAATTATCGACCACTACCCTGGAGCAGCTGCGACCGAACGACAGACAGTGCCAAGGCAGATTCGCTACGTCGTGACGCCGCGGACACCGAATTCGGCCCAGGCCCGAAATTCCACCAAGCTGGACGAGGAACCCAGATGTGCTTGGGAACACGATTCTGAGGACGGGTACGAATCTCCTCTCGATGATGATTTCGACGAGTGGCCGGGGTTTGACCGCCCTGGTGGACCGCTGTACGAGAGGCAATGGGGCCACAGCATTTCGGCCGACGCCGATCGGGGCGACGCAACCGTGCATCACTTTCCGCAGCCGAAACAGCTTTTAAATTACCGCAAGCAAAAGAAGGCGGTCATGCAAGGTTTCTATCAGCTGAGAAATGTCGGTGTTGTCGAGCGCCCAGAGCACGTCCTCGCCGATTTCCTGCACGTCCTGCTCCAATATGTGATTGGCAGGATGCGAGCGGTGGAAGAGCTCGAGAAAGCAGACGTCGTGGATTTCGTCCTGGTCTTCGCGGGCCCGGAAACAGGGTTCGGGGAAGCAAAAGCCGGCTAGGTTTTGCGCCAGGTTCTCGAGATCGCGCGAATCGACCAGAGCTGTCGTGTCGGTAAACCCTTCGGCATCCCAGAGTCGGCCGCGGCCGCGTACTGGGCGTGGAAAATGCACGCCAACTCAGCGCGGCCAACGCGACTTTTGCGGGGGATCTCTTTCTCTTGCTCGACTGTGGCGCCCGATGCCACCGTGTACAAGATTCCGACTGGACGTCTGCGTGTCGACGAACAGCAACCGTGCGGCGCTGATCTCGACAGTTTGAGTGAAGCCGTCCGTCGATTCGAATGCGTTGGGGGAGATCTCGACGAGGTTCAGTGGGAAATGCCGTGCACCGCACCGTTGCGGAGTGGTTCATGTAGTGTAGTGGTTCTTATCCTTTAACCATTTCGCACACCCTGACTGACACCCGACACTAAAAAAGGCTGCGCAAACCCAACCTGCGTTGTCGTGACTTTCGAGGTGTCGCTCGCTTCAGCACGAATTTTCGACCGAACCCTTTCCCGTAGACTTGGTCATGGAAGATTTTTCGGCGCCATTTCTCGCTCCGTGGCCAGAAAAGCCCTCGTACCATCTGTCCCCTATTACCTATTATATATTTTCCTCGACCTATATATGTACTAAGGTAACTATATTCTAAGACGTCCCTATGCTCGAGCTAAAGGTATTATGCTTAATAGATATCTAGATATTATAAATAAGCTTTATAGTATAAAAGGCTACTTCTTTCACCGCTACTTACTTACCCTTTTACTAGTTAGCTACTACTTCTTAAAACCTATAAGATAGATATCACTATATTATTATCACCTTTTCCCCTAGGGATACTATAAGATATAAGCACTAGAACTTACCACTTTACTTAAAGAGAGAAATATAGTAATTTATAGCTAACTATATTTATATCTAATTATTAGTTATTTAAGCCCTTTATTAGGAATAAGGGCACGCTAAGACCTTAGGGGTCACATATATAGCGCGCGGGCTATATATGTCTCCTCTTCAACTCTCTTTAGCTTTTAAGTCGAGTTATATAGCGCCTATAGATAGGTAATATATTTAATATTAACTACTAGCGAACCCTATCTCTAACATTCTTGAAAGCTCACCCCCGTCTCCAGTCCCTTCCTTCCCTTAAGCGAACCTCCCACGACCCCTATCCGAGTCGCACGTAACGCGCCGCTGTGATGGCACTAAATTGACGACAACCGACCCGGGTAAGCGGAGAGCCAGAATTAGAAGGCGAAGGGCCTAAGACTACTGAGTAGCGGTACGCACGCTTATAGGCTATATTACACGAGCGTCGGCAGCTCTAGAAGATTAAAGAGATAGAGTGAGAGCTAGTAGGAGGGTCGCTAGCGAGTAGTAGGATCTTTAGTATCTTAAGTAATATAAGTAAGAGGCCTACCTTATAGGACCTTATAGTACGATATTATCGCGCTTTCCTACTACCGCTATATAAAGGCACCTCGCTTAAGGAGTTATAAGACTTCCTCCTTAGCTATAAGGTTTACTTTAGTATAGTAGGGGAGTATAATAAATATATATAAGTTATAGTTATAGTGTTATACTTATAGGAGGACACTTTATAATAGTAAAGCTAACTTAGTACTAAATAGCCTACCTTATAGAATATATTTAAGTATACCTTATAAGATATAGTCTAGGACCCTATAAATTATATAGTAATTATATCCCTAAAGCTAAAAGAGCTATAATAGAGTAGCCTATTAGTATAGGCACTAGTAATAGTAATAAAAGAGCTTAAGAATAAGATCTCTATCTTTATAAATAAGGAATAAAAGGCTTAGGTACTTCTTAACTACCTAGAACTAGAGCTATATATAGTAGTCCTTTATAAGGAGTGTATAATTTATATATAACTATAGGTATAGGCCGCTATATAGAGACTATAAGAACTAGGTATAGTATAAACACTAAATATAACTAAAGAATAAAGAGCTATAAGCGAGTAGTATATAACTCTTATATAAGGGGGCGGCGAGAGGTATATAAGGGAGTATATACTATTAGAAGATATAATCTATTTCTAGTATAAATAAAAGGGATATATTATAAAGTAGTGCCTAGTTACTAAGATATAGTAGACTCTATAGGGTATTATAGGTAAGGCGTATTTAAGTTATAGGCGAGTAACGCTATATAGAGGCTTTTTAAGAACCCTTTAAATAATAATATAGTTAGGTAGTCTACTAAAGGTATTTAATACTTATAAAGCCTTATAATTTAGCTAGTATATACTTATTATAGTATACTCTAAAGGGCTATAAATTTAGTATACACTAGAAGGTATATATTAAATAGGGCTAGAGGCGCGAGTAAGATATATATAATAAGTAGGCTTATAGATTATAACTAGGGCTATAGATTTAGCGAATACTTATTATATAAAGGGTATATATTATAATAGGTATATATTAAGCTATATTAGCGAGTTATATATAAGGAGCGGGCCTATTATATATATATAGAGCTATAGATTTAGCGAATACCTATAGTATAATAGGGTATATACTACTTAAGCTATATATACTTAGCTAGTCTATAATAAGTATAAGGACTATAAGAGTTATATAAGTTAGTTATAAGCTAGTTAAGAGTTAGTTATATATTAAGGATAGTATACCTAGAGGGGGGGGTAATTATTAGGAATAAGGGTACACTAAGACCTTAGGGGTTATATATATAGTGTGTAGGCTATATATATCTCCTCTTTAACTCTCTTTAACTTTTAAGTTAAGTTATATAATACCTATAGATAGGTAATATATTTAATATTAACTACTAGCGAACCCTATCTTTAATACTCTTACCCTTATTAAGCCTAGTATTAAGTAAAATTATAAGACTTTATAATACTTTTATTTATTAATAATATTATTATAGTTTAGATACTACCTATATATACTACCTATATATAACTAGTATATTAAATAAATATTAGGTAGACTACTTATACTATTATCTAGCTAGTTCGCTAAGGCTTTACTAGATTAGGTTAGCGCTATATAGAAATATATATAATATACTTATTAGTCCTATATATACCTCTATAGTTAGTTAGCCTCTCTTTATTTAAGTTTATAGTATTAAATTAGTATATCTTCTTTAGTATAGATTTATAAGTTACTATACCTATAATATTAATTTAAACTAATTTATTAAAACCCTAAGCTTTTACCTTACTAAACTCCTTTTATAATTTAAGGTTTTTAAAGGTAAGTATTAACTACTTCTAAGAATACTACTTAAGAACTACTTAAGATTAATATATTAATATAAGATAGCCTTAAATATTATAAACTTATCTCTTTTAATAATTAGCTCTATAGTACCTAGTAATTTAGTTTATTAACTATAGTAAATACTAATCTTATTCTTAAGTTATAAATATCTACTTAACTTATAATACTTTAGCTATATATTATACTTTTATAATAATATCTTTATATAATATTAACTTATTAAATAAGAACTATAATAGTTTAACTATACCTTAAACTTAACTAGTCCCTTAAGATACCTATATACCCTTTAATAGTCCTTAAGTACTAAGATACTTTTAAACCTCCTCTTTCCTTAATCCTTTAAAGTTAATACTATTTATACTATAATAATCTTTAAGATTATATTAATAAGACTTTATATAAGAAGATTAACTAAGTTTTATAAAGCCTTAACTTAATTTATAAAATAATATTACTAATACTATAAAGGAAAGAGTTAAAGAGATACTAAATATAGAAAAATTAAATTATTACCTAATTAATAAGAGTAAAGTTATACCTTATTACTTACTATAAGATATTAATCTCTCCTTTTTATTAAAATAAAAATATATACTAAAAGGTAATATAATTATTACTAAATACTTTAAAGAGATAAACTTATATAATAACTTTATATTTAAAATATTAAAGGAGTTATTAAACTTTATATTAAGATACTTAGATCTTCTCCTTTATCTCTTAAAATAATATATAAACTAATATTAGTATACTCTTTAAGTACTTAATAAGTTAAGATAAGAGACTATTAATTCTTATTAAGAATAATAAAGACTTAAAGCTTAAATAAATTAACTATACTAAGACTACTAATATAATTTAAAGGAATATAATATTAATATTAACTAGCTAGTTAACTAAGTCTTAAGCTAAGAAATCTATATTAGTAAATATAATAAAGAACTAACTTAAGTCACTAAAGTATTAAGTAATTAGATTAACTTTATAAATTCTTATAAGAAAGAAATTAAGTAACTTAAGAAAGAACTAAATAACTATAGTTACTAACCTCCTTTAGTTACTTCTTACTATTAGTCTCCTTTTTATAATAAATTACTAAACCTTACTACCTATAATATTTATAATAATCTTTATAACTTAAGAAATTATAAAGATTATTAAAGCCTTTCTACTTACTAGTACTCCTAATTACTCTTAGCTCGCTATTTATTATAGAATAGATTAAATTTAATAAGGCTATATAATAAGGCTAATATACTAAGTAACTTACTAATTTAGGGTTAATATAACTATATACTAAGCCTTCTCTAGATTAGGTAGTTATCTTTATATAAATTATATAGTTAAAGACTAATTAGCTATATATAACTAAAAGTCTTAGTAATTAGTATATATACTACTAACCTTAGTAGAAGGCTATTTATATCTAGAATAGAATATAGTTAACCTTTTTTATAGCTTTCCTTCTCTCTTTAGTTTAGTCTCTTTATATTAAGTAATTTATACCTTTAAGTAGTATTTACTTTATATTCTTATTTATTAATATACTATATTATTATATTAAACTAAACTTACCCTTATTACTATTCTAGGAAGGAATTATAATATCCTACTAAATAAATAAGACTAGAAACTAAATATACTAAATATAGCCTAACTAACTAACTTAAATAACCTAGAGGCTAATAACTATACTATTATCCTAACTACTAAATATATTATAAGATAAACTATTAAACCTAAATAGACTAATATAAACTAATATAAATTATATATAGTAAGTAATATTATCTCCACCTTATAGCTCTACTAACTACTAAGATATAAGACCGCTATAAAGATTAAAGCTATACCTAATTATATCCTCTTAAAGGTAACTATCTAGAGTAGGAATACTATTATAGATTAGGAAGGTACTATTTAAGATTATTAAAACTAAATTATTAATATAAAGAAATAAATTATAAACCTTAATAACTAGATTATATAAAAGTAAGCTATTATTAACTATCTTAAATAGAGTTAAGGCTTAACTTTAAAACTAACTCTAGTATAATATATTAATATTCTAGACCCTAAGTTATTATTTAATAGTAAAGAACCTACCTTTAAACTATAAAGATCTAAGATCCTTAGTAAATTCGCTACTAATACTCTCTAGTTTCTAACTAAAGAGGTTAAGATAGTATATCTTTATAGCTAAATAACTAAAGATACTTAATAATACTTATAGATACACTATAGCCTTAATAAGAAGGACCCCTTTCTTAATATTATAAATATACTATTAGGGATGGCCTATTAAGATAGATAAAGCGCGGCGATAGTAATAGTATTCCAAAACTAGGTATCCCTAGATGTATAGTCACTACAGGACTCGAAGTATAAGAGAAGCTTACTTCTCTTATACAAGTACCTACTTATCTATCTAGGCTTATCTTAGGCTTAGTGTTCCTAGCTAGTGTTCCCGTTCCTAACCGGTGTTCCTAATATATACTTAAGTTCTTAGTAAGAACCTATATAGATCTATATAAAGCGGAGAATATATAGGAAAAGTATTAAGCTCTATATATAAAGATAATAGAATATTTTAATAACTTCTATACTAAGTTCCTATATTTAGCTAGTAAAGGTAATATTCTAAAGGTAGACCTATACTTTAACCTTTAAAATAAACTAACTTTAGCTTTAAGAGCTACTATTATACCTACCTTTTATACTTTATAAACTTATTAAGAAATTACTAATATTTATTACTAAACTAATTAAGAATTATAACTAGTTAATAATAAGAAGGCTTACTATAAGGCCTACTAAGCTTTAGGGAATAAGCTAGCTAATAAAGCTACCTCTACTTTAATACTTAATACTTATACTATATCTATACTACTCTTAAACTATAAAGGTAGTTAACCCCTATAAAACTAGCTTATATATAATAATATAATTAAGCTAGCCTTAAGTAGAGCTAGAGCTTACTTTATATATAGATAGCTAGGATATCTCTTATAAGACTACTCTATAAAGGTTAAGAATAAGGTAATTAAAGTATTAGAGAAAGTAAAGAAAGAATAGAGAAAAGAGTAACTTTAAAGGAAGTCTCCTCTTTAAGGAAGTATAATATTAGTATTATCTTTATTAATATAAATTAGCTACTAAGTAAAAAGTACTTTACTATATTATATAAGTTATTATTTAATAGATATATAATTTAAACCTTTATCTTAACTAATTCTAAAGTAAATAAATTTATTTTTATTAATATAAAACTTATTAAAGACTTTATTTAATTCCTAAATATTACTATAATAAAGCTAGAGACCCCTTATATTATAAGAGGCTATAATAAATAACTTAATAAGCCTATCTTTAAAGTATTAACCTTATATTTAAAGGTTAATAAGAGGTAGTAAAAGGACCTCTTTATACTAGTTCTAGACTTAAAGAACTATAATATTATCTTAAGTAGGAAGTAGTTTATTTATTTTAATATCTAGCTAAATATATATAACTATTATCTACTCTAGCCTTATAATTACTAGTATAAGCTAACCTTTATAAGAGAAATCTATATACTCTAGAAGAACCTTTAGGTTATAGCTATACTTATATAATACTAAATAAATATAGATAAATAGGACTAAATATTTAAGGTAGAAGATAAGCGCTATTTAAATAGATATAAGTCTTATTACTAAGTTACTTATATTAAAGAAGTAGACTATAATCTAGCTATACTTTAACCTAAAAGAGTAACTATAAAATTTAGTTTATAGATTATTACCTATAAGATATATAAATAAGATATATAGTTATAACTATAAATTATATAGTAAGAATTAGCTAAAAATAAGAATAATAACCTAGATAAGGCGATAAAGGATAGTAATATAAAGATACCTTTAGAACTTAAGGATATAAAGATATTACTATTTATTTAAGATACTACCTCTATTAATATTATAATAATTAGTACTATAGGTTTTTACTAATATATTAAGAAATTAAAGGGGGTTATATATAGTACTAGCCTTTATAAAATTAACTAAATTATTAAGACTTAATAAGAGCCCCTAATAAAGGAAACTAATAAATAACTAGTAGAATATTTACTCTTAAAGAAGTATATTAAATTTAAGGATATATTTTTAAAGATAGAATTTAATACTCTTCTCTTATTATATTCTTATAATTATAAGATTTAGTTAAAAGGAAAGAGTTTATTAAAGTATAGCCCCCTTTATTAAAAGAGTATATAAAAGCTCCTCCTTATTAAAAAGTATCTTAAAGAGAACCTCTTAAAGAGCTTTATTAAGTTTAGTTAAATATTATATATCTTATTAATACTATTTATACTAAAGTTAAATAGAGGCTTATATTTTTATATTAATTACTAAAAGCTAAATATAATAACTAAGAAAGACTAGTACTTTATACCTTTAATTAATAAGACTTTAGTATAACTATAAAAGGCTTATATCTTTATTAAGTTTAATATTTAGTAAGTATTTTACTATATTAAGATATACCTAGACTTTAAGGAGCTAATAACTTTTTAAACTTAGTATAGTACTTATAAGTATAAGGTATTACCTTTTAAGCTAATAAATAGCCTTACTATATACTAATATTATATAAATAATATCCTATTTAACTTTTTAAATAATTTTATTATAGTCTATCTTAATAATATCCTAATTTATTTTAAGAATAAGCTAGAGTATACTAAATAAGTAAAAAAGGTCCTTAAATATTTATAAAAGGTAGGCCTATAAATAAATATCTAGAAGAGTAAATTTAGTATTAAAGAGACTTAATACTTAAGTTTTATTATCTTTACTAAGGGTATTAAGGTAAATCTAGTAAAGATTTAAGTAGTAAAGAATTAGTAGATCCTAACTATAATTAAGAGAGTATAGTTATTTTTAAGATTTTATAATTATTATTATATATTTATTTACTAATATAGCTAAATTATAAAGCTCTTAATATAGCTAACTTAAAAAGACTACCCCTTCCTATTTAATAAAAACTATTAAAAAGTATTTATAAAACTAAAGCTATATTTATTAATAGCTCTAATCTTAAGATACTTTTATTTAAAATAACTAATAATATTAAAGATAAATACCTTTAATAAAGTAATAATAGTAGTCTTATTATAATAAGACTTAAAGGATAATTAGTAGTATCTAGTAACTTACTACTTAAAGATTATAGTTCTTATAAAGTATAACTATAATATTTATAATAAAGAAATACTTACTATTATAAATATATTAAAGTATTAATAACTAGAGCTTTAAAGTATAAAAGACTATTTTAAAGTCTTTACTAACTATAAGGTACTAGAATACTTTATAACTAAGAGGGAATTAACTATATACTAAGCCTATTAGTTAATAACTCTCTCTTAGTATTATTTTTAAATTATATATTATCTAGACTACTAAAATAAGAAAGTAAATACTTTAACTTAGTAAAAGTAGGAATAAGAAGGCTAAAAGGAAGTTATATAAAATAAGAGGATATAAGTTATACTAAGTCTTAAGGCGCTAAACTTATATCTTTAGTAGAATTCTTAATTAACCCTAGTAGAAACTAAGTCTCTAATTCTAATAGAATAAGTCCTATAAGTAAATAAAGAAGATAAGACTATTAAGGAGGGCTAATAAAAGGCTAGAAAGTAGTAATCCCCTTAAGAACTCTCTTAAAACCTCTTACTATACTAGAGGTAATTAATAGTACTTAACTAAAACTACCTATAAGCTAAGTTAATAAAGGAAGTTTATAATTAAATATTAATAGCTTATCTAGATTAAAATAAGATTACTAAACTACTATTAGCTTATTACTACTAGTTAAACCTCTTAAGAGATATAGTATAGTTTATTTAAAACTATTATACTTATTAATATACTATAACCCCTTAAGATTTACCCTTTAAAACCTTAAAGCTATTACTAGTCTTAAACTAGCCTTAGTAGTATATTACTATAAACTTTAAGTCCTTCTTTATAAACTAAAATAGTTATAATATAATTTATATAGTAATTAACTATTTAAGGAAGCGCTCTTATTTAATCCTCTATTATAAGATAGTAATTATAAAAGGAATAATATAACTTTTTATTTTCTATATTTATTATAACTATAAGCCTCTAAATACTATTATCTTTAACTAAGGCTTATAGTTTATATTAAAATTCTAAATAGAGTTCTATTAAATCCTAAGAATTAAGTTAAAGTTATTAACTACTTTCTACTTATAGACTAATAAGTAAACTAAAATTATAAATTAATACCTTAACTAATACCTTTAACCTTTTATAAATTACTATTAGGATAACTAGATAGAACTTCTATTTATAATAAATTATACTTAAGCTATACTACCTTATAACTCTATTAGCGCGAGCCTCTTCTTTATTAAAAATAGATATAAACTAAGAACCTCCTTTAACTAAAAGGCCCTAAAGGAGTTAGCTAGTATTTAAGAATAACTTAGTTAAGAGGAAGCTTAGTAATATATTTACTATATATATAATATATAGATAATAGTCTATAATATAATAAAGCTTACTTAAAAAAAGTAGAAATTATAAGCTAATAAATACTACTAAGAAGTTAACTTTATAATAAGTAACTTAGTATAGATATTTATAAAGAACTAGAAGACTAACTAGCTAAGCTAGAAACTAGACTATTAAATAGTAGGTCTATTTTATATTCTAAAATAAGTTAAGTACTTATTTAAGCTAGAGTTACCCTCTTTAATAAAGATATACCTAATCTTCTCCTCTAACTAACTAAGAAAAGTAGTAAATAATCCCCTTCTAGGATAGGTTAATAAGCCTCTACTACTAATTAAGGTAAATAGTAAAAATAAATAGAAGGTTAAAGAGGTCTTAGTAGTATAAAAGTATTATAATAAGCTATAGTACTAAGTATAATAGTTAGATTAAAATAAGGACCTAGAGTAATATCTAGCTTTTAACTTTAAGAATATACTATATAAGATCTAGGATTACTATAATAGGTACCCCTAATAACTAGGCCCCCTAAAGTAACTATAGGAATAGATCCGCTATTAGGAAAATAATAAGGATATAGCGGACTATATAGATAATAATAAAGCCTAAGGGTAAGCTTTCTTTAAAGGGGGGGGTAGTATTATAAAATAGGTTAAATTTAATAAGGCTATATAATAAGGCTAATATATTAAGTAACTTACTAATTTAGGGTTAATATAGCTATACACTAAGCCTTCCCTAGATTAAGTAGTTATTTTTATATAAATTATATAGCTAAAGGCTAATTAGCTATATATAACTAAAAGTCTTAGTAACTAGTATATATACTACTAACCTTAGCGGAAGGCTATCTATATCTAGGATAGAATATAGTTAACCTTTTTTATAGCTTTCCTTCTCTCTTTAATTTAGTCTCTTTATATTAAGTAATTTATATCTTTAAGTAGTATTTACCTTATATTCTTATTTATTAGTATACTATATTATTATACTATTTATACTTACTAACTATACTCTTATTATACTTAATAGACTCCTCTACTTATTAAATAAAAGTCTTTAATTTACTAAAATTTAATAGTACTTAAGAGAAATATTATAAGTAAAGAATAAAATTAATATATAAATTAAAGATAAAAGAATAAACTTAGTAATACTTAAGCTTAAAGGTAGTAATTTTATATATTAACTTATAATTTATAGAAGATATATATAATATAATTAAGTCTTATATACTTAGTAATACTACTAATCTTAGTATTTATTTTAAAACTATAAGTAATATTATTAATATACTTAATTAACTCTATAAAGTTTACTACTAAAATAAGTAAGTTTATTTAAATTACTAATAATTATAAAAGTAACTTTTTAACTACTTTAATATCTTCTTAATAAACTTTTAGTAACTAGTAGTCTTTCTTTATAAGACTAAAAAGGATAAGATAGTAAATCTAACCTTTAAGCTTAATAATAGCCTTTAGAACTTAATTTAAAATATACTAAAAGTCTAATTTATAAAAGAACTTATAAAATTATATTATAATAAAGAATATATTATTATAAATAAAAACTTTTAAAAGAAAGTAAAACTAACTATTACCTTAAAACTAGCTATAAAGTCTTCTTTATAATTAGACTATCTTAAGTTAAGTATTATATAAAATAGTAGAACTAGCTTATTATTAAAACTATAATAACTACTATAAATACTAAACCTCTAAGACTTAATAGTTAAGGAAGACTTAAAGAAGAGAAATACCTATTTTAACTATAAAGAGAAGGACTACTACCTAAGAAAACTAGAATACTAAACTTATAAGTAGAAGAAAGAGAATAGACTATCTACCTTTATACTAAATAACTTAAGTATAACTAAAGATAAGGAGGACTTTATAATTAATAAAGACCTTACTAACTCTCTAGGAAGTTTAAAAAACTTATTATTTTAAGTTAAAATTAAAGAAGCTTTAATTTAAGATAGGAACCTCTTAAGTATAATAAATAACTAAAAGAATAATTATTTAACTTAGTACCTAATAAAGGTAGTATAAAATAAATACCTCCTAAATATAATAAACTACTAAATAAATAAGTATTTATACTAACTATAAATAAATCTAGCTAGGATAAGCTAGAAGAATTTCTATTATTAATTAAATCCCTAAAATATATTAACTTTATTATACTTAACTATATAGTAGCGAGTCTATATACTATACTACTCTATTAGGTATCTACTACTATTATAATAAATAGTAGTATATTATTATCTTTTATTAATACTTATTTTATTTATAAGAAAAGATTTAAGAAATATCTCTATAAGCTTAAGAAACTAAAGTTTATAATACTTACTAATAAGTATTAAGTAGAAGTTACTTAATATACTAAACTTAATATAGCTATTAAGTAATACTATAAGTAAATCTATCTCTTAGTAATATTATAACTAAATTATCCTATTATTCTAAGTATATTTTAAATTTCTTAATATAATATAATTAACTTTTAGGCTTACCTTATCTAGTTCTCTTTAAATACCTATTTAAGAGAATACCTTTTATATTAATAAGAATATATAGTATATAGTTTAAGAGGACTAACTACTTTTACTAAAACTATAATAATTAATAATATTAAATACTTTAAGATTAGCCTAACTAAACTTTACTAATCTTTAAAAGATAATAAAGAAATAAAGACTATAATCTACTCTTACTAACTTTTAAATAGTAGTAATAACTACTTAATATACTTCTTAGTAATTAATTTAAAAGATTATAATATTATAATAAAAGGAAAGGATTATAATAATCCTAGATTAAGAGTCCCCTAAGCTTACTATTATAAGTTAAAAGTATTTTTAAAAGCTAAAGTAAATACTCTTCCTCCTTCTTAATCTAGTATTAACTATAAGATTAAACTAATAAAAAATAATCTATATAAGCTCCCTTTTTATAAACCTTATCTAATAAACTAGATAGAATCTAAAATTACTTATAAGTATATTTAGGAATACCTTAAGAAGAAGATAATCTATTATTTAAATTTACCTTTAGTCTTACCTATCCTCTTAGTTAAAAAACCTAGAAGAGGACTATAATTTTATATAAATTACTAAGTATTAAATACTATTACTATTAAAAATTAATACTTAATATTAAAGATTTATAAAATACTTAATAAGCTATATAAGGCGAAGTATTATATAAAACTTAATATTATTATTACCTTTAATTAATTAAGAATTAAAGAAGGTAATAAATAGAAAATCACTTTTATAATATATTAAGGTTTATTTAAATATCTAGTTATACCCTTTAGGCTATATAATATACTATCCTCCTTTTAAGGTTATATTAATAATACTCTTTAAGATATTTTAAATAAGTTCTATATAGCTTACTTTAATAATATTTTAATCTTTAGTAATACCCTTAAAGAATATATTAATTATATTAATTAAGTACTATAGCGCCTAAGAGAGAAAGGTTTATATATTAATATTAATAAAAGCGAATTTTATATATAAGAGGTTAAGTTCTTAAGACTAATTATTATAATAAAAGGAATTTATATAAACTTAAAGAAGGTAAAGATACTTCTTAAATAGTTTATTCTTTAAAATATAAAAGATATTTTAGTATTTCTTAAATTTATAAACTTTTATTACTTATTTATTAAAGAGTTTAAATATATTATATTACCTTTTACTAACCTTATTAAGAAGGATATTCCTTTTTAATAAATAGTAAATTATTAATAGACTTTTAAGGAAATTAAATAATAATTTATAAAGGCCTTAATACTAGTCTAGTTTAACTCTTAGCTAAATATATATTTTAAAGTTAATACTTTAAATATAGTAGTTATAAGAGTCTTCTCCTAAATATATAATAATATATTAAAACTTATTACTTACTTCTTTAAAAAGATATCTCTAGTAAAATATAATTATAAAATTTATAATAAGGAGCTATTAGCTATTATTTAAGCCTTTAAGGAGTAGAGACTTAAGTTAATAAGTATTAATTTAAATACCTCTATTAAAGTCCTTTTTAACTATTACTTACTTAAATACTTTATAATAATAAAGTAGCTAAATTATTAATAAGTATAATAAAGTAAATTCCTTTTAGAATTTTATTTCTAGATTTAATATTAACTAGGAGTTTAAGGTACTAAGCCTAATATATTAATATAATACTTTAGAGATTATATATAAGGACCTTAAGATATTTATAATAAGTATTAGTAGTAAACCTTACTAAAACTATAGAACTTATAAGAAGGCTTAAAAGGGAAATTAAAAGCTAATTACTTTAAGATTACTATATTAGTAGTAAAAGATATTATAAAGATTAAAAATATTCTTAATATAATTTAGAGAGTATATTAAGATATTAATAAAAAAGACTCTTTATTATAAAATATATTATAAGTACTCTAAAAAGGTAATTAGAAACTTACTAATTTAAAATAATATAAAACTTATATCTCTCTTTTAGATTATTAGCTAACTTAAGATAAAAGAGTACTATACTAATATTACTTATAAGTTTTAAATAATAATAGAGTTAAGATTTAAGTACTAAGAGCCTTTTATAATATATTTATAATAGGATACTTAGGTAAAACTAAAATATACTATACTTTATTTTAAGTTTATTATTAGTTAAGTATATTAAAAGATATATATAAATATATATAAAATTATTATATTTATTAAAAAATAAAAGCTTCTTATTAACTATACTTTAAATAACTTATATAACTTTTAATCCTATAACTACCTTAAAAGGAAATTACTATAAATATAATAGTATAGTACACTAATAAATAAGGATATAAGGCGAACACTACTTAAAGGTATAAATTACTTAATATAAAGAGACTAAACTAAAGAGAGAAGGAAAGCTATAGAAAAG